>PVKB01000029.1:878196-1580615 GCA_004027205.1 Ctenodactylus gundi
CACACAGGGCCACCCTCCTGCTGCCATGCCCATATGTGACTTCATGTGTGACTCCTCTGAGATTTTCCTTTTTTCTCTTCTAGGTTTTATTCCCAGCTACAATTGTCCATTCATTTTAGTATGCTGGAATCTAGACACATTGCAGTTCCTTGGAGCTTTTACTTCCATTAAGCCTGTCAGTTGTGCATGAATTCATTGGCATTTGGGTGGTCAGCTTGTCTTGCTTACAGGTACAATGAAAATAACAGTAAGAACTAAAACTCTCTTCCAGATAGAAGTAATCCAAGGATATATTTTTCTTCTTCAAACTCTCAGTATTATAACTCTGGTAGAATCTCATACTTCCCAAGATCAAGTTTGGAGCACAGCGAGTCACTTTTTATGGTTGGGGGATTGGAACAGCAGAGGAGCATGAATTCTGAGTTTTACGAGCATTCTTATGGATCCTCAGTTGGACTGTAGGAGAGTGTAGCCGCTCTCATTTCAGGTCCCTGGTCAGTAACTGTTTTGCCTGCCGTAAAGCACCAATATGTTTTTGCTGATGCGCCCTAAGGATGAACATGAACTTATTTTGAGGCTGGTTGAGTTGAAGTTGAAAATTGCACTGGTTTCTTTCTTTCTTTCTTTCTTTCTTTCTTTCTTTCTTTCTTTTCCTTCCTTCCTTTTTTCCTTCCTTCCTTCCTTCCTTCCTTCCTTCCTTCCTTCCTTCCCTTTTTATCCTTTTTGCTTGCTTTGTTACTATCTTAGATCTTTGTGGAAGCAATTTCATTTGTCATATGTATTGACATATGGACACCTGCCCCCTCACTCAATAACAGTTTAGTAACTACATCTGTTTTGCCACTGACCATTTTCAACATGGTCTGGATCAGAGTGGAAAGAATGAAAAAGTGTTTGTTACCAGAGAACACCTATTTGCTCAATCAGATCGTAGGACAGAGTCTGCAAGCGTTATTCTTTATTGCCTGTTCTTCTAGTTTCTTGATTATAAAACTGTACTGTCAACACTCCCCTATGAAAGGCCTTTCCTGTAGAATTGTCATGTTACATTTTAATATGACATAGTGTCTCTAAGGACCTAGGGAAAGGGAAGACAAGACGTTAAGGAGGGAAAGGAGAAATAAAAATGGTATCTATGTGATAGGTAGGCATACCATTTCCCCAAGATGCATGTTAGTTGTTATGTGTCACAGATGTGCATTAATTATGGGACATAAAAGAGAATTCTCACAAAGCTCCAACTCTTGTGTTATGTGGGTAAATGGGACCACAGATTTGGAAACACTTAATATCACATTTTTAAGATAAGTAAATTTATGTGTTCATATTTGGGCTAAGTGTAAAAATGGGGCACATAGCTTACAGCTTTGGGAAGCTGTCAGAGTATTGTTACCCCTTGCTGGGATGCATCCTATCTCAGCAATTGATGATATCACACTGCTGCTAGGAAACCCGCACCTGCCTCTGGGATATCACTTAGTAACCAGTGACCCCTGGTTGATCAACACTGGTCCCTGTCTGTCAGGTGACATTAAGTCGTGGTACAGAGCACTTACAGGCATCATCAGCACACTCAAAGTTAGCTTCAGAACCCAGACCACTTCCAGCTGCTGCATTTTTATTTATTTATTTTTTTTGCAGCAGTATCAGAAAAACATAATCTTCAAAGAAAAAAGGAATAAACTCATGCTTTTTCCTTATGAACTTGAAGGAATAAAAAGAATTTATTACCAAACTTCCCTGCGTGTACTTCCTTCAAAAGAGGATGGATGAATAATATTTTCTTCCTACATATGAGGTTCTCACCTTAGAGATCTTGAAGAATTCCTAAGGTAGACACTGTTGACCACACAGGTGTTGTTTTGGGCTTTGTAATTGAGACATCTAATAAAGAACTCTTAACAAATGAATTAATTAACAAATTAACAAATTTAACAAATTTGGGATTAACAAATGAATTTATTATTTTAAAAAATGGGAGTTCCACTGTAACTTCTTCTTGTAGGCTCACAGAAGGAAGTCAATGGAAGCCAACAGCCTGCTTCCAAAATAATCAGCTCTCTTTAAGCTTTGCCTGCAGGCCTTTTTCAGGGACTGAGCACTCAGCTGGCCAGCTTGCTGGCATAGGAGGATGTGTTGGAGGCCCATTCAGATGTGGATCCTGTCTGACTCAGAGTAACCGGTGTAAAACAGAGACAATCAAATACAGGCTCCGACTTGCTCATGGAGGACAATAAAATAGAGGCACTGGATATTTATTTAGCTTTTGAGAAATGAGTGGGTTGAGAGGTGCAGTGTGTTTTTATTCTGTGGAGGCACCAAGTAGCCCTTCTTGGAAGCAGTCAGGGGGATTTCAAGCAGTCAGAGATCCTCCGGTCAGCACAGACTTCCAGCTGGCAATTCTCAGGACAGCACGGAGTTGTTTCTGAGTGTCAGCTACGGTCAGGAGCGTGTGCTGTGGCATTTGGAAGCAGAATCAGAGCAGTTAGCTCATTGCACGCTTCAACATGACAAGCCACTTGAAAATTCAAAAGTCTGACTTACATCCAAAAAGAAATTGGTGTTGCTTTGAACTCTGCAGTTGTTGTTATTTTATCCTGAATTTCAAGCATTTCCTACTAAACATGGAAAATTTCCTCCTTATCCTGGGTATTTTGCTGTTCTTAGTACATGTGTTTTTGATATGTTCTCAATTTGAAAGGTAGAGGGAATGAGTTATATCGGTTATATCAAGTCAGTAAACAGTCTCACTCTGCTGTGTAAGGGTTTTCAATCAATACTCAGTAGCAGTAGAACTTAGGGTAGATGCTGAGCTTTTTAATTGGGGGCTGTAAGTCAAGAAATAGCCTATTGGCCAGTAGTCTCTAAAGCTTCCAGAAACTTAAATACTTTGTAATGAATTGGCTTGGGTACTTTTGCCTTTTTTATTTAATATATATTATATTATATTATATCATATTTATTTACTTATCTTCTTGCTACTGGGAATTGAGCCAGGGCCTTCATAGCTATATGCCTAGCCCATTTTTCATTTTTGGTTTGAGACAGGGTATCACTAAATCACTAAGTTGCCCAGGCAGGGCTCTAACATGTAATCTTCCTGACTCAGTCTTCTAGAGTGCTGGGAGTACAGCACTCTGTGACTGACTTTGCCCCATGTTAAAAATACTGCTTTAAAAAATATTTTTTTTGAAAAAATGTTCCAGAGGTGCAAAAATAAGACATCCAAAGAGAAAAGTTTCAGCTACTTCAGGATGGAAGCCTTTTATAGACCTCCCATCCACTTCAGAATAAAAGCCTTTAGGTCCTCCTATTTACTTCAGAAAGGAAGCCTTAAGCCCTTTTATCTACTTCAAAATGGAAGCGTTTGGGTCTCCCATTTTCCTCAGAGTGGAAAACTTTAAGCCCTCTTATCTGTTGGGAGAATCATTTTATTATTTATTGAACAGAAGATCAAAACTCAGTAAATCACAAAAACCCCAAGTTGGTGAATGAAGCCGTTGTTTTAACAATTGAGAAGCAACATTCCCCTCTATCTCCCACTCGCTCCGTGAGTCCCTTGCCTTGAGTTTGTTGTCGATGGGGAAATGGATGGAAGTACTTCATGTTTCAGATTCAATCCAGTGTTAGGGTTTAAATCGAGGCACTCAGAATTAATCCCTTGAATACTGAGTGTGGGTCTTATTTGTATCTGTGCTTCTTGTTACTGATTTAGCAAGGTACATCATTCAACCTATCAAGACTTCTAGATTTTGATTTACCCTGAACATAGACTAGGAATGCAGGGAATTTGTATGTTGCATATCTTATTTGTTTTTAAACCAGGGTCTGTGTGATAGTCAGCAGTGTTCTAGGATCACATACCTCTGTGCTTTTTTTCTAAGTGAATTTGCTCTTGAACTTAGAAAAACATGTTGCTTCTAAGGATAGTAGGCAGAGAGGATGAGGAGGTAGTGTCGATGAGGATGTACTCAAGCGACAGATGAACCAGATGGAGATGATTTCTATCTCAGAAAAGAAGCTAGGGACAGAAATGAGGAAGGATATTGAGGACACAGAGACTGGAGTTTCTTGACCTCTGCCCTAGTGATGCTTTGAACTGAGTTGTTTTTTGTTGTGAGGGACCACTCTGTGTGCCTAGAAAGTTGTTTAACAACATCCCAGGCCTTTAACTGTTGGATGGCAGTAATAGTTATCTCTAGTTATGCAACCTAGGATGCATTCTGGTATTGCCAGATGTCCCCTGGAGAGGTCAAAATCATCTAGAGCTGAACAGCATCTGTGTTGTCCCTCAGGATGCAGGGACACCCAAGGCCGTAAGTGGGATTTCCAAGGTCTCATTCACCTCACTCAGGTACACATTCCCATGTCAATCCCAGTCTTATACTTGATAATTCCTTTCTCTAATGCATTCTTATTTTTATCCTCAGTTGAGATGAAACTTTCTCTCATAGGTTGTCTGATCCCTGAGGTCACTAGGTCCTAGGTCTGCCCTCAATTCCAGGTTGAGACTTGTGTCCTCACATCCACCTGTCACCCTGTCTCAGGTTCCCTGGCTTCTACCCACAGCATTGCCTGGAATAAACTGGTAGGCTCCTTTAAATTTTGGTTCAAAAACTTCCTCTTTTTTTTTCATTTCGCTTTTGTTTTAAACCACAGTTGCTCAAAGTACTCAACAAGTTCACCGTCTGATGGCTTTCTATTTTGTCCTCTTCATGATGATCAAGTTATATGTGTGGAGCAGAGTGCATGTCATACATACTAGGTCTCATTTGCTCAAAACCACCGGTCAGCAAATGAATATTTAGTTACATTTTGGTTCCTTTAACTCCAGGCAAAAAACTTCTTTCCATTCATGTATGATTTTTGGCCCAGTGGGCACTTGGGACTGTGCGTTGTATTGCAAATCATAGTTTAAAAAAAATCATCATTTTCTTCATTGTATAGTCTGCAATTCTAACTCCAAATAAATTATGATTTTTTTCTTTTTTTCCATCTGAGACTGAGGGTGGCTAGAGGATGGGGTGGGTTAAGGACAGGAGTCATGGATTGGTCTATTTATCTAACATTTTTACTACTGTTGCCTCTGGTATCAAATGTTATTAAGTATCTGTGTATACAGAGACAGCCAGGCATGACAGCAAAGGTTTTCTAGGAAAAATAATTGCCAAGTTGCAGACTAAGTGTGCTTTCTCTTTTATCAACTATAATATAGTAAACAAATAGTGTTACTATGGAAACCTTATGGTTTTATTGCTTCTACCACAGTCACCTGTGGTTAGGAATGCATAAAAGCAAATTTTACATTTAAGAGAACTAAAAGCAAGAAGAAGCAAGTAGTCGAGGACAGTGAAGAGATAATAAAAGCCTTATAAGAAACACTTGCCAATTGCTTTGTTTGTGAAGCTGGGGTAGAAAGCTGCCTGGAAGGAAAGTAGATGTGTAGTTTGAAATGTAGTGGCTCTCAGTCAGATAAGTGAGCCTGAGTGTCATTGATAAAGTACTGAAAGAAAATAAACATGTACATATATGCACACATGCACGCACGTGCACATATGCACACACATGCACACGTGTGCACACACACATTTTTAAATCAAGAAGTATCAGAGTGATTTAAAACATAAGTTATAAGTATTATCAAAGAGGAAGATCAGTCAAGACAGGAGGCCTGTATTTTCAGTAAGATTCTAAAAACTGGCTATTATCAGTCTTCTATAGGTGCTAGAAACCTGGCTTAGTGAAAAATGGCTTCTGTATTTTAACTTGATCTTTTTCCTTTAAGCTTGAAGAAGAATTCCAAAGAACGACCTACATACCCAGAGCTTATGGTGAGTATTTGCGTTGTTAACATTGGCCCACACTAACAGCTAGTAAAGTAAAGAAGGCCTGGGTTATGGTGCCATAACCACATTAGAAGCATTGATTCACTGAGACATCGGTGACAGGAAATGGATTTAAGAAAAATAGTTAGGAGGCCTCGACCATCGTGTATCCTTTTCTAGGGTGAGTTGGGGACACGTCACCATCTAAGCAGTTGTCTTCCAGGCTCATCAACCTGTCGTGATGTAGACCTAATTAGGTCTATAAAATGTAGAGTTTCATGTTTAAAAGATACAAGGAGTCAGAAATGACTCATATGGAATTAAAGAAAGCATGATTTCAGTAATGAGAGAAACTTAAACACTGTGATTGGTCATTTTTTGATAAATTACTCAGGAGTTTGAATTACATGATCTCTGCCTTGCCAGCTTATCATTTGCCCTATCCATGAAGATGGGTGCTGTTGGTTTTACAAGTAGGCTCTCTTAAATTGTGGTAACTTACATTTTTTAAGCTAATTGCAAGTGATTTTTGAATGCATGTGGAAAGGGCCTAAACCTGGCAATGCTTTGTATATACTGAATATGGACTGAACACATTTTTGTAGGGAATAGTATAAAATTCAGAGTATGAACGTATGTTAAACCCTCCCTGAGTTATATTCATGGAGGAGAAGAGCAAACATGGACACCACTTATTTTTTTAAACTGGAATACACTTACATGACAGATGTCAAGTACTTGATCCCATCTCGTCCCACATCCCACTTACGAACTGTACGGTCTTCAAAACCAGCTCATTGTACTTGAGGAACTGGTTGTGGGTATCTGCTAACTCAGTGGTGAGGATACCATGGCAGTACAGATTCCTGGTATCCTCACAGATTATGTGGTAGGATGTTGAGGCATAGGAGAGCACAGCCCAGAAGTGTCAAGTCAGGAAGAGTTGAGGCACCGTGAGCAGAGAATGTGTGAGCATCACAGCTGGTCACATTCACTTGCAATTGTCTTGGGTAAGCTTCTGTTGAAGTCCGGGCTGTTCTCCTGTTAGATGAATTGGAGTCAAGGCCATGCCCTTGGTCCCCGTTATACTGTTCAAAAAAGCAATGCACAGGGCTCCACACCCAATGGCTTTGCTATTTTTACCTAACACATATAGTTAAGGAAGAAAAGTAAACAAGGAATGCTTGGGATATCTTCACGTTCCACGTGGTTAGGTTGAGTATTTCTTCCCTGATTATTATTATTATTATTATTATTATTATTATTATTATTATTATTTTAAACAGCCATTCAGAGGCCTTTGCAGGCCTGGCTACCCTTTGCGGGCCCCCTTTTGTAACCACCAGGGCTTCTTAAGATTCAGCTGTTTATGGTGTTGCACACCTGTAATCCCAATGCTCAGGAGGCTCTAAGTTCAAGCCCAGCCTGGAAAATTTAGTGACATAGTGAGACCTTGTCTTAAGAAAAAAAAAATCCACGGAAGTACAATAGATGTAGAGTGATTCCTGCAGGATCTTATGAATTCTGTAATGCTATTTTAAAGTCTTCTTGTTTTGTAGCTAATTTCAGATAAAAGAACATCTGTATATTTCTGGCTATTGAAAATAGAGAACTTTTTTTGAGGAACTTCACAAATTTCATGGAATTGCATAAGAAAAAGAATGTACATTCTGCTATGCCTGTTAATGTTGAAATCTACCTTACTAACTTTTAACACTGTTTTTTCTTTTTTTGGCATATGTATTAGTGCTGTAGGATCATGTGGCCCCTCCCTTCCTCCATCCAAGGCCTCCCTTATGGCATTGGTGTTTGTGGTACTGGAAATGAACTTGCCTTTTAAGACCATAACCGCTCTCTGCTTTCCTGCGGAGTTGAGGTTTTTAAATGGAAAATGTGAGTCCAGACTCCCTGACTTCAGCCTGGGGACCTACATGCCGAGAGGCTATTGTTTAGATTTTAGGAGTTTGTGAAGAGGTGAGGGGGGGAAAATATCATTTTTCCAGATGAAGTACAGTATAATTAAGGCCTAAACCCAGACATGTACCTCTTACCGAAATCCCAATTTTTTTTTTTTTTTTTCCTTCAGTAGGATTGAGGGGAGGACACACTTGAAGATTATCTCATTTTCTGGTTCTTTCAAACTTCTCCTATGGGGAGTGATTCTACAGGATCTGTTGTTCTTCTAGAGTAGATATTACTCAAGTTGTTTTTTAAAAAATGGTCTAGATCCTGTTTTAGGTTTTATTACAACTACTGGACTCTGCTCTTGTGGCCTGAAAACAGCTATATTTGGTATGTAAAAGAAAAAAGGGAGGGATGCAGCTGTATCCCAATAAAAATTTATTGAAAAATTAAGCAGTGAGCTAGATGTGGTTTGTAGGCCATAATTTTTTGACCCCCGTGCCACATGATAACCACCAGAAATGATGACCAGGTCATTAGATGATTGCCCGGTGAAGTGCTAATGTTCTCCAAATATCCTAGGAAGTTCTGGATTGAATTGCAGTGTGGAATAAGGGTACCCAAACTCACAGGAAACCATAATCTCAAGGAATGAAGTGCTAGACATGGATCGTGGAGACCTGTTGGTGACAGTGGTTTGTCCTTCTACTCTGCCAGTATTTTTTGGCTGCTGTTTGCTTCCTTCAGGCACAACAGTGAATTTAAATGGCTCAGAGTCCCACCTTCTTACACCTAGTATCTCTTTTGGGAAGCCCAATCTAGTCTGTGTTCCGGGGACCCTTAATGGTGCCTCACTTGCTGTTCTCTGTTGGTTACTTTTAGCAGGGGATGGATTCCTTCCCAGTCAATCATAGTTTTTGTTGTGACACGTCTGGCTTCTTTCGCCTCCCCTTGACTTCCGGTTCTCAAGGCCTTTTCCAAGCCTGAGAACTAAAAGATGGCCGATTTTTTTTCTGTTTTTTTTTTTTTTTTAAATTAAAGGCGTTACGTCAAGTTGTTTAATTCATTCAGAGACTCAGGTCACATCCACTGAGGTAAGAGAGGCTGGACAGGAGGTAAGGCGGGCCAAGCGTTGACCAAGACAATCTAAAGTTTTATATGTCCTGTTTTGTTAGTAAAAAGCTTTGAAGTATGTTAGAAGGTCTCTAAAAGTCAAGAGGATGTGGAAAAGCTAATTAATAAACGTGATAGGAAAACCTTGGTAAGTGTGCTGTGTAAATGGTTAGTGATCAAAAGTGGGGCTGCTCTTTGGGAGTCGTGGGAGTGCGGAATGAAGGACTGTGCATCCAGCACTCCAGTGGAAGTTGTGGGTGGAAGGCTCCTTACCAGCACCAACCTGTATCCTCCTCAGATGGGCAAAAGCAGAATCCATTCTCTCTGTTTTTTTGAGTCATAATCCTTACCAGTAGCTACCTACTTTCTTTGGGGTTTTACTCTTTGGTTCCTGCCCCGCTGCATGTTTTCTGATCCTTCCACGGGTGGGCATTCATTTCCCCACAGAGCTGACTCATCTAGCTTCTGGGTTTAAAACAAATAGAATTAAAAAACCTACAGTGAGGCAACATGAACGTTGTAAACTAAATCCCTTAAGCCAAGGAAACAGGGTGAGTCATCCACTTGTCTGCATGCACAGATGCTTGTACTTAACTTCTCAAATAGCCATTCAAAACCATACCACCCTACCATCAGGAATATGCCCCCGGGAGGGGAGGCATACATGGTGTCAAGTTTTATGTGAGGGAGCTGTCCTTTTGGGTTTGCTAGGTTGGTTGTGACTGCCCTAGGAGAAGTGTGGATCGTGCAATGACGTGGCTCTTTCTAATTAGAAGTGGAAGGTTCCATTGTGGCAACCTCGCACCTATGGTGACACAACTAAATGCTTCCACAAAGATTGTTCTTTTGCAGAGAATGGCTTGGTGTTCTGAAGTGCTTTGAAATATGTGGCTACTTGTGTTGTAGTATGCCTTTTCCCTTAGCAATGTGCAGGGCTTGATTTTGTTTCAAGTTTACTTAATCTCAGATGCATGCATAAAGACTTTTCATTCTTTATTCTCTGAGTTGGATTTGCTATATACATACCTATAGGTGGGCAGTCTATGTTACTTTCCAGAAGGGTCAGTTCTTCTTCAAGAAGGACCTAGTATAACTCACAGATGCCACAGAAAATGGCTTTAAGTGTTTTATAGCAAACTGTCTATCCAAGGGCAAGGGCAAAGATGCCTTCCTGGTGCATTTGCTGTTCAACAAAGTTGGTATCTTTGTCTATCAAACTTCTCCTGAGAAATAAAATTACCTAAATCTAATGAAGTTTCTAATTAGTCTATATAGGTCTAAAATGAATTGGGTGAATTGAAGCTTTCATAGTCTTCCCTTATCTTCCCATTTTACTGTAGACAGGATTTACATAGCATACTTACTTTAAAAAAGGCAATAGATTCTTGATAGTGAAAATCTAGAAATATCAAAATGAGACCAGGGGCAACAAATAGCATGTTAGAAATATTTGCGTCACTAGATCTGCGCTTGAGTTCTTCAAGGGAGAAGAGGGATCAAGTACAATTCCCAGTGAAGAATTGATCTATTGATTAAACAAATCCGAACTCTTTCTAATATTTTGAGTAACACATTGTTGACACCGTGCAATTTTCTTTTCTTTCCTAGCAACATCCATTTTTCACTCTACATGAATCCAAAGCAACAGACGTGGCATCTTTTGTAAAACTGATTCTTGGAGACTAAAACACAATGGACTCCATCGATTGACCCTCCTGCGGATTGGTGGGTTCACAGGTGAAGCAAGTTCACTGCGGTGCCCATAGAAAGTCATCTTGGTGATAATTCAACCCCGCCTCTCCGAGGGGGTCTCCCTAATTTCTTTACTTTTTCCCCTCCTAAGGGAGGCTTGGAATCTATAGTATAGAATGAACTCTCTAGGTGGATGAAATATGATAAAGGCTTAGGACTTAAAAAGGTGATTAAATATTTAATGATGTGTCATATGAGTCCTCAAGCTTCTCAGATCTCTCTTGTTCTTTACCAAACGAATGCATTGGCCCTGGCAAAAAGGTGCTACCGTAGTGATGAAATTGTAACTAGTTTGTAGTTTGTCCCACTTATTATTTTAATATTTATGTTGAAGTGCTTGGTTGGAAAGATTTTGCAGTTTTGCAAGAAGGGAGATACAGAGAATCAGGTTGGGTTGGCACTATTTATAGGGCTTTTATTTTTTAAGTTCAATCATTTCTGTGGTCCAGAAGGAATGATTTAATATGCAGCTTTAAGAACATTATAAAAATCTCAAAAAGGAGCTCTTCTTGTGAAATCTCCTCTCCAGTTGTGGCTGCTGCCAACACTCCAAAACTTTTACTCAGTCCCCGATGACCATCGTGTGTTTTAAGTGAAGCTTTGAAGTGTTCTGGTCTTACTCTTTTTCGATTATTGGAAAACATAAAAATCACTTTTATCGCAGCTCAAAGAGTAAAAGATTTGGTTCTCTTGACATTTGTGATAGTATTAGTGAAAAGTGATTTGCAATGTGATTTTATACCTAGTTATATATCCATGTAATTCTGTGTGTGTGTGTGTGTGTGTGTGTGTGTGTGTGTGTGTGTGTGTGTTTGCGTGTGTGTGTTTGGTAAATCCAGTCCTGCCAATGGGCTTTTGTGAATATCTACATGTAGTATAAAAGGACATTTGTTCATCGTGAGGGGAGCTATGGCAAACCACAGAGACAATTGGTGCCTTCTGCTTTTGCCCCTCCTATAATGGGTTAGCCCCAAGGATTGCCTTTGTAATTAATGTACTTTTTTGCTTTCTTTTCTTATTCAATGAAGAAGCCTTATTATTAGTGGAAGGGCTGAGATAGAAGAAAATTAAAAGCAGTTGACTGTTCTTTGATAATATGAAAAAATATTGGGGAAGGTTGAATTAATTTCTAGGAATAGACTACCAAGTTTTTGCATGTTGAGTTGAGGCTACATCTTTCTTCAGTAGCAACTTCCACTCTGAATTCCTAGACATTGACTACCGAACAGAATCCTTTCTCATGGCTGAAGACACTCCCAGAGTGTCTGATGTGGGGCTCTTGGTTCCTCTATGGTCAAGGAGTGACGTGATTGACAGGGATAATATAGACTTACAGTCAATAATCAGGAATTGTTGCTTTTGGACATTGTATTTATCAGGGCTATGCTGGGAATATAAAGACAAAAAATTTTATTAAAGAAAGAAAAAAAAACCCCACACTGTTTCTTTCCTTGCTTCAAATTCTCCAAAGTGGAGAGAAATGCTCCCTTGAATCCTCCTTTCCATCCATGTCTAGATTTTTGAAGTGCAATAGTGTGTTTTCTCTCTAGTTTTTCCCTCTTGGTCTTGACTTTTTGCTCCTGGCAATTGCCCAGGGTGAATATGACACTTCTGTGTGCTTCTTTATGTTCTGCTCTGGAGTATCTGTTTGATTAAATATCATCATTATGTGCTTTGCAGCTACCTCTGCCTTGATTGTTTTCTCTGGCCAGAGACAAGGTTTGGTCCACCTGATTATGGCCAGGTCATTTCCTACCCGCCATCCCACACCTAGAAATTCTTCCCTTTGAGACTAAGAAAAATCGCAACAGGATTCATGTTCTATTCCCCTATGTTATAAAAAAACAGAAACTACTGGGGGAAAGGTCTAGGTCACTTCATTGTAGCTTTTGGTAAGGTATGTAAAGTAAATCATGTATCTGGTCTGGGTCAGATTACTCCTGTTTTTCTACTCTGAAACATTCTTAACCAAGAGTGAATTTCTCATTTATTCTGCTTGTTCAATGGCAAGCTTACAGCTGGAACTTGCAAAAAAAAAAAAAAATAGGTAGAAAAGGAGTTAACCTACATTTCTCAAGGATGGTGCACTTTGGAGTCACTCAGGAGCTTGTCAACACTGTCACTGCCAAACCTCTAGAGACTTGGATTTAATTAGTCCAGACTGGGGCCTGGGGATTGGTTTGCTTGTTTGTTTGTTTACAAGCTCTCACGGGAAACTATAGTGCAGCAAGGTTGAGCACATTGGGCTTGTGTTTTTTAAGGACAGAACTGACTTAAGTTTCTTTCTCTTAAACATTTGCACAGAACAAGTGATTTTAGAGGAACAAGAACTCCTATTCCCTTTCCCGTTCTTAGCAGTGGGTGTATCTTTGTCAATGTCAGGGAAAACATGTTCCTGTAACACTTATTAGAAATTTGAAATACTCTTTTTTTTTCCCCCAGAGAAGCAATATTCTACTAGTCAGGTATCTTATGTACTAAAATATACTGGTTTGATGGCCTTGTGGGTCTAACTTTTAGAACATAGTTTTATTTCTGGAGAACTTTGTTGCTGAAAAAATAAAACAAGATATATTAACTGTGTGTAAGTTGGGAGCCTTCTGTATATACAGACAGATTTGTACATACAGAAAAAAAAATCTGTATTCAGGATGGTAATGAAGTATCCATCCAATAAGGAGCTCTGTTTTATCAGTATATCACAGAATAAGTTGATCATCCAATGAGGAATTCTGCCTTATCAGTCCATATATTACAAAAATCAGTGTAGCTTTATACCAGAGGTCATGCTCATTTTTTCCAAATGCATTTGATTTGGTATCATAATTGTCCATAGTGTACGTTTTCCTTATATTTATAAAAAATCCATCTCTCTCTCTATATATATATTGTTGATTTGAGATGTGCCAAAACTTAATATGAGTGATTTTTAAGACAATTACTATAATGTGTATGTAGTAATGAGTATTACTCTTGAGAGCAGCTGCCTTGAGAGACTATTTATATGAATAATTTTACTAAAATATTTTGTCCCTTCTTTGTCAGAAATCCATATGTGTAACTATCACTTGAGAGTGACTCTCTTTAGTTCTTGTTGGCTTCTTTGTTTTTGGCGGTGGTGATGTTTAATTTTTTCTTTTTAACAATAGTCTCTACTAAGCAGTTTCCCACTTGGTTTACTTGTCTGTTTTATAGAATTTAGCACCATGTTTGCATTTGGCAATTTCTACAAGTTATATCCTTCAGAACTGAAGTTTTACCATTACCAAAATTTTGGAAAACATCACATCATAAACTGAGAAGATAATTTCAAGTGAAGATTTCTCCCCTCAGAAGTGTGTGTTGTTTCAAGGTCATCCTTCCTAAATCTCTTCAAATGGCTACTATGAGAGAGGAAAAAATTCAAAATGTGTATTTTGATAAAATATTAATATAGCCATCTGTTTTACATATGGCCCCCCCACCTATTTGTCATGATTGAAGGCCCTGACTGGAGGATAATCTATTATTTTAATGTTGTACATGATTACATGATAAAGTCAGAATGAATTGGTTAAATAACTATGTCTAGCTTAGTTACACCATCTGAAATAGAAGTGAGAATGTATGCCTATAGCCCCAAATTTTCTTTATGGTTTCTATATATCCTCCAAACCTAACAAAAATTATATTTAATATATGCTAGAGATTCCCAGACTTCCAATGCTTATGGTGCCTTTAGTTATCTTAGTAACTTTTGTTTCATGGTGCCTAGGCCAAAATACTTAATAGTTCCTTGTTTTAAGGAATGAAGTCTGAACAGCTTAGCAGTCGTAGTTCATGTCGTGTCCTACAGATGTCACCATGCTTCCTTCAAAACTGCACTGTGCCTGAGTTTTCAGTCCCAACTCAGGGTATCTTAGTATAAAGTTTGGGGACCACAGATAGAAGCTACGCTGATCTCTACTCTGTCTTCAGTTCCTGACATTCAGAATTGAGCTTTTGGTCACTCAACCATCGACGTCATTTCATTGTTTTGTTGTCATTGTTATCATGATTTTTTTGTCTTCCTCTGGCTGATTTTCTTTTTAACAAGAGTCTACCTTTTGTGGCTCTTCATCAGTCTTGCGTAGCCAGAGGCTATAGTCTAGAAAATATTAAGTCCCCAGTATTAGAGGAGGTTGGCTCAAGACAGACAGAATTCCTGATTTCTCCAAATGAACTTGTTTTAGTCTTTGGAATAGACTCGCAAAGGAGGCGGAGAGAGGGTGATGTTTCGTAGTTGAACACTAAAAATCTCTGTGTGTTGGCCAAGGGATCTCATTACTTGTGTTCAGACGAAGTATTCTGTTTCTTCCAAAAGTGTCTAAGAAAAATGCTATGTCCTAATTACCCACCCAGATGCTTTTTTTTTTTTTGCGGGGGTCAGTAACTCCCTCTGATCATAAAGATAAGACGTCCATTTATAAAATACATAAGGCTGATAATCAAATCTAATGAAATGAGCTAAACATCTATTGGGCTGGGTTTTGCCTTCTTGACAGACACCTATGACTTTAAGGAGATTTGCTGGCTCAAGGACTTTCTACTTTTATTGGACTAGCATGTAAAAAGATATTTTGAATAAGTGAATATCATTTTTGTGTGGCTTCCCCTCCCCACACTTTCCAAAGGGAAGGTTCAGTTATCACTTAAACTCTGAAAATTTACATACACAGATGGAAAATTGTCAGAGGGAAATTTAGGAAGAGGAAGCTATTAAACCTGATGAATAGAAAAATGACTTTTTATTCCAAAAGTTTTGAGCTCCTCTTTTATATGGGTGTATGTATGTTTTTGCACTGTTAAATGTACTCACAGCTGAAGTGCCCCATTTTCTTTGGCGTTGAGATGCTCTGGATTCCTCTAGGAATCTGTTCAATGCTAGAACTTTTCCCTAAGAAAATGTACATAGTAGGTGAAATGCATCATTCTTCACACATTTGTTTGGGTGTGTTGCAGTTTATGGACCCTCTAGGATAAGTAACTATGTTCCCTGGAATACAGGTGGTGACATCCAAGGCCAGGGTTGACAGACTTTCTGTAAAGTGCCAAATTGTCAATGGTTTTGGCTTTGTGTTTCATATACTAGGGTTGTACTACTCAGTTCTACTGTTGTAGTGTGAAATAATTCATACATAAATTGTAAATGAATGAACATGGCTATGTTCCAATAAAAGTTATTTTGAAAAAATCAAGTGATGGACCGGATTTGGCCCATAGACCATGACTTGCCAACACCTTAGACCCCAAGCCCAAAAATCTAACCCATTAACTATGATTAGAGATTTTCCATTTAGTGAGTATTTGCCATTTTCTTCAGATTAATCTGGGTACTTACTTTGTCTAATTCTATACCATCACCGACAAGACTTACTTCTGTCTGGAAATGAAAAGGCAATTCTCTTAGATCTTAATTGCATCCTTGGCTTTTAGTTTCCTTTTCATTTCTTTCTGTCTGTGGTATGAATCACATACAAAGGGAACCATGGACTCACACATTAATAATTTTGTTTTTCTATTCTCTGAACTATGGTGGGATTTGGAACTTGATGAACCAGATTCACCTGAAGTTCAGGCAGATATCGTTGTTAATCATTGTCCCTTAATTTGGGGGAGTTTTTTTTTTCTTTTTTAATCATCAGTACATTTCTGTTTCAAGGGGCCTATGCTGGATTTCTTCATTTTCTTTTTTCTTTTATTGTTTGAGACAGTCTTGCTAAGTTGCTAAGTTGTCCCAGGGTAGGTTCAGACTTGTGAGCCTTTTGCCTCAGCCTCCCAAAGTACTGAAAATATAGGCCTGAACCAGTGGACCCAACACAAATGCCTCCTTTAACATGTGACTTCTCTTGGGTTTCCAGCCATAGTTGAATTTCTGGACCCCAAAGCCTCTGGTGTAAGATTCCTTGCTTCTCTGTGGAATCAGAGCAGCTATATGTTTGACCTCACCTCTGCTACTATCGTGCTCTGTGTGCTGGGCTGTGTTATGAAGATGGCTCTCAGTGAGTGACTTGTGTTTGCTCCATTCTTTTCTAGAACAGAACATAGCTTATCCTCTCTTTGTTATTCAGAAATATTTTTTTTCCTATGGCATTAGCAGGAAAACCTAAATCATATCTAGAATGATACCTGGAGACTCCCAAAGAAGGTATATCTAAAGATTTTATCTGGTAAGTTACTTGAAAGAATGTGGCCTCATCACCTAGGGAAACACAACCTGAATCACGGAACCTTCAAAATGAAACTGTTCTCTCAAGAGAAGCACATTTCCCTCCAATCCATCCCATACTGCCTATGCAAATATTACGTAATTGCATGTTTCCTTCTTTTGAGTTCCTGGCTCAACCTGTCTTTCTGTCATAGTTACTTTTAGTTTGCTAATACTCAATACCCAGGATGCATAACTTTAGGGAGGGAAGATTTATGGTAGTGCACTGTTTCAGAAGGTCACAGTCTATTTATAGGTAGGAGGCTGAAAAATGGTGGGATTACATGGAAGAGCTGGAGCCGTGTCAGGGCCAGAGCCAGGGCTGGAGAACGAGCTCTTCACATCACGGCAGGACAGAAACAAGCCTGGGAGGAGGGCAGAACCAGCGCACACCCCTCCAGGTCTAGCCCCAAGTAGCCACCCCTGCTAGCCAGCACAACTCCCAAGCGTACACAGTATCCACAGGCACAAGAACCTTTTGGGAGATACTTCAGATCCAAACCACAGTGCTTTTCTCTCTCTTATTTATTTATTTTTTTAAAAACTTTTTTTTTTGACCAGGGACTGAAGGCCTCTGCTAAATCACTACATTGCCTGGGTAGGACTCAAACCTGGAATCCTTTTGCCTCAGCCTCCTCTGAAAGTGCTGAGATGACAGGCTCAAAAACTCCTTTGGTTTTTAAACCGTAAAAGCCTCTTTGTTTTCTGAAGTAAAGAGGACTGTGGCCTAAATAGAGATCCAAAGTGAGGTCAGGGACTTTGTAATAGAGAATTTTTTTTTTAGAAAGCCAGTATCACCTGGCAACACAAACGTGCTAACAAAATTTAAAAATATTCTGCCTGAATCATTTCCTGGACATGACGTGTATAGAATCCTTTAGGAGTTTGCAGTTAGATTTGGAGAGGTTTACTTTGTATTTCTTCTTACAGTTGTTGGTATGAACACATTTTTGTTTTGGTTGGTAAACATTCCTCACAGAGTCCAGGATTTCCCTAGTCTTCAGGTTTGTATTTCTGACATTTAGGAACTTATCCCATCAATGAGGCTCTCTGGGTTAGAGATTGAGTTTGGGGAGCAAGAGCAAGCGTGGGCCTGTACTGGGGTCTTCATGTGGGAAACAGAACTTCCTAAGTCACACCTGGAGTTTGTGGTTGAGACCAAGCCATCAAGCGTCTTTACTATGATTCCTCATTGCATTCGCCTGTCACTGTTCCGTGGCTGGTCTTAGTTGTCGTGGGCTAACTTGGTGTTTGCATAAAATAGAACTGATCTAGCTGGGCTCTGTGCCACAGGGCTGTAATCCTGGCACTCTGAGAGGCTGAGGTAGGAGGATCACAAGTTCAAGCCTGGGAAATTTACTGACTAATGAAACTGTCTCAAAATAATTTTTTTAAATGGGCTGGGGATGGTAGCTCAGTATGAGGGCTCTGGGCTGAATCCCTAGTACCAAACCAAACCAAACCAAACCGGACCAAACACCAACAATAACAACCAACAATCCCTCAACCCAAAAAATCCCCAAATGAAAAACAAACCAACCAAAAATAAAATAAAACTGATCTATACATTTTCATACATTAAAAAAGAACCAGTTATGTATCTGTCTGCCTAAATGAACCATATTGTAGCCAGTTCATGAAAATGGGTGGATTTCTGAGAGAACTTTTAGCACCATTCTCATTAAAATACAAGTTTTTACAGCAATAGTTTGCACGTCATACTCAAACGTGTCCTTGAGGAACTTTTGTGGATGAACGAGGAAGAAGGTGAGGTAGATGTTGAGTCTCCTCCTTTGAGTTGCCATCAACCTATCACAATATTTGGCTACCAATCTTCCTCCCTTTAACTAAAAGTCTCTGTGGCATCTAAAGCCTTAGAGATAAGACGATGACTTGAGAATCTCAAATAGCCTCCAAATCTGGAAAATCTTGTAGCCAACCATGTCTGGGAATTCTGGTTTTTGCTATACTGAATATGGTAGCTATGGGGGTGGGGCAGAAAGAGGACCAGATCACTTATTTAATTTTTAAGCAGAAACCATCTCAAAGTACATACAGAAAGTCAATATATCCGTGTGATGATATTATTAATTGTCAAGTAGGTTATTTTTCCAAAGAGAACAACTGGAACCTTATTTTTCCTGTCACAGGAAGTGATATGGCTGGGCTTTGGAGCAGTGTGCTTTTTAAATTTCTAGGTTTGCAGATGAGCAAGTCATACATTTTGTTTATTGGCCTATAGAAAAAAAAAATCCTCTGTACAATTGTGTTAGACCAGGGTACTATCTAGGACTCAAGGGATCTGAGCTGTTATCCCAGGCTGGATTTTATGGAGGCAGACAAGGACAGTGGGAACCTGCAGCCATTGGAAACAGGAAATGACAATGGTGTGTCCGTCATGGGCTGGCAGAACCCAAGGGAAGGCTTGGACACCTACTGAACCTGTCAGGGCCTTCTACACACACACACATAAATGTTTCCACAAGAGGAAATTTAGCAATTTGAGCTTCACCAGAGCCATTTTGGAACATTACATTGTCAGAAAATTATACAAACCAACACTTTGTAGTGTCTTCAATCAACTTCTGTATTAAAAAGCCCCAAGAAGAGGCCTTTTTATTAAGAAAATTTGGACAGCATTGGGCTCTTAGTATCCCTGTGCCTGATGTATTCTTTTTATTTTTTTCTGAATGGAGTGATTTTTTTTCCTCTGTGAACTAAAATGACATTTTAATAGGATAATAAGTATTTTTAGGGGAAAAAATACAAAGGTGTGATTACAAAATACTATTGATGTTTAACTTAAATTATTACAGCAAAAGACACATTGCAATTAATCTCCCTCAAAGTACCCTCTCCACTCTTCAAACACACTTATCCCATTGTTTTGGTTATTTCCTGGCACACTGCTGCTGTTGTGGCTGCCTCCATGTCCTCAGTTGACTCAAAATGTTGACCTCTCATGGCCACCTGACTTTGGGGAAGAGCTAGAATTTGCACAGTGCCCAATCCAGTGAATGAGGTGGATGAAGACACACTATAATGTTGTTACCAGGCTGCCTTTCTGGTAGATGGCACACAGCAGCAGTACTGATGATTTTTGACCACGCCACGTAGAGACACTCATGAAACAGGACTTTCCAGGCCTGCTTTAGAAAGTGACAAGAACGGTGAAATGATTTTTTCAAAGTGAGGGGCAGTATGTTGATGGGGATTCATGGCGCTGTGGCTTTTCTTACAGTATATTTTTTATTGAAACACACACTGTAGTTTTTGACAAGCTCTTCTGTTTTCTGTATAATTAACTTATTCAACAAGAACATTTCTTCTACTATAAAGAATCGTCAAATCGGGCTATCTTAGTTGCAAATAAGGTGGGTGCAAGGGATGTCAGAGAGGCAGCCTCAATGCTTCTGTTTCAATATATCAACAAATTTTTATATATTTTGTGAAATTTCTGATGAGTTGCTAGGTAGAGCTTCTCTAAGGAATTGAACTTTATGAGAATTTTAATAAAATAGGTGAAGTTTTAAAACTTTGTGCTTCAGTTTCATGGATGAAAGTGTTTCCATATATTAATCTTATAAGGAAAGAAACACACCTTTTCTTATATTCTGTGAATTTTAGGCTATGAACTTTAGTTGTGTGCATACCTGGTTGTTTGCCAATGTTGTATCCCAAGTATATCTTTTAAACCATGTTCACTTAGGAGCTTGCTAACTTTTCTTTCGACCTGAAGTACTCAGCAAGGGGATCAGAGAGGATCCACTTTCCAAACTCCAATCGCCAGGACTTAAATTAGGGTAGCTGTAGAGCTTGAGGGATGAATACTCACTGGGGGTTCCTCTCTTTATCCTTTATCCTATATTCCTTTATCCTTGGTTGGACCCAATCTCTGTGGGTTGCAGTATCTTTATGAATAAGGGAGGCTGGACTGTAGAGTATGGAATTCATTAGAAGTTTCTGCAGTAAAAGACCTCTGAAACATGTAGGTGGAATGTTTCTGTGCCTATGTGGTCCATGTTAAATTTAAATTCTGGCTCTGGGAACAGTTTGCTCAGGAGCTGCAGGAGGGAAGAAGGAGTTGAGTGTGTGGGGGGTGATATAAAATTCACTTTGTGTTTTCCTGTGTGAGGCAGCTTTCTTCAGGTGGGGTTACTTCCCTTCATTGTGTGGGGGAAAGGAAATTATGAGTGTCACATGACAACATTTATAGACCCCCATGATTATATTTAAAAATGCCTGTTTTGTGAGACCATAGAGTGTTTTGATCCTTGCCCCTTGCCTTTGGTAGCCTTGTGCTTTCTGATTAGCTTACTTTTCTTGTTATCCAGGTTGTGCACATTTTTGTTGGATTGTTTTTTTTTTCTTTTGAATGATTGTTAATTGTAATAGTCACATTATCTCAAAATCCTGAAACCAAGGGTATAGCCAATGCACAGAACTTGGGGAAGACACAGCATTGGTGTTGGTGTCAGTTATGCATTAATAAAGTTCACAGAAATATACTGAGTTCAGGCATAAAGTGACTTTAAAGAGGTCATGTTTGTTTAAGATAAGAAACCACCTCTCCCGGGTTCCTAATCTTAAGAAATTCATCATTTCCAGCCAATGCCATTGAAGGCATATACATTGTAGCCTGGGTGATTGATTTGTATCAGTCAACAAAATAGGCATTATAAAAATTGCCATCAATGGAGATAATTTTGCCTTATAAGTAGGTAGGTCATCCTTTGATGAAACTTCCTGTCATAGTATCTTGCAAAAGGCATAGTTTTACCACTTCCCTCCTCCTCTCTGATCTAAGAGCATATTAAAAGAAGAATACGTTTCTGATGAGCTTTGAAAGTTTTGCTTGAACTTGTGTTTTTTGACAAGGAAAGGGCTGAGATATTAAACCAAGTGGTGGTCACAAGGCTCCCACTCTGGGTCCCCACTTACCACCTCAAAGGAGAATGAAATTGGGAGAGTAAGTCAAACTTGAACTCCTCTGTTGGTGAGGAGCATTCACTTTGATTTCCTATCTCAGGATATCCTACAGTTTCACACTGCTGCTGAGAAGGAAAGAACCAGTTTTTGGTCACTGTACCTGGTCTCTTGATGTGTGTGCGCCTGTATGTACAACTTCACACCATGTTTGCTGTGTTCAGTGTTGTGTTAACCCTTTGACTCAAACAATGGTTTCAAGATAAAGAAGACATAATAACGGCAAAAAACCCCACCCAATCACCTCATCACCTCTTTGGTCCAAGTGCTTGCTATGACTTTCATAGCCGTGACAAACCATATTGACATTCAGGAGAGAAGTGTCCCTGAGTGAAATGGTGTGTTGATCCCATAAGAAAATGTACCACCAATAAAAGGAATTTAAAAAAGTTCAGCGAGTCTGTACGTGCCTTGAATGATTCATGGAAATCCTACATTCCAGGAATATTGTGCTGATGTGTACAAGACCCTCCAAGAGCAAGCACTGCCTGCACCCCTTGTCCTCTTGTACGTCCTCCCTCCTTCTGTCTCTTCCAACCTGCTTCTAAAGGGAACAGAACAAAGCGTAACAACACAGCAGAAGTTCAGTGAAGACTTAGGAGAACATTGTTTCACCTGCCTTGTACTTCAGACTCGATGTTCTTATAGACAGTCTAGGTTAGAAGTGAAGTCCAAAACTTCACTATTAAACTCAGATGACTTGTGGTGAGGGCAAGTCCAGATGTCTTAAATGAAAAGATTAAGACCAACCGGTTTTTAGCTCCCGCTGGTTCCTGACACTAATCCAGGAAGCCAACTAGTCATTGGAATGTTTCCTGGACCTACAGGTAGAAATACTGGGACGTTGGCTTTGTATGATTAGGCAGTATCATGATTCAGATGTTCAGGAAAAGAAAGAAAATACTTGGCCAAGTAAATATGGTTTGAATTGCAAAGTTCTCTAATTTTTTTTTCTATATGTGGTTTGAAGAATTACAAAAGCTTTATGGTAACAATTTAAGTGAATAACCAACTATACCAAGAGGCACATGTTTGCTTACAGGAATTAACACCATTGGGCCGGGGTAGACATCTTTAAAATCAGCTGGCATTTCACCTTAGAATTCCACCATTTTGGGGGTTAGAATCCCAGCGGTAGGACTTACTGTGCTTCTTATATGCATCACTCAAATGGCTTTCCAAAGACAATGGACTGGTACTAGCCTCATGTATTTGGGTATAGTGGGATATTTAGAGAATGGTGTGCTGTTGGAAGGTAGGGCCTGGCTGGAAGGGCCTGGAACTGGAGGGATTACATCAACTTGCTGAGTTTGGGGTGCGGGGAGGGTGTCCAGAGCAGACTTTTCAGGTCTTTGTTATTGACCTGTGAGCCAGGAAGTGATAGAGAGGTACCCACCCTGTGTGTGCTAGACCCAACTGGCAAGTTGAACTAAGTAAGAAAAGGAAGAAGGAACATTGTTACAGCTTCTTCCAGGGAAGGCTCTGGGTGTGCTTAAGTCTGCAGACTCCACGTGGCTTTTTGTCTGTGACCAGGTAAGTAGCTCTCTGGCCTCTGCCAAGTGCTTTCACAGTAGCTGGCTGCTGTGAATTAACTGTGTGAGACCTTCTGAAACTGTGAGCTAAATAAATCTTTCCTCCCTTACATTGTGGATGTTGGGTATTCTGTCATAGCAGTGCATAAGTAATTAAGACACATACTGACTTTAAAATCTTTCACCTAGTGGACTATATTAAGATTGCTCTAAGCCTTTAAGTGTTAGGCCCTCCTTGGCAATGGGAACCTTGTTTTATGTTCCTACAAGAGATAGAGGGATGTGTACAGGGAGGGTGTGTTAGTTAGCTTTCCCATTGCAGAGACAAAAGGCCAGATATATACAACTTAAAGGAGGAAATGATCTGTTTGGACCATGCTTGATTTAGTCTATGGTGGCTGGGTGGAAACATGGCGGAAGGACACACACAGCTGTTCACTTCGTGGCATCTGGGAAGCAAAACACAGAGAAAGGAACATGCAACCTCTGAAGGCCACCCAGACACCCTTTGATGTGTGTAATGCCTTCTCTCTTTTTACATTTCTCAGGTTGACTGGTGCTAATTTATTCCATCAAAATGACTTCCTGCTTAGGAAATTGTAAGAAGTTGTGAATTAATGTGGAAAAAGGGAGAAAGGCAATCGGAATAATAGCAAAGGCATTTTGGAGTTGTTTCTCAGTATTTTATTGATCAACTGAGACACAGCAAACCACAACAGTTTATGACTATTTCTGACAACCTTGCAGGCCCTTTCAGTGCAGCTGGGTGGCCTTAACAGTGTCTCCTGCTGTTGCTCTGAGGTGGTGGCTGGGGTCATTCACCTAAGGCTTCTCTATTCGCAGGTCTAGAGTCTGGGTGGGGATGGATGATAATCTGAAGCCCACTCTGGGGGTCCCTTGGGCAGTTCTCTCTCTCTCTCATGTGAGGACTAGCCTTGGCTTCTCCCAGGCTGGCTGGCTTAGGGTCATCAGAATTCTTCCATGGTGGTTAGACTTCCCCAGCATTAGTGATCCAAGAAGCCCAGGCAGAAGCTTCAAGTGAACCACCCAGCATAATTTCCACCACGAACACTGAAAAAAAAAAATGAGCTTCATGGTGGGGCAGTTTTGAAAAGAAAGAAAAGAAAAAGAACAAAAATGAACTACCATGTGTGGTCAATTCAATTCAGTTAAACTATGCTAGTAAAGTTTTAAAAGCTGAGCTCAGCCCTTTTTAAAATTGGTCGTCAAAAGGCAGTGGGAAAAATGTGTTAAAATTAATGATCAAATTAACCTTTCGTTTAATTTTCATCCATAGTTTTCACCCAGGGAGTTGGCTTGGTCAGCAGGTAACCCCATCAAGGAGTCAGTTAACTCCTTTGCCTGAAAGTCTCAAGCCACAGTTGGCATTTAAAGGACTCAGGAGAGAATTCAACACTGACATGACTGATTCACAGAACTCCTGTCAGTATTTCTCTACCTCCTCAGATGGCCATGGTTCATAAATACTTGTTGAGGAGGTGTTCTCCCACAAATGGAAATTACTTTGTTTTGTATTTTAAAAACTAATACATTTCAGAAAAAAATCAACAATACCTGCAGAAAAATACACATCTCCCACAATTCTGAGTTAATCATTTACACATTTGAAAAATACATTTTTCTATAGTTTTTCACCAGGAACTCACCCCACCCACCTACCTATTCGTGAAAATGAAATTGTTACCCCTGTCTTGTTTTCCTAATTATATCATGGGGATTTTATGACAATAGCTCATATAGAAAACACCAACATTTTTAGTAGCTGCATAACTTTCCAGTGTATACACCCTCACACATACTCATGCACACACTCATATATGAAAGAATTCCTCTATTGGTAGAACTTTGGATTATTTTACTTTTAGTGTATTTGTAAATATTCTTTTGGTTGTTTAAAAATCTAATCAGATCTTGCTGTACCTGATTGAGCCAAAGGAAAATTTGAATTAATTTTCCCCATTTTATTGATATGTACAAGTGCAAAATTTAAGGTTTACAATGGAGTGGAGCATTTTGTGCACATATGTTTCTTGTCAAAGTGACAAGGGCTTTCCCGTTCTCCTTTTGTCCCTCCCCTCCCTTCCCTCCCTCCACCCCCACCCTGTATCCCTCTTTCACTCTGTCTTTCTTCTGAAGTTCCATGAGATAGTTGTGGTCTGGGTCTCTCATGTCAGAGAGACCATTCGATGTTTCACCTTCTGCTTCTGACTCACCTCACTAAGCATGTTGTTCTCAAGTTTTTTCCATTTGCCCGCAAAAACCTCCATGCTGTTGGACCTTACAGATGCATAGTATTCCATTGTGTATAAGTACCACAGTTTGTGTATCCACTGGTCTGTTGATGGGTATTTTGGTGACTTCCATATACACCAAAATCAAATCAAAGTGGATTAAAGACCTAGACATGAAAAATGAAACACTAAACCTTCTAGAAGACAAAATAGGCAAATATCTGAAAGACATTGGAGTAGGCAAAGACTTTCTAGACAAGATATCAAGAGCAAAGGAAATTATCCCCATTATGGACAAATGGGATCTTGTCAAATTAAAAAGTTTCTGCACCGCAAAGGAAACCATCAACATTGTAAATAAAGAACCAACAGACTGGGAAAAAATATTCACCACCAACACCTCAGATAAGAAACTCATAACTAGGATACACAGGGAGCTAAAGAAAATTAAGCCCACCAAAATAAAAGATCCTATTGAAAAATGGGCAAAAGAAATGAATAGGCAGTTCACTCACAAAGAAGTACAAAGGGCGAATAGATACATGAATTAGTTTTAATGGAATTCTTTAATGTGTTTTAAAAATATTCTTATATTTACATTGCATGCAACAGACTGTTGTAGAGAAGTTTAGAAGAGCTAAAGGACCCACCAATCTTCCTTAGGACTGAGCATAAATGATGGTCTTACCTAGTTGACTCTTTACTGCTCTGTCCTTCCATTCTTACAGTGCCCAGGGCTCTCTAAGTCCAGCTTTACAGTAAGATGTCAGACTTGTCTGGCAATAAACCCAAAGTGAGAATTTGCAGCCCTGGTGTCTGCCCAGCGGACAGAAGATGGTACTAAAAGTGGAGTGGACGATCAGAAGTATTCACAAAGAAAAAAAATGGTGGGGAAGAATCCCTTGAAGAAAAAACAGCACAGGAAAGAAAAATGTGTTTGTCCTCTAAGAGGCCAAAGGTTGCCTTTTTAAAAATATATAATTACTCTGAAGATATTGTTATATTCATGAAATATGCATCCATCACAAGTGGCTCATTAAAAATACATGCCAGTGATTATGTGATACTGTAATAGATCAGAGAAGAATTTTCCTTGATCTACTATGCGTGTAAGACACCTGAGTTCTCAGAACTCTAGAAGTAGAACTCTGGAATGGAATAAAGCTCACCATTCGCTGGCAAGCATGAGCCTTGGGGACCCTTTTCAGATGTGACACAGTTATTCTAGTTTTCAGAAGCTTCATGTCCCCTTGAGGTCTGCCTCATTGCCCTTTCTCTGTGGACATTGCTACAAGGTCTTTATCACCACCCGTGGCTTCTTAGAACTGCTGAGAAGAGCCAGGCAGTGAGCACCATCCTCAGTGAGGCAGATTCACACCACAGCTTGAGAAACACCAGTCTATTGATTCCATCCGAATCTGAAGGTAAGTTGTTAGACTTCAAGCGTTACTGTAATACTTTTGACATTTGCTTCCAGAGAGGTACCTCTAGAGGTGATCGTCCATTTAGTTAAAAAACATCTGTGTTGGGCAGAGGGATATGTTTGTTAAGATAAGTATACATTTGATTAAATGTAGTTTACTTCCTCTTTTTCCCTTTCTACCTTTCTCTTTTTCTTGTCCTTCCTTCCTTCCTTCCCTCCTTCCTTCCTTCTTTCCTTCCTTCCTTCCTTCCTTCCCTCCTTCCCTCCCTCTCTCCCTCTCTCCCTCCCTCCCTCCCTCCCTCCTTCCTTCCTTCCTTCCTTCCTTCCTTCCTTCCTTCCTTCCTTCTTTCATGCCTGCCTGCCTGCCTCCCATCTTTCTTTCTGTCATTCCTTCCTTCCTTTTCACTAAACCATTATTGAAGAGAAACACTAGAAAGGAAAAAGTATGGCCTGCCTCTTTGAATACATTTATGCCAATTGCAGATAAAATTGTTTTATAGATTTCAAGGAATGCTGCCTTAAAATACACAGAGCACTGAACAGGCTTCATAATAAAGGAGGCACAGAAAATAGTCATCTTGAGGCTCAGAGAAGGGCCTAAAACATACACTCGTTCCACTCTTTCCAAATTCTGTGACCTCTTCCTTACTGTCTGAGCCTAAATGTGCTCCTAGGGCTTCCCCTTGCAATGACAGTAGAAACTTCCTTGGCAAGGGGACTCTCAGTCCTCCAAGGAAGGGCAAGTGGCTGACGAACAATCTAATGCTACTTGCCTAAGTGGGCAGCTCATCTGAAAAGCCGTCACTGTTCCCAAGAGCCAGGGTGACCCTGTAGACTTGGAGGCGAGGAACTCTTCTTAGACAAGAACTTGCTAAACCACTTGACCTTTTCAACAGCTGTGGGACTGTTTATCGGGAGCATGCAATCTCTTTTGGCTCCTACAGGGTTGGCAGCCAGGAAAGTTGAGCCAATGACATCGTGTCCTTTAGAAAACTCCTAAACAATTCACAACGTCCACCAGAAAGAGGGTGAATTAGTCTCATTAGTCAGATAGTGATCTTTGGATAGGTCACCCTCTCCTTGAGCCCCTTGGGTTTTGGGACTCCTTGCTGGAATCCGATGACTCACTCCTGGAGATAAACCTACATGCAGATTCGCCAGAGCCTCGGGTCCCCTAAACTTCAGCTCATAAAGAATAGACTAGCTGTGTGCAGCCTCAAGCCTGGGGCAACTGGAAATGTCTGGTTTCCAGTAATGACGAACAAGAATTCTCTTTATTTATGTAAGCTGTTTCACAAGAAGTGAAGGAATCAGTGAGTTTTACTTTTTTTAGCCTATCTGAAACTTAGGTCGATGTTCAAAAAATAGCATTGTTTGTGACATACCGTTGCAGGATAACGTAAAATGCAGTACAACCAGATGATACTAATACAGTGGATGAAGAACTATACTTAAAATAGTGAAAGTCATTGTAAAGTAATCATCAAATAGGTGCTGGGTCAGCAGTTCAGCAAGAAAAGAGGGCTCTCATCTGGAGTCCTGTGGATGGTGTGGAACGTGTAGGCATCGCCTGTGATGTACATGTGTGATTCTGAACACCTGCCCTAATTTCTCTTCCTCAATTTACTGCTCCTAAAAATGGAGATAATAAGTCCTACTGTGAGCACTTATGAGAATTAAAAGAAAATTACCTCCTACTTGAAGCTCTTAAATTAGTTTTGCCCACATCGTGAGTACTCAATAAGCTTTTCTTAATAGTGTCTTCTAATTATTTAAGCCTCCTTTCAACAAATGTAATTGGAAATGTACATAAGGAAAGCTAACCAGGCATTTTCAATCCTGGGAGTATTTTAGACCATTTATCTAATGTTTGTATCACAATATCATTTGGATTTTGTTGGCTAAACATGCATACACACACACACACACACACACACACACACACACACGTACATACATACAATAGAGCCAAATTTTAATGTCACAAACAAGTGTTCCTAGTTTTCAGCTTGTGAATTAGACTAAACACGTGGGTCATCTGTTCATGTGAGTGGCAAGGCCAGCATTTCCTACTTATGTAAAACCTGTTTAAAGAGGTGAAGGCAGTGGGGTTACTTCTGAAATAGCAAATCTAATATATGTAATGAAGCAAAGCTTTTTCAGGGTATTCATTGAGGTTGAAGTATGTTCCATCAGAGAATAAAGGACAGGTTTAATACATTTTTATGAGATTGGGGACACAGTTACTAAAATACCACCTTCCTAGACTATGCTTTACATAGTGAAGACATAAAAATAATCTTAACTGGGTATGGAATTGCTCGTTGATAGTCTCAGCTACTGAAGGCTGAAGGAGAAGCACTGCTTGGAGTTCAAGACCTTGAAGTCAGCCCGGAAATGCAGCGAGACCCGTCTTACAAATGTTTGTTTTCAGCAAAAATTTCTTGGAAGTTCATCAAATAGTTGTATAATTACTCCATCTGCTAGACTTAAACAATCTCGGAGTAGTTCACTATTCTTCTCTAATCTCAGGGAAGGCACTGGGCACATACCCCAGGGGACAGTATACTTGGTGGCAGCCAGACCTGGGCTTGAATGGCACCTCTACTTCCTACTTGCCTTTCGGGGTCTACAGAAAAGAAAATTTTAATATTCTTAGCTTCAGTTTTTTTCTCAAAAAGGAGAACACAGAACTGTATGGG
This sequence comes from Ctenodactylus gundi, assembly GCA_004027205.1. Lineage (NCBI taxonomy): Eukaryota > Metazoa > Chordata > Mammalia > Rodentia > Ctenodactylidae > Ctenodactylus > Ctenodactylus gundi. The sequence goes on from PVKB01000029.1 coordinate 907,910, forward strand.
TGAGAGGTGTGAATTATGAAGATAAGAAAAAAAAAGAACCTAGCACAGTGCCGTAATATGTAAAGTCCTCACTTTGTGTGTGGTGATCCCACTTATCATAGAACCACTGTGACACCGTGACCTTGCGTAGGCATTTCAGTCATTACAGCACCACCCAGAGCCATGACCATTGTGTACTCAGTTTCACTATGACAATTCTATGTAATTTCGATATATTAAGAATGTCAGTAAGAAAGCCTAACTATTCGCTTTTTAAAAAGAGAGATCTAAAATGATAATACTGTTAATGATCGAAGCTGTATTTCATTTCATTTTCAAGAAATGTCAGAAAGGCCTACCCTGTTGGTGTGACCTCTACACTGCCTTTTCTTCCCAGTACTGGAGATTGAACCCAGGGTCTTGCATGATTCTTCAGTCTTTTAGGTTCTACCTCTCAACCTAAAGCAAATGTTTAGATGGACCGCCTGGGGAGCTGGGACTCAGTATTCTGGGTGACTCCAGAGAAGCAGAGTGAGTCATTGAGCACCAAACTCCAGGAAGGATCTAGACTGGGGTTAAGCCACCGACACTGCGGAGGCTGTGCAAGGGAATGGTGTTAGGAAGGCCTGGGGGGTGGAGCTGGGGGCTGGGGTGTGTGAGAGGGAGGGAGCGGGGAGGAAGTATCCCAGTGGGCGTGGGGACAGATCGCCAGCAACTGAACAGGCTTTCAGGTGGTTTTTTGTTTGGTTAGACTCGGGTCAGGCCGAATAGAAACTTGGGTTCTGATCAGAGCTGGGAGAAAGGGCTACAAGCAGGAACCTAGCCTGGGGAAGAGACAGCAGGGGACACGACACATCTGAGGTAACTTGTGCGGTGTAGCCCGGTGTATTTAACCGCCTGTAAGGATCTCAGGAAGGAGACAGTGACCGGGCTTGGGGCCCGAGAATAGAAACTACGCCATGCCACAGTTACAGTCCACAGGGCCACCAGGTCTGGGAGGCCGCGCTAACCAACACCACTGTGTGCCGGGACGAGCGAGAGGAGACAGAGGAAAGGCGACCAAGGCTGTCTGTGAGCTCTCTAGCTAGTAGATCGCCTTCACCTTGAAGCCAAAGGGGACGGGGATTCCAACAGAACGAGAGGCTCCAAGATTGAGAAGTGGCAGCCAGAGCCTACCGTCTTGATCTTGAAGCTATGGCAAAATCAAATAAGATCAAATAAACACAAATAAATTCATGTCCCAGCTGGAATGAAGGAGGATCCCACGCTGACTTCATGCAGTGTAGGCCTCAGGTCACGTTTATCTCTTCCGGAGATTCTTCAGACATATTTGAGATGGGCCGAGATGGGCCGTCACCTCGCAGAGTGGCTGCATTTTTTAGAAATTCAAGTTTTCAGGTGGCAGCTCTGTCCACGCCACTTAGAGGAAGGTGACCCGTCAGGCCCGTCTTCCACGTGCATGGAAACCAGCGGCTACAGAAGCTATGAGCCGTTTTCACTGCCTTGTTCAAAGGAGAAGGGTGGCAGTCATTCTTTCAGAGCCTTAGCACAGAGGAGTCCACCATTACTCAAAACTGCAATCACGTCTTATGGCTGAAAGGCATAGTGGTCCCCCATTTTATTTGTGGTTTTCCTTTTGTCATTTTCCTTACCTGTGGTTCAAAAATATTAAAGGCAAAATTTGAGAAACAAACAATTTTTAAGTTTTAAATGGCACGCCAGTCTGAGTAGTATGATGAAATCCTATAGATTCCCCCTTCATAGCACTTGGGATATGAATATCCCTTTGTCCAGTGTATCCCTGCTTTATGTGCTACCGGCCTTGGAGTCAGAGAGCAGCCCTCTCTCTGGGTATCAGACCATCTGTGAGCGTCACAGTGTTTGTGAGGAAGTCACTCTCACGTAGAAGCCTAAGGCTAGATCCCAAGGCACCCGGCACTCACCTCACTTCCTACCCTTCTCCAGGCTTTGTGTCATTTCCCATCATCCCAAGAAGGGCGAGGACCGTACAAGATCCTCAAGAAAGCAAGGTATTGAGATTATATTGATGTAACTTTTATTGCAGCGAATTATTATGATTATTCTACTTTATATGAGTTAATAATTGTTACTCTCTTATAGTGTCTAATTTATAAATTAAACTTTATTATAGATACATATATGTACAAAAGCACCACTCATGTGTATGGCTGCTACTGCCTGTTATTTCAGGTCACCCCCTTTTAGCTCCTTTAAGTTATAATAATCATTGCCATAAATGATAATATTTTCTAGCATTAGATTGGAAGACCTGGGGCTGGAGGCAGTGGAGGTGAGAAGAGGGACTCGGCCCCATCCCGGTGAACGCAGCAACATAACTTCTATGTCACTGACAGTCTGGCATTTATTTAACAAATGTCTCTTGTGGTCAGAGTAAGTTACGGAAAATGTAAAGTTAATATCTTTTGCATGTGTTTAGAAAGCTCATTCAGAGATGAATGGTACCCAACATTTACTAGGTGTGTGTAGGGTCGTGGGCAGGGAGAGGTGGTTGGGAAAAGCTCTATCCAGACTCTCCTTTTGTCCTTTTATTAATCTGTAAAATACTTTTGGGCATTCTCTTAGGGAACATTTGGAAGCAGATGGAAATATTTTGAGGTGTATAATACACGTGGGCCAGTCACAACCTAACAATGTGATTTCCATTTTCCTTGCAGGAATGAGTATAGAAGAGCTCTGTACTATCCTTTGGATGCTAGCAACAATTCAAAGGGTGTGCTATGGCTTCAAGGTGGTTTAGAAATAGCTGTCTGATTTCTAAATACTGAGTAGCACAAAAGCCCTACTTCAGGTCTTCCCATTTGTTTCCAAGGTCACGGTCTGCTGCAGAGCTGGTAGCTGGTAATATTAAACTTTCTCACCAATTCTGCTAATTCAGCAAAGTTCTTTTTTTCCTCTAAAGGAATTCTGTCTCTTGAAGAAAAAAAAAAATCAAACTCATAGGAAATAGAATAACTATCTTTATGTATTTTTTCTTAAACCAGAGAGCAGCATTGGTATACCAACAACACTATGGGGAATAATATCCGTATCATAATGTCTATATGCAGCATGCTCACGGACCCACGGGTAGGAAAAGTAAAACTGCCTTGTCCCCAGTGATGCCGGATGAAACTCAAATATACCACCCAACAAGTTGCTGTCCAGGTACTCAGCTCGGTGCACCCCGCTCCGCACGAGGCTAGCTGACATTTACATTCCTGCCCCTGCCAGGGTCCTCATTCATGCTACACGACCAGCTCTAGAGGTCATCTAAAGCAGGGAACCATGACTGTCCCAGGACGCACGGATGGCTTTCCAATGAGTTCTAGCTTCACAGAGTTAAAACGCAAGTTGTGTGGTATCGTTCACATTTCTCTGACGGGACCTCGTAGCAGTAAAATTATACAACTGATTAAAAAAAGACTAAAAAAGGCTGATAGGTTACTTTCATCAAGAGAAATGCTATTTTCTTGAAGAATACAGTATTTGTTATTATAAACGCTGGTAATGTGCCTCGACTCCTAGTCATACTGGATGACTGTAAAACCCCTTTAGCACCCCTAAGTCCACACTAACTTTTTCATAAAGACTCCCTGTATAATTTACTTTGTATAACTTGTAGTATTTTATATTATGCCTTAATATGCTAGCCTAATACATGTATTTCTTTGCAATATACATACTCCAATATACCGAATGCTGTATAATAACTTGTATTATACTTTATAACAAAATATATTCATGCACTTAATGGACTTTATGTTATATACACATATAACATATTAACTTATTATATTTACTATTGAGGCATACTGTTCCTTAGTAAATATGCCTACGATAGTTTTGCCTTACCCAAGTCAACTTATTTCAAAAATTAGTTTACCAGGAGCGGGGGAGAGCAGGTTTTAACAAAAGAGACCAACCACAGAGTGAAAATTATTCTCAAGTGTTTGTTCCTATTTGGCAGTACACAACTGGAACCCTTTAAAATACTTTAGTATGTTTCATATTTCTAGAGAAAAAGAACCTTCTGTCATGGGTAAGGATATGATTTGGGGCAAGATGTGATTATGAGTTGGAGACAAGAGGTGGATGAGTGTTCAAATTAAGGAACTTTATTTTAAACTATGCCATAAAATTGTCCCTTAAAAACTTTCGAGGCATACTTTGGTGAGTTTACATATTTGGTAGGTTTCATTATTTTATTTGACCAATAACCTCTGAGCTGTGTTTGGGATCTCTACCATTGTCCAGAAAGGAGGAACAAATTTTAAGAGTGACTCCTGGCCTCCGTCCTATGCCACCGTTTCTTTCTTCTTTTTTTGATTTAAAATACGGAGATCGTTTAACATGTTCATCAAAAGTGCTTGGAACAATGATAGGTTCGCAAATCTGTTCCTGCCCCTTTCCGTAAAAGGTCCTGTTTCCGCTGACAACTGGATGATTGATTGGACTTCCACACTAAACTTTGGAGGGGAAAAAAAAGGTCCTTACCTTGTGGAAATTTCCATCAAAAGATCCCATTCGGGTGGAGTTGAAGAGTTCTTCCTCACGGTGGCATTTGAAGCCCAATGAAATTTCAGGGTGCTAGCGTGTAGACCCGTTTTACGTGGCAAGGGTACAAAGGATGCAACCTTGGCTCCTGAGAGGGAGGTTTTTTCATTGGAAATTCTTAATTCAGTTCATGCTGTGCTCGAAGGAAAAGAATTTAAAATGGCCACAAGGGGGCAGCAAAAGACACCAGATTCCCTGACTTTTTCAGCACCGATTCGGGCGAGGCTGCAGGAACCTTACTGCGGTGGTAACTGAATATAGCAGACGGTAGCTTTTTATTTTATTTATTCATTTATTTTGAGGAGGGCGACTGCACTGGTCGTTTAATCCCGCGGGAAAGGCGCAGGGCAGGGCTAAAACCTGACTAGTAGCCCATTACACTTGCCAGGGGGAGCAAATGGTAAATTCCTCTCTATTAAGATTTTGCTGTATTGTAGGAGCACACAGCAATACAGTGTGGATGAGATTCAACTTTTAAAAAGTAGGAAACAAATTCCCTTTGAAGAAAGCAGCCATGACTGGAAAATCCCTTCTAAGGATCAGGTACTTCCTAGCAGGGAGTCTTACCGAAACCCAACAGTCAAGGTAGCTATCAAGCCCGGGATTTGAGGATTAGGTGTTCTGGGCATGAAATCCTTAGGCGGATTTCTTAATTTCCAGGTGTATTAATTTCTTCTTTTGCAAAATGGAGAGAATGACATGTTGTTCTAAAGATTAAGGAAAGCGTACCAGGCACTTTACAGTAAGAGTGCAATTAACTTGGCACTTGTAACATTGCTTTAATATTAGGTGAGTGACACCAGTAATGATTTCTTGGTAAGGAACTATTATATATTATTTCACTTAATTCCCACAGAGAGGGAGAGATTTTATTTCCTTCTGCTTTTGCGGATGACAAAGCTAAAGGTCACTTAGGTTGATCACCTGGCTGATAATGAAATTAAACAAGAGCTGGGCCTGATAGCTCAGGCCTGTAATCTCAGTACTCTGGAAGGCCGAGGCAGGAGGATTACAAGTTTGAACCTGAATGGTAATTTAATGGGACCCAAAATAAAAAGGATTGGAAATGTAGCTCAGTGCAAAGACCTTGGGTTCAATCTCTAGTAACTCCACATAAATACATGAATACATACATACATACATACATAAATGTGCTGGGATTTGAACACAGCACTTTATGCTTACAAGACCAAGGAGTCTTATCCACACTGAGTAGGTTGACTACCATCATTCTGTTTTGCCCACACTGCTCTTGTAGGTCCATAAGTCACCTGACAAGACTTGAAAATGACTCAGTGTTTTGAGAAGGCCAGCACGGGACAGAATCCAATGAGTGTTCTCACGCACCCGTCAGCGTAGAAGAGCACGTGGGAGGGAGAAGAGGGGAGAAAGTGGAGAAAGCAAGTGTTACCTGAATGTTCCAACCCAAATCAGCCTTGGCTAGAAAATCTGCCCAAGGCCCCTTCCCTTCATCTCCTACTTATGCGCATCTTCTGAGTCATCTGCTTCCATCTTCGTCTGCAGAACCAATAGGGTGTCCGAGTGGGGTGGCTCATCCCCAGTGGAGAGATACAAGGGTATCTGGGGCACAACACGTTCTTGATGTCTGTCATTGTTTTTAAGAACCAACCAGCAAACGCATAGACTGTGCTCTGCTAGTGCAGTGTAATGTACCTTTTTCCTCTCGTGAAGGTGGGCACAACCTTTTTCCATGATTAACTTGACCTGCCTCATGTACAGGCTTATAGCAGCAGAGTCCTTCCTGGGTGCATTGAAGAGCCACGTGGAAAAAGCTTTTCAAATTACAGAGACAGGGTCTCTTTATGTGTTTGAGTGTGTATTTTAAATCCTGGTTGGGGGCTTTTTAAATGTTTCCCGGGCCCTTTTGAAAAATTAAAGATACAATTCAAGCCAGCCAAAACCCTTCTGTAGTTAAAGCACTTCGATTATTCACACCTTGTTTATTCTAGAATACTTGATTCATCTGTAAGAGAAATAGCATACAAGCTCACTATCCTATATATACTCTTGTGTTCCTTAGATGAATGTCATGGGAATGACATAGGACATTCCCTGGGCACCCAGCCCTTTGCACACACTCTCTGGCATATCTATGGGGTACCCCAGAAAGAATAAAAGCTGTCCTCTCTCTGGGATTAGGAGCATTACAAAGGCAAATAGGTTCTGCTCAGGATCCTTTTTGGTAAATATTCTATTGCTGAAAGTGCTCAGATGTCAGTTGGCCGCTGTGACATCAATTTTCAAAGGTTAGACCTAGATGGTGAATGTCCTTAAAAGACCTTCTTAATTATCTGTTGACTTCAGAAATCCTATTTGAAAGGAAGGCTCATTTATACCCTAAGTGGAAATTCACTTGTTTTCCTTTCTGGTGTCCTTGACAGGGTGTCGCTGGGGTGGGAGAAGTTTTTTCAGTGACTCTTTTTTTCTTATGGAGGGTGGGCTTTGAGAAGCATAGTGACTTTTGGCTTATTGTGTCTCTATGCTGGGGTCTGAGCAGCCCTGTCAGAACACAGGGGAAGATGGGGGGGGAGGGGGGAGGGGAAGGAGGGAGGAGGGACAGTGTTTGGCTTTCCTAAGGTTTCTTACTGTAGAGCCAGAGCCTGGTCTCTGTACTCTAAAGCGAGCAAGCTCGCAGATGCTTCCTTCAGTAGTACATACTTGAAAATGAAGCTACTGTGAAACATCATTACATGCTTGGTAGATCTCATCGCTTGTGGGTTGTGCAAAGCAAATGAGAAGGGATTCTACAAAATACGTGCAAGGGGTAGTCACACATGAGAACGACCCTAAGGGCCACTTGGTACATGTGGTCCTCGCTTCCATCCTGACCAACTGTAAAAATACTGTTTCTCTTGTCACATAGTGACTTTAATTTTAAAAACATAAGGGTATTCCAGCTAAATGTTCTCACCAGGGAGATGTTTAGGTTAGCTTTCTACGTGGGAACCCATTCACGATGAATGAATAAATCATTTATTTCCTTAATCAGACAGAAGTGTGTCTGTACAGGTTTCTCCTCCAACTACCATATAGCACGTCCTGTATGAAGATGCCTCCTTTGCGGGTGGAACTTCAGAAGGGTGATCCGTTGTGTCCTTTTTATTTTTTCTCTCCCTTCTTTCTCTGCTTCCTTTTCCTTTCTCTTCTCTGAAGAAACGACATAATTTAAAACACTGCCACAGAAGACTTAAAACACGTATTTACCTTCCTATTTTGCAAGCGACCTTAAAGGAAAAAATGATGTTAAAAAAGAAAAGAAATGGCAGGTAAGAATCGTCCATTCTTGTCTTTGTGAGAATTGATGTTTTGAGTGGGGAGATTCATCTTTGGTAGCGAATCTTCTGAAACAAACTGGGGACTACCTACTCATTTTCAGCTGACACCATGAGCTCCTTGGAGGAATGGCAGGGTGATCTGGGGGCCTTCTCTGTGACTTTCAGCCCTCCCTCTCAGAGCTTTTTTTCTTTTGTAATGCAGAGTGGAACTGCTTCATCAGCTCTGCAGGGAAGAAATGCACAACAGGAAATTCTGGAAATCTACTTGGGAAAAGGCCCTTTTGTCCACAAACCTATCTCGGTAGCCTGACCTTTAAAACAACAAACAAACATAAACAAGAACCAGAAACAAAGAAATGAAACATTAGGACCAGCCATAAACAAAGTGAACCAAACCCAGCCCCAGTGTCTGTGTCTTTGGGTTGCAGGCTTTCACGCAACATTTTAAAAATTATTATTTAAAAAAGATTTTCATATAAAATATATAGATTAAACAAGAATTTAAAAACCCACACACTCACTCCTAGTGTTCAGAGATAACTTCTGCCACAATTTTCAGCTATAGACTGTCATTGTGTGTGTGTGTGCACATGTCTGTGTCATTCTTTTCTACTCACATCCAATGTGCCTAAATATGATTTTTGAAAAGTGCAAATATTTTAAACATTCTAATTTTTATTCCTTTTAATCCGTCCTATCTTTAAGGTATATGATTGTATGAGTAAACTGTAGTAATGGAACTGGTCATCACTGTGGGGTAGGTAAGGGGTTTCGAAGTTTTTTCTTCCTTCTAAATTTTCTTATAAAAATTATTCTTGTAGATAAATTTTATGACATTACAAATGATTACTTAGGGTAAATTCCTAGAAATCAGCTTTCTATGTTCAAGGTTAAAAACATTTGAAAGCTCTTGTTATTAAATGGTGCCAATTAATACCAAAAGTTCTCCCCATGTAGTTTTCTCATCTGAGATGTAAGAGATTGCCTTCGCTTTTGCTACTATGTAGTATAAGCAGTTAATATTAGAGCAAATATTCCAAAGGTAGATTTTTAAAGAAGAATGCTTAAGCAGTTGGATTCTGCTGAATTAAATATTCAGACTTTATTGCCGAATCATTTTTCCCCCCAGGAATTCACTTGTTGCTAAATGAGTTAAAGTCATATTGAAGGGAGAAGCCTACTGACGGGTCACACCAACGGTATTGTTCATTCACTTACAAGAAAAGTCACGTCTTTCTTGTTTTATTCAAAGGGGCGGAAGCTGGCTCATTTCCAAGTGGGATGTCCTGATTGGAAGCTAACCCTGACACGGGCCTTTGCTCTTTCCTTACCATCTTTTTGGTGCAAAACTCCTTAAAGAAGCATGGGATGTCCACACGTGTTGCTTTGCACACGTACAACACGTTGGACAAATGATCTACCTTAGTCATCCTGTGTGGTTATGGGATTCAAGGGATCACGGAAGAGGAAAGAGGCTGGGAAACATGGAAATTCTTCCTAGTAATTTCATATCAAAGTGTGGCTCATGAGCAGCTGTTACACTAATTATTTAGAGTAATAACAATGAGTAATAATTTTTTTAAAAAATCATGAGTGCTTGCCAACACTGTGCTAAGCTCTAGACAACATGCTTAGGTCAAGGTCCTTATTAGACCTTTTACAATAGCCTTTCAAATAATATTTGTGAAGCTCTTTAAAGATGTCAAAATGCTTACATACTGGTAAAATCCTGCATGGTAGGTGATCAAATTGGGTGGTATGTAATATTTTTTCCTTGAGTCTGAATGATGTCTGATCTCTGGCCTTCTGAAGATTTCTTCTGTTTTAAGTTTATAATTTAAATTATTAATTTTTTACAAGATGGCCTCAAATCTTTTATACTATTGCTTTAATGGCTTGCAATAAAATAAAAGATGCGGTTAGCTCTCATGACACGCTTAAATAAACAGAGAAAATATAAAACTCCAGCGTGTGGGAATAGGCTGTCATTTACTACCTGTCTCCTGAAACTCAATACAAAAAATTCTATGGGTCTTGGATGAGAAAAATCCCCAAACATCTTTCATGCATGGCTGGAAGTGTAAGACATAGTATCCTGGCTTGCATCCAGGGCAAAGGGGACTTTCAAGAGCTGGTTCACATAGTTGTAATTTTCCAGTTTCAGGCGCATACTTCCTACACCAGCCATTTGTGTTCTCCGAGCACAGCTCATAAATTCTGCCTGAGCAGAGGGCAAAAGCTTCTTCATATCTTAAAACCATAAAGTGCTTTGGGATGTTTTTGGATAAAGGGTTCAGGGAGATCATTAATTTTGTAACCACTGTGTTGTCGTTAGCACAGTTCTAGACTTACGATGCTTTATTTCTGTGGTTTGCACTCTTAGTTTACTTGGAGAATCATCATGAATTATTGACGCTCTCCCTTCACTATGGAGAAACCTAGGAAGTGGGAGGAAATAAAAAAGCCTCGCGTTTTTGTTGTTGCTGTTGAGTTTGTTTTGAATCCTACTTTCTGAACCGCAGCCGTTTGTTAAGTGCTTTGGAAATCTACAATAAGATTGAATCCCCTAAAAGAGACGGAGGGTTACCAGAGGACACTTCAGGGAGCAGAGGGGCCTCATAAGATCCTCGGGCAGTAGAACAGTAGCATTGAACAGAAACTGCTTTGCCTGATGAAAGTGGATGATGCTCACAGAAATAGGAGCGCAGTGGGTTAAAAGACATTAAACCAAACTGAATGTATCTGGCTCTAGGATAAGAAGAGTACTTAGAAAACCAGAGGTCTGTGTTTAGAGAAGCTTTCCAAGAAGACGGATACGTGGGTTTCACGCATAGGCAGGCTACGTGACCTACCTGCGGTGCTTGATGGCTGTTTATTGCCAAGCACTGCCCTGCTCCACAGCGTGACAACCGTGGCTCACCAGAGACTCTCGATGAAAGAGGAACTGAACATATTTATACAAGAAACACACCAGCACTTCTCATTGTAAAAACCTACAAGTAAATCCAAAACGCTTGATGGCTGTACCCAATCCTGACACTTGTCACTAGGTTTGGTTATCCACGTCTGTGCTAGTTGGAGATTTGGACTGGCCGTGAATGACACCACACCACACATGAGCTAAACGTGCTGATTGCACATCAAGTACTTCTTGAAATTGTCTGTATGAGTTTATAGCCAACCACTTTCTCTGTTAAACTGTAGCGTCATATCCCATACTACAGATCTGCTGTGTATCTAGTCGTTTTTCTACAGATATTTAGTTTTATTCTCATGTTGCCTGTCTGATAAGAACAATGTTGTGAATTTCAGGTGTTAGTTTTTTTTTTGTGCCCAGGCAGCGAGTGGAGAAATTTCATTCTAAGAACGTCTAAGGTTGGTTGACTGGCTGGTAGAGTTAGGACTGCCACACACGGTTTTAAAAATTTTCTATTTATATGAGTAAATGCACGAGGCTTCTGTTGCTCCTTCTACTTAGCCTGAGAGACAAATATCTTCTCTACTGTATTACAGGGCATGTGTGTGATCAACCAGGGGGTACCTGTATTTATTCCACAGCACAGGTAGATTGTGAATATTTTTCTGGAAAAATAATTTTTAAATGTTTTAAACTTCAGTGAGAACCTTCTCTTATATACAAAGTTTCATTATGTCTGTTTTCATTAGATTAATTAAAAACATTTATGAAAACTTAATATTTTGGAGTAGATTACAGCAAGGCTTATCATCTGTCTTTAAAACCTAAGTGTGTGTCAATATTTGCTCTTAATGATCACATTTCTTTCTTATTTCATAACCGAGGCTTAGCTGATATTGGCTACAGAGCATGTACGCCATTTTCACGCTACTGTGAAAAAGGTGGATATTACTTCTAAAATTAGTAAATGAACAAATCTTATTGAAGAGTGTAATGAGTTGATCAGGATATTCATGATAAACTGAATAACTGAAATGATCTAGGTCAAAGCATATTTATTTTGTTCCTAGGTTTTGCAATTATATATCCCTGTTTAGCAGGACAGGAGACTTTGCCAAAGACCAAACAGAAAAGCCAGGCCTAGAGACACATATGCTTGTAATCTCAGCCCTCTGAGAGGCTGAGACAGTAGGGTCCTGAGGTTAAGCCCAACTCGGGCCATTTAGTGACTGACTGAGGCCCTGTCTGAAATTTTAAAAAAGCAATATAAAAGGACTTGTGATGTGATTTAGTGTAAAAATTCTGGGTTCTATCCTCAGTTCCACAAATATGAAATGAAATAAAAGAAAGGGAACAGGAAGAAGAAGAAGAAAAAGAAGAAGCATGAGAAGTAGAAGAAGAAGAAGGAAAGGAGGAGAAAAGAAAGAAAAAAGCCAAGAAGACGGTATTAAAAGTAAGGAGAGTGGGAAAGCTCATGTCACCTGGAGAAGATACGTATGCGCAACTCCATTGTAACCCTTGAATTTTGCACATATGCATATAAATAAAATGTGGGAAAAAATGTTTTGCTTACAGAGTGATCCACGTCACTTAAAATTCTAGCTTCTATATCACAAAATCCTTGTTAGGTGTTTCATAAATAATGAAAAATTGTCTTTGCTTTTAGGATTGCAGTGATTTTATTTGAAATAGAATAATTATTTCATTTCAGGTATCTGAGAACAAAAACTTCAGGGGAGAATTGCTGCTATATATCACTTCTGTCTTCAGCATTCTCTAAAGGAGGAGTATGTCTAGTTTTTCTAGACTGACTTGGAATTCAAACACCGGAAAGGGATTTGATTGGAGAATGATTGGCTTTGAATGTTGACATTCATAGCAGATAACTTGTACCCTTTTAAATGGAAATTTGGTGATAATGTATATGTTGTATATTTTCCTAATATGGGGAAAAGATACATTTGAAAAGTGTTGTTAAAGAGTGAGTCTTTCTGAAAAAGGCTACTTTTGGCTTGTACTTATGCTAGCTTCCTGAATGTTGCTTGAAACCATAATGTCTAGCAGGTCCTCGTGTGACTCCTAACTAGCAAGGAATCTTGGCTTACTCCCTGGAAGAGAAGTATGGCATTTCCAGTTACTTAGGAAATATAGCACTCTTCCTCCCATGGGGGGCTCAATTCTATGCAGTGCACAGGAATTGGCCTTTTTCTGGAGCCTTCTGATTTGTTGAGATAGTTTGAGTGAGGCACACGTGACTAGAGGTGATTTACTATACCTTCACAAGTGGGGAAACACCCAACCTTTGTCATCCCTCCGATAATCAGCCAGAGTTTATGAACTATTTACTGTACGCTTTCAATTGTATCATCTCCTCCTGGGAATATTAAAATAAATTAGCAAAAGTTTCGGGCTCCCCCACGCCGCATCCTCCTTTCTCAGGAGGACTTTCCATTTATCTCTACCTAGAAGTCCCATCTCAGATAATATTCATGATTACGTCCTGCCTTCCCAGAAACACCAGCCCACCTGGAGCTCTGGCCTTGGAGTTGCTTAAATTTGACTCTGTGCCCATTGCTCTCGCCTGTGTCACGGACCCTTTGCAATCACCTTCTTTGTTTCAGTCCTAAGTCCACGTCTGATCTTTTTGCACATTGTTCCTGTCTCTTCAAATGTTCCTGTTTGTGCCACATACAGTTCCCAGCTTCGTTTTCCACTAGACTCATCTCCTGTGGCTCTCTAGACATGTCCACAACTTGACCTCAGGTTGGTGACCTCTAGTCTTACCTTGTGCTCTAGATTCTGCCCTTATTTCAGCCCATAGCCTGGTGCAGAGCTGCATTTTATCACTGTCATGGTGTCATCCAGCTGTCAACAAGGGGACGCGGGAGAGAAGTATATGCACATCATGGTGGAAGGTAATATTCTCAGGGAAAGTGCTTTACTACTCAGGATAGCTGTGTGCTACAGTTTGGGTCTTGAAAGTGCCCCATGGGTGGTGCTATGCAAGGTCTTTAGAAATTTGGAATTTAAGAGGTTGGGCTGGTGGGAGATATTGTGGGGGCCCTGGCCCAATCCTCAGTCTCTTGCTTCCTGGCCATCAGGTGAGTGAATTTGCTCTGGTGAATGCCCCCGCCATGGCTATCAAGCAGCATCTTGGCCAAGGGACCAGGGTAGTGGGTCTGTTTGATCATAGACTGGAACTTCTGACACAGTGAAACAAAAGAAACCTTTTGTCTTCCTAAGTGGATTATCTCAGGTATTACTTACCGTACCTATCTTAGTCACTTTTGCATTGCAGGGACACAATACCCGACACATATGACTTAAGGGAGGAAAGATTTATTTCAGCTCACAGTTTCAGAGAAGAGTATCAGTTCATTCGTGAGTAATTGGCATTGGTGAAAGGGCATGGCAGAGGGCCCTGCTGGGGGAGAAATGTTGGTCGTGTCGCAAGGCAGGAAGCAGAGAGGGTGAAAGGTGGAGCTGGCAGGGAACTGTGTACTTCCAAGTCACACCTGTGAGTGATCTGTTCCTTGTGACCAGGCCCCGCCTCTGAGCAGCCTAGGAAGCCAATGGATCAATCCCCCCACCCCATTGAATCACTGTCCAAACACAAGGCTTTTCGGAGACATTCCAGCACCAAACCACACCCATAAAGGAAAGCTGACCAACGTGCAGTGATGACAGATCTGTGATGTTAGTCTGTGGTTCTTCCTTGGTAGGCAGGGCCATAGCGTGGAGTTTGATAATATTTATTCTCTCTCTTTTCCATCTTTGTAGTTTTGAAGACATAATTAAGCCTTCGTTTCCTCCTTTGTAAAATGTGAGTATCACATTAGTTGGGTTGATGACAGCTAGAAAATGTACATCTGTCTCATGTAATAAATGCTTAATAAGTGATAGCTATTGACTTCATCATAATTATCTTGAAATCATGAATGATGAGGTATTATTACTACATGTTTTAGATAGCTTGGAGGTCACGCTTCCAATATCAGTTCATGTTCCAAATTTATGGTGACTAACGTTTATTAGTTGCTTTCCATGAGCCAACGTTTATGTCAGGAACTCTCTAGAATGTGAAGTTTAATGGAATATAACTTTCCCCCGAAGGAACTTGGAATCTACAAGGAGACACACAAAATGGTGTTAATGAAAGGCCAAGTACAATGAATGTGGCAAGGGACATGGCAAGTCCAGATTTGAAGGGGGAGGGGTTGAAATGGGATGTCCAGTGGCGCAGAGACCTGGGCAAAATTTTCATCTAACAGAGAACATTTGTATTGGGCTATTAAGGACGTGACTATGTCTATACACAGGGAGGGGAAGATACAGGAACATTTGCAGATACTGAAGGAAGAGAGGATACTTAGAGGAAAATGGTCTTTCAGTGTTTGGGGAAATCTTTGTAAATACACAACTGGAGACAGCAGATTGTCTTAAGTGCCATGGCCAGTAAGTTTAGATACTTATATGGCAGGGAAGGGATATTGGACAGGTGAGGTGGTAATAATTAAGTCACATTTAAGGGAAGACAGATTGAACTAGTTCAGGAGCTCCATTGCGTCTGGGATACACCTGGAGGCAGTGCCAGGAAGGAGGCAATTCTTGCATTTGTGTAGATGAGGAGAACAACTGAAAATATTAGGCTGTGAAAGAAGATCAGTACAAAAGTCACTGCAGTGGTTAAGCAAGAAGATTGCTTGAATGGAGAAGGGAAAGGCAGTGGGGTGAAGTCGATTTCGGTTGGGTCTGGGAGTCTGTTTCTTTTTTTCTTCACGGAGGTGTGGTGTCTAGTACTGGTGGAATCCCAGGTGGAGATTCCTGGCAAACCCAGGTGGAAATCCTAGGAAGGAAGAGAGCACTGCTCAGATCCTGGTGGGATCTCACTTGAGATTTGATCCCTGCAGTCTTCATTCTTGCTCAGAACCCTTGCGTTCAGCACTAATTTGTATATTACATTCTTTAGTACCTCATACCAGCTTTTCCATTTGGAAATCTTCCCCTTAGTGCAGATAGAGAAATAGTGATCCCAACGTGTGTGTGTGTGTGCGTGTGTGTGCGTGTGTTATAGCTCCATCTATAAAACCACTTAACAATCCTTTAAGTTATCTGACCTCAATTTCCTGACTATGAAACATGACCAACTATCTCCTACGATGGTTGAATGTCCAAATGAGAATGTTGCTAAAAGCCTAATTTAAGTGTTATATAAATAAAACAAATCATCGTTCGCCTCATCATCAAAGTCCACCGCGGATGTCCGTAGTCCATTCTCCCACCCGCTTCCTATATAAAAGGAAATCACCAAAGGAGAACCGTTGCTTTGGGGGCATTAGTTTGTGAATCATAGATCTGTTTCTTCTCAAGTGACAATTCAGGGCAAAGAGAAAGCCCAACCGCATAAACACATCCACTTCTATTTTAAACTCAAAGCGCATCACCCAAACCACAAAACCCCAAATCAGATTTACCTCCTTCCGAGAGAGCCCATGCCCAACCCTCGGGCGCTCCCGGGGGTGACCTGCTGGGAAAGCGCCTGGGCTCCACGCCCAGCCTCCGTTCAAGGGCTCTTCCTCTTCCCTCCCCACGCCTTCCCCCCAGCGCACCTGTTTGCTCGTCTCCTTCCTCTCTCCTGCGGGCGCTCGGTTCCGGTCACCACCACCTGTTAAGGATGACGCAGATTTAGCCCTACGCACATCCTCGCCTTGTTGCTGTCTTCAGGGCCCCCAACTGGGTTGATTCACCTCCCAGGACATTATTTTTAGCCTTTATCTCTTAGTGGTTTTGTTTTCTTTCCGCCACCTTTTGACCTGAGGGCTGGAAATAAAGTCCGCCTTCCATAAAGACGAGAAAGTTGTCAGCCATTTCCTTCCTGCTGGCCGGAGAGGCCAGTCCTACACAGGCGGGGGACGAGGCCGTGAGGTTCAGCCCAGGGAGTCCTGAACACACCCGCACTTGAGGAGCAGATCTTTCCGCCAGCCGAGCAGTACTGGAACTCCCCAGGATCTTGAAGATGCATGCCTGAGAGAGAGGAAATAAATCTTCCCCCTCCCCTTTGAATCACGGCTACTTAATTCCTCTTCTTCCTCCTTTTTATTTTTCTTGAAATATTACAAAAATTTCAAGACAAAGAGAGAAATGATTGCTTTTGGCTGGAAGTCATGTGATGCTGTAACTTCGCTGGCCAGGAGACCTAGTCTGCAGGATGCAGTTCAAAGCGGGAGAACGCTGGGCAAACCGACATGCTAGGTGTGTTAAAAAGTTTCAAAATTATGGTTTATTTTTCCTGCTTCTGAGAAAACAGATACACATCACATGAATCCAAATAGACTAGGAGAATATGAAGATGAAAGTGAAAAATACACGCACGCTAGCGTCATCTTTTAAGAATGGAATCCGGTTTTGTGCCTTTATAATTTAGCCATTGCGTATCGGTGAACTTTTATAGATTTATTAATAGTACCGTTAGTTTTTGTGTATCTTTTTCTTAGTGAACCTTTCGACCGTTATCCTTCGGATTACATTATAAATGTCAAATGATTCATGCGAGGCATACAAATTTAAATGTTAAATGTGGCACAATTGGCAAAAACTGCATGTATGTGTGGTGTGTAAGATGATGTTTAACATCCGTGTATATGATGGAATAATACAATCAAGCTAATTAACATGCATCACCTCATATATTTACCATTTTTTTGGTTATAAGAACATTTAAGATCTAATCTTTTAGTAGTTTTCAAGGATATATCCAGTTACAGTTTGTCCATACTTATGGGAAACTTTCTTTCTTTCTTTCTTTCTTTCTTTCTCTTCTTCTTCCTCCTTTTTTGACACAGGGTTTCACTCTGCAGTCCAGGCTGGCCTTGAACTTATGAAAATCTCCTTCCTCAGCTTCATGAGTGCTGGGATTACAGGTACGTGCCACCACACCTGGCTTTATGTGGTGCTGGAGAATTGAACTGAGGGCCTTGTGGAAACTTTCCATTTCTTCAATCATTTTCTTATTTGATATTAATTTCTTTTTTCTGATTTATGTGACTAGCTTCCCAGTTTATCATTTGTTCTGTTAATTTCATGATTTTTTTGGGGGGGGGGTACCATCCACATCTTTTTCCTTTGTGTCTAGTAACTGTGTCTATTCATGTTCCCAATGTGGTTTCTGCTTTTGGTGTTTTGTGTTGGGTGGTGTCTTAGTTATTTTTTTGTTGCTGGGATAGAATACCTGACATGCCCAAATTAGAGAGGCCAAGTTTTATTTTAGCTTACAGTTTCAGAAAGTAACAGTCCAAGCACGAGTGGGCAGCTGGAAAATGTTGGAATCACTTGGTGTGGCCGCAGCTGGAGCCAGAGCCAGAGCAGGAGAAGACGTTCTAAAGATGGGCATCCTCAAAGCAGCATGGCAGAGAGGTCGAAGTCTAGAAGAAAGGTGCTTATTCTCCTTACATTCAATTACTCAATAGAATCCCATATTAAGGCAATTAATAACATATATACATGTAGAAGCATAATGATAGTGTACAAAAGAAATTCTAATTATAACCCTTGTTTTAGTAACTGGTCATGTGGTCTTAGCCGATAGTCATAGCTGCCTTCTACTGCCCATTCTGTATTTCCTTGTGGAGTGACCCGTACTTTAATTCTGGTAGGTTCTGGGCCATTTGTCATCTTGTCTGGATTGGGTTGGGTTAATTTGCCATTGATTTTAATAGCAGGGCATGCTAAGACGAGGAGGCACCCTAGAGGATCTCCTGAAGTCCAAACATAGTCCTCCTCGCCTCCATTATGAAATACTAGTCCAACTTCCCCTTGGTAGTCTGGATCAGTCACTCCTGCCAACACTGTAACTCCCTTCTTAGCTTGTAGGCTCAGCAGGCCAAGGAGGCCAAAATGACCAAAGGGAGGTCTTCCAGTTTAATAGAATTGTTGTGGTTTGGATCTGGAGTGTCCCCCCAAAGCCTCATGTACCTATGCATACTGCGTAACCTTAGGTGGGTCCTGGCTGGAAGGGCAGATGCTTGGGGATTGACCTGGAGGGGGTGTGTGCTGGCTCTACCCTTCCTCCCAGGCTTCTCAATTCTGCCATGCTGCTGTGATGATCTCTTGTCTCCTAGAGTACCGGCCCTGGCTCTGGCTCTAGCTGAGGCCCCACCATGTGATTCCACTATTTTCCAGCCACCCACCTGTGAACATGAATGAACTAAGACCTTCTGAAAATGTAAGCTACGATAAATCTTTCCTCCCTGAGTTGTGGATGTTGAGTATTAACACACAGTGATGCAACGGTAACTAAGCTAAGTGGCCTTTCCTGTCACTGAATAGAAAGTTCCCTTCTAGCAGACCCTGGAGCTAACACACACGTTAATTCTCTCTCTGTCTGCCTCAAATTGGCTGAGACACTTGCCCAGGTCTCCAGTAGGATGCAAATGTCAGTTTCACAGTTTGTTCAAGGAGTTGAAGTGGAATTGGAGGTGAAGAACTGGCCACTGGGTGGTTAAGGAAGAAAAAAGGTGTTAGTTTCCTTTTTCTCACTCATCATCAAAATGAACTACCACATAAGTGAATTTAAATCCTTTAAATAAGAGAATGAACCGGGTTAAGAAGGTTCTCCGTGTTATCTTGCTTCCAAATCCCAATAGCTCTCCAAAGAAATGACTCTCGGGATGTCAAAAGGATACCGAGGCACTGTCCACTTGAGCAATGTATGAAAGTAATTTCTACTCTTGCACATTCATCAAATCATACATTTTTTGGAAGAATAATAAGTCTGTGACAAAATGAACCTCTAGTCAAAGATTAACACTAAAGATTGATGTACACACTGATATGAAAGTTTCCGGCTAAACAGAGAAAGGAGAAAGCTCAGAGGCTGCAGACATTTTTGGGAAAGAAGGCGTTTTCTTGGAATTCCCTGTAGATCACTCAATCACTTTTAATGTTACCTTTATGCTAACGAAAACAGCTCAGTTGTTATATGTATTATATGAGCCAGTTCCTTAATAAGTCTCTTTTCCTATATATACACCAATATCCCAATTGTTCTATTTCTCCCAAGAGCCCTGATAAGTGCACTACAGGTGTCACAGATTGTAGAAATGAATGGCTTCAATACTTGTTAAAGATGCCAATCAAAGGAATTGCTCAAGACCTTACTGTCTGAACCAAGAAAAAGAATGGAACCAAGGGAACTTCTTCTAGAACGAGGCTGGAAACTCTGTCTACGGATCTGTTCGTTTTCACGATAATCATTACACTCTTAGTATAAGAAGAGCAAGACTCAAGGATTTAAAGAGCACACCTCAGTCATGAGGCCATTATGCGCTCACATTGGTAGAGTTTCTAAGAACCATTTGGAACCATGTGATAGGCAAATAATGTTCAAGTTGGAGTAGAAACCAAGCAGAGTCTGAAGTTGGGTATTGGGAAGAAGATGGATTATTGTAGCGGTTTACTTTCCTGCTGGCCACGTTTGGTTTCGTTTGTCTTCCTGCTTCCAACATGTCCTTGCTGTCATCTTGTTGTCTCCACTTCTTAACGCCCTTCCCAGTCTGTGATTCTTCTATCATTGTATGTAGCTTAGCTATGACTTACTTTTAATCTATTGTTTCACACATGTGGATAGTTAGAGAGATTTCACTCACAATGATCTTGATATTTTTGAGGGGGACAAAGGAAAATGCTGAGTCAACTTGTTGTATTATAGGCGTTATGCTTCTTAGTTACATAATTTTGTATCTTACAAAATCCACACCATCTTTTCCACGCTATAAAAGTTCAATCAGACCCTCGGGGGAATAATGTAATTTATCTCAAAATCACAGAATAACAAATTACAAGTTCGAAGTACACCTGTAATCCTGGCTCCTTGGGATGCTGAGGAAGGAGGAGGATCACAAGTTCAGAGCCAGCCTAGGTACGTTAGTAAGACTAACAAGACTGTTTTAAAAAGCTGTAATAAATAAAAAAAGACTGGAGACGTAGCTCAGTAATAGAGCACACCTTGGGCCCAATTTACAGAGCGCCACACACAGAAAGCAACGTTCAAATAAGTAGAACACTTTTCTGCTATCAGGATTTTCTTATTTTTGTTTCGGCATCTTTTCCTTCAGTTATTTCTACTACAAGTTTTCCCATGTGCCGTACTAAGTATACCTGAATACATTCCAATTCATATTTCAGCAACGATTTAAGATATCCTTCCAATGTGTGTGTGTGTTCCCAGAGGGAGGGGAGAAAGACAGAGAGAGAGAGAGAGAGAGAGAGAGCTTACGAAACTTAAGACTTGGATGTTTGTCTAGGAAGAAATGTCTACTGTGGGCTTTTCCGGGGAATGTGAAAGGAGCAACCTTACATCCTTTGCTAGTGTACAGCAATCTTCCTGAGACGGTGACTTACTAAATCAAGTTTTTACTTAAAAACGGTTAACATCTTAAAATCACCCTTTCCCTGGAGTTGAGAATTAAAGACCACAAAGATGCTTGACTTTAAGATAAACCTCGTTTCTCTTCCTTTCCCTCAGCAAGACCTTAGTTCTAGTAAGAATTTTCCCTGCAATTCATTTTCTTGAGTATCAACTTTCTGTTTTTGCATCCTTGAATCAACGGCCTTGCTAGCATTTTTCTTGTATGGTCTCCGCTCTACGCTGTAGGCCGGGTGTTTGGGAACCATTTTGCTGTTCTAGTGTTCGCTTGATTTGAGCACAGTATTACTGAGGACTTCCAAAGAAGAAAGAGAATATGGCCAAGTGCTTGTTTGCATAACTTCAGATAGAAGATATAATTAAAATAGAATCTTAATTTTTTTTTTGAGTTCTGATAACTTTCTAGGTGACCTCGGTATGTACCGACAACGCTGGCCAAGGAGCTGTTTTTTTCCGGTGATCAGACGTCACATCACTTCCTTTCTCACCTTGGAATGTCAGAAATGTATTAACTTCTCTCTCTCTTTGGGGATGTTTTTTCTCTTGTGGCAACAGTGGCATTTTGTTTGCTAGTTGCTGAGTAGATTTCCAGGCTCAGTTATAACAAAAAGGAAAAGCCGACCCTGTTTCTCTACCATCCCCTATCGTCAACAATGGCAACAACATGAAAACCCATATCAACTTTTGTAATCATTTCTGTTGCAGATGATTGGTTTTTCTACTTGTCATTGCATATGAAACACAAGGCCTTCTGGACAAGTGTTCCACTGTGCTGTATCCCGGCAGACCTCATGAACACTCACGAAGGTCAGAGATTTAATAAAGAAATGCATTGCAGTATTGATAGTTTGTCTTAGGTGTGGAACGGACAAGTGAATGCCCTTAGCATTTCGTTTAGTAGCGGTGTGTGGGACGGCCTGAGTGCAAATCCAATTCCATTATCTCTTAAGCAGGGACATTTTACTAAACAAAAGGCAGAAGTCATTGGGTGGATGAGAGATATTATGCTTATGAAGTACCAGTGCTTCCCGCCTCTTTTTCAACCTCGTTTAGTTGGATCTGTTGACCAGTTTTGGCAAATAGGATGGGAGCGGAAGTGACGTTGATTACTTTCATGCCTGGCCGGATGTGGCTGCCTGTAGGTAACTCTTCAATTCTGTGCTGCAGTTGCCCTGGGGATACTGATGGTGAAATGTTGGTAACATAAGGAACCCTGGAAAGAACTTCCCTGGAGAAAATTCTGCATTAGACTTAGCTTGAAATTAACCTTTTCAAGTCCGTCCAGCCCGTTTCGGTTTTTTCTTGTTACCTTATCAAAGCGTAGGCTAACCTATAACACATTTAAAAACTTGGTTCACAAGTTTTACCCATTTGGTCCTTGTTCCAGGCATCTCTTTCGACGCCATCTCAGAGGCAAAGATCTTTTTTTTTTCCCCCAACAGTCGTGTCTTTCTTCTCTCAGTCATTTATCCATTGTGGAAAAACTTGGATGGCAATGTCGGCAATGCCTTGGGTTATGCAAAGTATTCCTGTGGATTTTCAAATGCTTAGACAATCCCAAGGATGCAAGAGCTGAGAAGAAGGAAAGATAGCAGCGATTTCCCCGCAGAGTTAAGCATTTTTATGCACATTGCGGGGTGGGAGGAATGTGAACAACTGTGCCCTAGGGGGCATCACTTAATATTACAGCCTAGAAGAAAGTGGAAATCAGTTTAGTGAAAGTCGGTCTTTGAAACGTGGCCCTAGAAGATAATTTGTTCCCATTATTTTCCCCAGCTTCTTAGTCTTACTGCTTACCACCACAGTCTCACTTCTAAAATAATCCTCTGTGTCTGTGTGGCAGTATTCCAAGTGTTTACTCCGCACAATTATCTCAGCGTTTAAAAATGGAACTGCTTTGGGTGTCATTCCTTCAAAAAATGCCTAATAACTCATTAGTGAATTGATTCGTTCCATTGTTGATCAAACGTTAACTGAGACACTTCTGTGTGCCTGGTTGTAATGCTAATAGCGGGTTGTGTTCCAGCAATTACCCTATTTCATGGATGTTTCTTTTCTCTGTTTTGAAATTATTTCAGACTTGAAGAACGCGTGCAAAAGTTTTTATATATCCTTCGTCTAAGTGCCCAACTCTTAAATTTTACCACTTTAATTTAATATTAGTCTTTCTTTCTCTGGACTCTTTGGGAGTAAGTTTTAAGTATGATGTCTTCTACCAGGAGATACTTAAAAAATATTTCCTAAAGAAAATAGTCTCTTAAGTCACCATAGTGCAGTTAACAAATTTGGAAAACAACATAGATCTAACACAATCATATAATCCATCAGTTGGCAAATGTGCCTCAATATCAAAGTTTGGAAATAAAATTTAACTGGAATACAGTGATTATTTGTTTTTGGATTATGTATGAGTGTTTCTCCCTATGGTGGTGGCCTTGAATAGTTTTAACAAAGACTGACTGGCCTGTAGAGCTGAGAATATTTATTCTCTGTGAGTGTGTGTGAGTATGTGTTTGTATGTATAGTGTGTGTGTGCATATGTGTATATGTGTGTGTATGTGTGTGTGTGTGTGCTACTAGGGGTTGAACCTAGAGCCTTCACAACTGAGGTATTTCCCAGGACTTTTCATTTAATTTTATTATTATTCATTTTTCTAAAAGTTTTGAGACTGGGTCTTCCCTAATTCACAAAATTGCCCAAACTGGGCACAAATTTTCCTGCTTCAGCCTCTCAGAGTGCTAGGACTGTAGCTCAGTGACAAAACTCTGGGTTTATCCTTATCATCACAAAAATTTGTCACAAGATTCTTATTATCACAAAACATTGACACTTTGATCTAGGGAAGTTTATGATCCCTGAGTTAATTAATAGACCTTATCAAATTTCATTGTCTTTCTTTAACGTCTTTTACTGTGAAAGAAAAAGAAATATCTAAGCTAGTATACTATTCGAGATATTTAATTGCTATGTCACTTCTTTCTCCTTTATTATAAAATAGTTCCTTAGTTTTTCTTTTTTGCTCGTGACCTTTGACACTTTTGTCCTAAACTGGCCATTTTTTTTAACCTATCCATGCATTTATTTATTTATAGACCACAGTTTATTCTACATCTGTCTGAGCTTTCTTTAGGAGTAGATTTATGCTATGCATTTTTGGCAAAAATACCGTAGATGTGATGTTGTGTCTTTCTCAACATAACCTGAGAGCAGTAGGGTGTCTATTTTTTTTCCTGCTGATGTTTGTTTTTATTTCTTTAGTTCAGCTGGTATCTCCCAGTTTCTCTCTTCTGCAAAAACTGTATTTCCCTTTGTACTTAATAAATATGTAGTGAAAAAATACTCTGTTTCTATGTAAACATTTTGCCCTGTGAAGTGTTCATCCAGGAATTTTAGCATTCTTTGATAGCTCACCTGTAATGATTACTATGGTAGTGGTTGCTTGAAGTGGATTTAAATTTTTTTCATTTCTCTAAATTTGCTAGTGAGAATTCTATTCTTTCCTTCTGTTACTCCTTCCTTCCTTCTTTTTTTCCATTCATTGAATTTTCAATTTTATATTGTGGCTTATCCTTTACCACAACCACTATTAATTTTGTTGCCTTTGATGATTAACCTTGATTGTCCAATTGAATGAATTAAGAGACACCTAGGAGATTTTTAAAAAGCACATTTCTGGGTGTGTCTGGGTGGAATCCTAGGGGCATGGTCTTGGGGATGATTCCCTGGCCTGGCCCCTTCCTCTCTCTCTCTGGGTCCTCCATGTGCTCTGTTTCCGGTGGTCATAAAGTGAGCATGTGTCCCCTGCCGTGTCTTGCTGCCATGTTGTTTCTGCCTTCCTTCTATGAATTTTTTTTTGCCTTGGAGCCAGCTGACTGTAGGCAAAACCTCTGAAACTTGGAGCCAAAATAAACTTCTCTTTCTTTAAGTTGGAGATGCCAAGCATTTTGTCTAAACAAGCTGACCAATACGTTGATGTCCAAAATGTTCTAGGACAATTTTTGCTTCCAACAATGGTTTGTTAGGGAGTCACTTAAAATGCTACAGGGTTATATCATTTTCATCCAGGAGTTTTGGTATTCTTCAGTAACTCATCTGTAATGGCTATTACTGTAGCAGTTCCTTAAAACTGCATTCTTAGCATCTCAATATAATCGTTGCTTAGCGCAGTGCCTGGAAATATTAGGTTCTCAGTAAATGTTTCCTAAAACCAGGTTTTAACTCAATAAAATAAATCCATAATTGTGGAGTATTAGACACGTTACTACACATACAGTTTAGACTATAGCCTCGGTACCCTTCAGATGCAGTAGCTGTGAGTAGAAATCATGATACTTCTTTTCTTTTTTGATTAGTGTTCCAAGAATAATGAGGTTTTTTTGGGGGGGAACTTATTTTTCTCATTTATTATTTTTTTTTCTTGAGACAGGGTCTCGCGCCATAGTCCAGGCCTGCCCTGAACTCACTATGTAGTCCAGGCTGGCCTAAAACTCCTGCTCTCCTAGTGCTGAGATTACAGGTATGTGCCACCTCACTTGCCTAATTTTTATGTGATGCTGGGGATTCAAACCCAGGGTCTTGCACGTGCTGGGCGAGCACTGTAACCACTGAGCTACACCTCCAGCTGCTCTCAAAACCACATTATTTGAGGTATAGTCTAGTTCTAGCTTAGCAAAATAAGGGGTCTAGAAACATCTTAGTTTCATCCAAGTAGCAGAAAGTAATTTTCCATAGGGATTTAGAAAAGGTTTTTAAAAAGAATCTGTGGGGGGGCGGGGGGGGGGGGAAGGTTCAGAGTAACAGCAATTCTATGTATTTTCCAAATGGTTATTTTCCAAAAAACAATCAAGACTGATCACAATAATGATTCTAAGAAGTCAAATCCCTTTACCCAATGACTCTTGCACCCTATTTTTCCCCCCTAACTTGAAAACAAGGGGACAACGTCCTGCTCAGGTTGCACGTTGCCCGGATAAGTACCATCTTTTTTTGCCCTCGAAGCAGGTGGACCGGTTGAGGTAGCTCGCTCCTGTTTGGGAGTTACAGGACTGTGGCTGGAGATTTTGGTTCCTGAAAGGAAGCCATGAGTAGTAGAGAGGAAAAGGCTGAGCCTTGCTTACAGGAAGTGGAGTGTGTGGTATTTTCCCTATTCCGAAGTCGAGTCTGGCCTTTTACCGTCAATAAGCGATAACTAAGAGGATACAACTTAAGCGGTTCATTTCCTTAAGTAAGTGGCTTGTAGAAGTGTGCTGTGAGTCCGCAGACGCAGCAGGGTCTAACTGGACTGTGCGAGGCTCCCACATTGCCACTTGCCACACCTCCAGGAGCCACCAGTTCACCTCTGTCTTGTGGCAAGTGCTGAGTCATGAGGTTGAGGTACATAGTTACGCACCCTCGATTTCTGATCAGCTAGGGAAATGCCTTGGAGTGTGAAATAAAATTAGGCCATTCTGTCTTAGAGGTTAATTATCTGGAGAGGTAACATCATTCTTCCTTTGACGTAGGATTCAGAAAGTTATCTGCACTGTTAAATAGCTAAGCCTGAGCTGTTCTTGGAGAGTGGTTATATGTGTGCAAAGTAACTCAGAAGTCATTGCATGGGGTGTCATATGTTAATTGCATTCCCCAGGAGGGGAAGGCAATGTGCTTTAATTGATGTTTTCATGCACAGGACTGTAAGGGTTCTCTCTAGCATCGCAGGTGCCCATCTCCTGCCATCTCTTTCTCTCTTCCAAGCTTCCCATCAGCAAGGACTCTTTATGTGCCCATAGCATATCATTTAAAAGCCTTTAACAGGCCATGAGCAGTCATGGTATTCGTGGGAACTGCAATCTGGGTGAAAGATAACCTTTGACAAGCTCCCTCTTATTTTGCAGCCTTCAGTTTCACACAGGCTGCAGGAAGCTGCCCCCAGCAGGCTACATTCTGAGGAGGAGCCGATAACAGCGGGAGAAGCACCTGGGAACAGTAGCACTTCATGCAGGATGAAAACAGGATCTAAAGTATAAACAACATCCTCCCAACACAAGTGGGAGCTTAGCTCGCTCCCAAGTTCCTTTGACCTTATTCTCTCAAGAGTCTCAGGAGAGTCTTTATTGAGACAGGAAGATGGTCAAGACTTGAAGCAAAGGTTAGGATTTTCGGTGAACAGCATCAGAAAGGTTTTTGTTTTTGGTATTATTGATCTTTTATTTTTAAGTGCATGAGTAGGACCAATCATGCCGTATTCACAATACTGAACTTGTTTCTTGCTGAGTAAAAATATAGACACCTCAGGAGGGACTGTTTTGAGGGAAATTATGTAAATGGGGAGGATGTATAAAATGAAGGATTTTGGTGACCGTGACTTTCCAAAGGCATATTTTTTTCCCCAAGTAGATATTATCTTCATGGAACATTATATTACCAGCAAAAGCTGGTTTGTTGTTGTTGTTGTTCTGGCTCTTCCCAGCATTGTGCAAGGTGTCACGTGCATAACCTTGTTTAACACTCTGGGAAACATTTGCATCGTGAGCTGAGGCAGCTCTTCCAGTGTTTCATGGTTTCTGTGTAAGAGACCCGATGAAGACCCAGGCACTGTGGCTCAGAACTGGGTCACGGGTCTCTTACATTCGTAGCCTATCCATGTTGTCCTTGCTTTTTAAATAAGCACTGTATGTTGCCCGTCCTCTTTTCACAGTTGGCAAATGAAATGTCATGGACCATAGGTTAATTTTTTTTATTAGGGTGATCAAATATCTCTTTCATTGTAGATTCAAAATACCAATGAACTGATGAATGGGAGATTGCTTTAAATTGGTGCCAGTTGCCATAGTGCAGTACTGCCATTGCAGATACTCAGAAAGCTGAGGAAGGAGGTTGCAAATCTGCACCCAACCTAGGTGACTTAGCAACACCCTGTTTCAGAGAAAAGGCCAGTGGGACTGGAGATATACCAGTTCAATCTCCAGTACGGAGGAAAGAGGGAGAGGGGAGAGACAGACAGAGAGAGAGAGAGAGAGAGAGAGAGAGAGAGAGAGAGAGAGAGAGAGAGAGAGAGAGAGAATAAGCAGAAATAAGCAGCTGTTGACACACTCACTTTGAATATGAGTACAATATGGTTAGATGTCATTGCTTAATTTATTTTCATGGTCTTTAGATAACAATAGTAGGTAGCCCTAGCAATGACTTCCAGGTGCTAAGAGAAGGCCAGGAGGAAGAGATCCTTTCTATAATTAACCTGAGGGAATCATTTATCCTCCCTATTACTGAGAATTATTTTCAGTACTGCCTTCTAGTCATGTAGAGTTTGACACAGACCGTAGATCTTATTTTGAAAAGTTTCATTAACTCTGTGTGTCTGATCTTCTCCCAAGTCAATTCAGTCAATGGAATCTGTCTATGAAAGGTTCTGGGCGACTTCGACGTGGTGTCTGACTGATCCTTACAAAGAGTTAAGGAACCTGAGCTGCCAGCAGGAAATCCGTGGCTGAAGCCAGGAGCTGGGACGGAAACATTTAAGTGTATCGTGGGAGAAAAGCAAAGCAAAGTGCTAAAGTTGTTACGCCGAACAGAGGATATCGGAGCATCCTGCAAAAAACTTCCTGTTTAGCCAGTAGGCTAGAAAACAACATGAAAAACACTCAACTTCAATGACTATTGTGTAAATATATTTTTATACTGTCATTATCTTGGGAAGAGCTTACTCACAAGAGCTCTCCGTTTCCCAGGGTGCAGAGGCAGTAGCTGAATCACACCAACCTCCAGTCGTCCTCATTCTGGCTGCTACTCAAGTCGTAGTGTCCCTTGTGTCTGGCTGTCCCGAGGCCTGTACTATATTCTAGTATGAACTCCTCCCAAACCCACAAATCCTCTTCTCGTATTAAATGCCTTGGGACATAAAATCAGAGAATGTATTTTCAATGTTTGTGTTTCAAGTATCCTGACTCCTCCAAGGTCACGGCACTGAAAACAGTGGTCCAGCAAAGACTAAGCTTAACTGAAGTTCACCTGCTATTCATGTTTCTCATGCCCAAATACTTCCAAATGGTAGAATCACATGAAACTCAAAAGGGAAATACAGAGTTTTAATTCCTCTACTAAAAGCTTAAGCACTTAAGCCAGGCATCATGGTATGTGCCTGTGGTCTTCCGACGTGAGCCCAGGAGTTCAAGAGGAGCCTGGGAAACGTTGTGGGACATTGCCTCTCAAACAATCAACCCAAACAAACAAACAAGCACCCCACACTTCCCCTCAAAAGACAACCTAGACCCTTCCAAAAAAGTTTAGCACTTAAGATTTCGATGTTTCAAACATTCGCTCCTATCCTCAATATTGATGTGTCGTCTGATATTTTAACGGGAAATTATTCTGAATGAAGTTCTATGTTGTTTTTAAAATTTACCAGACTAGATTGCTCTTTATGGAATAAAGCTGAAATGGTTTATATACTAATCCC
Organism: Ctenodactylus gundi; assembly: GCA_004027205.1. Lineage (NCBI taxonomy): Eukaryota > Metazoa > Chordata > Mammalia > Rodentia > Ctenodactylidae > Ctenodactylus > Ctenodactylus gundi. The sequence goes on from PVKB01000029.1 coordinate 937,535, forward strand.
ACTTTATTTAACACTAGCTGTCTAGATAGCTTAGTTCACACACACTGCAGCTGTGTGAGGACTGATCAGCCGTCTTTACACTAAGATATCCTTTATCACCTCGTTCTCTCTGTTCATTTTCCAAATTAATATCTCCCCTTAATTCAAATTTTCTCTTGCTTTCCTTCCAATTTTCCGACAAAATACATTAGCAACAAATAGGTGACTGTACGAAGAAGAGCACCTGCCGTATGAACCCAGGTGAGCAACACTTACCCAGTGGTGTATCTGACCTCCTGTTCTCTCTGTGTTCTTTCAGGCACCCTGAAGTTGAGTATAAAACCCACTTCGGAGACAGCACTCTGACGGCAGCACTTTCGTAAGTATCTAGCTATTTTTTGAGGCTCTGATCTTTCCTCTTTCCTTTGGCTCCTGGGAAGGCTGTGGTAGTAGCAACAACAGCAGTACCTAGCACTGATCAAGTTGTAACATATCTTTTGAACAGTGCTAAGAATGTGGAATAAATATGCTACCAGACCAGATGGGCCAAGTTTGATGTCAGTTCCATGCGGCTAATCAGCTCGTTGCCCTGGTCATTAACTTCGATAACCTCTTTATTACCATGACCTTTTGGCCCTACTTTCCATGGCTCTCCCATCGGCCCTATTGTCAGTTTAAATTGCTGCACTTTAAAAACTTGGAGTTTCTGCTGTTTGACTCTAATCGTTTATCTTCTGGCTGAGATATCCAGGAGTTCCTATCATATCTGTTCTTGGGTCTTATTGTGACCTCTGGTCCTTTGAATGTGTCTTGGTTTTCATTCTTAGCTCTCTCTGTTGTCTAGTTCCCTTCCTTTCTATCTGAAGTTCCATATCTTTCATTTCTTTTTCCAATAACTGAGCTAAAGCTGCTCTGCTGTCATTGTACTATTGCTTTGTCCACAGCACCAAGTTGTTAGCACGGTTGTCGTTAGTCTGTGCAAGGACCCTTCTTTCTTTAATCTTAGGTATGTTAGTGAGTTTTCCCATTTTTTCCCATCTCTCATTCCCTAACTTTCCTTGGCAGAAGCCCCTGTACAATCATATGACAGCAGATCGTCCCAGCCCAGCTCTCCTAGGTTAATTATGGGTCGAGTATGTTTAATTCCCTCTTTCACAGGTTCTTCCATTTGGTTCTCTCCACCTAGAACACCTACCCGATGCAGGAGGAGCTGTCTCCTTTACTTGCTGTAGGTCTTAATCAAGTGTCAGCTTCTTATCGAGAGTTATCCGAACACCATGGGTATACTGTACATCGTAGCTCTAATTATCTGACATTCACATTTTTTCCCCATTTAATTAGCCCTTAGTGCCATTTAACACGACATTCGGTATTTTTATTTGTCTTATTTGTTAGTTAAATCATGGCAGCCATTTTGCTTTTTTCATTGCCTCATTCTCAGGGCCTTTTACTATTCTTGGCACATGAGAAGTTCTCAACAAATAGTCGCTTAAAGTGTTGAAGAAGGATTTTTAGTAGTAGGTGTGATTGAAGTTGGTACTTTTACCTAATGGGTGTCAGATGTCATCCTTTGATAGGGCAGTCATGTTTCCATATGCTTCTTTGTGCTTGAATTTTCTATTCTGGACTATGTCTGTCCAAATCTTTTGTCTGTTGGCTTATCTACTTTTTGTTTACCTCTGATTTCTACGTACTTCCAAAGAAACCTAGACGGCAATTGCAAATTTTCCCAATTCCTTTTGATTTCTTATCTTTATTCAACAAAAAATTTATTCCAACATAATCATATCTCTCTTTGAAAAGGCAAGGGGAATTTCCCTCCCCCTCCCCCTGGAGAAAATCTTTCAATGATTCTTAGGTTCTTAACAAAGTTAGAACATATGATATGACAACCTTTGAAAATTTCCCTAGATTTCATATTTTGATACTCTTTTCATTGTTTTTTTTTTCTTTATCGCCATAGCATGACTGTACCATTTGTCTTTTAATCTAGGGTACTTTTTGAGGTGAATAGGAGCATTATTAATTATGATGCCACAATAGTTAGTATAAATTCGAACCAAATAACCTAGGAATTCCAGTCATCTTAGCTTGTTTAGAAATTCTTTTGGATGTTGTGAACTTGAGAGATGTTTTATGACTCCTGTTTTCTCTATTTTCCTCTGTCTTCAGCTGTCTTTCCCACTCACCTGACTTTTATTGGATCATTGCCCAAACCCAACAACATATTCGAGTCTTAGAGCCATGCCGATCCTCAAAGAGGCCCTCTGTGGCCGCAAATATCTACTCTGAGAACACTTTGCTTTTTTTATTTTCTCATAACATTCATGATAACTTTTGTGCTTCTTGCTGAGTGACTAACTTTCCTGTCTGACCTGAACCTCTAGACAGACAAGGATTTATTGGCCCACCACAATACTGGGCACTGAGCTGGTGTTTGATTCTCACTTGTTAAATGATGCAAGTTCATCTGCACAACATTGCTTTCAAATGGGTATGCTGCGTTAGTTGGCTTTTGAGGAAAAATAACTTAAAGGAGGAAAGATTTGTTCTGGCTTATAGTTTTAGAGGTTTTAGTCCATGGCCACTTAGGTCTGGATTGAATGGTGGCTGAAAGGGCATGTGGTAAAGCAAGGTTGCTCCCTTTGTGGTAGTCAGAAAGTAGAGATGTGAAAGAGAGGGAGAGAGAGAGAGAGAGAGAGAGAGAGAGAGAGAGAGAGGAGTGAACATATAGTGACCAACTTCTTTTTGCTTCTTCTGTTGTTCCATCGGGGTCATCATCCTATTAAGTAGTGTACCCACATTCAGGGTGGGTCTGGCTCCCCAATAATTTGCTGTTCCACATGCCAATAACCCTTAGGAACATCTTCTTGGACATATTCATACTAATCTAGGCATTTCTCAATACAGTCAAGTTGACAATGAACATTCCCCATCACTCTTGCTATCCCTAGTTATCTAAAGAAACCGAGGCATGTAGAGGTAATTCAACAGCCCTACCCACTCATTAAATAATAAAGAGATTATCAAAAATAAATTATGAATGAAAATCCCATGCTTTTTTGTGCATCTTGCCTTTATAAACGAATTCTCTTTGTTAGTGGTCTTGTAAAAGTATACCCAAGATACTCAATATTTTCATAAGAGAAATATCAACTTGATATATATTTTAAAAAACCCTAAAGCTATTCGTATTTTTTGATCTAGTGTTTCCATTTTCAGAACAGTTTTTTATAGGAATAAATAAAATATGAAGAAAGCAATGTATGCAGAAAGATTTGTGCTGCAAAATAATTTATATGAGTAGAAATGCAAATAAATATCCTGAAAATTTAATGAGAACGGAATAGATGACCTAGTTGAATCATGACATGTCTGGGGCTGAAGTGTATATCATCACAAAAATAATGATATGGGGAAATGCTCATAATAATATTTTTGCATTAAAATCAGATAAACCATGTCATTCTGAATACATGAGATGTTAATGAATTTATACATATATAGCTATATCTGCATTTTTATAGGCAGACACCCACAAACATAACGCGTGCATCTAAGACTACCTACATAACTGCAGGGCTCTGTTCAAAATGAGAAATCAGGACCTCAGGTACAAAAATGATTGAAAACTTGAATATGGTGGGAGGAGAGCATTATTTAAGAAGAGGAACCTTCTGAGTGGGGATTCTGGGTGGCTACACGGATTATGCATTTGTGAAGCTAGCTTTGCAGCACATTTAGTTTTTACCTATTCATGAGAATGTATTTATTTTTCTCGTAATTATTATTTTATTGGTATATGTTTGTGATACACTACGATTACAGTTGTCTTGGAAATGGTGCTCATATAAGCACACCACAATCATGTTTACTTCCCTTCCCATCCAAACCTCTCCCTCATCCCTTCCCCATACCCAGACCCCTTTCCCATATCCACCCAGTCTACCGCCTGCTTCTTATCATCTCTTTTATTTTCCTCTTTAAATTATGTCTATTTTATTTTGCAGATGAGACAAACCATTGCATGCACATTTTGATGACAGAACAGGAAAACATGCAGTATTGAATAGTTCTGTTTTTTGACAACACTACTAATTACTATTCTTTTCTTCCTGGTACTTTTTCTGTATTACCTAAGATGTTCTCAATTTCGAGCACATATCGCTGCAACAAATCTTCAAAGCTATGATATAATACCTTGAAACTTATCTGTAATATTTCGTAGAAATGATTATTCTGCTAAATGGCCAAAATACTTCTTGTTCACAGGCTTCGTTATTTCATTCATAATTGCCTAAGAGTAACACGAATCACCTTCAGCAAAATCGAGTGATGATTATAAAAGCTGTATTACCATCTTTTTACTTTTCTTTGTATTTTCTCTGTGAAGGTCTCTTTCTGCATTTCTATCTTTTAATCATCTACCTGCTTGGTGGCTATTTAAAATGCATCACCCTTATAAGAAAAGAGCAGATCTCACATATTATTACAAGGTTGCTAGGTGCGAAGAACCATATGAAACAAACTGCAACATCCTTGTTTGTATGTGTGTGTGCGTGTGTGTGTGTGCACGCGTGCGTGGTACCGGGAACTGAAGCTTAGCACTTTCACACTGAGCTGCATCTCCATCCATTTTCTTTTGTTTTGTCTTGAGACAAGATTTTGCTAAGTCATTAAGTCATCCCCGCTGGACTTAAACTAGTGATTCTTTTGTGTCAGAATGCTGGGAATGAAGAGAATGCCAGCGCACTTAACTCTTTACTAAGCTCCATCAAGTGCTCTTACCCAACCTCTTCCTAGCTTCATAGTAGAGGATGTAGAGGCATGGAGGTGAAGTATGGGTGGCCAAAGTCATTCATAAAACATGGTAAGAGACAGAGCTGGGGCCAGAACCCAGGTGTTGGAACTTAATTTTCAAGTATGACCACCACCAATCCCTCTCTCTTTTCTACATGCCTGCAGCTCCTAACGTGGATGACGCAAATCATTTCCTTACTATCTGAATGAATGATGAAGCAGGAATGACTTTCTGGGACTTTGGGGGTCTAGGTCTTGGGGAAACTGGTAGCTTCCGCTTCCTAGAATTTGTTATCCATCCACCATGCTGTGAGGAAATAAATCCAGGCTCCACCCCTGAATGCTTAGAGAGTATATATAGGAAGCACAGGAAGAAATACGTGATGTTGCTGGATTTGTACACCGAACTGCCTAATAATAAATCTAGGAACCCAAACCACAGATGACTGTGATGTGTATTGTAATTAAGGTAAAGAAAAACATAGAAATCAGAATAATTAGCCAGTAGTCTTGTGCGCTATACATTGATGTATTGGTACCATTGTGCGTACATACATGTGTGTGAGTGTGTGACTGCATACAACCCGCATCTTCAGAGGTTTTGTGGAAGTTTACTAGACAAGAAAGAGTGAGCCTTCCAGGCTGAGGAATCAGAGTTTCATGGGCACAGAAGTTTCACAAAACAAGTTGATGAAGGGGACAGACTTTTCATCTTTGACTGTTCTGTGAATTGTAAAATTCTTGCCATGGTTTCCATGCTGTGTTTTCTCTAATATGTGAAACCCAAACAACGAAATAAGCACAAGATCAAAGAAAAGAGAGATGGTAGGATATGGGCAGGTAGATTTTGGAGAATGTGTAGGAGTGGGGAGATAAGGCAGGGAGGGGCAGCAAAAACTAGGAAGACCCCACATGGATGTGAACCAATTCTGAGGTCAAGTGGAACTGTTTCATATCACAAATACATACGAATAACAGGAATAATTTCCCGTGTTGGTGGATGTGAAGGGTGGATATGAGGAAAATTTTCTGCACTGAAATTTATTTTTGAAATATCGATCCCTCTTATTTGACTCTTTTGTTGTGATATTTGAGTCTGCGGTTTCTGAGGGCTGCCGTTAAATTTCTAACAGACTCAGTGGCTTAAAATAAGGAGTTTATCCTGTCACCGTTCTGGAGGCCAGAAATCTGAAATCAAAATGTTGGCGGAGACAAACTTCTTTTAAGGACAGCAGTGGAGGGTCCCCTCTCAACCCTTCTAGCTTCTAGTGCCTCTAGTTGTCCACTGAATTGAGACAGCATGACTTCTGTCTCTGTCTCTTGTCATGTGACCTCATTCTCTGTGTTTGGGTTTCTTCTTCTTGTAAGGATGTTGTTATTGAGATTACAATCAACCTTATCTGAAATGATCTTAAGATTCTTAATTACATCTGTACAGATCCTTTTCCCAAATAGGATCACCTTCCTAGGCAGCGGATGGACACGCGTTTGTCAGGGATCATCCAAATATCCGTCACAGGAAGGTTAGTAAACCAATATTTCCCTTGGCTAATGGTTTCTATTAAGGATATGTTTTTAAAACTGAAAACTTTTTTTTTAACCACTTACACATTCAGATATGTCGAAAACCCTCTAGTGTGCAATTTTCAACCCAACTTTGACTGAGTTTCTCTCCGAAGCAACACGTTGGTCTATTCTTTCAGGTGAAACTCCAAAAGATCTCCATCAAAGCTCAACGAGCCTTGTGATGAGTTACAGCAAATTAAAATCTTAAGAAATACAGGGCACAGCAGGACAGAACCAAGACAGGGAGGAAGGGTGGAACCAGCACATCCTCTCCAGGTCAAGCCCAAAGCATCTACCCCTTCCAGCCAGGCCCAACCTCCGAACAGAACAAGTGTCCCTGGGTACATGAGGCTTTTGGGGAACACTCGAGGTCCAAACCACACCACAACAAAGTTGATCATCTCAAATCTGCTGTATCTACTAATTTATGTAATAACATGAATCTTTTGTTATGCTTTCAGTAATGCTATTAGATCACAAAAGGAGCCTGGCAGAACCAAAATTATGACTAGCAGCAAGAGAATTTGGAGTGCAAGTTTATTTCCCCTATGGCACCGTGCCTGTTTAACAAGTCCAGGTGTAAGGCTCCCATGATCCCATGTGTGGGTAATCGATCTGGGCATAAGGCATAAGGGATAAAGGAGAAGGGAATAAAGGGGGGTAAAAAAGGAGGGCAAAGAGGTTAAGAAAAGGAGCCAAAGGGATAAGGAGGATGAGGTGCAAGAAGGAGCACAACGGGGTAGAAAGGAAAAGTGCTGATACTGGGGTGAATAGAGCTTTAATGTCACGTGGCTGGATTAGCCAGCACGAGGTTGGGCTTGGGGCTGGTTAGCTGGGACTGGGCAGAAGAGGACAGAACAGACTTGCCTGATACATTGGGAGAGCAGGTAGGTGGGCTGTGGGTTAAGGCCGACAGGTCCCCGGGAAAGGTCAGGATTATTGTCATTAGTTGGCCAAATTCTCAGGTCTGCGATGTTGTTTTGTCCGGGCTGGAGAAGTCAGGTTGCCATGTCCTAGAGGAATGTGGTAAAAGCTATCTGTAAGCCAAGGTCAGACACAGAGAGCTCAGCTGGGTGTGGGGACAGTGCAGATACTTAGCATAGGAGCTGTAGCACAGGAACCCCATTTCTCGACTCCTTATTTTAAGGGATCGTGGTTATGAATTACCTCAGGTTGCTACTACCTGCTGAGATGGGACATAGTCCTACAGGGGCATCGGGCGGTGGGACTGTGGCCAGGGAGCTAATAGGGGTGTGGATGCTGGGTCAGCACCATTTGAGTGAGGACAGCAGAGGTCATTGCTTGGGTGAAGGAGCTATGAGGGACAAAGACACTGTTAGAACGCAAATACGGAGGAGCAGGGGACCCAGACGTGGGAACAACATCTCGCAATGACTAGGGGGAGCCGGCTGGATGTTTTTGTTTGCCCCTTGTAAAGGAAATGGAAGACCAGTGAGTTCTGAGTAAGGTCCTGGAGCCCTTGGGTGGCCGTCGCAGGCACATAAATTTCTGGAACCTGGAAGACACACACTTGACAGGAAAAACAAGTAACAGTGACTCAGAGTCCTTTGTGACAGTTATTATCAGGCACTTTTGCGCAAGGCCCACTCCTTACAACCTCTCGGCTCTATCTCTTGGTAAGGTGACACACGTGGTTCCACTTTGGTCTTGACAGCTGTCCTGCATTCCCTGTTGTCTTGAAGAGAATTTTTCCAAAGGCATTACTGCTTAGTGTTGCTCCTCGTTGCTCCAGCGCTGTCCTGGCTGCTGGGTTTTCATGGTGGTGGTGGTGGGGGGGGGATTTGGTGACACGGAGGCAGTGTTTCAGCCCCTGCTAGTCTACCCACATTATGCTGTTCACCCCGTAATCAGCCCTTTTAACTCCTTTTCTCAACCTCTTTATCCCTGTCCCCTTTCTCGCTTCTGCCTGGACTTGTTACTCAGGCTTTAAGGTCATGGAGGCAGTAAACTTTTACTCCAAATTCTCTTGCCACTGATCATATTTTTTTATTTTTCTGGGCCATTTCTTGGCCTGACACTAACATCTTCACCAGGAGAAATGCCCATGTCAGAAAAAACCACTGTCTTTGCTCATCTGTAAGAAGCAACATTTCATCCATTAAATTGTTGTCATGGGTTGCAGCAATTCGGTCACGTTTCCGGACATCACTGCTAATTCAAGCTCTCCTCCTGTTCTCACCACATTTTCATTACTTCCTCCACCAACCCCTCATGGTCACCCATGAGAGCTGGAATCAACTTCTAAAATCCTCTGCTCATGTCAGCATTCAGCTCCTCTTGAGTGACTAATAAACATTCCTCATGTTGTCCAGAATGGTGAAAGCTTCCCGGAAGAGTTTCAATTTTCTTTACCAAGATCTACCAGAGCAAACACTTTCTAGGGCAGCTACAGCCTTTCAAAATGGATTTTTAAAATAATAAGACTGGGCTGCAGAATGGATGTGGTGTTAACACGCATAAAAACAACAATAATGTCTTTGTATATCTTCTTCAGAGCTTGTGTGTTCTCAGTTGCATCACCGCTGAGCAGGAATGTTTTCAAAGGAATCGTTTTTGCTTTTCTGAGCTGTTAGTCTCAGCAGCGGGCTACAAGCATTCAGTAACCATGTTGTAAACATAAACTTGCAGACTTATGTACGAAGCACAGACAGAGCAGATTTAGTGTAAGTTCTAGAAACCTTAGAATTTTGAAATGTCAGATAAGCATGGGCTTGAAGTTAAATTTATGAGTTGCAGTCACCATAATAAGCGAGTCAGCCCCTCTGTTGAAGATTCGAGGGCGGGGCTTGGAAGGGAATGACCTCATCTTGGCTCCTCCTTTCTTTCTTTCTTTTTTTTTCTTCCCCTGGTTGGAACTTGGAAGAATGTATTCTCAGCTTGTCTCTGATTCTCGGCTGCTGTGGGTTAAACAGCTTTTCTCCAAGACAGACCTTTCTCTCGTGTCCTCTCTCCCTTGGAGCCTGCTGACTGTGGACTGATACCTCTAAAAGCCAAGAGCCAAAATAAACCTTTTCTCTCCCATCAAAAAGCAAAGAAGCTTTGAAGCTGGACATTGACTTTTCCTCTGCAGATATGAAAGTCTGAGATGGCACCTTCTTCTAATACAGGGTTGTTTGATCTACATTGCAAAATCCATTGTTTAGTGCGTTTTCATCACTTCTCTTTGCTAGATCTGGATAATTTGCTACACATTCTGCACTGCTACTGGCTATCCTACCTTACACCATCGTGTTGTACAGATGGCTTAACTCTATAAACTTTGTGGAGCAACATCTGCCAGCTCCAAAATCCTTCTGAAGCCTTCTTGACTCTTTCAGCTTCAACAGAGTTATTCTTGTTTAGTCTGTCTTTTAAGAGAGGATTGTGGCTCATTTTACCTTCTATCTAGACCACTAAAACTTTTGCTGTATAAGCAACAAGGCTCATTTTCTTATCATTTGCATGTAAACTGGACTAGAACTCTGGCATTCCTTGAGGACACTTACTGCGCATTCACAACTCCGATGCTTGACACCAGAGGCCTACGTTTTGCTTTACCTGGGCTTTTCGCAAGTCTTTCTCACAAAGCTTGGTCATCTTTGGCTTTTGGTTTAAGGTAAGAGATACATGAATCTCCCTTCTATTTTGCCTTCATATTAACACTCACAGGTTGTTCCAGGGTAATAATGTGATGTCTCAGAGAGTTGGAAGGCCTGAGAAGAGGGAGAAAAATGAAGGAAAAGCCAGTAGGTGGTGCAATCAGAACACACACAAACACACATTTGTAGATTAAGTTCCCTGTCTTGAGTGAGTGCAGTTTGTGGTGCCCTAAAACAATTCAAATAGTTATACAAGGTTCAAAGGTCAAAGGTGTCTATAATATATATGAAATGTGGCCAAATATATAATAATTATAGAAATGGAGACAGAATTTATTACAGTGGAAAGCACATTACCGTTAATCCCTCTCAAAATCCCCTTCCTTGCGTTGAGCACACACATCCCATCATTGCTGCCACTTTCAAGGCAACTGTGCTGTCTGTAAATGCAGGTGCTCACCTACCTTCTTCATTCAACCTGCCACAAAGTGACTTCTGCCTCTTCTCCAAAGTCAAAATGACCGTGAACAATAAATTTGAATTGATTCATGACACAACTTATCAAGGCAGCCATGGAAGTGTAACTAAATCACTCGGAAAAGAAGACTTCTGGAATTCCTTCGGAGAGTGGCTAGAATGATGGGATAAGTAGGAACAGTATTTTGAGGGAGACCGATGAAAACTTGTCTTTTACTGTCATTAAATTTTTGATCATATCTCTATATCCATATATATATATATATATATATATATATATATATATATATATATATCTCGAGAATGTTTGCCATATTGCAATCATTACCGCAATGTGACCCACAGACACGCAAGAGCACAGGCTGCTGGAAAATTGTATTGATCAAAGTACATAACACAGCAATACCACAAACTTTTAACTTAAGACAAAACACAGTATTTATGATATAAACTAAATTAAGGTATGCCTTTTTTGCTCTATCTTCCAAAATAAAACAAACGAAAGACCTTCTAGAAAAATGAGGTTATTTGCTTGCTTGGCCTAATAATCTATGTTAGCTTTATGCATTCTCAACACCCATGGTCTCAGACTCTATCAAATCATGTTTCCAAACAATTGCTCCTCACAAGGAAGAAGGCGTCTGGCCCAGGGTTCTGTGTCCCTCTATTTTTCATATAAGAGTAAGGTGTTACCAGACGAAAGGGCGCTTTATGAAATCTTATTTTATAAGAAGGTGAGAATCAAGAGTTTCATTAAGAATTGATAGGAGAAGGAAGTCAGAACATTCTGACCCCGCAAGTGACCTCACGTGTTTCCCTGAACATTGTAACTTTTCTCACGATTCACCATAAATTGTTCACAGAATCCAAGTGTATGAGAGAAAAGACTTTTTCTTTATTTCCCCTCTTACAATTTTTTTGCATGGAAGTGCAAATGAAACTGACAAAACATAGATAAAGAAAGGAAAATTGTATAGTGTTTATCTGATGTCAATATTTGTACATGCAAAGGGGTTTCACAGCAAACAGGAAAAGACAAAGAAATAGTTAGACCTGGGGGCTTATGTACCATATTTATGAAGGGACAAAAATGGTGAAAAAATAACAAGATAAAGAAAAGGAAGTTTGGAATTTCAGGGATGATATCTCATGGGAAGGTAATTACATTGGGGAAACTAGTGGTAAGTAGGGGTTTACACACTAGCCTTTCTTTATTCGTGGAGGGTATATTTACATCTTCCAACCGATGTCTGAAACCATGAATAGTACTGAATCCTGTACGTACTACACATACATCCCTATGCAGACACTGTGACCGTTGATCTGCTAACAGATGCCACCTAAGCATTGAGTGGGTAGGTAGTGTATACACTGTGAATTTTCAGGGCAAAAGATAACTCACACTTCAGGCTGAAAATATCAGGATGACATAGGATTTTCTCAAACTGCTCAGAAAAGTTCACAAGTTAAAACTTATTAATGGTCTGTTTCTAGAAATTTCCATTTAATATTTTTAGGTCATAGTTGCGTACAGGTAAGAGAAACTGCAGAAAACAAAATCATGGATGGAAGGGAGGACTGTAGAGAACCATCCCAGTGTCGTCTCACTCTTGAGTTATGAGGGTTATCTTTTTCTAGGGGGAGACACTTTCAATATGGGGGAGGAATTTTATGCCCTGCATTTAGTCGGATGGGACAGACCAGAGAGCTCTTCTGTGTCTGTTTTTTCTCAATTGCTCCCTGCTCAAAATAACCCTCTGACAAATTGGCATATTACAGGGTGACATATTCTGGTGTCCTTCAGTGGGAAGCAGTCCTTGAGTCTGAGCCTAGCAAATATTCTCTTAGAAAATCTCCCTAATTCAGAACATAGTAGCTAACATTCAGAAGCCAGGTCTTTGTACACATTAGCTAACTGCTTGGCGCATGAGGCGTTTTCGAATGAAAGGCAGGCAGGCAATGCATTGAGAAAACATAGCAATCTATCTCAAGTTCCCAAGTCTCAGAAAACGTGACTTCCTTGCTAACAGCCATTCAGAGAAGACTGTGCTACAAAACTTACACATTCTTGCCTTACTCCAGTTCAATTTGCAAACTGGCAAATGGTTCTGGCAGTTCAGGCAAACTAATGGCCAATGACTGAGGAAGGGGAGCTCACACTCTGCTGGTATTTTTTCACCTGAGCAGGTGCGAGGTCTCATTTTTATTAGGGTTGGTCCTTGAGGAGGCATAGTGTGCATGTTGTTGTTAGAGTTCTTCACAAAAGGGAAGCTGATTCGGAGGGCCAAAGTTCCACCTCTTTCCTCCCTACTCTCCTTTTGGGCCTGGTTGTGTCTTCCCTGGTACCAGTGGGCGTGTTGTTATCACTATAATGAGCCCAAGGTCATCTGGAGTGTCAACATGATGTCTATACCACATCAAGCTGGTTGGAATCCCTACTCTTGGCATTTGACAACACGTGATACCTGGCAGCTGAGAGCATGTGTTTTTCAGCATACAAGCTTTCACTTTTGCAAGCAAGTGTCGGAACTGACAGAGCAATGTGTTTTTAGTAATTTTGGGGTTCAGTTTGGTGACAACTCGTTGTCCTTAATCTCACCCCACATTCCATCATTCAAAATATGTGAGGTTGGTGTAAGCTCTGACTCACTCAAAGAGTTGGAAAGTGGTTGAGTTGGGGACATGTAGAGGGTAGATGGTGTTGGCTGCCGCAGGCTGCACAAACTCCAACAGCAAGTGTCAGGATGTGCCTTATGGCCAAAGGAGGCAGCCATGAAACCTTTCTGAGGGGTTTTTTAGTAGATACAGAATTTGGAAAACAAACAAACAAACAAACAAAAATTGCATTGCAATTGCCCAATGCTACTCCTTCCTTCTGAGTTAATAATGGATTATCTATAAAGCACAATTTTCTTTACCTATTTTCTAAATCTCCTCTTAGTCTTTTGCTTTTTTAATACTCTGTTTGGTCTTTTTGGTTTTGCAATCACCATCGACTTGGAATTCCACAGGAAAACCAGAAGTTCCAAAATAGCAAGCGGAAGAGACCTTGGTTTCAGTCCCTTTTCCATTCGTGTCGATTTTCCATTAGCCATACAACCTGTGCATTTGGAATATTTTCCCAATAGCACTGGCTTTTATAAACGGTAGTGCCTGTCAGGAAATAAAACTGCTTTGGTGGAAAGACCAAAATTATAGCCGAGAATGCAGGAATGTGAAACCAGCCTTCCACATCCTACAGCATGCGAGAGAACAGCGTGGGCTGTGCTGATGAGGCAAGTTTCATAGAAGTAGGACATTTGTGAGTTTGTAGTCGCATATTCTGTTCAAATCATCACCTACTCAGTCAGCCCCGGGATGAGTGATGTTAATCACACGAGTAGAGGATGACCAGCGTAAGTCAGGCCATCCGAGTTTGAAAAGAAGTTCTGCTTCGTAAGTACTTGCAGAAAGTGTTTTCTGAATCTAAATATTAAAATTAAATTACTGTATGCACTTTTGGAAAATGATACACCCACATGAAAGTGAAAAATTCATCAAATGAAGATTTCCAACTGCGCCGAAAGATACGGAGCAGAGTGTGTTTAATCCTGAGGGGTTTGTCGCACAAGAAAGAGCAAAGCACGACGTTGCTATTTCCTTTTGAGTCATATTGGCTGATAAAATGTTGATCCTAATTAATTCCCAAGTGGAAACAGGCTAACAGGCTGGCAGATGGGTTATAAGCTTTTTTTCCCCATTCATCTTAGCACCGTCAGAGTCATCATGGTAGTGTTGGCTGGTGCCGGTTACGAATTCCACTCCTGCTCGAGACCTCCACCTTTGTTTTCCCGGCCGGCAGAGGAGCCTAGAGCTGAGAGTTTCTTTAATCTATAGACAACTGTCTTTGGTGTTCCTTGTCCTGTTATTTTTCTCCTTTGCTGTGCCAGTGTCAGCTCTCTGAAATTGAGAAATAGCCATGGAAGAGCTTTCAGGTGTGTGTGCGTGTTGTTGACGCCTGGGCCAGGATGTTGGGGTGTGGATAGCCCAAATGGCTGCTTGAACTGAGTGAAGGAGGGAAGAAAAAACACGGTTATAGCCTCTTGCTGAAAAACGTTCTGGCCTTGCCATGAGTGTATAGACGTGGACTTACTCCTGTCTTTCCTTCACTGATCTCTGTCAGATTTGCATCAGTGTTTAGTGTTCAACTTGCTTTTTGGGTAGGCACCTACCGCAGGCTCACACAAGCTGCGCCGTGGTCTCTGGACGGGCGTCCTACTGGTGCACGTCTGAGCAGCTGCTGGGCCCTTCAGCTCTCACGCAGGATCAATGTGGGCGATTCTATCTCCTCAGAATTCTGAGCTTTCCAAATAAATTCCCTTTGTCTCTATAAACTCTGTTCACTCTGCCTCCCTTAGAACCCTGAGCAATACACCCACCCAACTCATGCAGGGATGCATAGACTCTTGTGTGGTGTAATGGAGAACTGAGAACTTCGTGAATCAATGGATGGAAAACTCCAATTTAACTCCTGTCCTAGGAAATGGATTAGATTTTATTTAAATGCAAATACAAATAGTCAACTCATAGAAGAAAAATATTGGGTTCATAAATGGTAGACCAAGGACTGATTTTATTTATTACAGTATTTCTGATCCCCGGGTACAGTGCTTGGTATGTAGTCAATACTCACGAGCTACGCTTTTTATTGGCTTCCACGTTCCAAAGATACAAGATCTCTGTACTTTTTGGTAGAATAGGAACAATTGTATCAAGTAGAAAGGCAGTGTTATTGAGCTCCAACTCAACACAGGTTTCTGGTGATCGCAAAGAACTGTCTAGGAGTCCATGTTCCCTGAGAGGTTACCTTTTAGTAGATAACTACACATTTGTAGGGAGATGTTACGGCGTATTGCCTACCAGCCATCTGCTTCATGATCTATTTATGTGTCGTGTAGTTAAGTTAGCCAAATGACACAAGAAACCACAAGCCAATTTGCGTTCTTGGATAATTGTGTACAATACCCATCCGCTTTCAACGGGCAAGATTCCATAAAACTCATCTGTTGCTAGTGCTCAAAAAATTAAAGAAACCTATTTCTGTATTCCTAGAATAGTGCCCATGGGTCTCTGAGGTCACAGTCCTGATGGCATGTTTGGTGAGTTCAAGACATTGTTCTGCTATTTTTAAAATTAGTTTTGTGACCTGTTTTCAATGTGATTTCCCTTATTGTATTTCAAAGCCCTTCTCATTCTAATGACAAATTTTGTCTTGTGAAAAAAAATGCGGCTCTGTTAGCTTCTTTTTTTTTTTCTGTAGGATGAGATCTTTTAAAAATATTGTGTTATACCTCATCCTCTTTTTATTACAGACATTTATATTTAAATTATAGATTGATGCAGCGTTCTTCAATCTCAGCACTAGTGATATTTGGGTCAGAATATCTCTCATTGTGGGAGCTTAGTCTTTTGTTGTTGTTGTTGCTATGACAGAACACCTGATAGTGGGTAATTTATAAGGAAAAAAAGTTTATTTTGCCTGATGATCTGAAAGCTGGAAATTTAAAAATCTGGCAGTGGTGTTTGGCCAGGGCCTCATGCTGACGTAACACGGCAGATGGCATCCCATGACAGAATCCCATGTAAAAGTAGAGAGTGCTCACCTACAGAAGATTAAAGGTAACAAAGGAGATGGCTTGCTTTGAATCAACTCTATCTCACAAGAACAAAGCCATTCTCACCAGAACAGGCTTAAAGAAAAGATGCTAATTTCTGTTAAAGACCTCACTTCTCCGAAAGGCCATGTTGGTAACCAAATGTCAATATGAATTTTTTGTAGTGGCAAATCCCCACAGAAACACAGTAAGAGTGATGCTTAGTAATATATCCAGAGCCTTGGCTTTTGGTTACTAGTAGGCCATTCTTCTACCAACAGGAAGTCATCTCCAGATATTGACACATGTTGGAAAGGAGGAGTTGCTTTGCCTGTGGAGAATCGCTGCTTAATACATACGTGATTTTTCTGCATAACACAGTTACACACCATTTCTCAATGATCTTTCTTAGAGAATAGCTCTTGCCCAAAGCTGAGTACTCTGTGATAGTTCACTCTCCTGATGTGACAAGCCGTGGGTTGCAGAATCAAGGGCCTGGAATTCCAAGTTGCTACCTTGGCCATGCTTCATAGGCTACTGATCATTGTATAGACAAAGAGATACAGCTATGAGATGTGTTATCATGCGTGGATTTTTGTCTGTTACTTGTTTTGGTGAGCTGGAAGTGGCACAGATGGTGTTGTGGTTAGGATCTGGAGTGTCCCCCAAAAGTCTCATGTATTTTAATGGAACCATGTGATGTTGGTGGATTGGGGTTTGGTCTGGAGGGGTGGATTGCAGTTAAGTTGGTATTAACGGTGTGTAGTGGCCACACCTGGATGCAGGAGGGGCTGGTTACTGGGCGGAGACCTGAAAGGATACATAAGCTGCACCTGCCTTCCTGGAGGGCGGGACTAGTCTCAACTAGCCTCAGCTTGTCTTCCTGTTTGGCCGGGGAAGCTGCCTCCACCTCTCTCTCTGCCATGTACTTCGATTGCTGCCG
The DNA here is from genome assembly GCA_004027205.1 of Ctenodactylus gundi. NCBI lineage: Eukaryota > Metazoa > Chordata > Mammalia > Rodentia > Ctenodactylidae > Ctenodactylus > Ctenodactylus gundi. The sequence continues at coordinate 954,532 of PVKB01000029.1, forward strand.
GCCACCCCTGAATGGACTGTGACCTTCGAGACTGTGAGCTAAAATAATTCTTTCCTAAGTTTGTGGGTGTCGGGTATTGAGTCACAGCAATGAAAAAGCAACTAAGACAGATGGTAAGAAGGCAGCACTGATGGTGGAAGACCAAGCTGGGTGTTCGTAGCTGGGTATGTATAGATGCAGTTGGGAAAGCAGAAATCAAGTCAGGTTTGCCAAAAATAAAAATATAGCCATCGTCTAGGTGATTTCTCAGGATTTTTCTCTGTCTTCCTTAAATCATGGAAGCTAATGATATAACTGGTTTTAAGGAAGGAGGAACATGAGGACTTGCTAATCACCTATACTAAAATTCCTTGGGGCAGGTGAACAAGCTCTAGAGACCTACCGTTCAACATTGTCTCTACAGACAAACATGATATATTATGAGCTTATAATTTCATCAGGAGGGAGTATCTCAAATTAAGTGTTTTACTCAAGGTAAAACAAAACAAACAGAAGAGTATGCATGAATTTTGAAAAAAAAATTAGGTAAGAGAGATGAACATTTTTCCCCTCAGACTGTTTGATAAAGTGAATGGAATGATGGTGTAGGATGGGACGGCAGCTGCACTGAGCTGGGTTGGTTTCTGTTGTTTTCTACTCCTCAGAGCTTTTCTTTGCAAGCCCGGAAGGTGGGAGTGATACAGGTGAACAAGGCAGTGAGAGTGAGAGAACTGGAGCGGAGCTGGTGGAGGTTGACCAGTTGTCAGCTGAAGGCATCTCGTTAATTTTTAAAAATTAGACTAAGTTTATATCCTATATATTAGTAAACAGAGTTGAGACAATTTGTACATGTGTCCAGGGTGAGATCAGCAAGCGGCCCAGTGAATGTTCAAAGCCGGTACGGTAGGGCTCTGGAACCCATTCCTTACCCGTTGCTTTGTGATGCCTCTGGACCCAGTGAAATGCGTCACCCCTGCTTCTTCTGCTGAGAAAGCCATTATATGTACATATCCTCTTTGCTGACTATGAAATGTCACACCCACACATTATGATTACGTGCTGCATACCTGATGAAACATTTGTATGTATTGATTACAGCCTGGTTACAGAAAATGGAATCGAAGATTAGTTTTGGGGGTTCACCGTGCAAACACACAATACCTCTCAAAGCAAAGACTGATTAAAGCACACAACGACAAGGAATGTTTCTAGATATGTTATTTTGTTTTCTATTTAAAGAGATTAGTTAACATTTGATTTGTGACTCCACAATTTGGTTTTCTGAACCTCACAAAGGCTCTAGAATGTATTATGACAAACTGTACAGAAGTGAAAAGCTGGGAATTACTTCAGAATTGGTGGCATGTAGATGCTTTTTCTTGTTACTGGATCGAACTCAGCTTGAGGAAAGCCTCATTTCTGAGGCTATGGGCCAGATCCCAGTCTTGTTACAGAATGTGCTAACAGATTCACTCTCCCAAGGATGCTACAAGCCAACCAGTGACACCTCACGGTCCTTCATCCTTGGCTTCCAGGCTTTCTGGCTATGGAGGCTTACCCCATCTCACCAGTGTATGCCTGATGGCGTTCATGAAAACTGTGTGTTCTCTGGATTTTGTGTGGAATGAGCTTCCTTGGTGAATCTTGTCCACTCACAGGACTTGTCCATTCTAGCATGCCTTCTTTTTTTCAAGCTTTTCAGCGCTACCTTTGCCACCTGCCAAAGACACTCAGGAATTTTTTTTAGACTTTTGAAATTTGACCATTGTCTGTAGGTTTCTAAGAGTCATACCAGCAACAGGTTTGTCTGATTCTCTCAATTTCTTGCTAGAATGGTAAATCCTGTTAAATAAGGTAACTCTAACGGGGTCTTGCATAGATAGCCTTATAGACAAGTTCCTTGATCAAACACTCTCAAATTTATATCCCAAGAGAATATCCCTGGCTCCTGCTAGTTTGTAGAGATATGGTTCTTTTAATATGTAATAAGACCTTTTGCTACTAATCGGACCAGTCTGTCTCCACTTAGGTCATGGTGAAACTCACCCCAGTTAGTAGCCTAGAAAACAAAATCGAGTGAGATACTTTTGTCTGAATCACTACACCAATTTTCCAACAATACTATGAGACACATATTATTTCCACAAAAATTAAGACATTGAGGGCTTGAGGGATTAAATAGTTGGTAAAAGTTTTCATCTTTAGTAAAATGGCAGAACCCCAAAGCAGGATGCTGGGGTTGGACGGGACATGTGAGCAGGAGTTTCTTCTACCGAGGAGAGAAGCATTGATGTGGTTTTGAAAGGGTCTGGTTTTGGTCCACACTGAAATGAAATTGAAGGAGTTTATTGAGTCAGAAGGTACAATTTAGTGGTAAGACAATGAACTTCCAGATGATGCCATGGAAATGAGACTATGGAGCATTGAGTGGAGCTAGAATAGTCCCATAGTTGAACAAGGATCACAGGGTGGAAAGACAGAGCTGCAGGGAAGGATTTGAAAGCTCAGATTTAGATACTTTCCTTTTGGATACCAATTTCCATTTATTAAGTGACCATCGCACAGAATCCAAAACAATGAAAACATTGTGTTACAGCACGCATTGGATACCCATGGCTCCATGATAAATTGCCCCAAATGTTAGTGGCTTAAAACAAGAACATCTGTTTTCTCACAGTTTCTGTAGATCAGGAATGTGGGTATGGTGGCCATAATCAAGGTGTTTGTCGGCGCTGGAATCATCCCAACGCGGAAACGGGGCAGGAACTGCTTCCACGCTCACTGACAAGGCTGTTGCACGAGTCAGTTCTTGGCGGGCTGTTGAACTCAGGGCTTTTGTACCTATCTCCCAGCTTCTCTATGGGGTAAATCACAGCAGAGAGTTGGCTTTGGTAAAATAAACGAGAATAAGCAAGAGAGTGCTGCACTATGGAAGTCATGGTATCAAGATCGCACAATAGTAATAAAGAGTCTGCTCAACACATGGCGTTGGGCCAAATGGACATCTATGTACAAAAGAAAGAAGTCGGATCCCCATCTCGGACACAAAAGAAACCACAAAAACCTCCAAATGGTTCAAAATATAAGTGGCAAGGCTAAATTTATTAAATTCTTAATAGAAAACAGGAGACTGAATCTTCACGGCATTTCACCAAGCCATGTTTGCTCAGAGAGGGCACCAAAGCGATAAGCAACTAAAAGAAATAGATTTGTCTTTAGTAGAGTCAACATTTTTGTTTCAAAGAATGCCGTCAGTGAAAAGACAACTCACAAATGTGGAAGGAACACACGCAGGTCATGTATCTGATAATAGATTTGTGTTGAAAATATATGAAGAATACTCAAAAATCAATAAAAGGAGTCCAGCTCATAATACTGGTACTTGTCTGTAATCCCAGTCACGTGGAAAGTGGAGGCAGGAGGATCATGAGATTGAGGCCATCCTGGGTCACACAACTGTCCTAGATTTGCCTCCCCACTCAAAAATAAAAATAAAAACCAAATAGTCCAAGGATTCGAATAGACATTTCTCTGAAGAAGACATACAGATGGTCAACAAACAAACACACAAACTCTTCAAAATAATTAGTCATTAGAAATGAAAATGATAACTATAATTAGCTAACGCTTTATCTCTGCTAGATAGCTATAATAAATATGCAGATGAGAAAATGTATTGATGTGTTTGTAGAGAGATAAGATGTTCATACTGCATGGTAGGAAGGCGCAGTGGTCCCCCTGTTTTAGCAAGCAGTTTGTTTAAAAGTGAAGACAGCGCTACCATATGACCTAGATATTTTACTTTCAAGTACATATTTCCCAAGAGAATTGAGAACATTGACCCACATAAAAAATTGAACATGAATATTCATAGCAACACTATTATAGCTAAAGTGGAAACAACTAATTATCTTATTAGATGATAAATGTATAAAGCGTTTATCATGTATATAAATGTTAGAGTAGTATTTGGCCACAAAAATGAAACACTGATTCACAGAAAGATGAACTTTAGAAACATTCCCCTCAGCGTAATGGTTTGAACCTTGAATGTTCTCGGGAGCCTCATGGATTCGGACGTTGTGGGTTATCTGAGGATTTCACACACTCTTAAGATGTGGGTCTGGTCTGGGGGAGCAGAATAATCAGGGGGTGGTGGATGGTGAGGGTGTACCCTGTAAGGATATGCTCTTGCCCCGGATTCTTCCAAGAGCCTAACCCTTCTTCTCGTGAAGCGATGAGCAGCTGACTTCCGACAGACCCTTCCCACCATTACCAGCTGCCTATGAGTGGATTGGGACCTTCTAAAACTGTGAGCAAAAAATAAACCCTTCCTCAATTAAATTAATTGTGGGTGATGGGAATTATATCCCAGCAATGAAGAATGAATGAATAAGTAAGACACTACATAAAAAATTTCATAAAAATTTTACATATATGCCTGAAATGGTGACACTCACCTATAATCCCAGCACTCAGGAGACTGAGGCAGGAGGATTGTCATGAGTTTGAGGCCAGTCTGGGATATGTAATCGGTTTAGGAGCAGTCTAGACTACAGAGAGAGACCCTATCTTAAAACAAAACAGAACAGAACAAAACAAAAACAAAAAGATACTGATGTATTGTTTACTTTCACACAGAGAAAGTATGTTAACAGCATTTGGGGTTGAGGGCAAGCTGTAGTGTCTGAGGCCTCTTTAAGGAATAAAGAAAATATTCTTTTGTTTAGATAGGGTGATCAGTGCAGGCATTTAAAAGTATACTAAAAATCATTGAATTGTGTACAGTGAGAAGCTGGGATTTCTGGTATGAGAGTTATGTTTTGATATAGTTCTTATTTAAAGTTTTTGCTTCCATTTTACATTTCTGAGTCTTAAAAATTCAGTAAAACCAATGTCTAGTCTAGATGGTCTAAAATTCTGTGCACTAGCTTTGACCAATTTAAACTTTTAACCACTGGCATTTCATCCAATGTTTCTTCTTTTTTTTATTATATCCTGTTGAGTGCGTCTGACTCAAAATGACTAAACCTATCACATCAACCTAACCGAAAGTAATTCAAAGAACTGGAGAGTTTCCTTTAGCATAAATGTATAGGCCAGGGAAAAATACATTCTTTGTTATTTCAGTGTTTTGGGTTTTCATTAAAATTTCGTTCCTAAAAATAATTTGGACACTTGTCTGAAATCTAAACAAAATTCTACTTGCAACACCCAATCCCTTGAATTCTCAATTCTTTTTTTCAAATGGGAAAAACTGGTTTTGGGCACAGGATCAGATGTGTTTAATATATTATTAAATGTAATACATATAATAACAAAAATTTAAAAAATGCCCCAAAGAAAAAAAAATTATTGCACATGACAACTAATTTTTTTTTTTGACTCGGTAATTTTCTGGTAACTTCAAAGCAGCAAGGGACAGTAACGACTAACAAAAATGATAGATTTATAGAGGCCACACATGGCAATATTTTTGTGTAAAATTAGCCAAAATCATTATACTTGTAGATGAAAAAAAAATGAATTCCAACAAGCTTGAAATTTTTAAAGTGCAATCATGTCCAGTTAAGTGAATGAAAAGAACTGAGCAGTTGATTGGATTAGTTGATCACCAATATTGTAACTCATAACAAAATTTGGAGAAATCTGCCAAAGCATGGGCTCTTTCAAAAGATTAAGATAATAAAACACTGATTTTTCAATAAGTAGAACTCGACTCCGATTGCACTCTTTTCCTATCCAAAGGACTGAGAGGAAATCAGCCATTAGAAGGATTTTTCCACTGAAATCTCTTAGGTTGGCCTTTATGTAATACTTAAAATATTTTGATAAAGGATGAGGCAGATATAAATGCACCCCATTTTAGGAAGATGAAAACTTAAAATATAGTTGAGAGAGATGACTTAGTCCAGGATGGATACCATATGACCCTTAAATGTTTTATTATGTCATAACGTAAGCAGGCACTGTGCTTACCTACGCACATGACTGGACACACACACAAACACACACACAATTCAAGCATCAGACTAAGTTACTGAACACCAAAATAAATACAAAAATTAATAACAAACCATCAGACAAAGAAAGTCATGAATCTGTATAAAAATAAATACATAAGTGAGAGAGAGGAGAGGGATCTGGCTAGTAGCGTCTCTTCGTGATGATAGGACTCACTGGTTAGTGGGCAGTTTATCATTGTACACCCATTAACCCATGGCTTCTAAAATGGAAGAAATTTTGGTGAGAGATAGCGTATTTATATGGTTTTAAAGAATGATTGTTTTCAGGGGCTGGGTGGCAGGGGCAAGAGGATTTGGAAGATGTTGGCTAAAGAACATAAAAGTTCATCTAAGATGAAGGACTGAAAGACCTACTTACAGCACGGTTACTAGAGTTAACAACAATTTAAAAAAAGGGAAAAGACATGTCTAAGAAACCCAGGGTCTGACTGCAAACTGCATCCTGCACCGAAAGGGGGTGGAGTAATGCAATGTATGACCCCATCTAATCAAGTGATACAATTGGAATACAATGTATGTATTAGAGAAGAACATTTGCTGACATGAATTTGGCCAAGGTTGACTCTCTCTGGCTATGTGACGGAATCTTCCCACTCCTAAGCAATGTGTATTAAGATATCTTATTTTGGCTGCAAGTCAAAGCACATGATATATTTATGACCAAGTGGTTTAGAAAGAAACAGATTTAGCTAGGTATTTTGGTAAATATGTCAATACTACTGATGGGAGGGGGGGATATTAAAGCTAGGTAAATCTGAGTAGACAGTATCTAGGTATTTTCATTTTCATCTTATTTTACCAATTTATTTATAAATTTGAAGTTAATTCCCAGTAAAATCTTAAAAATGTATCATGGATCTGGGAGTATATCCACAGTAGATTACTTGCCTGAGGAGAACTCAGTAAAAGAATCCTGGACTTAGGAAATCCACCAATTCTTTCCGAATATAATAACTTTGCAAATTAAAATTTGGACACTAATCTGGGGTTATGTGGAAAAGTAAAAGTAAAAGGTGAATTTCATTTATGTTTAGGGTTATTTGGTTGCAAGAAAAACAAACTTATGTTAGCCAAAAGGAAATTCATTATAAGGAATGCAAAAAGTTTCATGAAACCCAACTATGGAAAGTACTACTAGTCTCATGGGATCTATAAAGATATTAGATGTTTCTCCTTCTCTGTCTCTCCCTCCCTCCTTTCTAGCTTTGGTCAGAGTTATATACTCATCAGGTCAAACAATAATTCAACTCCTTCAGAAAAATTTATAAATACATTTTCATATAAGAAAGCATGGCTATATAGATATCCAAAATATTATAATTTTATGTTGAAATAATATTGTAACTGAATCATTGCTCTTTGATTAAGTATTTTATTAATTTGAATGAATCTACATTGAATATTCTTATCTTTTGTCCCCATAATACTTTATTAACATACACTTATGCATAATAAGTACATTCGTCTAGAGGAATTTATATATGTACACATTTCTTAGTTACTATATCATTGCTGGGACAGAGTATCTGACACCCACAACTTAAGAAAGATTTATTTTAGCTCACAATTTCAGAAGACCTCATACCGTTGTACACGGGTAGCTGGTAATGGTAGAAGCACACGGTGGACTGTAGTGGGAGGGAAGCTCTTCTAGGCATGGCGGGCAGAAAGCCAAGTGGAGAAGTCAGAGTGGAGCTACCATTCCAGGTCCTGCCCCAGGGATCCACGCCTTCCGGTTCAAGTCTTAGCATTTTATCCGATTTAGTTTCACTTCCCAATAGCACATTAGTGTTGTACAACAACCACATACATGAGGCTTTTGGGGTCCAGATCCAAACCATAACAAAAGCAACATAACAGAGGTTACATGTATACCCATGTTTATAGCAGCACGACTAACAATAGCTATTCATAGGAGATGCTAAAATATCCATCAACAGACCAACGAATTAGAAGAATTTGGGATATATATATGATACAACTCGGGCCCATTATACTTGGCTAAGTGACAAACTCAGAAATTTATATCACATAATTTCTTTTGAAAGGAAATAACAGCAAAACCTCTCACTAGGCTCGCCTCTGTTAAAGACTTCACTCAATAGTGCCAAACTGGGAGTCAAGCCTTGAGCACATGGGCATTACGGTGCCCTTAAGATCTAAACCATGCCAGTACAAAATGGACTGGAGGGCTTGTGTTAATTTTCCACGCTGTATAACAGATGATTGTGATCTTGTACTGTGGAACACATACCCGCATACTATGTCACAATTCTGTAGAGATAAAAGTTGGACAGGCTGACTGGGTTCCACAGGCAGAGTCTACTCATAAAGAACTCAAGGCTGGTCTGGGCTGGTACCTGGAAACATAGGAACAAATTCATTCCGGGTCCATTCAAAGCACTGGAAGCACCCAGGTCCTGTTTCAGCTGCCAGCTGGGTCCTTTCTCAGCTCTTCGAGGTTTCTTGTTCTTCTTTGCTGTGGGCTCCGTCATAGACTTGCTCAGGACCCGGCGGCTTACTCTTCCAATCGCCAGTCTTTACATCACTGCAAGTGTCAGGAAGTGTGAGGGTCAGAACACAACCCAGGACCCCAGGGACTTTGCATAGCCTTCTCCTCAGGCTTCAAACCACCCTGACCCCTCTTTTTGGTCATCAGAGAAACTCCTTTGCTTTTAAAATCCCCGTGTAACGACTTCAGGCCATATTCCCTCTCCCCTTCTACCACTTTCCAGCCACACTTGAACGTCAGGGGATGGGGTTACATACACAAGGCGGAGGGTCAGGCTTAGAATTCAGCTACCACCCAGGTGCAAAGCCCTTGTTGCCTTCTGTGTCTAATCTTTCTGCCCTCTGAGAAATTTCATTCTTGGACAGATGGAAGAGTGCATACGAGGGAACGGGGCAGTAACTTTAGGGTAATATCATTAGCATTCTCATAAAAAAGGCAGGACTCTGTTATCCCAGAGCGGAACAACGAAGAGGCTGTTTGCTTCCTCAGGTCATCAGAGTGAGGCCTCTGAGCTTTCTTTCTGGGAGACTGCGCTGGTCGGTGTGGAAAGGCCACCCACGAGGGATCACATCCATGTGCCGATCCGAAGAAACAGCGCAACGCCACGGACGTGGCATCAAACGCTCACACAGCTGCCTTGCTTCCCCTCCCAGAGAGATCAAGACGGCCCGCTGTCCAGGGAGCAGGAGACTTGCGTCCAGGATGCTGGTGATTAAGGGGAAAGCAATGCGCTCGGGGGTGAGCCATCCCAGGGACTGACTGCTCAACCTCCCAGGGAGTCCGCAGTTTGCTGCTCTCTGAGCGGTACCAAGATGTCCTTTCTTTGGAGAAAGTAAAAGAAGAGACATTGGGGACGGGAACAGCGCGACAAGGAGGGCTGTCAGCCTCAGAGAGTATGGGGCTTGCACTCTTGCCTTTTGGCTTCGTAAATCTTGCAAAAGGCCAGCGAAGTGTCAGTGAAAATGGATGGAAACCCTCTGACAGGCGTGCTGTGAGCTGCGAAATTGCAAACAGACTTGGCCTGCTTACTCAGGAGCCCAGCAGAATGTTAGCGGCGCTTGGTGGTGTAAGTCATGGGACAGCAAGCTCTTAGTTTCGTTGGAATGGGTTTTGGCATTCAAAAAATCACCATCTGCCTTTTCTGGCTATTTTAGACCCCCAGGGGAGGGCTTTGTGGCTGTGTCTGTGTCGCCCGCGCCCCTCTTTTGTGGTAGCGAGAACTCAGGCGGCTGTCCTGAAGCACTGACGAACCGGGAGAGGCAAAATCTCAACGTGAAGGGTATTTGCATAAAAGAGTTTTGACGTCGACAGTCAGGCCTGGATTTCATTTCTTATTCTGCCATTACAATCGGAGTGGTCCTAAATGTGTTGATTTTTTTCTTTGTGATCCTCATTTAGCTTCTCGGAGTCTCAATGGGTGGGAATCATGGCTAGGAGCTATGAAAAGAAACTGACCTAGAGAAAATGTTCACTAAACGACAAGCTCTCCAATATGAGTAGCATCTCCTCCAACATTTGGAGGGCTTATTTTCTGCCGACCCAACAGCTGTTGCTCCCACGTTCTTCACGGCTGGCAGAGATTGTCTCCCAATATACAAAAACGAGAAGGCAAACTACATTGTTTTCTGAAAGCTTCTTCTATGGCCACACACGGTCCTGCCTGGCTTGGATCTGCTGTGGTCACCTTGAAAGCTTCAGGTGAGACGTGAATGGTCTACAGAGAAAGAAAAGGCAGGAGCGAAGAAAGCTCAGAGACCTCGGGCATTGTAAAACTGCTGGGTTCACCTCGGAAGTCCCTTGCTGTGTTAGTCAGAGTCGCCTGAGATGTGCCTGGACAATGAGCAAGTCCTATGTCTTAGTGGCCGTGATGGCTGAGGTAGTGTGTCAACACGATGGGTTTGAGACAGGTGCAAGAGATCAGTGAAGCAGATTTCTTCTGGGTGTGTCTGGGTGGGTTCTGGAGGCGTGATTTTGGGATTTCTATCTGGTCCTTCACACCTTCAGGAGGCTAGAGGCGGGCCAGTGTGTAACGCTTCACCCATATTCGTAGCTACTCCCATTACTCCCATTACCCTCTGAGCTCTTCCTCCTGTCGGATCAGCAATGGCATTTGATTCTCATAGGAGTGTGAACCCCACTGGGAACATGCAGGATACCCAGGTTGCATGCCCCTTCTGAGAATCTGATGCCTGATGATATGCGTTGGAGCTGAGGTGATGATGTTGGCAAGCAGCCCTAGACCCCTTTTGGGGACTAATTATCTTCCATGGAACTGCTTCCTGATGGCGAGCAAGGTAGGGGACCACTGTGTAAATAGAACAGAAAGAACAACAGCATCCTATATGTCACAGGTTTAGAGAGTTGCCGCTAATTGTAAAGTTATAGATTGTGGTAGAGGAGCATAACCATCTCTGGAATGTGCATAACTGTCCTTGGACAATTGTTATCCTTGCCAATTGTTTTCTTCCAGCTTATTCACAGTTTAATCTGTTGGTTGACCAATATCTTCTAAATCCCTTGTAATTCTTATTAGACAGCTGCTACTATACCAATGGCACGTAACAAACACCTCAGAGATTCATAGAAATAAATGTGTGTTTCTCTCTCAAGAGCCAGAGCTTGTTTTGCAGGGATGTGCTAGCATTACCTATGCTTGAATTCACTTGTCTATTTAATTCACATCTTTTCCATGTAGCCTTTTTTTGACCCACTGTTCCTTGGTGTATGTTCCTCTCAAGAGGAATCTGAAGCAAGATATGCAGATATGTCAATCCATGAGAGGGCATAATGCTACCTCTGCGAACGCAAGTGGAGTTAACATTTCATCAAGTCAAATCAAGTTTCCAAAGGGGGGGGGGAAGGGCAGGCACTAATATTCTGCCTTCTCTCCTGGGAGACATTGCAAAGTCCCCCCGAAAGGATATGAACATACTGTTTTACGATGACGAAAGTTGACACCACCACTCTGCTCCACCATACACATGCCAGTTAACTGAGTACAAACCTTAATGACTCAGCTCACCAATGAGATCAAACTGAACACCCTGCGTTAGGTACTTTAAAGTTGTTCACATATGTTTATCATGCATAATAATTACATTTCACCATGGAAATGGCACACATACATATCATAGCTTGATCATCTTCACACTTTCATTTTTACACTTTACATGTTACCCCTTTTTCTTCTCTCCTTCCCTTTCCTTTGTCATCTCTACAACGTTTCTTTCCTGGCTTCCCCCCCCCCCCTTTCTCTCTTACTGAAACCACGCTGGTCTATTTTATCAGTCCCTGATTATCCAGGTGTGGTCATATCCTCGCCCTCTGTTGGAGGTCATATTCCCCCTTGAGAGAAGTCCCATTCTTCCTTCGTATTCCTCCTAAACCTACACTGCCTTCCCTTGCTTTCAATCTCTCGTCTGTATGATTCTGCACTGTCATGTGTCTTTGAACTATTTATTTTTACTTTGCAATTGAAATATTGTATAGATGGTTCTTTTATTCCATCTAAAAACCTCGACTTTGAAGTATATATAGAATACTTTAAGCCCTCGGAATCAAAATTTTTGCTTCTAGTATAGGAGAATACCCACATTCACACAGTCATGTGTTTATTTCAAGTCATGTAAAAAGATAGATGGACATAGAGCTTTTGCTGACAGGATCTCTTGCCTTTTTATTCCTCATGGGCACTTGGAGTTCTTGGATAATTAACATAAAGCAAAGGGCAAGTCTGCCCACAGAAGCTCAGGAGATTTAGTCGATTTCAGGACGTTTGGTTAAATAGGAGCCTCTTTCCACAAATAGAACGGATGTACAAAGTTAATACAGAAAAGAGAAAAATCTTCTCCTCCTATAGAATATGTTAGTTTTAGTTACCTCCCCACACCAAACATGGAGAAAAAACCATAGAAGGGAGGACTCGGGAAATGTGAGTCTGCCCCTGCTGCCTTCATCCTCGGCACTGTGTGTGAGGGACGAGCCTTTCCGTACCGTGCTGTGACCATTTGGTGTACAGAAGCCCTGAGTTCAGAGTTTGGCACGGGGAAATCTTGTCTATGTCTCCTATTAACTGATCAGAGTTCAAATACTTAAAATTGCGTAGACTGGGCACAGCCACTATTGGCAGAGGGAACAGTGTACGGCAAAGTGAATTGAAGTTATCCCAGGGCAGCTGTCTTTGATAAGGAAGAGAACGTTGTTAAATGTTACAGTGTTGCTTAACCCTGAGGCAGTTGTATTAGTCAAGGCTTCTCCAGAGATACAGAGCAATTGTGTGTGTGTGTGTGTGTGTGTGTGTGTGTGTGTGTGCGTGTGAGTGCGCGCGTTCACCATCAGGGATTGGTTCCAGGACTCCCCATGGTATGAAAATCTGCAGATGCTCAAAGCCCTTATACAACATGGTATGGCATTTATGTATATCCTATGTACATCTTCTTGTATGTGTTAAATCATCTCTAGATCACTCATAATATCGAATACAACAGAAAGGCTATGCAAATCATTGCTGTAATTCATTATTGATTTAACTCCAAGACACCTTGCATCCCAGGCTCTCCATTCCCTTCAGAGCTTGCTTGACATTTGCTATTTCGGTGTCTCTTCGGGGCCTGGGCATCTTTGCCAAAGGTGGGAGACTGCCTGCCTGGGGTCTAAGGCACCTCAAGCTCTTGGAGACGGACGAGCCGGGGCTAAGCCCGGCCACTCAGTGAGCTGTCCAGTGCCCGAGAACAGTGGATCTAGGTCCCATTTGGGTAACTTTCCCTTTCCTCCACTAACTCACTGTTTTCATCTGTCTGCCCACCAGATGGAGAAACCCTCACACTTTCCCAACAAGGATCCCAACCTACAAAAAACGTGAACCAGACACCAAATCTCTGCTTGCGGGAGAGGTCCCACTGTAAGCCAAGTTGACCTACTGGAAGATAGAAAAAGAGTAGTGAGAAAGCATTTGCCCTGAGTACTATTTCTGGTGGTACATGTAATAGGTGCTGGCGTATTCTGGTCTTTTCTGCTTGGCTTGTTTTCGCTATAAGACTGAAAACTGTTATCAAGTCATTGGATTTGTCTTCTAGCTTTCTAAACATACCCTGCATGTAGCAAGCCATCGTGAGGTATTGTTGAATGGCTCTCTGCGGGGAAGAAATGAATAGATGTAGCGAAAGTAATTTGGAAATGCAATCATCATCGGCCAACGAAATTACTTGGGGAACTTTTATAGATTTAGCCCCTGGGCCTCATGCCTGAGAACTGATTTAATAGACCTTGAGGTGGGTCTTGGGAATCTGTATTTGCTGAATGCACAAGGGATTTCCAGTTAAAGAATCACTAATGTCCCAATAACTTCATTTTATAGAAGAAAAATTAAATCCAGTTTGGGTGACCTGAAAAAGATGTAGTTGGTCACAGACCAGGGGTCACACAGGGATACAAGTTTGGTTTATGTTGCTTTTCGTGAATATGTTATTATTTTTTGTCTGAAATAATAAAGACAATGAATATGTTTGTGCCAAAAAATTTATGAGGTGAAGTGTGTTTGCGGTAGTACAGTGCAGATACTTTAAAAGTTCAGACCATGTAGAGTTCTAGAGTGAAAAGGAATTTTATCTATTTATCTCACAGTTTCTCATTTTCACTTCCAAGAGCTGATCATAAATTTTATTCCCCTATCTATCCTTTCAGAAAATTTCCATAGAAATAAAAATACATATATAAATGTTTTATGTAAGTGACGTGACAGTATACATAATCTTACATACAACTTTTGCCACTCAGAATCTCATCAAAGATTAGCACTTAGCCTTCTACTTTATTTCCCAAATATTTTTTTTTAAGAAATAAAAATATTTGGTAAAGTGGATCCATACCTCTAACTGATGTTTTTCAAGTATAGATTGGCTTTCAAATAATGTTATCTGTTATTAATAAAAATATCTATCTACGGCTCATGCTCTCTGTTCAAGACGTTTTCCCAATTTTTTTTCACTTCGAATTTGAACTGATCTTAGAGACTTACAGCAGAAAAATTTACAGTAGTAGACAAGGTTCTTGTGCATACTTTAGCTTAGTTTTCCCAAAATCAACATCTCAAATATTTGCGGTAATCAAAGCCAGAAAATTAGCCATAGCAAACTGTGTGTGTGTGTGTGTGTGTGTGTGTGTGTTGTAGTGAGGCTTGAACCCGTGGCTTCATATATCCTACGCACGTGTACTCTAGTTTAATTATTTTTAAAGTTAGGATCTTGTTAAATCAGCAAAGTAAGTCTTAAGGTTGCGAATGTCCTGCTTCAGCTTCCGTAGTCGCTGATGATACAGTCGTGGGCCATTATTCCTGGTTTCAATACTTTCAGCTAAACTATAGGAAGTAGTCAACTTTTACCCCTGTTTCCACTGATGCTCTTTTTCCCTTCCAGGATCCTATTGTAGAGTTCACTTTGCCTTTAGTTATAATTTCTCCTTCATCTCCTCCAATTTAAGCCAATCTCTTTGTTTTTAACTGGTCTTTCTTGATTCTGACACTTTTGAAGAGCGCGGATCTGTAATTTTGCAGAATTTCCCTCAATTTGGGTTTGCATGATGTTTTCCCATGTTTGAAGTTAGTTATTCTTGGCCAAGATACCACAGAAATGATATTATGTTCTAAGTGCATTTTATGAAAAGGTTCACTGTGTTGACTTGTCTTGTTTCTGGTGCTGCTGATCTCCATTGCGTGGTTAAGGTGGTGTCTGCTGTTTGTACCCACTGTGAAGTTACCATCTGATTTCTGCATCGCTGATAAATATCTTGGGAAGCGGGACTATGAGATCATACAAATTCTGCTTCTCCTCAAAACTTTTTCCTGCTGAATTTAGAATTTATGCATCTTGCCAAGTTTATAGCAAGAATCATCCTTGCAGGTAAAATTGGTTCAAACAGCCAACTTCCCAGACTGTATTTAATATACTTTATTACACAATTTTTATTGCCAGCAATGCTCAAGATAAAATGAGTTTTCATTTCATGGCGATATTTATTGAGGCAGCCTGAGCAAAAGTATTGAAAATGACAACAAACAAGTATTAGTGCTTCCTACAGATACTTACTTTGGTAATTGAAAATCAGCCTAATCCTATAGTAATTGCTGTGAACCCCGAGAAAAAGATGGGAGCAACACGAGACACAGGAAAACTGTTTATATATCAATGTTACAGCAATGCATAAGACAGTTTGAAGCCTGGTGCCTTTGACCTCAGAGCCTAGTTACTTAATTCTTCCTCTTTGTATCGCTGGTGAGATTAGTCATGGATTTCTTATATAAGGGTCAATTTGAAACTAATCTTAGTAGTGTATCATACTACTGCATCAAGTATTGCTGTAAAAACCCCTTTCCTTATAATATCTTCTTTTATTCTTATGATGATGGTACAAGTATAGCTAATGCTATGTCAAATAATGTCAGCGAATTTTTGAACATCCATTATATTGTCTCTGTATAAACACCTTACTTATATATTATGATGATGATGGCGATCACGATGGTGATGAGGATGCGTAACAAGGCAAATTCCACCAACCACCTCATGCCCATCACAGCCTGCCCGAACCAACAAGCCTGGATATTACAGCTGTGACAGACAGGAGAGACTCCTGTGGAGAATTCTCTCATCACCTCAAGGAAGAAAACACAAGGGAGGCGCATTCCTACTATGGTTCGGATACGGCCTAACTGTGTCACCTGAAGTTTTGCATCATGAAAAGTTGGTACTCGGAGTGGTAATGTTGGACGCAGCTCTTTCAAAGGCAGGACCTAGTGGGAGGTCCTGAGCTCAGCTGGGAGTGTGCCCTTGGGAAGGACTGTAGGAACCCAAGGTCTGTAGCTTCCTACTTGGAGATGTGACCTCTTTCTCCCCTGCATATTCTCCCATTGTGGTGCTGTGAGGTTTCCACCAGAATCTTTAAGCATCTGGAATTGTGTGTTTATATAAAAGATTCTCAAGCATAAGGGAGGCAACAGTGGAATGCCAGGTCTGCTCCTTGGACTCTGCAGGCAGGCTCGTCCCGGATTTCCTATACTCACCCTGACATAAATCTTCGTGTCCAGGGTGTCAGTATCTGTGTTCCAGGCAGGAGATAAAAATGAAGAGGCCAAGGAGTTTATATTTCTTATGGAAGTTTCCTACGTTTTCTTTCTTCCTGCCTTCCTTCCTTCCATCCTTCCTTCCTTCCTTCCTTCCTTCCTTCCTTCCTTCCTTCCTTCCTTCTTCCTTTCCTTCTTTCCTTCTTTCTTTCTAGCTTTCTTCCTTTCCTTGTTTTATTGAGAAATAATTGATCCACAAAAGACTTCACACATTTATTGTGCACAATTTGATGGATTTGGTCTTGTGCAAATACCCATGAGATCATCACCACAAGAAAGGGGATAGACATATTTATCTCTAAAGATTCCTGTGCATTCTGTTTTTGTGTTAAGAACACAACACGAGAACATAACATTGTTCCCTTAACAAACGGTATTACGTGGTAATGCCTGTCGTGGTCTTGCAGAGCAGTTGTCTAGAACATATGCATCTAACAAAATTTGTTTATATGATAAAGTGACTTTTGTTTCATCCATTTAATGACTGGACTATGATGGCACAAGGTATGCAGGTCGTGAACTCTCTGTTGGGGCGGCGCAGGTCCAGCTAAACATTCTATTACTGTTGAAAGGCAGGAAAATGGTTGATACGGGATCAATGTCACTTTCTGTAACTGGGTAATGCAATATATAATCTGGGGGAAAATTCAGGGAAAAGGTAATGCATTGGTCACTGTATATAACATAAACCAAATCCAATATTTTCATATGTAATGTATTCTGTACACAAATCCCATGAGGAGTTGTACTGGGTTCGGTTTACATAAGACACAATTGAATCCCAGGAAGACCATAGTCCTTGCCTGAGACGACATGGTAGAATGGAGAGTTGAAATCTGAGTGCAGGTCTGGTTGTGTGCTTCTGATGTGCTTTTTCTTCTAAGTCATGTCGTCACTTAGGGGCGGGTGTCAGTGCTTATATTAATGAAGTTGGCAATTGGAAGATTTTGACACTGGGAGGAAAGAGTTGTCATTGTGACCCCGTGTTGAGAAAAACCTCATGCTCGTGGTAAAATGTGTCAAACTAAAAAAAAAAAAATAAATAAATAAATAAAAAATTGATGAGGAAAAACGATTGCAAGTAGTATTGCAGCTCATATAACTTAAAATGTGGCTCAATGAAAGATTCTGGGTTCAGTCCATAGTGCAACAAACAAGCAACCCTACCAAAGACCGAACCCCAAACCAAAAAATCTCCAACATTTGAAAAGTTGCATTTAGTAACTTTAAGAAACAGAGAGAGAGAGAGAGAGAGAGAGAGAGAGAGAGAGTTAGAAGGTGAAATAAAAAGTTAAGCTGTTGACACACTACTGCTTTATGAGATTTTTGGAAGTAGAGTCATATCAAAAATCTTAGTAAGAAGTGAAATTCAAAATCTACTCTGGACTTTATTCCATGTTAGATGTGATCAAAAATGGTCTAGTGTTGCAACAGGAATGAAATGTGGGGAGAAATGGTCTCATTATTAAGTTCATAGCTGTAAAGAAAGTGGAATCCACAGTGTGCTTAGGAATTGCTGATTTTTAAAATTTACATGCTTACACACATGAGCTACTCTGCTTCGCAAACTCACGCCTTTATTTGCTTAACCTTCTAAGTGTCCGGACAACTTGGCCTACAAGGAGCTCAAGTTCTACTTGCAATGTATTGAATTTAATTCCCCCACCTAAGTTTCCATTTGTTTTTAAAAATTAAATTTCAAGTGTCAATTGATTAAAAAGTTTCTTATTTTGTCTCAATTTTTAAAAACTACTATGAAGCGTACACAACAAAGCTCGCCATTTTAAAACCATTGTAAGTGTGCAATTCTGTGACATTTAGTGTACTGACGACATTAAGTAGTTATCACTACTGTTCGTTTTCAGCATCAGATTGAAATTTTATGCCCTTTAATCTGTCACTCATTCCCCTTTCCCAAACCCTGGCAATCTCTTTTCTACATTTTTCTTCTATGGTCTTGCTTATCCTTGGTACCTCATTGAAGAAAAGTGATGCACTCTGTCCTTAATCATAATGTTGTCAAGGATCATCCGTGTTGTATTATGGATCAGAAATTCCTTATTTCCCCTGTTTTTATTAGTAAGTATGTGCGACACACAATGGTTACATTGAACTTGAGAATTTCTCATTCTCTTCCCCCCCCCAACCCCACTGTTTCCCTCATCCCCTGACTCCCCACATCTCACCTGCTGGACTCTAGCTGGACTCTAGTATTTATTTATACTCCAGGTTTCTCATATTAAAGTAACCACATGACATTTAACCTTCGAAGTCAGATTCACTTCACTGATCCTAATGGTCTCAAGTTGTATCCTTGTACCTACATGTAACTCAAATCTTTCTGATTCATGGCAGAGTAGTACTCTTCAGTAGACATCCTTCTTACTTGTGATTAATCTTCTGTTGTAAATATATACCAGACTGCATTTGTCCTTTCTCTGTCGCTCAGATCGTTTCCACAGTTTGATAGAACGATGTGAGTAAAAATAATGTGAATACTGTGAATTATGCCACTATGAACAGTGCTCTACACATATGTAAGTCAATTATCTCTCTTCTTTTCACTATATGCCTGGGAGAAATTAATGTGTATATCACAAGTAGGTGCCTAGGAGTAGAATACCCTGAAAATATACCTAGGAATGAAATTTATGGTTCCCATAATTCTACACTTACACGCCTGAGGAAACTTCTGTTTACCACAGTGGCTGTATTTCTGTATCCCTACCATCAGTGTACAAGGGTTCTAACTTCCCTACAATCTCATAAACACTGCCTCTTTACAGTTTTTTTTTTCCTGGATGCCATTGTAGTGGGCATGAGGGGATAGTGACTTGATGTACATTTCCCTAGTAACTAAAAATATTGAGCATTTCTTCACACACTTGTTGCCATATGTGTTCTTCTTTGGAGAAATGTCTGCTGAAATCCTTTGCTCACTTAAACACATGGTGTTCTCGTGGCTGCGTCGTTCAGAGTCCTCTATTTGTGCTGTGTCTTGCTATCTATGTATTCTGTCAGCAAAATATACATCTCATCGCCCAGCTTATTTTAGAGATTAGGGTGCTTGGTAACATTCACCAGTGGTAGCATATCCTGTCACACTCCCTTCAACATGGCCCCAGGGCTTACAGCGAATTGTAACTTTGACTTCCATCTATTTGTGGTCTATAACACATTGTGGAAAGTGCTTGGGAATTAACTCTTGCCTGATCAAGTCTTGATCAATGAGTTATGGGGTAAGCACCTAATTAATTAAGCAGTGTGAGGTAACTCTGAGGCCTGCAGTCTCTATTATCTTCCCCCTGGATTATGTTCTCGTCACTGTGATTGTAGCTACCTTAATAATGCACCATTTATTGCTTCCTCTCTGATGTACTTCCTCATTTTGCTGGGGTTTCTTAGCATTTTTCTCCAAACACAACTTGTATTCAAATCCTTGTCTTGTGATCTACTTTTAGGGATCCTGAGCAAAGGCTGAGGCACAGATTATATGCAGAACACATACACAGGCAACATGTTGTCTTAGTTACTTATTTATTGCTGGGGCAGAATATCCAACTTCCACAACCTAAGGGGGGAAACTCACAGTTTCGGAAGGTCTCATCAACCCACTCACGAGCAGCAAGTAATGGCGGAAGCACATGGCAGAGCTGTATTTGGAGAAAAACTCTTCATGGCATGGCAAACAGAAAGCCAAGTGGAGTGAAAGGCAAGTGGTGTCTGGAGACTCAAGCAAGGCCAAAACCTTCCCAGGGAGAAGCTGTAGCAATGTTTCCTCTTTCTTCCTTTATTTGGTTCAAGCTGCCATTGGCCTGCTCACACCCAGACTAGGTGTCCCTCCCTCACTTCCAGGCCTACCTGTTAATAACACACAGCTGAAATCTCTGCCCTGGGTGCCCCAGTCTCAACCAGTTCACACAATCCCACCAGGCTAAGCCCTGAACATCTGCTCCTTCTAGCCAGGCACCACCTTTCAACAACATATGGTTCCACAGGTATCCCACTGTACCCAAATACATAAAGGAACACACCAGATCTAAATCATAGCATATAGTATGGGGGTCCTAAAGGAACCTCAGAGCCTTTCTTGCATCCCTGTTTTTGCCCAGGATTCCCTCTGGTGATTCCTAGAGGACCGACTCCTTTTTCTTGGTGGGGTAAAACAGGGAGTACATTAACAATATCTTATTTCATACTACTGGTGTACATTTAAGTAACGGTTGCAGTTTTCCATGATGTAACCAAGTCATTTACTCTTGCTATCTATGAAAAAAAAAGCTATTGGTGAATTGACTTTTGTTTCTGTGTGCTTTTCCATGCAATAGGTCTTAGATCAAAGAATAGTTTGATATCAAAATCTCAACATTATTCTAAAATAAGATGCTCTTCCAAACTTTTGAATATGAGATAAATATGATTTCATGCTTAAGAGTTTTCTAGGCAATTCTTTATTTACTCCTTGGTACTAGTATGACTTTCCATCTCATGGATGAGAAAACCGTTTTGTAGAGCAGTATCTGAAATATAGTAAACAAACAATCGATCTTAACCTTGATTTTTATTATATAGAAATTTTTGATTTTGTAGCTTACATATAATTTAATAATTTTGATGAATGGCATAAAGAAAAAAGGTTCACTTGTCATACCTGTATTTGCAATAAAATAGAAGGAATAATAAGTGTGCTGGCTAAAAAGCTCAGGTTTCAAATATCTCAACATTTTTAATTTAGGGAAAAAAATTATAGCATAAGTATAGGATGTGGGAGCCCTGGCTAGACAGAACTTGACCGCAAATTTTAAATAAGCCAGCAGTGTGATGTGGTTACTCTCTTGCAATGTCCAGCATCATTCTAAGAAGGCACCTATCCAGAAGATAGTCTACTCCTTGGTCAGATCAAATGTGTTCATTGGAAGGACCAAGACCTAAGGAGAGGTGTTGTTGAAGTAGGAAGCTGCTTGATGACTTTTAGAAGGGCAAAATGTCCCGAAGGCTTGCTGTGTGAGGAACACTTGGGGGCACTGGTGTTTGTTCATCTGCCTCTGGGAGATACGGTGAGGCCACGAGCTTTGGAATCAAAGAGACTTTGAATCTAATCTCAGTTCTTTTACTCTGAATTTACGCAAGATAATGCTCTTTTCTTTAAAAGCAGGAAAGCAATCAGTGCCCCCGTGAATCCTAAAATCCTAACAATGTTCACAAACGTGACTATATGCCAAGTACTGGCATATATCAACTGTGGAATAAATCTAAGTTTTCGTTCTCTCAAATATTTGGAGGGTTAATGTATAAGAACTTGAATCTTCTTCCTTTCCTTGTTTAAGATGGAAAGACCAATGAGCCAGTGCGTCAAGGGAAAAAAAAATGGCTTGTAATTAAAAAGTAGCTTTCTAATAATCCTTACAAAATGAAGATGCCTCAATGTATAAATTGTTTATTATAAATCATGTATTATAAATCCTTTCTCTAATATGATACAATTTGGAACATAGCGTGGTCAAAACACAATTTTGGGATTACCCACATTGTCTGCATACCTAAACATTCTCCAGCTTTTGACATATTGGTTATTTATGCCAACCCTTGTTTAGGTGTTTGAACTAAGTAGCTTGGAGTTGTATGGGGTTATTTTTTCAAGTTCTTATTCTCTCCTAGTCCCATACCACACACTTAGTCTCTCCAATATTGTCAACTCTTGCCATCAAAAGCACTCAGCGTCTGATTACCTTTCTCTGTCTCCTGTATTACCACCGCAATCAAAGCTGTCCAAATCTCTTCCCGATCTACCGCAAAAGCCTTCAAGTACATTTCCTGGGTTCTATTCCTGCTGCTTTGAATTCCATTCTGTATACACAGCCAATCAATATTTGTAAATCCACCGTGGAAAATACCTAATTAAGTGACCCAGCGCATTTAAATTAGAACTCATAATCTCCATCACGGCCCACAAAACCCTATACTGAATGGCTACTGTGAGGTTTCCATCTTCTTTACTAGCGCCCTCAAGTTAGCTTTCCAAACCACAGTTACTGTTAATGTCTTTATTTTTCTTGTACACAGGGATTCCTAACGTAGACCTTTCACATTTTTATCATTTTATTAATACCTGTATATGTGACATCAAACTTGAGTGTTTTGTGGACACACGTATCGTGTCAAGATTACAAACTCTTTCCTTCTCCTTTCATCTTAAGTCTTCCTTCTGGTTGGAAGCCTCTTACCCTTGAGCCACAATGACATCTCTTGTGAGAAGATATCCTTGAACAACTCATCTTTAGTCGGTAATCAAATTCCACTTAATGCTTGAAATTATACTTAAGATGATCTTATATACTTCCTCCTTATTAATCGATGGCCTACACTAATGGCGATCATTAACATACATAGATGCATAAACGGTGGGACAGAATTCCCCACTAAGGGTGAATCCTTTGCCAATGAAATAGACAATCTCATTTTTGTTGTTGACCATTCATTAATAAATATAAAAAAGATTATGTTCTTGGTCAGAGATCCAACTAAATGACCACAGAGATTTCTTTTAATCCACAGATTCTAGTTTATTTATAATTTTCATCTTTGATAGCTTAAAATTGGTTTTAAGTGTAGGTAATAATGATTTGTGTGTGTGTGTGTGTGTGTGTGTGAGAGAGAGAGAGAGAGAGAGAGAGAGAGAGAGAGAGAGAGAGAGAGAGAGAGTGTTTTAACAAAGGGAAAGCCGAAAAACAAAAAGAATGGAATGTTGTACTCTGGGACAAGTGTAAGTTTGGAAATGGATACATCAGAACACAGAAAATTAGTTCATTTACTGGTTTTTATGAATTTTTTAGTTGTTTATGCATGGAGGTAAGTATCAAGTAGACTCAGAAGCACTAATAATTATAATCATTGTCACGTAAGCTTCAATCATGCAATTGTTTTTCCACTGTCTCAGATGTTGGAATTTGTGCTTTTCTTAAAAAAAAAAAAATCCTAAAAGCAGAAATCTTCATTCTCTTCCATGGGCTTCATCTGTTCCTTGTTTTAACTGTATAAATATTATTTACATGTCGTGAGTTTCTGACCCCTGCTGATGGAGACCAAATCGATTGCCCATGAGCCGCTCAATTTGCAATCATTTAAAATTCCAGACTTTCTCTGGCACAGGAAAAGAACAATGGAAACTTGTCATAGTCATCTCTTTTGGTTTTTTCCTCTTCTCTCATTTTTCTTTTTCTTTCCCCTTTCATTTCCCACTAGCTTCTCCTTTTTCTTTTTTCATTTCCCAGGGGTCCCTGAGGGAAACACAGATTATCTTTCACCAGCCATTCCATGGTTGGTCACCCGATTGGGATATCAGATCCCCCCAAGATCTCTTCAGGTGTACAACTCATCCAACTGGAGTCTCCTGGGTGCAGGTGTCCTAATCTGAAGGAGGGAGATAGGAGGCGGGGGCAGCGACTGCCCCGTGAGGTACATGTGGTTCACCTACCAAGTGGCAACATGTCTCACTCTCACTAGGCTAACGCTGCTCTGAGGGCACCCGATCTGTCTTCAATCTACTCTGACCACAGAGCAAATGTTTTAAATAAAATCTCTGCATGAGTGAGTCACTACTCTTCTGGCTTTTATATGACATACTGAGGAGTGATGGTTTACTTTGCCTGAGTAACAAAATTAATATAAGAGAAACATTTTTGTTATGTGGTATCTTAAAACTTCTTTAAAAAAAAGAAGAGACATATGGGCCTGAGCAGTGAAATCTGGATGAAAACGTTCCATTTGACACGAGGAAGCTAATGAAAACAATGTAGTAAATTTTTTGGCAAAGAAGGATTAAAAAAAAAAATCCACAGGAAGCGACATAAAAGATGCTTTTACTAAGCATCTGAAGTGGCTTTAATAATATTACTTCAATAGTCTTAATCTCTAAGAAGCCTCACTTATATTATCATTTAAAATGAAATAGATCAAATATGTTTTCACTCTGTAATGTATCTGTTTAGTTGGTAGAATCTGTGTTTCAATGCAGGAAAAATTGGTGTGCATGCTTGTCAAGTCTTGACTGCTGGGATAAAATACCTCACATACACAATTTAAAGGGGAAAACAGGGTAACTTTTGGCTCATGATTTGAGAGGGTTTAGGCCATGGCTGACTAGATCAAAGACAAGAGATATCATGGTAAAAGGGATGCAGAGGGAAATTGTTTTACTTCATGGCAACAAGGGGAGAGAGAGAGAGAGAGAGAGACAGAGAGAGAGAGAGAGAGAGAGAGAGAGAGAGAGAGAGAGAGAGAGAGAGAGAGAGAGAGAGAGAGAGAGAGAGAGAGAGAGAGAGAGAGAGAGAGAGAGAGAGAGAGAGAGAGAGAGAGAGAGATTAGAGAGAGAACCATAAAAGGCATGCCCCCAGTGACCTACTTCCTTTATGCAAGCCCTGCATCCTGACAGAAAATTCAAGAAATGCACTGTCATTAATGTCAAAAATGCCATCTCTGAATGCATGAGCCTTTTGGGGGGCACTTTTGTATCCAAAATATAGCAGTGTATTTTTCTTTCTTTCTTTTTTTTTTAGGGTGGCTAATTCAGATATTGAAGCGGAAAGTCAATACCTTTCTCTGGCGTAAATAGATGAGGTGCCTGTGGTACATGTTTTTAAGTTTCTATGTTATTTTGTCTGACTGGGTAGGTCCAATTTCTGTAAAGTCACCTTGATTTTCATGTTTTCTGAAGCCTAAACCAAATGCCTTACCTCTAATAAAAGGGGTGTGGTCTGTAGCATTTTGAAGTCTTCTGAATGAAATACTCATCTAATATTCCAATAGAATTTTGCAATTCTATTCTGTAAATAGAATAGATTTTTTTGCTTCAACAATCACATAACAAATGAATGCTTTGGAATATGTGGAGTAGAGCTTGCATAACGGTTTTAATGTTCCAAGAATTGATTCTGATTCTGATGTAAAGGGAGTTTCTTTTAGCTCAAATTGTGCCTTTATTCAAGAAAGGTACAACCTCTAAAAACACAGATAACATGCACAGTGTGGCAAATCTTTTAAGGAGAGTCTTGTGAAGATACCGCACATCACAGGTGTGGGCAAAGAAATCTTAATAGTCAATAAAGAATAGGCTTAGTGTGCGCTTCTCTTCACAGCTAGGGCTGTCTCTGCTTCTACCTGCTATTAGGCTCAAGTTTTTTTTTTTCCTCTTAGAAACACATTTCCCACATCTGAAAGTGGGGCTAATCATTTCTCAGCACCATGGGGCAAGTGAGGTCATATGCACAAAGTTCTAGTGTATTTCTGGCAAATAACTAAAATTCAGCTAGTGCTTAAAGAACTGTTGTATTCACTATAGAATAATCGTGGAAAGCACCTTTTCAGGGTCCTTTGTCTTTCTGCTGCCTAGGATGGTACTTCTAAGCAACTTCTCCTTCAACCAGCATTTAGAGTATGATGGTCTTTAAGCAGCAGCTATATACTCTGTTCGAGGAACAGATACAATTTTTACTCTACACGTTGAGAGGAAAACAATTACGATATTTTTAAAACAAGAACTCAATTAAATCTGAGTCTCAGTTTCTAACTTGTTGCTTTAGTAGGAACTTGAATCTCAGTTGCAATTGGGGTTCCATGAAGGATGAAATAAATCCCTGACATTTTAAGCAGTATAGGACGGCCAGGGACTAATTGTGATGTGAGTTTCTCAGAGAGGCTGATAGCTTCTCCATCAGTTTGGGCATTGGCTTGTCTACCCAGATGGGGATCTCTAATGTGTGAAGTCAAAACTTCCTACTTAAATCTGTTGAGGCCTGGCCATTCTCTAGGAAGCTAAAAAACAAAACAAAACAAAAACAAACAAACAAAAACCAGGTTTAGGAGTTCAATTTTCCAAGGTCTCCAAAACATACCTGGACTTGTAAAACTGTGGAGAAGAACTTGCCTGTTTTTTCTTCTTTGTCTACTCCTAACACTTTATTTTCTCCATTATCCTCCTTACTTCTCTCAATCCACTAGAAATATACCTACTATATAATGTACTAACATTTTGTTTTTGAGTTGTGAAAACACAAGGCAGAGAAGTGAAGTCCTTTTCAAAGAAGTTCACACATTGCCCTGTGACACAAATTCTACCAGTCAAGAGAACACGAGTGTTTGATATTTCCTTGTTGGGAGAAATGCAGAATAAACATACTGTTTTATTATGGTAGATTATCTTGCCATATCTCAATTTGAGGATAGGCAAAGGGGCATTTTAGACGCGTTGTTTTCAATGTTCTTTTTACAAATTTAAAATGGGTAGACACATTCCTCGGTTCGGATTGGTAATGGGCAGTTGGAAAAGACAACTTGGAGTCTTGAATTTCCTTTAGTAAACTCTTTATTTAAAATAATTTTGGATCTACAGAAAAATTGTGAACATAGTTTAAGTTGTTCCAGGCACCACACCCCCAATTTCTCTTAGTAGTAACATCCTACACTAGTACAATTCATTGTGTTTTCTACAACTAATGTACAGATCTATTGATATGCTATTTATAAGGAAAGTCCAAGCATTCACATGTTCCTTACTTTAAATGAAATTTTTTGGGGAGCATCCTATCTGGGGTGCTATGTTACATTTGGTTGTTATGTCTTTTCATCTCCTCTTGGCTATTATGGTTTCCCAGACTTTCCTGTTTTATTATTTTTTTAATTTTAATAGCCTCAACAGTTTTGAGGAGTTCTTGTTTGGTATATTGTAGGATGGTCAAGTATTACAACGTTTTCCAGTGTTTTTCTTGTAGTTATACAGAGGTTATAGGTTTTGGGTTGGGAAGATCTCACAGGGGAAGGGCTGTTCTCACTGCATCGTAAGGAAAGCACATCCTATCAACATGACTAATCTTTACTGTTGCTGACTCCCTTAGCCTAGCTGAGATGAGGTCTGTCAGGTTTCCTAACTGTGAAGTTAAGCTTTGGGCCAATTTCCCATTCCATGGTCACCAGGCACGTTTCACATGGAAGAGATGGGAAATTATGTTCTACCTCCTCAAGGAAGAAATACCCACACGAATTATTCGAATTTCTTTCATACAGATTTGACAATTATATCTTATCTACTTATTAATTGTTATGCCTTTGTGATTTATGCAAGAAATGCATTGGTTATCATCTCTATTTTTTGACAAGTGTCTCCCAGAACCTTCAAATTTCCTAATGATGAGTGTCATTTTGTAAACTAAATTTGTGACTTGGACTTCCTGAATAGCCTCATAGTGGAAGTTGGTTGTCAAGGGAGCCCCCAAAGTAATTAGAAAATAAGAATTTTTAACACCATCTTCTGGGTTCCGGGGAGGAGGAATGTGCTAATGGTTGTGTTGATCACCAAAGGCTGATGATTCAATAACTACATAGTGAAACCTCTGTAAAGATGACATCACCCTCAGGATGACATGTGGAGAGCTTTCAAGTAAGCAAGCGTGTGGTGGCAGTGAGGAGGTAGCGTGGTTGACCAGGACAGCCTCTTCTTGTGTCTGTTACTGAAATATTATCCTTTGGGATAAACCGGGAATCTTATAAGTAAAAAACTCTCCTGAGTCCTTTGAGCCATTCAAATAAACGACTGAACTGAAAAGGGGTTTGCACCCCTCTGATTTGTAGTTATCAACAAGTAATGTAGAACTTCAACTAAAGAGGGAGCACACTACTTACTAGTGGCTGGTTTGAGCAGTTAGGGACAGTCTTACGGGACCTAGCCCTTAAACTCTGGGGTAAGAGTTAACTCTGAGTAGATAATATCCTATAACTATAGGACACACAGTTGGAGTCTAATGAATGCTGGAAATTTTTGGTATGGGGAAAAAACCCCACATATGTGGCATCAGAAGAGTGTATTTGTAGAGGAAAATGGTTTGCTTTTCTTCTTAAATTTGCGTTTTTTTATGCATCTCTTCAGTAACTTGCTTGTATCAGAATGGAGCCACAACCATTTATTTACATGTTGAAGTTTTTCTCGAATTGTTTCACTTTTTACACTTAGAAAATTTTCTATCCTTATTCCTCAGTGTTCCAGTGCATCATAATCTTTTATGAAAAGTAAAATGGATAAATAATGCTAAATTTGAAAAATTGTGTTTTCTGAGAATTTTTTGCAAATTGTGTTTTTAGCACTAATAAGAGCGAATACATAAGTGTTGCCACATTTATAAGGCATCCAAGAACCGTGAGCTTGAAGGTGTGAACTCAATATGAACTCTTAAGGGTTTCAAATGAGTTTACTTACTTTTGGTTGATGACCGCTTCCTGTTTTTATGAGGAAAACAAAAAGGTAAAGAAGACTGCTCAGATGTGAAATGTCAAATGGCTCTGATGTACAGTATTTGGTGGACCAAAATTTGGACGATTAGATATAAATGGATTTTGTTTCCTTCAGAATTCTTACAAATTTTTAAATTGAGGCATAAGAAAGAACTCAACGCACAGCCCATTTTAATTTTTATTCATGCAAAAAGTTGGAAAAACATTTTAGGGTATTTTAGCATTCCCCAAGTCATATACTAAGTCTTTATATTGCTTTATATTGTCCTCTTTAACTTATGTTTAAAACCAACAATATGAAAAGTTTGCAATGAAATTGTATTACGGAGTCACCATAGTTGAGCTGTAGAAATAACTACCTGGTACGTCATGTGAGATCGTGGTTATTAAGGTTCGTGTATGAATTTTTCTGGCTCCTGATTCTGTCCAAGATAGAGTAATGTAAGGTCATCTTCCTTCCTGGTTGTAATAAAACGGTTGAAAAAAAAATACACAAAATATCAACTCTCTGAAGACGTTTACAAATGGTGTTTTCATTGTTGAGTTGACTATTAAGGGGATGTGTTTTTTTTTTTTTTTCTCTCGTATGTCCTGAATCCTGCAGTGAAGTCATAGGAGTTGAAAACATTAATAGAGATCCCATATGTCTACCTCAAGGGAGCAGAGCAGATGTTACTATAGTCAAAAAGTATAGCGCTGTTTTTGTTCTTTCTTCTTTTTGTCTATTTTGTCCTGAAGCCTGGCTTTAGTCACAGAGAAGTACAACAATGTCCTCACAAAAGCTAAAATTCAAGAGAAGTCTGGTCTATCTGGCCAACCCACCAGAGAAGAGAGGCTTGTGAGTAGGTGGGTGTGGAGGCATCCTAAGAATGAGTTAAGTAGAGAAAGGAACCCCAAACCTGTGTCTGGACGCACACAAGTCTGAGACTCTCTTCTGAGTGGCACATGGTGAGACAGACCCAAAGAAAGACGCAAAGTCCTTGCACACAGTACACTGAAAGCACTTAAAGCATTACTCAGCTTTTCAGTTAACTCCTGCAAGAGAGACCAAAGGGGCACAATGTGGTCTTTAAGAACAGACTGAGCTCATAAGTACTGCACTCAAAAAATGTGAGACGAAAGATATACCATATATGTTTTTGTCTACAAGAACAAGCAATTGAGCATTTCCTGGTAATTTTTTTAAAATTTTTTCCCACTGTTTTTATTAATATACACATGTAATACGTGGTGTTTACAATGAATTTGGGTATTTTGTGCACATATGTATCATATCAACTTTACAATCCTTTCCTGGTAGATTTTTGAAAAGGACCTAGGGTTGACACACCATAGTATTCAGAATGCTCAAGATGTAGTTTAAAAAGCAATCCAAATAGAAACAGAAAAATGTGACCAATTCTCAAGAAAACAGGATATTTAACTGATGAAATCTCTCGCTTACTTAGTAGATATCTGACACACCAGGCTAGGTATTATCAAACATTTGATATGAGTAGAAAAGAAGTTTTGATCATGGGAACAGAAATGATAAAAAAGTCAATGGAAATTTTATCACTGTAGGAGGTAATATCTGAACTAAAATGCCACCAGAGAGGCCCAATACCGAGTGGATAGAAGAGTAGTGGGCTTGAAACTAGAATGATGAAGAATTATTCAGCATAAGAACAGAGAAAAACATGAACAGAATCTCTTGGGGCCCACAAGAGAATCTCAAAAGTTGTAGTGCCTTATTGGAATTTCAAGATGGCAGAAAAAAGATTGAGGAAGAATGTGGGTGTAAGGGAATTATGGCTTAAAGTTTTCCCAATCTGGGTGAGGACAAAAGTTTACATACTCAAGAAGTTCATCAAACCCCAGTGGATAAACCCAAAGAAATCCAGGCTCAGAAATACAACAAAAACACCAAAAACAAGGCTAAGACAAAAATGCTTGAAAGAAGCTATAAAAATGATGTGTTGCGTATAGTACACAATGTGATCTTAATAAACATGAATTTCTGAGATTAGAAGAGAGCATACACAGAATGGGAAAATATATTTGCCAGCTTTTTTGCAAAGAGAGGACTATTATAAAGATTATACAAACAACTGGAAAAAAATTGACCCTCCAAAATAAGGGACCCAATCAAAAAATGGGAATCTGAAGGGAATAAATAGTTCTCAGGCCAGTAAATACATGAGAAAATGTTCAACATATTTAGCCATCGTATAAATGCGAATTAAAACAACAGTGATGTTCTATCTAACAGTAGTAAGAATGGCTATTGTTAGGAACTCAAAAAACAATAAATACTGGTGAGGTTATGAGGAAAAAAACCGCTTCCTATATTGCTGGTGGGACTGCAAACTGGTAAGACCACTGAGGAAAGCAATGTGGAGATTCCTTGGAAAACTGAACATCGACCTCCCAGTTAACCTAGCTATACATCTCTGGGTATCTTCTCAAAAGAGTTAAAGTTATCAGACTACAAGGATACCTGCTTACCCATCTTTATGACAGCACAATTTATGACAGTCAAATCTTGGAAGAAGCCAGTACACCCAAGTATGGATGACTGGATAAAGAAGATGTGGTGTATATATATATACACACAACGGAGTATTACTCTGCCGTTAAGAATGTCAAATTTGCATCATCTGTAGGTAAATGGATGCACCTTGAGATCATTATGCTCAGCAAAATGAACCAGACCCAGAAAGTTAAATATGATATGGTCTCCCGAATATAAGAAACCAAATCAGAAAGAAATATAAAAGATGTGGAAGAGGTAAGAAGAAGGGACATTGTGGAAGCGGAAAGGAAAAGGGGGTGGAGAGGGTGGGAAGGGGAAAGGGAGGTGATAGGTAAATAAAAATTTAAAAAGTAAAAATGAAATAAAGTAAAAAAATTGTGTACAAAAAGTATAGATTCCACAGATTTTTGTCAAAATACTCGAAAGCAACTATAGAAAATATCAATTTTGAATATTTTAAAAAGGAAATTCGGGAGAGAATCCTATTGATTATTGTACTAGATTAGCCCGTTGTGTACAGAGAAAATGAGATTTGATCATCTTAAGCAGGTTAAATAGCAGATTAGTACATACTAGGTTAACTGACAATGAAAGAAAATGGAAACATTATTAGAAAGACAAAAATTATTGCTATTGACTCAATGAGAAACAGAAGAATATGAACCCACCCGTTACACAGCAATAGTCTCAGTCACGCTGCCATTACTGGGATACAGCACCCGACACTCGCAACTTAGAAGAGCGGAGATTATTTTAGCTCACGGTTGCAGGGTCCTCGTTCATGTCTGATTGGCCAGGGTCACCGAGAGACAGCAGTGGTAGAAGGCGGACTGGCCAGCGTTACGAAGGGACAGCAAAGGTAGAAGGGCATGATGGAGAGTCTGCGAGGAAGAAAGCTGTTTCCAGCATGGCGGCCAGAAAGAGCAGAGACAAGGATGAGCTGTGGCCATGATTACATTCTGCCATGTCATGCCCTGGTGACCCGTCCCTGCAACCACACCCCGCCTCCTACCAGCAAAGAAAGAACAAGGGGCTAATCTAGTGAGAGTGTGGCGCCCACAGCTATGATCATCTTCCAAATCATGAGGCTGGCGGTGGAGGGAGGTGGGTGTTTTAGCTTTAAAGCGTAAGACCCAACAAATTAGCGGAGATCTTCTAAAATTCCTGCTTTAGGTATCATTCGTAATTTTGACCAATGGTTTAAGAAAGAAATGACATATTCTAGAAAAACTCAGAAACTAGAGAAAAATGGACTATATGACAACTCATTTTATAAGGTCAGCATTACTCTGATACAAAAATCAGGGCTGAAGGAATAGCTGAGCGGTTAAAGCACTGAGTACTCGAGTTTGATTCCCCAGCAATGCATACGCTGGGTGTGGTGGCACATACCTAGATAACTAGCACTTGGGAGGCTGAGGCAGGAAGATTACTGGGAGTTTGAGGACAGTCCGGGCTACATAGTGAGCTCAGAGTCAGCCTGGACTACAGAGTGAGAGCCTGTCTCCAAAAAAAAAATAGAGACATTTAAAATGAACAATATAGACCAATATGATTCATAAACATTAATATAAAAATCTTTAAAAAAATGGTAGCCAATTGAGTCCAGAAGTCTATAAAAAGGAAAATATTCAATGATCTAGCAGGAGTTACTGCAAATATAGAAAGAAGTTTCATATTCTAAAATTGGTGAAACTCACCATGTCATCACCCTTAAAAGGGCAAATTATATGATTTCATTCATAATACTCTGTTCATGGCAAAATCTCTCATACAAACTGTGATAAAGTGGATTGCCCTTAAGATAACAATCACATACAAACAAGCTTACATACCTTTAATGATAATAGGATGTTTTCCTTCTGAGACTGGGAACAAGATTAGAAAAGTTGCTCTCACCTTTCCTAACTCATACTATTCTGGAGGTGTAATTGTGTAAGCAAAAAGCAATACAAGACATGTAGATTTGAAAGATAAGATAGAAGTATTTGCATTGCAGTCAACATGATTCTCAATGTAGAAAACTCCGAAAAAATCTCCAAGTAGTAAATGAACCTAGCAGTATTGTAGGATATCAAGTCAATATGCAAAAATCAAATTAATTATACTTCAATATACATACTAACCTTGAAACATTACAAATTTAAAATTAATACCCATAAAATTTCTAACAGTATGAAAACATTGAGGTATTTTAGTTGCTTACCACTTCTAACTCTAATGCACATGTTAATTTTTTTCCGAAGTATTTATACACATGTGTAACAGCCCAAGCTTGGTAGGTGGTTGAATGTTTTTGAAGAGGATATATTTGGACAGAAATTTTAACTGAGCCTAAAGAGTAAGATAAAGAACTGGAAATGTGAATACTGGAATGAACTAGATTAGTTGGTTTTATTATTTTTGTACTTTAGAAGGTAAATTTAAAGCCAGGAATTC
Source organism: Ctenodactylus gundi (assembly GCA_004027205.1). Classification (NCBI taxonomy): domain Eukaryota; kingdom Metazoa; phylum Chordata; class Mammalia; order Rodentia; family Ctenodactylidae; genus Ctenodactylus; species Ctenodactylus gundi. The sequence goes on from PVKB01000029.1 coordinate 988,398, forward strand.
AAGGTTGAGATTTCCATAGTCCCCCATGTCGAATCTGTGACTTTAGGTTCAGATTTTCAGGTGGTGTTACTTAGATCTACCAAGTTCTATAGATCTACTTTCATGTCCAGTGTATAAATGTGTGTGCAATCTTGAGTCAACAGGATTGTGTGCTTGAGACCATGGTCATTGTGTTTGGTTCTGTGTATGCAAATGAGTGACTTGGTGTATGAACGTGTGTATGTGTATGTCATGGAGTGGGTGAATGTCTGGCATTTCCTCTCTACAAACCATGTCAGTCACAAAAGTTATGCTTGGTTTGAATTTTACTGGTGTTCCATAGAAGATTTTTCTAGAGGAAAGTTTCATGGCTAAAAATAAACATGGAAACCTCCTCTAAACAAACCAAAGGCCAAAGCAATGGACAAGAATCACTGTGTCACCAGCAGGTAGATGCCAAAGTTCTTCTCCTGAAGCTGGCATTGGATAAAGCCTGAAGAATTTTTCCATGATCTTATCAGGGGTAATTTGGGCTTTGAGAACAGGAGCCTTAACTACAGGACTAAGGGACTGGTAAGGAGTTCAGTTGTTGATAGGAAAATTACAGGGAACTAGTCGACCACGTCATTGAGGCAAGAACACATTTTGTGTTAAATTGGGCTGTAATGGTCTGAACCATAACCATGAGAAACATGATCTGGCAAACTCTGGCCTGGGAGCAGTGTTGGTCTCAGAGTCTAGGGTGGGACCCAATCTACAGAGGGGTAATGTCCCCATGCAATGCTCTTCAAGGGGTCACTTTTGAATGGAACACTGCATTTACCGTCACTCGGGCAATTCCTTTAAAACACAGGGTATGTGTGCTTCTTCACACACCTTGGTGACTCCAGATTTCAGGCTGGGATCCAGAAACCTGCCTGTCTGTATGTCCTTCCTTCCTTCCTTCCTCCCTCCCTCCCTTCCTCCCTCCCTTCCTTCCTTCCTTTCTACTTTCCTTCCTTCCTTCCCTATTACTGAAGATTGAACCTTGAGTTTTACTCTGAGTTTTATTCCCAGCCCTTTCTAAATTTTCTGTTTTGATACAGGATCTCATTAAATTGTCCATGCTGGGTTCTCCTGCCTCAGTTTTCCAGAAGTGCTGGGATCAGAGTCCAGCGCCACCACATCCAGGCAGAAACCTGGTCTTTTAATAAGCTTACATCTTGATGAGTCTGGTACTCTCAAAAAGCACAAGACAAATGCCAAGTTTTTAAAAATTCCTATTGGTGAGTCTCATGCTGGTGTTTAATAGCCATTCTGCTCTTTAGGCCTTTTCTATAAAAATGCCTGGCGAGGAAGCTGAGGTTCACATACCCGAGATTATTTTTATCATAGACAAAACCATTGAGGGGCACTAATGCAAGAGTTCAATCTGCAGAATTTCTGTCTTTTCTCGAAGGACCATTATAATATTACAGATTACTCATAAGGAGTAATCTAAACTATTTTCAGAGTTTTTTTTTCATGAGGAACCGATTAAAGAAAGTGTCATCATGGGCATGAAGTTGAGACAGAAATCATGTGTGAGAAAAAGTGTGGTTCTGGCAGGAAAGACAAGGGGGTCTTGAGCTTCTAATTTGCATAAATAGGATATACAATTTGCAAATTAAATCAGCTGATGTAAAATACCACTGCGCTCCATGTTTCCACAGAAAACCGTTTGTTATCCTCCATGGGTGCTTCACTGAGGTGGAATCCACACTGTGCATTTTTCTTGCAAACTTGGATAAAAACAAACTGGGTCCAAAAGAGAATTTGGAGGCCTCCTTGTTTCCTAGAGGGGTGAGTGGGACCTACTGAAATTAAAAAAAAATTATTTGCTGACCCACTTTCTCATAATCCCCCATGTTATGAATCATTTGGAATCTCCGGTAAAAATACAGATTCTGATTCAGCAGGTCTGAGTTCAGAGTGAGATTTTTGCATTTGTACTCAGTTCTCAGGTGATATTGGTGTTACCGGTCCTCTGACGATACTCTGTAGAGCTCTGCTAGGCTCGGAGGGCAGCCTTGGCTGCTGACACGTGGGCGGAGTGGGCTCTCCATTGAAGCTCTCTTTGAAGGGCCCCTGAAGAACGTGTGGGAGCTCAAAAAAAGATGAGAACGGACCATACCTCAAAGAACCACAGATGGCTGGGGACAATGCAGTTATATGGATGATGCAATATTACGTAACTTCCCTAGCTTCGAACAAGTCCTTGAGGAGGAAGCCCCCGCCAGTAGAAAGCTCAGCAGGGAACTTGCCAGCACTAGTTGTAGACCTGGTTTGAGAAAGTAATATCGGGTTATTCCACCAACAACTTCCCAGGGAACATTTGAACAGCTGAGAGTTACCCCTGTGGACTGTGGTTGAAATCTGCATTCAGGAGACATTTTTTTACCCTCACAAAAATTTCTCCACCCAGGAATTGTTGTTTTCTGGGACAGAGGGGGAAGCCGGGCTGTGTCCTGGGACAAGGAAAGAATAGAACTCTCAGGCCTCTCCTTTTTCCTGGTTAATAGAGGGGATGAATCAGTATGTTCCTACCACTGTAGTACCTCGCTAAGTTGGAAACCTGAAAACACTACTGTAAATGTAAGAGTTTGAGAGGGGAATAAGTACAGAACAGAAGAAGAGTCCATATAAAGACCTGTGATAACCTGGGACTTAGATTGCCATGGTAGCTGAAGAAGAATCTAGGATTCATACTCTTTCAATATAATCAATGGATTTTGAGAAATCCCTAAGAATTGTTGTTACAGGAAATTAGGCTTGATTTGTTTTTTTCACGATTCCTGCTATCCAACCCAAATTGTCTTTACTTTTTTCCTAGGAATGTAAGATTGCCTTTATTCAGTTGGTTTTCCACATAGTCCTTCTAATATTGTAAAACATTTGTTCCTTTCCTATAGAATGCAAACGCTTGCCTTAAGGTCCTTGGCTCTAAAAATTAGGTGAGTTTTTAATCTCTGTACACTATACTTTTTTTCCATAGAAATTATAAATTCAGATTGTGGACCATGGAAGGGAATATAAAAGTTGAGAAATTTAAGAAAAGTATTCAGGTTTCTTATTATCTACCAATTTTAAGTACATATGAGTTTAAAAATCTTAGACACGGGAATTGTTCTTCTATAATAAAATTTGAAAGTGGGAGAAAAGAGCTGGCGATTCAGTCTGAAATGGATGTCACCTTGTGATTTGTATAGCTGTAGACATAGGCAACAGCCGCGAGTGGCATGAAAGTTAATAACTTTGTTCACTATTTTTATTTGACAATTGTTAAAGAAAATATTTTTTCTTTCATCTTCTTTTTAGTCCTTTGGCGGAAAAGAAAACCAAGACATTGCAACCTAGAAACTAAAGTTAGGAGTGTAACAGAGAGCTGACTTTTCAACTGTGACTGGATAGTTGTGTAGGTTTAGTTTGCTCTTGCAAGATGTTTCTGTGCCCCATACCGATTTCACTGTTTTTGGGTGGTGAAGGGTCATGTCTATGAGCTACTCACTGGGGGAAAATCTCCTTGGAAGCAGACTGTAGAGGTTAAGACAAGTTGCAGTGCTGATGGCCTATCAACACGACAGCAGGAGGTGTGTTTCTGATGACTCAGTCACTGAGCTTGTTCAAGCCACCCAAATTGGAGCAGACAGATGGCTACTGGCAGATAAGACGAGATAATTCTACTCTTGCCTTGGAATTTTTTTTTTTTTGTAAAAAATTGCTTAAAAAGAAAAACAAACAATGAACAAACAGTTAAATAAACTCTGCAAGAACATAATTTTTTAACACAAAAATGGAAAGAAATGAGTCAAAGACAAGTATATGCACTTGGATTATTTTATTTTAACTTCATAGGTCACATTTTTTTTTAAATCAGCATCATCCAGAAATGAACCCACTAAACTGATGTCCTGCAAGCAGGCTCTCAGCATACAAGAGCACCGTATTAAGCTTTCCTTTCAAGAGACTTTTGTTGATTATTTAGACCTGAAGCAAAAGGTTAAACATCACCTATACAGAGTTCTTATATAGCAGTTTAAAAACTTGCCAGAAAGACAGGGTAAAAATTACAAACTTTTGGAAATGTAGAGTTGCTATTAAACATATGAAAAGAGTTTACTCTGACAAGCAAAGGATTCTAAGTGACGGGACATGTCAGCCTTCTTTTTAGAGCCCATTAAAATGGAACAAGACACAGAAATAACATATTCCTTATGGCACCTGTTGAAACCTAGTGCTGGATTAATGAGTTGAACTCTTTTCTAAACTTCTCATGGTCTGGAAAAATTGCGTAACTCTCTAAAGGTCATTCAGCGATGTATGCATTTAGCACATATGTGGTTTTTATTGCTTGATCCATTTCAAAATGTTAATATAATAAACACATTTTTGCATTCTAATCCTCACTTGTCTAATTCCATTAATTACAGCAGAAGTCATCAGGTTTCTTGGTGAAGGCCAAAAAAAAATTTTTTTTTGTGTTTGTGTGCTATCAGGTCTCATTTTAGTTACGTTTTTCTCCTGTCTTACACAGTAACAGCCATCAAAAACAGAGAATGGATGGGAATTGCTGTTTGGCAATAAAATTCTAAGATGTTAATATGTGAACTTGATAAAATTCTTGCATCTGTAAATACCACTGTTCTTTATTTTACTTTATTTTTTACCATTGAAAGATCTTTTAACCACTAAATCACTCTTCACTTATTGATTGTTACAAAATTGGTGTCAGGCTCGGTTTGAACTTTTGGTTTTAAGTAGCTGACCTATGGCTTAAACCATAAACTTCTGGTTTCCAAACTCTTCCTTGAATTCTCTTAAAACACAGCATGAACTTTGTTGCCTCTGGTAGTCTTCACTGTTAACCGCATCTCCCACAGTGCCACCTTCCTGAGCTCATTTTCATTGAGACAGGGATGAGCTGTTGCAAAACTAATTATTATTATTATGGTGCACATTAATGAGATAGAGTGAAAATTCATTACATGTATATGAGGTGCCATGAGAAATGAATATTATCTCACCTACTTGTGACAGAGGATGCCAGGTTTGACTGGATTTCTTCTGATCACCAAATCTTCATTTAGTAAAAAAAGTACTTCAGTTAGTTCTACTATAAAACAAACAAAATAAAACCAAAGAAATAAAACTCACACTCTCAGAGGGTGAGGCAGGAGGATTGAAAGTTGGAGTCTAGTCTGGGCTGCTCAGTGACTTAGACCTCGTGTTAAGATCAAAACTAAAAACAAGAACTGAGATGGAGCTTGTTGTGAAGGGTCTTTCATACATTTCTTATTCGATATCTGGAAATACCAATTTTCAAAAGAAGCCTGGATTTTTTTTGGTAGGAAAAATATTTGAACAACATAGTCTAGTTATAGTTGCTCTTGGGCTGACTTTCTTAATAGACACTACTAGAACATTTACGTAGACATGTTTTTGGAGATTGAAAGATATAGTTGTATTGGTATTTTCAATTCTAATTCAAGAGCATTTGACATTTTATCTAATCTTCAGTAATATATTTTTAACATTTCTCTCCCACATTTTTATCTTCTTTCTTCTAAACCAATAATATGGTTTTCAGAAGTCTTGGAAACGATTGAATAAGAGTATCACATGCAAGTTCATTCCTTTTTGTTCACAACACTCCAAAAACAATAATGTTAATGTTACTACTAACCATTTGACACAGGAGCAGTCGATGATTATTTTTTATATTATTGTCTCTGTCCTCAGCAATTACGGTATTAGAATACACTTTTCCAAAATGGCCAAACCAATTACTGCATTTCAAACTTGTATAGATAGCTTAGTTCCTCTGTTCGTCACTATTTTCCTAACTAACTGCACATTTAGTACCGTTTGTTTGTTTTTTATTATATTTTGCCATTGCATTGAAAAGTAGATTTCATAGTTAGTCTATGCTTACATAGTTCCAAAGGCATATTTCTAGAATGAGGTAGATTCACACAAAGTTACATTTTTTTTCTAGTTCATTCATCTTTTTCTATGACTTACATGCAGATTTTTAAAGTCTTCGAGTTTTTTATTTCCTTATTTTAAGCTGGAGGCAGATAGTTGAATCCATTCCTGTATGTATCTGTCTTAGATGAGAGGTGATGCACCAGTTCAGCCTTCATGCAACTTGCGCTTTGCATTTTATAGTATACCTTCCAAATTGGGGCATAACAATACAGAGATAATTTCACACTCTTACGAAACAACGCAGTTCAAAATTATGCAGCTATACTATATATACTGTGAGTTATTCCATCAGACTCCTAAGAGGCAGTTGGATCATTTCCTCCATTTAATTGCTACAAAAATTCTTGCAATGCAAAATAAGACGCATATACTCGTGTTGCTATGGAAGTGTAGCCTCCTGGATAGCTTCTCAGGGGCAGGATTCTCCGGTGAAGAGAAGACAAATACGGAACTTTGCTATAAAGTAAATGCCAACTTTGCCTCTACTTTCTACGTGTACCAGCAATGTTAGAGATTGCCAAATTTCTTAGGACTTATGTGCCAAGTATGTTTTCACTTCTGGCTTTTGATAAGTAAATGGGTAAAAGAGATACCACCCTGCAGTTTTGATTTATATTATTTTGTTATGGTGTATAAGCAGCATTTACACTTCCCCTTCTGTGAAATTTTATTTACCAACCCCATTTTTCTATGGAGTTGTTAGTGATTTACTTCTCTCTATTTTAAATCTTTTCAGGAATAAGGGGTTTTAAACCTATTGAGATAAAATTTTAAATATATTTTCCTACTTATTTGTGTGTTAGCTTATATTCTGTAGTTTTTGTTACACAGGTTTTTAAATTTTTATTCTTTCAAGTCTGTCTAATTTCACCTTGAATTGAGAGCTTAGTTAGGAAAGTTTCCCACATATTAAGGTTGCAAAAAAAAATTCACTTCTAGTACTCTGGGTTTATGTTTTTACATTAAAAAATCCTACCCGTTGGAATTTATCCTGCATTTTGATGTAAGACAGAATTTCAATTTTATTTTTGTATGGTTATCCAGTTCATCCAGTAAAATCTATTAAATAGTACAACTTTTACCAAGGATATGATCAACTGGTTATTTTTGTATGTTAAATTTGGGGACATAATTTGTAACCAAGTTTTTCTTTATTTGTGGTTGCATTAATAATTGAATAGATTGAAGCTATCTACTCAGCAAAATCAGGAGGATTTTATTGTCTTTTAATGTACTGTCTAGATCATGTTTCATGATTTTATGACCGAGGAAATATCTCGGCATAGGTTTACAAAAGGAAATGTGTTCTTGCTGTTTGGCATCCTCAGGAAGAGAATTAGAAACAATTGCAATTAAAGTACAATGGGCAATGGGTCTCAACTTTCATTGTTTCTTGTAAGCATAATCTCACCACGTATTTCAAAGCTTATTCATTGAGTTGGAGCTTTGATGAATTGATTTGCCATTTCTCTCTCTCTCTCTTTCTTCTCTCTCTTTCTCCTCCTCCTCCTCCTCCTCTGCCTCTTTGTGGTACTGGAAACTGAGCACAAGGCATCTACACTGAGCCCCCTCCTTCTTAGTCAACGTTAACATTTTTTAAAAATGTTGAGACAGTATCTTAGCAACTTATTTGTTGCTGGAGCAAAATATCCAACACCCATAAATTAAGGGAAGAAAGATTGATTTAGCTCACACAGCCCAGTCATGGCAGCTGGCAATGATGGAAGCACATGCCAGAGGCTGGAGAGCTGCTCACAACACTGTGGACAGAAAGCCAGGGAGGAGCAAGTTGAAGTCTGGAGACTGAGGCAAGGCCGGAGCTTTCCCTGGAAGAAGCTCTAACAATGTTTCTTCTTCCTTTACTTAGTTCAAATTGCAGTTGGGCCACTCACAGCCAGGGCGGTGCCCTTCCCTCGCTTCCTGGCCCACAAGTCAGTAGTACAAACCTGAAAACTCTGCCATGGGCCAGCCCCAAACTCAAAAAGTTGACACAAACCTTTCAGATCAAGCCTCAAGCTTCTGACCCTTTCAGCACGCCCTACTTTCCAACAGTACAAGGTTCCATTTTGGGTTACATTCAAGGTCCAAACAGGAGCAGACAAGATCTCACTAAGTTGCTAAGTTACCCAGGTAGGGCTGGAACTTGCAAATTTTCTGCCTCACCCCACCAGAGTGCTGAGACTATCATTCTGTGTCACAGGGCCCAGCTGCAATGTTTTTCACCCATCTCTAAATCCAGGGCTACGAATAGACATACTGTTTCTCAAGTACATAACTTTTAAAATAAAATTTGTGCACGTGAAATAAACCACAAAGGCTCACTTGCTGTATTAGAATAAAATTAGTTGTCTTAAAGCCTACAATAAAATAGTTTTAGCAAAGCTGAAACTTAAAACAATAAATAATAACAGTAGATATTTCTACTTGCCAAACTTTCCAGGTGTTCTCTATGTACTAACTCATATGATTCTCTCGATATCTGAATATATGGATAATTTTTCCTAATTTTAGAGAACAAGTTGCATGACTGGCAAGTCAAGTTTGGCATCTGGCACGACTCTGTGATCCTATCTCTTGCTAAACGCCATTTGTATGCTCTGAACAGCTTTTTTTCATTCAAAATATGTGCAGTGATCATGCAAGGCACTGGGACATACAATGGTGATGACATAGACAAGTACTGGGATGTCTTTCTTCCTGGAAACGAAATAGATGGAAAGTTGCAAGAAGAACAAGAGATAAGATTAGGAGGTGAGGAAGGAAGTGAGAATATATGAGTTTTAAAGGTGTATGTATGAGAGATACGTGGAGAAAAATGGTCACCCTTGGCTTGGACAGAGGAGCTTCAGAGGGCTGTGGGAGGAGAACTGGATTGGAGAAAAACAGAAAGACTCGGCAGAGGGAACCCAAAACCTTAACGTTGATAATGCTTATGAAAGAGGCCTGGCAGGAAGAGGAATTGGAGAGGTCAGTTGCAAGAGGGTTGAAGGGAAGGCAGTGGGAGCTTGCTTTTAAGATAGGAGAGTATAAATGTTATTTGAAAGAGGCAGACGAGAACGAAACAGAAAAGAGATAAGATAATCAGTAGTAAAAACAATCATGACCATGAGAGAGGCTTGGTTTTCTAGGGTAAAACAGTTCTCTTGAATAAATGACAGTGGGCTGGAGGAATGGCTCAGCGGTTAAAGCGCTTGAGCAAGCGCTAAGGCAAGTGCTAAGTACCCGAGTTCGATCCCCCAGCTCCACATAAGCTGGGTGTGGTGGCACACGCCTGTAATCCCAGCACTCAGGAGGCTGAGACAGGGGGATTTCCGTGAGTCCAAGGCCAGCCTGGGCTCTGAAGTGAATTCAGGACCAGCCTGGACCACAGAGCGAGACCCCGTCTCAAAAAAAAAAAAAAAGAATAAATGACAGTGACCTTATTAGTCAGTTAGGAATCTCTCACTGTACTACTTACTGGACAGAGAGATTTGAGTCATTTGTAGGTACATGGGTACAACCTGAGGCTATTGTGCTCAGTGAATCAAGACAAACTCAGTGGGTTAAATTATTGTAAGATTTCTCTAATATGAAAAACTCGGAGTGTAAATAAATAAATAATAGGATCATGTAAGTGAGATATTGGGAATTAGGGGAGATGAGGAAGTTTGGGAGGGTGAGAAACAGGGCGGGGAAGGGACTGTGAAGCTCTTGCACAAAATTCTTAGTGTAACCATTGTGTATTGCATATCCATGCCAATAAAAAGTGGGAGGGGAAAAAGGGGCCTCTCAATCCACAATCCTCTTTATTTCATCCTTCACGTTGTGGCAACTCTATGGTGGAGTTGCTTTGCTTCCCTGAAGGTCACCCAGGTAGGTAGGATCAGAGCTAGGAGTCCACGTTCTCTTCTTTTTTACTATGTTGTTCTTGAGGAGAAGTCTTTAAAAATACTTTAGGGAGGTTTTAGGGATGTGGTGGTTAAGACGCCAGGCAGAGAAGCCAAGGAGATAGGAACTCCTCGCAGAGTTCCCAATGGGTAGAAGTGTACACTGTGGGTGTAAGTGGGACATTTGCTCCTCACGGTCAGGTGCTGATGTAAAGACAAACTGGAATGGAGGCAGAAAGATGTTGTTGGTCATCCTACGGGGTAGGCACCAAGCAGTCACCTTGTGGATTTTAAGACAGACAGTAAACCGATGATTTGTATTTGGAAAGACAAAACTATTGAAGAAGGGGAGTTCAGAGTCCAGGTGACCTTGACTCCCAGGGCAGTGCAGAGAAGAGGCTGTGAATAACTTAGCCAGAACATTGGCTGTGGGGATGGGACCAGGAAACATATTTAAAAGTCTCCTGATGAATATGAGACGATATGGCCAAATGCTTGAAAAAAAGGTGAAGATGGCTTTGAGTTCCCATGGCTATAGTAAAAGCTAGGAGGTAACGGGACGGCATCTTTAAGTTTCTTGGAGAAAACAACTTTCCACCAAGAATCCAATATGCAATCAATCTCTGCATAAAAAATAATTGTTTGGTACTCAAGTCTCAAATAGGTTGCCTCCGATTTATTCATTGATGGTACTAAAAAGAGTGCTCTAACAAAATAAAAGAGTAAACTAAACCAGAGGAGATAAGGCAGGCAATACGGGGGAGGCGAGACATAGGGGATCTTTAGGGGAAGGTGAAAGACAATCCCAGAAGAGGGACCAAGCTGGGACAGTGGAGAGCGCTTAGCTTCCAGTGCAGCTGGAATCAGGTTTTCACAGAGTCACTATGCAGGTGAACGCGATAAATATCTGAAACATAACTAGAGGAAGAATCGATTCTCGTGAAGAATTTTGGTGTGAAACTATGATGGAGGATAGAAATATAATCACCAATAATCAAACTAAACAAAACACTGACTTTATGATAAGCATAAGTACAATAAAAGAATATATTTGGATTACACGGCATGGCTTGGGTGTGAAGAACAGCTAGACAAGAAGGAAAAAATATCATGACTGAATACTAACCTATTGTATTTTGATATTTCAATGTTGGGAGATTTCAGGAAGGCCCTTTTTGTGTGAAGAGTAATTTTGGGAGGATGAAGGTTGTGGAAAAGCAGACCCTTTTAAAACAGGAATCCAATAGATAACTACAGGTATTTTTTTTGAGACAAGAAAACAACAAAAATGGTATTATTTATTACTTACACATTGGAAAATACTACTAAAGAAACATCTGATTGTGAAACGGAGCTGTTTATGTTGGATGACAATGGAAAGTATGAAGTGACTGTTAATTTTCAAACCCAATTAGCAATGACATTTGATTTAAAAAATTACATGTATATGTAACTTTGAGCAATGATTCTCCAAAAAGAGAGCGGACCAGACAAGCACCAAGTCTGAAAGGGCCACGCAATGAAATGGCGCTGAGGCCAGTAGCTCACTTTTTATCCAAATTTGTGAGCAAATTTTTCAAAAAAGAGGTTGGAGTGGAATGGTGAAAGTTACGATCGCAACTAGAAGAAAATGGCAGCTACTTGTTGAGACAATGTGGACAGTTTAGTAAGATCCAGAAAGCAGAGGCCATTTCCAAAAGTCATCCCCACTTGAAAGATTCCCCATGTGTCAACTACTAATGAGCTTAGAACCTCAAGAAAAGCGATGACTTTGGTTAAATTCTAAAAATGAAAGTAACGTTCTCTGGGTTAATACATGAACACCTTCACTTTGCCAAAGGAGCCCTCAGAATGGCTGATTTACAACTTGCTGAGAAGTCATATGACTCCTGACGTGTCTGAAGTGATCATCTGGAATTACAAAATCCACTGTTTGCTTTGGAGAGAGAAGGGAAATTATTGGCCGAAATTGCCAATTATCTTCAACCCCCCTCGGAATAGACAATATCATTATTATTTTAGGGATTTTTTGAGGGGGGAGGTGATGGAAAATGCAAAAGCATAAACCAGTATGAATCTCATTCAAACCACTGATTTTTGAAGCATTTCATGGCTTGGATACATTTCTTTTTTTCTCCTATTGCCACTTATCGAAAATTATAAACTTAAGGATAAACTGGACATGGGAAAGCTGTGCCTGCGTAGGAATGTCTATGTTTTTGAAACATATGTTTTAAGGTTGTACATACTAACAAGTGTAGTGGGACTGGGCTGAGTTCCTCGGGAACTCAGGAGCTAGATTTGTTTAAGGTCTTTCCTGATATTTGAAGATCAAAGATGGAATTGAGCCTAGAGCTCCACAGAGGACTTCCTCTTTCTCTTGGGTCTTTCACTGTATTGGCTCCCTCTTCGTCCCTCGGCTTTTACTTGCTACCCTGTTTCTTTTCCATTTTAATTTCAGAAAGGATGTTAAAATGATTGAGCTGGGAGTGGATATTTTACAAAATAAATTTAGGTTTGAAGAATACGAAGAAAAATGCCTGATATATGATAAACTTTTAGACTTATCTTTCATTGATAAAGGATATATATATTTAATATGACTTACCATTATGAATTATTCCTTGGTGTTTAGAAAAATTCTGATATGTTATATGCATGTGTGAACAAGTCAGGGTGAAACCAGTTATTGTGTGTAACTCATGTGCACTTAATAAAAAATTAGAATGGAACAGGGGAGGTGAGTGCGATCAGTTCTCTAAATTAATGTTGTTATCATTCATAAGGAGGAGGAAAGTAGTCATAGATGAAATTTTCTGAAAATTTGCTTTTGGAAATTATTCAAAGTGTGATGTATTACCTACATCTTAATATCCTAAGGAGCACACAAAGGAACTGACAAGCTTCATATAACATATTTTCTTTTCAATGTCAGCATCAGTAGAGCTCATAACTGATGTCATTGTTAAATATGGTGTATCTTAGACTAACACTGAACTCTAGCTTACCATGCAATTGGACTATATTGAAAGTGCCTCATTAATACCAAGTTCAGTGATATTGAAAATCATTTGACCATCTTTATTCAACTTGAATGATGGTTGGGAGAATCAAAGAAGATTATGTTCATTAAAGGTCTGGATAGTGTGTGTATCAGTGAGACTGTGGGGTAATAAACCATTCCAAAACTTAGTAGTAAAATGTAATGTTCATTAGTTTTGGAGAATTTCTGGAGTGGCTGGCTGGTTCCTTTGGTTGGAGTAGACTTCTGTAGATCTGGAGTGGGGGGCAATCAGGAAAGACTTGGCCATTGGCATCTCACCAACTTAACAGTGTCATCAACAGGAGCAGAATGTCAAGACCCAGTGCACAATTACTTGTCAAGTCTGCCTGTCTCCCGGTTGCTAGTGGTTATTATTTTGATGGCGTTGTTAAGGTGTGTTACCAAGGTGAGAGAGAGGGCAAAAGGTGACGACTGAGGATATGGGTACTGGAACACTGATGATTAGGGTGAACCGTATTTGTAGTTGCCTCCCATATTGCTTAACAAGAAGCAGACGTGAATTATTCTTCTGGATACAATTTTGTCCAAAAAATATCTGCCAATAGCATAACGGAAAAAGATGCATTTCTTATAGACTGAAAGATTTATGAGGTAACCCTGGAGCGTCATAGATTTCACTCTCTCCTTTCAGATAGATACAGACATCTCTTCTGAATCCCAGTGGTGTAGAAATACTAGTATCTAAACGTACACATTAAGTACACCATGTTGTTGAAATATTTGGGAATGTGACTCGGATCCAAATATTTACTTTGCTAAGTTGGTTCCTCTTCATTTATTGGAAGCATTAAACATAGGCCAAAGACTTAGACTTGGGAGCATCCCTGAATTCAAAATTGACTCTCCATTTCTAGGCACATGACATCAAAATACCTAATCCTTGGCACCCTGGCAGGCTTGTCCATAAAGCAGAGGATATTAGTAGAATGGAATTTAGAGACGCATATCTACCATTTTGAACAGAACCGCGCTTGGGACAGAGTGAGCGTTAATTATTTTCAAATGACTGTGACTCATCTAAGTGTTCATTGGCCTACTCTTGGATTGCCCAACAAACATGAGCTGTATCCTCCGTGTCTACTTGATATGTTTCTGTAGAATTCAAATTCAAAATTTAATACTAATCGGTAGCATTATGCTTAGCAACAGACTGTCGGTACTGGGAAGGGAATTTATGTAAAAAGCCATCTTTAAAGTAAATCCCTCAAAGTGGTCAACACGATCACGTGATTTTTTTTGAAGGCCTAGAGCTGGTGACTTGCCTGCCTTGGAAATAGAATATGGATCTTTGAAATTCTTGATCATTCTACTGCATTAGGTACTAGTATTATGAACACGGTAGGGAATTAACACATTTAATTTGTAATTGATGTGTAAATACACAACTTTAAACAGTTTTATGACTGGAAGATATTGGCTCTGCAATATTTAAGAGATATTAAGTTGCCTTTTTAAACTTTGTTCTTAGTCTTAGGAAAATTTAGAATGGTTAAATCAAGTATTAAACTACATTTCAGAAATGATTTTTTTTGTTTGTTTAAATTCACTATAATTGTAACGTTTCTTTGGTGCAAGGTCTAAACATTCTGTGCTTTTCTGGGCTGATGCCTGGAATCTCGTAGGAACACGCATGCAGGAATTGGGGTAGTGTGAGGTCCCGGGCAGAGCTTTGGCAGTCAGAAAGGAATTAAGACTGTGAAGTAAGCATTGCCCTTGTTTTACTGTGGTTTTGGATGTAGAGGTCACTTTGTAGCAAGTGACCTCACAGAGATGACAACAAGAAAATAAATATTTGGGTGGAAATGGTGTTCTGAAGACATGTTCAAATTATCAAATCTAAAATACAATAACATTAAAGTACAAGTGAGCAGGCAGTCCAGATGGCCCCAACCTAGATGTCACATGTGTGATCTCATGGTAGCAATCTGTATGCCTGCCGTGTAAGGTTAAGAAACCAGGGTCTGAGAAATAGTGTCAGAAATCCAAGGCAAAGGCTCACTCTCAAAGATGAGTTCTTTTTGAAAAGGAACTTTTTATTTGTTTTGAAATTTCTGAATCCGTGAAACCAAGGTGGGGAATCTGGGCTCCTTTCCCCCACCATCTTTGTCCCGTCTGAACTTGGTGTTTCTCTAGGACTGTTTCCACAGTGAGGTAAACTCCAGGGCAGAGGGGCTGCTTCAAAGCAAATGAGGCCCTTAATTTATCATAAGACAGAAGACTGGTTGTTAAGGTTTTATTGGATTACAATAAAGGCTCCTAGCACCAGGAGCCTGTGGTTTGCTTCCCGGCATCACTGGGGGAGCTTGAAATCATAACCACAGATTATAGCAATGAGCTTCCAAATTTCCATATCCTAAGCAAAGATGCTGCGTTCCTGGAGCTCATGTGGAATTGCATGCTCTGTGATTTTAGGATATGTATTGGAAACTTTTCTTTTTGGATATCACTTCAGGAGGGCTGTGATTCTCCAATCACCTCTGTGGTTACAGCTACAATGTGTGTGTGTGTGTGTGTGTGTGAGAGAGAGAGACAGAGAGAGAGAGAGAGAGAGAGAGAGAGAGAGAGAGAGAGACCAAACAAGAGACGATTGTTGTGGCTCCTTCCATGCTGTTCTCTTGCACAGCTTGAGTGCTTGCATTAATTTCATTCTTTCACCAAGTTCAAGAAAAGTTCTTATAAGGTCACTCTTGGCTATACTTGTAGTGTAAGCACATCCATGAAGTCTATCTCTTTTCTGAAAGTCCTATGATAAAGTTGTGTTTTATTATCTAAATAAACGAAAATCCACCATTTCTCTATCTATCCATCCATATTCACAAATTTGCATATACTTATATATTAGTACTATTTATATTAGTAAAGATATTTACAATATTTAAAATTACGTATATTGAGGGGAGGAAGAAGGAGCTGGCAGGCAGACCATATTAGATCATATTTGAAAGGAGGAAGGACTACATGTAAGATAGAAACAGATACATTTGTTTTTTGTCCTTATGGGATATAGCATACCTAATAAAGAAAAATGCTACTTTGAGTTCCTTTTTCAGTTTCACTGGGGCAATTGCACCTTTATAATGACATGAAAGAAGGCTTATAAACACTCAGGCATCCATCCGTCCACAGTGCTTGACAATCCTTCCCTGTCCAGTCTTAGAGCTGGCCTACATGACAAGGTGCACCCTACTCTTTACCTCTGAGGAGAAAACGCACAGGTGCGGGAGACACGGGTTCCTGGAGAGACTGGGTTCGTCTTCTCCCAGAACTAATGACAGTTTCTGGTTTTCTCCCCCAACTTCTGCATGTAAACAAATCATTTGGAGTTCTCTCTGCCTAGAACGCATCTCATAGAAAACTTAGACTTCATGGAATAAAGCAGTATGCTATCTCAAAGAGGTGGAAATTCCGAAATGGAATCCTGGAGATTCTGTCATTAGCCCCTCAATTCACCAAGGAATTTAGCTGATTGAACTTTGATTCGTCAATGCTCCTTGGTTCTCCACGTGGCACGTGCTCTTGTCCACGTGCCGGCCCTGCCCCTGTGGGAAGGGGCCGTTCCATCCCCCTCCCACCTGGCCCTCCAGGCTTCCCCTTTATTGATTCTGGGGTTGGTCCGTCACACGCTCCAGACAGTGGTGAGGTTGGAGACATGACGCATCCATGTAGCAACGTTAGAGGAGTGGCTTGGCCGAGTTCCCTTGGCAGGTTGCGGCCTTGTGCAAGAGGAGTGTTTCTCACTAGCAGCTGCCGCCTGGCCTGGGCTGGAATGTGAAGACACTTGGGGATGACTGCGGACCAGAAGTCCCACAGCCCTCAGATGACAAGGGGAAATGAGTCTACTTTGCTTTAAGCCACTAACACATTGGGGTTGTTTATTGCCGCAGGAAAGGGTGACTAATTTTAGAACCTTGTGTCCTTCCATCTCCCCATTCTTGTCACCGCCAGTGAAACTTGCCTTCTAAAGCTCATTTGCCTTGTGGCTGGAGAAAAGCTGCGGCAGACCGAGTGTAACCCCCAGAGGTGACAACAGCTGGAGGCAGAAAAGTGGCTTTGTCATTCTGTGTTTGCTTAAGGGTAGAGACACACTTTGTAGAGGCTCTGTGACAGGTCTGTGCTGGTGCCTTACTGGTTAGGAATGTGTCACAGGCCCACCCCAAAACTTCCTAAAGGGGAGGAAAAATGGTATCCATCACGCCTGACTCATGGCGATTAGTCGTGAGTTCTCAACAGGGACAGCAGAGCCTCTTTTGTAATCATACATGTGGGTGACACTGGGTGACCATGGACATCTAGATAAAATCGCGCCTTTGACAACCCGGAAAAGGGGAGTAATAAAAGTTGACAAGCAGAGTCCAACTCTTCCTATGACCTTTTTTTTTTTTGTCATTGTTCTTATCCCTTCTCTTTGCTTTTATTTTCCACAACACTGTTTTTCCCAAACCCTGCCCTTCCTTCCTTCCTTCCTTCCTTCCTTCCTTCCTTCCTTCCTTCCTTCCTTCCCTCCTTCCCCCTTCCTTTCTTCCTTCCTTCTTTCCTTTCTTCCTTCTTCCTTCCTTCCTTCCTTCCTTCCTTCCTTCCTTCCTTCCATCTTTCTTTCTTCCTGTGGTACTGGGCTTGAACATGTGATCCTCCTGCCTCAGTCTCCCAGAGTGGTGAGATGACAAGCCTGTGCCACCAGGCCAGGTTCCTCTTTTTTTTTTTCCTTCAATTTGCTCGTCTTTTTACCACCCTCTGCTTCTTTAAAATTATAGAATATTCAGGGCATATAGATTCCTGTCAGGGCTCACGGAAGATCATGTTGTTGATATTTCTTACTGTTTTTCACTCTATGTCCAATGAAGAATCGAGTTACCTGTACACTGGTGAAACCCACGTTCTTGGTCCCTATGATGCCCTGAACACGCATAGATCCAGCAGAGCATCTCCACGCAGTTCCAGAAGCTTTCATGGGTGTCAAGCTTTGAGGGTTTCCGTCTTTGCGAGTTGGACGGTCTGGAGTGGTGACCTGGGTTTCCAGAAGAGGCGACTGTTCTCAGTGACAGGCTGTCCTCCCCTGGATGGCGTAATAGTCGGAGTAACATGGCCCATAGGGCTTGTTGAAATGCTCTGTTTGCTTTCTGACATTCCATCTTCGTTCGAAGCCCAGAGCAAGAGTCCGGAATGATGCATTTCAGGGACGCTAGGCTAAGAAGAGAGTAGGAGCTTGCTGAGGAATTGACTATCTCATTACAACACAGGTTTCTGAGAAACATGATTGAAAGATTATGTTCTAACAATGATAGTTATTTCTTTTTTTCCTTTTTCTTGTTATTTTTTTTGTGGCATGGGAAACTGACCCCTGTGCCTTTATTCTGAGCTACACCCGCAGCTCATTTTTATTTTTGATTTTGAGATAGGGCCTCTCTGTGTTGCTGCATCGCCTAGGCTGGTCTTGAACTTGAGATCATCTTGCCTCAGCCTCCCAGAGTGCTGGGATTATAGCCCTGCACCACAAGGCCCGGGGAAATATTTTTGTTCTAAACAATCAAAACAAAGCAAACCAAAATCCAAAAAAATCTTGTGTGTTCTACAAGTGTTTGGCAAAACAAATCTTAAATGTGTTCCTTTTTAGGAGTAGATGTAATGTAGCTTATCTACATGGCATCAGATGCATTGGTAATTTTCTTCTTTTGGAATAGAACAGTACAATTGTCACTTTTTAATCCATAGAGGATGCGTTCCAAGACCCCCAGTAGATGGTAAAACCACAGATAGTACCAAATTCCGTACACGTGATATCTTCATGTGTTTGCATTCCTATGATACTTCTTGGTTTTTAGTATCTTAATATAGCAGGGATTTAAATTGCCATGTTTATATTTTTGTTGGCCTCAAAAATGCAAGAGAGCTTTATGGTTTTTAAATAAATCATTAGAAACTTACCAAATAAAATAATCATATTACCAGTAAGTAAGTTGGTCTCTCTCTCTCTCTCTCTCTCTCTCTCTCTCTCTCTCTCTCTCTCTCTCTCTCTCTTAAAATAGGGCCTTGATCTGTAGTCTAGGCTGATCCTGAACCTACTACATATCTCAGGCTGGCCAAGAACTCACACCAGTCCCCCTACCTCAGCTTCCTAAGTGCTGGGATTACATATAGGCGTCACCATGCCTGGCTTACCAGTAAGTTGGAAGTAGCTGTGAAAGATTGAACTGAGGGATCATGGCACGGGGCAGAAAGCAACAGAGTTGTTAATAAGGGCACTTGTGACATAGCTATTAGATATAGGGTCTGACCAGAAAATTTGAGTGGCATTTTTTTTTCTTCCATGGTGTCACCTTGATCTGTCTTTTCTTGTGGAAGTAGCCAACTTGGGACAAACTTGAAAGGGCATTTGAAGCCAAGGGTGTTGGCACTTGCTTGTACTATTAGCACTCTGGTAGGCTGAGGCTGGAGAATCACCTGTTTGAGCTCATTCTGGGTAACTTTAGTGACTTTGTGATAACCTGCCTCAATGTTTTAAAAAATGTGCTAGTGGTGTAGCTCAGTGTGTTTATTGACATGTAGGTTCAATTCCTAGTGTTGGAAAAACAAACAAACAAAACAAACAAAACCCAGACATCTTGCACCCCCAACCCCTTTTATTCTGGATAGAAAGATGCAGTAGTAAACTGGAATCTTAATCCTGCTATCTCAAATTTGTTGATATTCTGGGATACACAGCACGTCTTTTTCACTTACTATGACAGGGGTCACGGCATGGCATGATTTAGGTCTTTCTTTTACAAGTAAATTTATTATTGATGACAATCTTTGCGTTACATGCCAGAAATGACTTCGAAGTAATATTCACCTCTGAAGCCATAGCGTGTTCATAAATGCATTCCTTATTCTTAGACTCAGGTTGGTGAGGGTGGATGGGAAACTCGCTTCTACAGGACAGAAACGCATGCTCCTTGGGATGAAGGGTGGCCTTCCCGATCCTCTCAATGTCTTCTTCTTTCTTCTCCTTCTACAAAATTGTTTCTATTTCTTGAATGTCATGTTCCTCCAGGCTTTCATGGATTTACACCTGCTGCTAACTGAGAAATCATCTGTGTCTCCTTCATCTCGCCAACCTGAGAAATATAACCTACAACCTTCACAACTCACAGGGAATTTTCTCTTCCTCTGTTGAAAGTTTCATGTCAAATGCTGCCTATTTGCATATGAAAAATAGACAAACATGGACTCCTATTACATATATATATATATATATATATATATATATATATATATATAAAATTTTAAAAAATTATGCCAGTGGATAGCAATGATTTCTTTGCAGCTGACCTCCTAAACTTGATTTTGTGTTGTACTGCACTACTTGTTTTGAAAGTGAGCTTCTAGAATACATTAAATGGTTGACATAGGTATAAATAAAGTCACAGTGGTTCATAAATATGAAGAGTGATGAGTATAATGCGGTTTATTCACAAGGTGATAAAAATTTCAAAATGAATATTCAATGAATCTCATAGAAAATAAGAATAGATCCTTCACCGGAGTCCTCGCTGTATTCCCCCTCCCCCCAAATCCTCTATTGGAGGGGTTGAGAGTGGTAGGTAGAAGGAAGTAGGGCCTGGGGAGAGGAAGGTGAAGAAAACATCACCAACGTGCAATAGATACATACTCAGGTTACCCAGGTTTATGTAGATAACATGTATTGTCAACATATGCTAATTAGCATAAAAAGGAAAAAAATATTTCTTAGCTTTTCTCTGCATTTCCCAATGGACAGAATTTCTAGAAAGCAACATCATGCTTGTACAGTTGGCTATACAGTTGTGGATTTTATTAACAATTGCACAACATGGGCCTTAGATGAGTGAAGAATCCTTACTCTTTCTGCTGTAAGCTTATTTATTGTTAGAATTTTCGCTGTGATTTGAGGCTATGAAGAGTTTTCCATCAGGGTGAGAGATTTCATACTTGCTGATTAACTTAAGATTGTGTGACTGTCCTGGCTTTTCTTGGATCTGACACAAGAAGGCTATAAGAGAGGGAATCATTTATAGTGACTTCTGGGTGATTTACTTTCTCTTGCACAAGTCAGATGTCATAATGCTCCCAACTCTGATTCTAAAATTACTTTCAAGGACATAAATCCAACAGAAAATGGCTTTTAATTCATTGCCATCTTTTCTTAATGAAGAAGCATGATAAAAACGGGCAGTACATGTGCTGGGAATTGTCATTTTTTCTTAATTTATCGAACATCAATTATATTAAATACAGAATAAGTGCTTCACACACCTATTTATTCTTTGTATGTCCCATGCTATGAATATGAATCAGGACATAAAATCAATTAAGAAAGACCTAATCTGCTAAAGTGTCTACTATATATTCATATGGACAATCACGTGCATTTAAATGATATACCAGAGGATGTAGAGGCAGGAAAATTCTACATGTGAGAAACAAATTTTATGACTTTATGTCATTCTTAGGGCATCATTTTAGAAATAAGTTTGTTTGTGAACAGAAAACATGTCATCAACAATACCTTGTCATTGGCACGGAGGCTTTTTTCCCCCCTTATCAATAGAACAGCAGTTCTCGCGAAGTGTGGATGATCGTAGGATATACCTAAGGTTTTCAGAGAGTTCAAGCATGAATCAAGACATTGAGAAAACGTATTCCCAATACTCTCTGATGAAACAGAAGCCCCCCATGAAGCATCTGCTATCTGCCAGACGCTGGTGAATGACTGAAGATCAACATCTGGTGAATGATCCGGTTGTTTGACCTGAAAACTAAAACAGTCAGCTTCCCGCCCCCCCACCCCCCCCACCCCGGTTGGATACTCCTTTTTACTTAAAAAAAAGACAAGTGGCAGGCAAACCATGCGCATTCATACTTGGGCATTATAAGTTTTTTTTTTTTAAACAAATGAAGTGAGTCTGTTAATCTTAAAAGAAAAATATCTCAAAGATTTGTATTTATAATGATAAGAATTGAACTGAATTTTGGGAAAATATGTACCACTGTGGGTCTCCTTTCCCAATACCTGCAGACATGCTCATGGGGTTGGAGGTGATGTTCAATGTTATATAATGAAGATGTGTCTGTACTGAAAGATCTGCAGTACTCAGTGACCAATGCTTGTTCGTACATGATTGATTATACTTGGTGTGAGAGGCAAAGTGGACCACTGGCTTTTAGTGAAGCAGAGGATGTGAAGCACATCGGTATGGTTTTAGCTGTCATATTGCAACTAACTTTGAGAAATCGCCACTTGAGCTTTTGTGCAGTGCCGGAGGCTGATCTCCAGAGTCATTGGAAAAGGCGGTTCTGGTACTCCAAGCTCCACATCTGTGCCTTGCCCCTTTCACAAATATCTGTCAAGCAGAAACAACACAGCACAACAGATTAAGTGCAGAAGTAAAGGGAATGTAAAATAACATTTACGTAATTTAAAAAATTTCTCTTAGTAAACTTTTTGCAATGCAATTACTAATGTTATTTATGGTAACGTGCAGTAAGTTTATACTATAATAAAATGAATTAATGAATAAACTATGTTACAAATGTCTGTGTTTAAATTTCTGATGAGGTGAAGAAGCCTAGGTATTGCAATTTTGGGGAGATAGTGTTACACCAAAGGCCGTCTGATAAAAATATAAAGTACACTTTGAAGGACAGTGCCCCACCACCTGGGATACTAAAGCTGGCCATCTTGATATCTTTCATACTTTGCTGAGAAATGAAACAGTTCTAGCATCTCCGGGCCATTGTGCTTGTCTCCCTCATAGGGCCAGTTCCAGCAATGTGTTAGGACAGGCGCTAGATGTCTTTGCCAGGACTCTAACTCCTAAACCGCACAAGAATTGCCTTTTACCAGTAAATTACCTCTTCCCTCGTTTTATTGATGCCCTCCCCATCTCTGTTCCTGTATCCTCCATATCAACTTAGTAGCATTTCTCCCTGCTTACTCTAGGTGCAGACCAGTTGTATCTTTTGGCCCTCTTGTTGGCCATCACTTTTCTCTCAAGAGTGAGACATTTTTCCACTTGGGTTATGCAGAGGACTGACAATAGTACCAATTGAGACATAGTAAGGAAAGCCCGGGACTGATCTTGGTGGCCAAACACTGCTTTGAACAGCCTCTTTCTTCTTGTGACAGAGTCTTGAGGACATTGTATGCTTTTTCTCATTTGTAAGGACAAGGGGCTGTTCTGTATACCTGGCAAGCTTGCTGGACTTCAGAAGTTTAAAGTTCCTAAGGGCATTAACTCATAAAAATCCTCCTTCTGCATTTTGGGGTTCAACTGCTACCATTTTGGTATTTGGGCTTTACAGAGGGAACATTTTTGATTATGCATTCAATATTTTTATTTGTCATTTCACCACTTTTAGGATCAAGGTACAGAAAGGATTTTTAATATAGCATGTTTGCTGGCTGTGGATTGCGTACGTTATCCTATAGCTTCCTCTAGATATTCTCTTATAGCTTATCTTGAGTTGATAGCTACTTGACCCAAACTGTAATCCTCATGTTTTGAATGGCTTCTAAGAGGCCTAAAAATAATTACCCAACAGCACAATCTTTACAAATTTTCACTGCTGTTTTGTCTTTCCAGGGCTACAGCAGAGGCATGTACCTTTCTGCCTGATCTCATCCAAATGGTTGGGAATCTGAGGCATGGTGAGGCTGTGGCTACTCGGAATTATCCTGATCCTCCCCTTACCATCAGTAAGGCAATACCTCTTGCTATCGGGTTTGCAGGGAACTGGTTACAGAACCTCATCTGGGGTCACTCTCTAGGGCTAGTTCTACTGGACCAAGAACTAAGGCAAGGACTCAAGCTACAAGTTTAGTGGTAGCTGACCTTAGAAAGCACACATGGAAAGTGGGGAGATGGGAGAGAAAGGGCAGAAAGCCAGGAAGAGTCAGACTCCAGAATGTGTTACTATGGACAACTGAGACTCCATCTCACTGCAGGCTTTCTAAAAGGAAGGCCACATAAAACGTATTGCAAAGTTGTTCCTCTGTGGGAAAGAAAGCCAGTTGTTTCCTCACTAGATTCAATTCTGCCTATTGCCTGGGATAATAACTCACCTGACGTGCCTCACAGCAGGGCGAGGTTACAAACAGCTAAGGCAGAAATCTGTGGACG
The DNA here is from genome assembly GCA_004027205.1 of Ctenodactylus gundi. Lineage (NCBI taxonomy): Eukaryota > Metazoa > Chordata > Mammalia > Rodentia > Ctenodactylidae > Ctenodactylus > Ctenodactylus gundi. The sequence continues at coordinate 1,012,451 of PVKB01000029.1, forward strand.
TGAGTGGGAACTGACCACTGAAGCCTCAGGTGACCTCCACAGTGGGATGAAGGGTATTGGCTTGACTTTGACATCTTGAAATTGAAACAAAGCTCCTGGACCTCCTGGAGTAATGAACAGAGACTCGCTGAATATTTTTGCATGTTTTCTTATCACAAAGTAGTGTTTTAGGTGCATGTCTGGTAGTGTGATTTAAGTTTTTTTTTTTAAAGTAGGAAGAGACTAGAGTGAAGGATGCCAGCCCGAAACCTGTCATAATGAACCTCTCAAAGTAAGAGAGGCTGTGTCAAGGCACTGGCAACAGAGGACAGCGCACATGAAAAATACACCACCCCTATGTTCTTTTCTTTCACCAATAGGTTTTATTCTGGCAAGGATATCCTGTGATAAGTCTCACAAATATAGCATATGGCACCAGAAAGATCACTTGTGTGCCATGTAGAAGGAAAAATATGTCATTTGCCTATAGTTTAGAGATACTCCTAAGTGTAACAGGTGGGAAAACGAATCTCACTCAAACAATAAAAACTCAATTGAGGACAATATTTTACTTCTCAAGGAAGGCAGAAAGTATAAATTAAAAAGATCTACCTGGGAGCTATTAATTTATTGAGTTGGGTGGTGGATGTACTGATGATCATTACATAAGTATTTGTATTTTTTGGCGTTTCCACATTAAAGCAAGATATTTAAAGACCAACTAAAATGTGGGACTGGACTTACCATGTAACTAGGAGCAGGGGTATGAGCTAAGATGATTCCACATTCTTTTTCTGGTCTTTGACAATGCCTTAACAATGAATTTCCCCCATACCCTCACGCACATGTATACATAAATATTCACATAAAACAAAAAAAATGAGGAAAAAATTCTCATGTGATCTCATTTTCCTTGCTGTTTCTTCTGAAGCTCTGGTGAATGACATTTTAATTAGCTGGTGAATAGTAATTTCCATTTGCAAGGCATGATTTATAGAAGGCAAAGGCACTGAATGTAAAAAAAATGTAAAGTTATTTTTGCAAAGAAAGAAGTCATTTTTTTTTAAACAAAAACACTTTCAAGAAGACACTAAGCCTTAAGAGGGATTGTCCTTAAAGGAGCTGTCTTAGAGCTGCAACTCGGTATTGTGAATTTTTTGTTTTTTAAATCATCGTTGGCTCCAAGGGGGAGCTGTGACATTTCTCTTGTGTACCAGTTTTCCAGGAATAACAGAACAATCTGCCTGTGTTCTTGCACACTAGGGCTAGAGACCACTGCTTACACAATCATATGTGATGAATGACACCTGCAGAAAGAAAACAGTCTTGGTGTATTTTCCACTAGTTGTGGTTTCTTTTGACCACAGCCTGTCTTTACTCTCGCTGACTGCTAGTGACGTCAAAGCAAAATACCCATGCTAAGGGAAGAATGGAAAATAACTCCGAGAGCGCACTGGATTTCTTTACTTGCAATTAAATCATTTGATTTAATGACAGTACCAAGTCCCCCAAGGAAGGATGGCCTTCAAATCATCTTAAGAGCACTCGTGTTTCCTCTGAGTGTGTGGGAAGTAACATGGAGGGCGGTAATGCAGTTTTGTAAGGAGAAAGCCCTGACTGTGGCTTTTCATATAGTGAAAGTCAAACCATTTCCCCCTCCAGAATTTTATGTGCGCGCTCCCAAGGGCCATATTATTTGCCATATCGCTAGACTTTGAATGTTGAATTTTATTGTAATTTTTATAGGAGGAAAGACTGCATTTAATAAAATTTGGCTAAAGCTGCATTTTTTTTCCAGTAGCCAAATAAAATGGAACGTTAGGATATTTTCAGAAAATGTGTCTTGGGTTTCTAGTTAGTTCGAAGGGAGAGAGAGAGAGAGAGAGAGCGCGCAAGACTTTTAGGAACAATCTGAGAATTCAGGATCTTTCTTTTTCTTCTCCCTTAGACTTGACATTGCCTTGTTCTTGGTTGGAGAATGAAACCACAATAACACAAATCTATCCCATGTTCTTAGTGACACAGGAGGAAAAAAACAGGTACAGTTATTTATTATTCATAGACATAAAAAGGATTCGTTAAATTTTCTACTGTACCAGGAGCAGCCACCTTTTCTAACAAGGAGTCTTGTCTTCTGACTATTTTGTGTGGGAGAAGACTAGAGGGAGACTAGGAATGAAGTTATTTCTCTTTCCGCGTGTTCAATCACCCCTAAAGAGATTAGCTTCATTAGTCATTGAGAATTTCCTGTGAATTACTTTAATTGGGTCATTAAATTGCTTTTATCTTTAAAAATGGCAAGAATCTGAAGACTTATTAATCTTTAATTCAAGACACACTGTATTGAACTGTTTGTCCTGAGATGTTTTCTTAAGCATCAGGCATTCTTTATTTATTTAGTTATTATTGGAGAGGAAAGGAGAGACAGATAAGAGAGGAAAATTGGGTGAATGAAGTACTCGGAAAGGTACTTTGGACAGCTACAAGGCAGGACAGGTGGGATATTTAGGAGGTTGGAAATGCAAGATTTCTCTTTCCTCTCTCTCTCTCTCTCTCTCTCTCTTTCTGTGTGTGTGTGTGTGTGTGTGCGCGCACACACACACACACACACACACACACAAACAATGTGGAATACTGTTGTCCTTTGGTACTTGAAGTCAGAAGTGCTAAGCATTCTGCAGTTGATTGGGCACCATGACACTAATGGCTAAGTCTACATTTGTTGAAAAACAGGTCAAAGAAACAATCTAAACCAATGAGTTTAAACTTGTTGTACTCTCTGTATTTTTGCTCTGAGCACAGTGGCAGCATTAGTGTCCTTGGATAATTTATCTGGTGCTACTGACCTCGGTATTTTTTACAGTTTGTTGTTGCCTGTGCTCAAGTCCAGAAATCAATGAGTCTATTGATAGGAGAGTTCAAGTACAAGCTAAAGGCAAAAATTGATTATTAACTTCTCCAAAATCTCATAAATTGTGCCCAAAGCAGCAGATGTATGTATTGTAAAACCTTTAAAAGAACACCTCATGTGTTTGCAAGCAAGAAGTCCATACCTAGCAATCTATTGTATTTTTATTTTTCTCCACTGATCTGTTAAGTGACATTTCCTCCTACACATCATTGAAAAGAAATCTTTGAACAATTTGCAGAATGTTAGCACATGGGATGGTAGTGGTAAATCATCACTGCTCTATTAATTATGTGCTTTCCTGTGGAATCAAGACATTACCCTGAACCCTACATGGGTTATAATGTACCTGCGTATTGCATCATGGTACCCACAGTCAGTGAAGTGGTTTAAACTGTTCATTAAAAATGTTAACAGGTTGGGACCACAACGGTTGGCAGATGTTGCCAATTCTCAGCTCTTCAGTTAGTGTGCCGCCCACGTCTTTGTTGAGCCTGGTTCTTGAACGCGTGGTCAGCTTTAATGCTGGTTAGTGATTTGTGATGGGCTGTCAAGCACGAAAGAACAGCAATGTGGTCTTTGGTCTTTTCTTTTTTTCTCAAAGAGAGAATAGATAAAATGTCCCTGAGTGAACGTGAGGAGGGCATTAGGACTTCTAAAAACTGACTCAGGCACCTTTTCACTGGGAACAAAATATGAGTAATAAAATAATATTTCCTCTAAAATAGAGTGTGGAAAACTAATGCTCACTTGCAATATTATACACGTTGTCCCAGAAAGGAACATCACTACTTTTTGAAAAGGCTTTATAAATTTAAGCTAAGAAGAATTTTAATAGCCCCTGTTGACAGCAGATAGATATTGTGGCAAGGTGACTGGCAAATCAGACAATGGAGAGAACAGTTTTACTTATAGTTGAGGGATCAGCCCCAGCCCAAACAGCTGATGTCTAAAATACCCTATGTGGCTTCCTAATATGCGGTTCAAATTGCTCGATAGGTCAATATATTTAGTCTCGTGTTCAAAGAAAAACAAAACTCCAAACCATGGAGCCCTTCATAATCACCCAACCTATCAATTAAGTAGCATATTTTAAACCAGGGGAGCATTTTAGAGCAAACAGCTATGTTGAGACTATTTAGTGAAGACCTGAAATATAGTAAGTTTTTATCTTCATCCACTAGGAAGGTCAAAGTCCAACAAAGACCAGCAGTGAACTAGAAGGCTCCATTTCTGATCAACTTGGAAGAATTAGGGAAAGAGAGTGCATGCGAAGCATCCAAGCACCAAGCTAGAGCATGGATAGTCAACGATATTTTTCAGTAGTCCCAGGTTGACTGGATTGCTCCATTTTGGAGCAGAGCATGCGACTTGCACGTGTTCTTTTCCTCTGCAATATTGACTTCCTGTGATGATATACACAAGAAAAAATCGTATCTTCGCACGACATTCCTTTTTTGTTTTTAAAACCACATGGGAGTTATCCAGCAGGTGGGTGCTGTTTTGAAGGCGGAGCTTGAAATCTTATGAAGCTGGGAAGGAAACGTGAAAAATCAGTGTCTACATCATTGAAAGTTTTTCCTTGGACGCAAGGTCAATAGAAAAGACTGTGTAAGTGCGAAAAGAACTTCCCACGGGTGGGCAGGGTCTGCAGAGTGTCCTGGAAGGTTGCCAACACTTCTGGATTTTCTTGACACAGCAGGGTAGAGACTAAGCTTATCAACTCACGCTTTATATTTCTGGGGAATTAATCAAGCCAGCAGATTATAATGATTTCTCCAGAGAATTAGAATATGAACCCCTTTGATAGATGTCCAATTATTTTGGATTACATGAAGTTTATGAGGTTCTCAGGAAATTATGTGTGACCCTTATTTGGCCAAAGTTAATTGCCCTTGCAGTCTTGGTAAGGCAAACTCTATATCCGGTAGGAATTTGATTGAAATGCCTGGGGTCAGAACAGTTGTACCAGTTATGATGTGGGGTTAAGGGATTAATGTGGCAGAAGGTTAGGGAGAAAGGAATTAGAAAAGTGATATATGGCCATATAGATTTAATTTTAGGGCTGAGAAGAGAGACATCAAGCACAGGCTCATTCTCAGTTTAAAGGAGATTTAGAATTATCTAAAATTCCTCCTAACTCTGAGGGTTTATGATTCTAGGACAATAGTAGCTAAGAGGGACAGTTAAAAGTTAGTGTCACAAGACCTAGCGAGGAGGAGCGGCCTGAGGTGTAAATGAAGTGACTAGACTGGGTGTTAACAGATCACATCTTGCCATCTGAGAGTCTCCCCAGGTTGGGAATTTCAGAGTGTGTCCAGGTGTGCACAGTTTCCTAGTGACATTTCTGCCTTGGGTCACATCCACACTTAGGTTGCAAAACAGGATTATGGCGGCACCAATGTAATGACACAATGACAGGGAGTCTGGGCTCCGGGCAGAGAACGCCAATACACCACGCCTCACTTGGCTGACTAGTAGAACATTAAGGCAATGGCTAACCTTGCCTGTGCCTCAGTTTCCTCCTCTGTCTTTTGTAAATGAGAATTACATTGTAAAACACCTACCTTCTCGAGTTCTGTTTCTTCAACTCTGGGGATTGAACTCAGGGTCTTTGCACTGAGTGACATCATTAGCCTTTTAAAATTTCATTTATTTATTTTTAAAATGTTGAGACCCAGTCTTGGTAAGTCACTGAGTTGCCGCGCTGTTTACAATCCTTCTCTCCCAGCCTCTCAGAGCACAGGTTCTTTTAGAGTTCTTCTGATGATTAAATTCAGTGCATTTTGTCACCGTCTGCTCTCCGCAGGCTGGGATTTTTTGGTGCATTTTAGCCACTGTGTCATCCACAGTGCCAGAACACTGCTTCACACTGAGAAGCTACTTGATCATTATTAAATAAATGGATGCATGCAGTGTTTCACATAACTCCTGGGACACAGCAAACCTTAAGTTCATGTTGGTTTATAGAGTACGGTTTCTTCAGAGTGAACAGTTCGCTTTCATTCATTTAATACCAGGTACAGCGGTAGCACATGGAGAGAGGATGGAGAAATTCCTGCCCTCTTCCTTGGGCGGTAAAGGCAACGCTCAAGAAGAATCTTGCATTTACAATCATGTCTACCAGCTCCCTTGGATGAATATGATATTTATTTAGACTAGTCTACCTCCTGGAGGGAAAGTCAGCATAGTAGAAAGTTCACTACGTGCGCACCATTAGGTAGCTAGCTCCTCTGGTTTACATCACTGACATTCAAGCGAATTCAATGCCAATGTTAGTAACAACAGAAGCAATCAATTCAAAAATATACAGAAGGCCATTGTTACTCAAATAGTCGTTGATCATGACTTTTTTGACCTTATATCTCTGTGGACAGCCATATGGAGACCCAGTTTGGTGAGAGAGCTCTTCCTGAAGTTGTTTCTCAGCACAGTCACTCAGTGATGTGTTTTCAGGATCTTAATCAAAGAACATTCTTCTGCTACCTGCACAAACCTGCTTGGCCTGGACTCTTGTTTATGAAAAATCCAAATGCATATTTGCATTCTTTTGGAATGGATGGGAGCTGGCTGGGAGGGCACACAGGAGGTTAAGGCTCTAGCTTTCTGCTGGGCAGCAAGATGATTTCTCGAAGTCTTACCTGATTTTGCAAAGTAAGCAGAAGTCTGAACTCTATCTAGGCTGTGACTGACTTGTGGAGAAAAATTAAATAAACAAATCAAGATAAAGAATCTGCTCAATGAAAGGATAGTAACAGATTCACCTGGAAGTATGACCTGAGATGGAAGTAGAAATACAGCCATCAGGGAGGTGGACCTTTCTTTGAATCACTAGTGTTTGTTTGTTGGTTGCTTTATACACACTCTCATGCATTTCTTTGAGAGCTTCATGCGGTAGCTACTTCTAGGAGAACTACACAGATTGGACAGCTGGAGGGAATAATTCACCGGCTAGTATACAGCTGAGGAGCGGTGGCACCATGCATATATAATATATAAAAATCATTCTTAAAGAGCTTTCAGTATGGAAACTTTTATACACATATAAAGAATGGAGGGCATATTTAAAACTAAAAAAAAATAACCCATAGACAACCCCATTATCCATATTACAGTCTATTCTCCAAATTTATTATTGTGAAACAACTCTTAGAAAGCAGGATTCCTTAAGCATTTCCAAAAGATAGATACTTGTTAAATATATAATTAAAATTTCACCTTCTAGGAATTGAAACAATAATTCCTTCATCCTACCCAAAACTGTCTGACGCTCCGTGATTATTGGCCTATGGTTTTATTTAACACAAGCTCTGCATGAAGTGCACCTGCATGATGAGGCTGGAAATCTTGCTGTGCAATAGTCTTATGCTGTAAAAATTTCACATGGAAATCTGCACAAGCCTTCCAGTAAAAGCCAGAGAAGCCTTCCTTGAATCCTCTACAAGCAAGCAGCAGTCTTAAATCTAGCCACGGTACTGCAGGTCTGGTGTAGTGCTTTATAAGCTGTCCAGTAGAGGAGTCTAGGAAAAGGCACACTTCAACCCCTTGTTTCACTTACTCCAAACAAATAATGAACATCCCCAGCAGAAATCAGGTAGCCGTGTCTACCCCGAGCCAGGAAATCACATGACAATTGACGATCACTTTATTCTTGTCAACATGAAGTTAAGAAATCGCATCTAACATAATAAAAACCTATTCTGTACCCAAATTGTTTAGCGGAGCTGTATTGCCATTTCCAATAAAGAATTTCACCTCAAGTAGATCAGTAGTCTTTGGTATATAAAATTTAAAAATAAATAAAATGGTAGGATATTAGTCACCTAGAAAAAGTATAATAAATAAAATTAAAAACTGAGTGGGATGACTAAGAAGGGAAAGGGAAAGAATTGTAATGTTTACTGGATGAATATGGGCACAAAATACCAAAGCTCAAAATAACCATTGTGCATTTCATATATGTACTAACAAAATGAAGAAAAAAAAAAAGAGAAATCCAGTTTTTCTCTTTTGTTCTCTTTCCATGCATTCGTGGAATGTATGAGTTTTTCCTGAACTTTTAGGGAGCAAGGGCCAAGGTCTGGACATGACTTTTCAATTAATGCAAATCTGGTTGCTGGTTCTCCTGATTGTTAGCGTGTGACATGGCCAGAGGCCTTTCCTTTACTCCGTTCATTGACCAAGCCAATGAGTCCATGCTAGCGAGTGTCTGACAAGCGTGACAGGCATGCGTGGCTGGAGCAGCTGCCCGTCACACTTTTCACCTAGGTGCTTGCGAGGCTGACATGCGTGCTTTGGCTCCGTCTGCTGGGGCTTGTCAGATCATGGCAGGAATGCAGCTGGGCTTTGGTTTTCAGTCTTGGAAAAATAGTCACAGACAGGACCTGCTGTATAATGTTCAGGGCCCAGTGCGCAACAAAGACGTGAGGATCTTTATTTAAAGAAAACAAATGAAGACTTCTCAGGCAGCAACAGTCGTGCCCTCTGTAGCAGGCCGATAGGAGACTATACAGGTAGCACCCGCTGGAAGCTGACCCTAGTCGCAGAGTGTAGAGTGAAAAGTTGGAAACTGTTTCCGAGACGGAAAAAGCAAGAAAGAGCTATAAGTCAGCTGGGCGCAAAAAACTACAATTGGAAACCAAAGCGCTTGCAGGTCCAAGATGGTCCAGGGGAGACCCGTGAGGAAAATATCTCAGGTCTCTTTACACTATTTTGGCTAAACTGGTGCCCACATTTGTCCACATTTTCTCTTCTGTGCAGGTTGGACAGAGCAAGACCGGACTTTCCCACTCTCCTTTTGTCCCTCCCATACCCACCCCTTCCTCTTTCCCCACCCTACCCCTCTGGTTCACTTTGTTTTTCATTTTAAGTTCCATAAGAGTTGTGAGCTGGGTCTCTCACATCAGAGACTGTTCGATGTTTCACCTTCTGCTTCTGACTCACTTCACTAATCATGATGTTCTCACGTTTATTCCATTTGCTTACAAAAGCCTCCACGCTGTTGGAATTTATAGATGCATAGTATTCCATTGTGTATAAATACCACAGTTTACGTGTCCATCGGTTTGTTGAGCGGTACTTTGGTGACTTCCATATTTTAGCTATTGTTAATTGTGCTGCTGTGAACATGGGTATGCATTTGTCTCTGTTACACATTGTTTTGGCCTCCTTTGGATAATTCTTATCCACAGGGAGAAAAAGAAGGCTAGGGATGGCGAAGCAAAGCTAAGGCCCTGCAGTCAAAAAGTTAGAAGAAACAACAGAAAGAAAAGTAAAAGAAAAAAAATTATACACAAAGAATCTCTGGTTTTTACCCACCTTTCTCTCCTACATTGAGTCCTTTACTAGACTCCTCCACAGCCAAACAACAAAAATCCCACAGCGTATATTTTTCAGTCTGGAAGCTGACCATGAACTTCCCATGGGTTCGTCCTTCATAGAAAAATCCCGAGGCACTTTCTTGGTGTTTTTGCATCTGGCGAGGGAGGCCCCCGGTCCAAGTGCTGAGTGACATCTTAGAGCTCATTTCTTTCCAGTAAAAGTGGAAAATATCAACTAAGTTTTCAAAGGAAAGGAAATGCATTTGCTCATCAGATTTGACATTATCTGTTCTGCAGGCGGGCCTTTCATCTTCGGGGCTGTGTTTTTCCATCGTGTGATTGTGAGTTTACCTTAAATCTCTCTTCCTCTTTTCACTTCAGCTTTCCTAAAGTGGGAACGAGGTTCTCACAACTTATCTCCTTCTTCTGTCACTTGTTTCCTTGATACTTCTGATTACCACTGGCCAGCCCTTCTCTAGAGAAGCGCGCCATTTCGCCTCTGTGAACACTGCACATAACACAGATAGAGCCTCTTTGTCAGTGTGAATTCACTAGCGAGCCTGATTTAAAAAAAAAAAAAAAAGGATTTTTCTGATTTTCTGTGTGTGGAATTCAGAGAGGATGAAACCGACGCAGGGACTGTTGATATGAACGTAGAAGAAAAAAAGTCCACTAGTAGAACTTAAAAAAAAAACTCATTAAATTTTTAAACGGCAAGGAGCTCCAGCCATTTCTTTCCCGGGACCCGGGACTGTGGGGAAGTCACCCTTCTTCTCACCATTCTTTCCTCTGAGAACCTGCAGACGTGGGATTTAATTCTAGGATTTAAACTCTACTGTTTCCTCTGTTAATATGCAATTCTTCTTTTATTCACACGAATATTGTCTTTATTAGCATATGTTTGCAGTACATGATTGTCCCAGTACCTTGGGGAACTGGTGCGCATGCGAATTGTAATCGTTTTCGTTGTTTCCTCCCTCCCCTCCCTCCCCCCGCTGCCAATCCCCATACTTTCCTCGTCTCCACAAAGTTCATCTTCCCATTTCTTAGCATTTCTCCTTTGCTTTGCTCATTTACTTATTTATATTATTTAGTTTTCCCTGTAAGAAAAACCGCGAGATATTGAAACTTCTGTGTCTGATTTCCTTTGCTTAGTGCGAAGGTCTCAAGCTGCCGCCATTCTCTTACTAATGACTCACATGGATTCTTCTTTATAACAGAGTAGCACCCCTCCTCTGTGTGTGCGTGTGCCACACCCTCCATCCACTGGTCTGGTGATAGATGCTTCCAGGATTTAGCTAGTATGAGCTATGCTGCCATGAATGTGGGTGTGCGTGGAAGCCTGTCACATGATGTCTTTACTCTTCTGAAAGGTACCAAGAAGAGATACTACTAGGTCCAATGGAATTTCCATTTTCAATTTTTTTTTTTTGCAGAGTCTCGTACTGACTTCCACAGTGATTGTACTAGTTTGCAGTCCTACCAACAATGTAGAAGGATTCCTCTTCTTTTTTTAGCTTTAAGAATTTAGTTTTATTTTATTTCATTCCCCCCCCCCCCAAAGTCATTCTTTTGACTGGTATGTATTCGTGATCCACAATAGTTGGATTCAGTTTGAAGAACTGGAACTACCTACGGTGTGTCCTCGTTTTTTACACTTCTCTTTCTCCCTTCTCACACTCTGATTCCCTCTCCCACCCTCTCCACCTCACCACAAATCCATCTTCTTGTTTTCTGCTCTTTCTCTTTCTCTTTATTTGGGTTTCTCATATTGGGGAAACCACGTGATACCTAAGTTTGTGGGTCTGCTTCATTTCGCTGAAGGCAGCATTTTGCGTGGGTCACACCGGAGGTGGGCAACCACGCACAAACAGAATGAAAGACGTAAGGCTTGGAAGACTGAGCTGAGGCAGGTGAAATGCATTTTTTCAAAAGCACATGATGATCAGAAGGGTGAACAGTGCAAACAGGAAATTTGCAGAGGCAAATATTGTCAAGATCCTTGCAAATGCTATCCAGAGAGGCGGAGCTTTCAACGGTGCACGATTAAGGACCCCGACACTCTGGTGAGGTCTTCCTTCTTCACATGCCCCTGTTGTTTTCATGCAGCATGCAAATCCACCACGTATTAACCATCTACGCGGATATTCTACATTTGCCACTTAGCCTAAGGAAGATTCCTTAGTTAACTGTGTTGATCAGCTTTGCATGAGGATAGTTGGTACTATTCATTCACTCAAGAGAAGGGAGTCAACCCTGAAAGAACCTACACCAGGGACGCGGGCTTGGGGGATCTGATGTGAGCACAGAGGACATGCCACTTTCCATCAGCCAGACAATGTCACATGTCCCCCATGAACCTCATCTAGTAATGATTTTCTCAGGTAGTTTTATGAAAACTCAATTTCTGCTTTATGTTGGCCAACCTTAAGGTGCGGAGCATTTGGAGAACAGTGTTGACATTTTAGCTTGTCCTTTGCCTGTTTTAAGTTCTTGAATCTATTTTATATTTTAATTCCTGGTCCCTAATTTAGATCTTGTCATAAACAGGACCCCTACGGCTACAACTGGGAGAATGACACAATTAGGTTCCAGCCTTTTTTTTTTAATGTTAGATATAATTAACTCACTCTTCATAGACATTGTTGGAAAGCCTTGCACCCTCTGACTTCTGAGCTCATTCCTTTCACTAATTTTCCCATTCTCTATACCTTCCAGGTGTTGCCTTTGCTTCTCTCAAATGACCATCTCTCATCGGTCACATTCTCACATCACCTTTTACTTCCAATAGCAAAAGATGTTGCTGTACGTCTTTCCCCCATGTCTGTTGTCAATTAATTTCAGTTCTCTGTTTATATTATATTTCTAGTTTTCTTGAAATATAATTATTAGGAAACAGCATTTTCTGTATCCATGGTCCCATCACTCTTAATGGCCGTATGTGATGACTCTATGACTTCCATCCTTGGTGCATCTTCCTTCATCCAAGTTTCCTCTCTGCCTTCATTGTGCCTTTCTCTCTAAATTTTGGAGAAAAAAGTCTTTTAAAAACTAGATGAGTCTTCTCCATTATATCATCTTCTTTAGTGTGAAGATCAATTGAAGAACAGCAAGAAGAATTTTGAAACCTCAAAGCAAAGAAAAATCTCAGGTACTAGTTACACATAAAATCACACCCTAAGCCAAGAAGAGGGAAATTTTGGCTTTAGGATGGCATTGGATAGACGCAAGCCAGGTGATGAAGGTCTGCAAATGGTAGATGGCTTTCTAATGAAGTGTGGCTTCAGAGAGGGAAAGTGGGGTGTGATAGTCATGCACTTCAAGAGTTCATCACAAAAATCCTGGGGTTCCCAGTGGAAAAACCATCACATGCCAAATGGGAAGAGACTTTTGTCTGGAGCAATTTGTACATAAGCCACTTGCGGATGGAGCAAGAAGCTGCTACAGTCAGGAAGCCTCCTTCCTGCACCTGTTTGTCCATCCTCAGCATGCGATGACTACGTGATAACACTAGCCCCTGCATTGGAAAATCTGAACGATTTGCAGCATACATTATTTTTGGTGTCATATTAAAGCCTGGGAATCAATTCATATGAATTCTCTGGAGTCACACGGGTAACAGAGTCTTTCTATTCTTAGATACTATTTTATATTTTCTGAAATTGGAAAACAGATCCATAAAAATATGGGACTTTGGTTTTAACAGAAAGAGAGCCTTTTAAAATTTTTCACCCTCTTCCCATACTCCATGAATGCTGTTCCTCATTTATTTTTTCATTTTGGCTTCAGCTAAATTCAACCTTACCATGATTAGCTTTCTATCAATCTGAATCCCATGGTGGTAATTATGCCTACGTATTTTTATATACAACAAAACACTTCTTATAGATGACTCATATTTTTTTATAAAAGAGGTCACCTTTAAGAAGGTAGAGCAAGTTGACAAATGTTTCTTTAAGTGAAGCTAATTGCATGGAATATTTTATGACATTTCCATGGAAAATGTTACAGGACATCCCTAGAGAACTTCAGGGGAAATTTTATAGCTATTTCCTGCTCCATCAGCATTCTACAGAATCCTGTGAAAAGCAGGGGTGGTTAGTTACAACCATCAGTTTCTGTTGGTTAATGGAGGAACCAAAGTGCAGACGTAGTTGGGAAGACTGTCTTGAGTTGGTGCTGGGAGCCATTATTGCTAGAGATATCCATGGAGCTCTAGAATGGATTCTGCTGAGCTAACAGCCAAGGGAGAAGTCTTGACTTTCCTGGTTTCCCTTGAATGTAGCTCATGAAGGTGAAATCTAATCTCCAGAGAAGTGAACTTTTAGGAAATTTTCACCTGTAGTAGTAGAGATTACTTTACCTCGTATTGGAAAATTTTAGATGTTATTCAGTGATCAAGTTTAATATTAATACTTGGAGGATTTACTATGTGCACCAAGCTGGAGCTCTGCAGACTTCCCTGCCACAGAAATGAATACTCTGTAGCCCTTCCGGCTTTGCTGGTTGGTCATATTCTGCGTTTAGCATTTGGGGCATAAAAAACAATGCTACTGTATTCAATCCTATGGCCATTTCTCTGTGGATTAGTTGCTAACATATCATTATAAAGGCCTTCACGTCATTGTCTCATGGAAATTTAAAAGGGCACTCTAAAATATACAATTGATTGCACATGGCTTTCTCCTGATTACATGATTATTTCATGTCACCTTGGTATGGTTTAGACCTAGAATGCTCTCGAAGTCTCATGAGTTTGGAGGAGGAGGTGAAAGATATTTGAGTCATAGGGTGCTAGATCCACCACTTAATTGATCCTTTTCTGAGTTCATAGCTAAATGTGCTGCTAGGGGATGGGGCCTGGTTGCAGGAAGCGAGTCACCGAGGGTGTGCCTTGCAGGATGTAGCCCCCTCCCTCGTGCCTCTCTTCTCTCTTTCCTTCTTACCATTTCCTCTTACCATTAGGGAAGTAGCTTTCCTCCGCCATGCCTGTCACCAATTCCATTCTGCCTTGTCAGCTGTCCATGGCTCCGCTTCCCAAAACCGTGAGCCAAAACGAGCTTCTCATTCTTTAAGCCGTGGATGTTGTGTATTTCATCACAGTGATGGGATGGCTGACTAATGCACCCTGTTTGTATGCAAACGGTCTGTATAAGTACTCTGTAATGTAGAGTGTTGAAGGTGTCAAGGATGGCCAACTGATGTGAAATAAATCCTTCAGTATCCATCCTGCTGAGAAGAATCTGCACAGCAAGTGCAGAGATCAGGACACTCAGGTGTAGTCAAGCTCTGACACTAACTAGCATGGGGTATCACTAAAACTCACGTGTTTCTGATTCCTGTCAGATTGTTTGCATGTTTTACCATGCTACAGTCTCTTGAAAAAACATTACAATTGGAGGCATTAAAATTATCATTTTTCAGTAAGGTGTGGTGATACATACCTATAATCGTGCTACTTGTGATTACAAGTTTAGGGCTAGCATAGGTAACATAGTAAGCCTCCCATAAATTAAAAAGTACTTTTTATTGACTCACCAAATGTAATCTTATGAAAACTTTCTTTCCTAAAATAATATCAAGAATGCAGAAGGCAGACTTAATTATCCCAATTTATTGGAAGAGGAAAAATGTTTAAATAGCCTGCTTTTGGTCACAGATGCATTTATCAAAGGGCAGATAATAGGATTGAGGGATTTAGATTCCTCAGTGCCAAATATTTTCCATTGATTGGATCATATCTCTCCTCAGGAGAAATTTTTAAAAGGTGTGGCTTCCTCAAGACAAGGGTCTACTACTTACTCTGAAACTTGGTCACCTTGAACATTCCATGTGGGCTGTAGGCCTCTTCCGTTGCTCGTGTGGCGTTACCTTGTTTCACAGATTGTGCATTTCCAAGATGTATCCTTTTCCACCTTCCCTACTCTCTCTCTCTTTTTCCTTCATCTCGACTCTTATCTTTTCTTCCTTTCTTTGTTTTTTATCTCTGTATCACATCTGTCTCCCACTTCTCCACCCTCTATCTGCTGTTCTTTTTTAAAAAACATATATTATTGTTTTTCCATTACAGTCAATGAATGGTCATTTTGGAAAACTCAAAATACAAAATACACAAAAGAAAACACAATGTAACTATATTCATACAGAATGCATGAACTTTTTTACTAACAGGAAAATAAGCATTGTTAGGTTTTCTTTCCTGCAATCACTTGGTGGATTTCAGCTACATCCTGGAAATGTCTTTCTATTTCTAACTTCTAGATTATACTTGTCCTGATGTCTGCCTTCTGAGATGCTGGATTCATTTTTAGAAGATATTTATGAATTCTCTTAAATCTGGCAGAAGTTATAAATGAGAGTCTGTATTATTCTAGCTTATTCATGGAATATGGGCTTATTTGGATAAACAAAGGCTTGCATTTCATGAGCTTGACCATATATGTAAAGGGAGTTGAATGAATTTGGCTGTGAATGTCTTACACATTGTGTCATGCCTTTTCTTCATCCAATTATCCAGCATTTGTTACCGACTTTCTTGGTTCTAGACATCATTCTGGGTAATGGGACTTGGGTATTAACTAGGCAGGCTGGGTCTCGTCTTCATGAAGTCTCTGTATACATCAATTTAGTCATTACAGAGAGTAACAGGGGGGCAGGAGAAATGCAACCACAGAACTCAAGGTCCATTGTTCAGGCCCCCATCATCATGAAGGAGTTTATGTCTACATTTTATAGATCTTAACATGTCATATGCTCAACTGCAAATGCCCAATTTGTCTTTCTACGTGTCATGGCACAAAGAGCTTAGAGACTGTCTTTCTGCTGATGTGACACAGGAAAGTAGGTGAGAGATTATCAAGCTCAAGGGATACTTGAAGGAATAGAAGGACAAATCAATAACACACACACACACACACACACACACACACACACCTTTCAGAGTCAAGAGTATTATATTTATGCAATAATCCAATGGGGTTTGGGAGCACTTTGAAATGCTGAATTTAAACATAACCCATAAACCAAAAACATCAGTATCTCCTGAAATTTTATTAAGTACATACCAATTTCTGGACTTCTCTCCTATCTGGACTGAATTAGTTTCCTCCCAGATGAGGTTGGGGAATTTGCATTTTAAACAAGCCCTCGTAATGACACTGATCTGGTGCTAAATTTACAGTTTTAGAAATATCACATGATATTTTGTCTTTCCCCAAACAGAGCCATGGGCTAAAAATACTCTTTTTTATGTAATATCAGTTCTTCAGCAACAAAAAACAAAATCAACAATAAAATCTGGGACTCGGCAAAACATTGTGGACATAATTCTGTGAGAGGCTCAAGGCTGTGGGTAGGAGTGTATCCTAACACTGTATTATAGAATGTGGTGCTAATTACCAATACTGAGATCATAGGTGGCAACCTCCAAATTTGAGGTTGTCTTTTCTTAGGCCGTAAAGACTGCTCATTGTGGGAAGAAAAAAGCAAACACAGCTGTCTCTGATCCCAACCTGCCACCCTGGGTAAGAGATTGCCTCTTGTGGAACTACGAGTAGACTTAGGCAGGTCGTGGGTGTAGCCAGGGCAGTTAGAAAAGCCAAAATGCTGGAAAAGAGATAGTGAGGAAAGGATGACAGACGGCTGGAAACCTCCTTATGTGGATTTGAGCCTTGGGCTTCCCAGGTGTGTCCCAATGTACTAACTGACCCACTCGCAGTGTCTTCTCAATCTGCCTTAATGTACCACAGTGCCAATGACTATGAATTTAGATACGGCTCACACTCAGAGATGTTTTACGCTACAGATTGTCAAAAGTTGTTTTACCTGTTGTCCTGTTTCTGTAGGCGAAGTGACTTCTACCAGCTGCCTCATGAGTGTCCTTGATACTCAATGGAAATGTCCTCTGGATTAACTGCGTGCTTGAATGTGACTATTTCTTTCCATTGGCTGTATGGCACTAGATGTGTACAAAGACAGAACCACAGCCAACCCACAGCTGCGTGTGGGGTGTGTCCTGTCCTTTTGGTCAAATTCCTAGACTGTCATCTACCATCGATCACAAGCGTTCTTCTTCAAAGGGAGGATAAGAAAATAAACTTTGACTTTTGCAAGCAAAAAAGCAAGGAATTGGTTCAATGATACAAACTTTATTAATTATGCAACTCTTTTGGGACGAGATAGAAGTCTGCTCTGTTTGCGGAAACACCAGATAATTTAACAATTTGCTTCCTTAGTTAAACAAAACATACCCTTATGCTAAAGTTTGGAGACTCACCAGTGGCTGATAAGACAATTAGATAAGCTTAAGAATCCAGGCACTTAAGTTTTGCTTACCTGCGGGTTACATTTGTGAAACGTCTCTCTGATCTTCCTTTGACTCAAAAAAAAAAATTAGAGAAAGAAAAGAACCTTTCTCCCTATACTTTACAAATACAGCTTTACTTCAAAAAGTATTTTAGGAAGCTAGTAATATGCATATATAAGAAAGAAAACGAATCATATGGGGTTATTTAATTTAAAAATTGTATTTATTCTTAAGAAAGTATGGTTTTGGACAAATGTCACAAACATTTATTCAAAGTGAAGCTCAACTTTCCCACAGTACAAATATTTTGCTAGTTGCTAAATTTTTAAATAAGAGTGAAATTTAGAGCTAATTCGGATTTCAGACACCTGGAAAATTTGCTGTGATAATAGGCAAAGGCCAAACATGTTGGGATTTAGTTGTAAGATGATTGTCTATGTTGTCTAGAAAATTTTAGTTTCATTTATTAGTTCTAAATGCTAAGATAATGTAAACATTGTCAATATTTTTGCTCCTTGCCTATCCATATAAAAAAATTCTCAAGATTCAGGTAAACCTCAGCAACAATTTCAAAGGAAATGAAAGGGAAAATGGAAGAGTAGTCTAATGAGTTCAAGATGCTATAGTTATGATTTCCTAGCAAAGCTTCCTTTTTAACAGGTGCCTGTCCTTAGCTACCATTGTGATGACTGGTGGGAATGCAGATCCTCAGCTTCATACCTCCACCTGCCACAGTGGGTGGGCTTGGTCCACACTGAGCTAGGTGGTGCTCTTAGGTGCTAGGACCTGACACTGGGAGATCTGTTAGGTTGCTAATGAAAACAACTTTGGAGCTAGTTAATGCCCTGACAAAATGCAAGAACTTAGGCAAATTGACTGATCGCAGGAGCCTATGATCAGGGTGTCTCTTACCTGAAGACTTACCTGGGAACAGCCCACGTTCAGCCTTCCTTGTATAAGTCACTGCCCATGAGCCTCAGTTCCCTGCCGTGTAAATTTCTTCATCCCAACTCGCCATGTGATATTTGCTTACTCAAAGCCACCCAGGGAGAAAGTCTACCAGCAACACAGGAGTTAACCATGCAATACATTGTAATCACAAAAGTAATCACTATAACCTTTGCAATATTGTCTTCTTAGAAGCAAGTCACAGGCCCTGCTCACACTCAAAGGAACACACACAGTACGTGAGCTTGAAACCACAAATTTCTATTGAAGGCCACCTAAAATTTGTCTGCCATAGAAAATCTAAGGAAAGAGGAGAGTGAGAGAGAGAGGAAGAGGGAGAAATAATGAAAACAAAAGCAGATAGTGAAAGAGAAGAAGCAATAAAAGGAAATTTCTGGATGGATTTTTAATTCTCATGAGAGAGCTGGCTCTGTTTCTCAGAAACTGAGGGATTCATTGGTCAAAAAAATCTCTCAGTGGCATTATGCTAATGGTCTCTTTTTAAATATTATCTGAACAATTTTAGTTAAGTAAAATATGCATAAGATAATATCTATAGTGAAATCAATTAAGGATACACTTCAGTAGTGTTAAATTCATTCATGTTGCCTTGCAATCCCTCCGTAGAACTGTTCTGATCTTGTGAAACTGAAGCTGTATCCATGCAGTATCACCTTCCAGTTGCATCCTTCCCGTAGTCTGGGGCAAGAACTCTCTTTCTTGGTGTGTCTGTGAATTTGATTACTCCAGTACCACACATAAGTGGAATCACACAGAATTTGTCTTCATTGACTGGCTTATTTCATGTTGCATAATGTCCTTAATACTCATCCATGGAATGTAAGAATTTTCTTTTTAAAAGCTCAAAAATATTCCAGGGTGTGGATAAGTTTTGAGAAAGAAAACCTGTTCACCTGTCCGTGAAGTGTCGGTTTGCTTTGGCCTTTGATTCTACTATCAGGTGCTGTGTCTCTGTGTCTCTGTGATCCTGCTTTCAATTCTGCTTGGTCCATGCCCAAACGGGAATTGAGGGACCAATTTTATTTTTAACTTTTTGAAAATCACCCAACTGTTTTTATACAATAGCTTCACCTTTTGCCTTCATAGAAGCAGTGCATGAGTTTGTGCCCATCCTGCTCAACTGTTCTGTGTTCTCTGTTTACTTATAGCCATCCGGATGGGGAAGAGCTGGTATCCCCTGGCAGTTCACTTGCGGTCCCCTAGTGGTTAGTGATGCCGAGGGAGTCTTTTTTGTATACCTGTTGTGGTTCATGCATCTTCTTTGAGAAATGTCTAGTCAAGTTCTTTTGTTCATTTTTCCCACTATTTTTATTAATATACAAATGTAATACATAGTATTTACAATGAATTTGGGTGTTTCGTACAGCTATGTATCACATCGACATCACAATCCCTTCCCATCTTCTACCCTCCCACCCGCTCTCTGTCCCTTCCCGCCGCTCCGGCTATCACTTCGTATGGTTCCAAAGAATGTCTGTGTTCTGGGTTTTCCAAGTCCGAGAAACCATACAGTGTTTAGCATATTAATCTACCGCGCCTAAGTCATTTCACTCAAGTCACCACTCTACCCCAGCTTCCTATTCCTCTAATGGGTTCGCAGTAGTCAAATCTTGGCATCTCCTCTCTGAATCCAACCAATCCCTTCATTGGGATATTCACCAAAAGTTTTTTCTTTTTCATATTTTCCTACATCTTTGTTGTTATTGTTAAACCGGGCCTTACCCACCAGTTCACGCTAGAAAATAATTATAAGCATGTAGTTCAAAAGACTAGTTTTATTTATTTATTTTTTCTCATCGTTTGCTCATTTTTAAATAAAGTTCTTTATTTTCTAAACCAGTAACTTTGGGAATATTCAGGTCATGATAAAAATGTTTATCCTTTCAAATACCAAAAATGAACTAAATTCTCTACTCCAGTTTTGCAAACAGGCCCGTCCAACATCTAGAATACACCCCTGGACTATCAAATGTGTCCAGACATAGGCTTTTTCCTAGACAGAAGTGTGTCTGTGTCTGGGGGAAGGTCAAGAGATGCTGAAGGGACTTGTGAATCTCAAGCTTCCGGAATTTCACTTTTTCCAAATATCCTTCTCTCTCTAACAATTGCCTTTGGCTTCTAGTAAATAGAAGCTTTATTCTTTTCACAGATGTAATTAACAATAACTGCCTAATTAGGTAGCATCTTTAAACTAGTCTGGACAGAACTCCTTTGTTCTGAGATTACTGAAATTCATCTTTGAAAGGCTCACGGAGCAGGTTGCTCTCTGAAAGGGAATGTGTGTGTGTGTGTGTGTGTGTGTGTGTGTGTGTGTGTGTGTGTGTTAGCAGGTGTATTCCAAAGCCGTCTGTGGAAAAATTTCTTTCCGAAGCTATGGGAATATGACTTAGGGCTGGGGTTTATTTTAACTCTCCCCTCCACCCCATTTCTGTCTCCCTTCCTAAGTCCGGCAAAGACCCTGACTGAGTGCTTGGACCTGAACTTTGCATTGAACGGAAATCAGCAGGCTTTTCCTTTTTGCCTTCTTCTATGCCCTCCCCCCTTTTCCACCACTCTAATGAAATTTGCAGACATGGAAAGGAAACTGAGTTATTTATAGGAGTGGGAGGAATGTGAGCGTTAATTGTGCTTAGTCTATCCCTAAGTGCGTAGCCTGTTTGCTATTAAATTTTACAATCTTTCAGCAATATACACATTTTTTTTAAAGGAGAGAACTTCATAAATCTGACAAAGAAAAACCAGAGTAAATTATTCTAGGGATTTAAATCTTCTAATTAAAATCAGGTTTAAAATTAAAAAAAAAAGCATTTGCAAGATTAACCTCTCTTGCGGCATAGATCTTTCCTCTCCGCTTTGAATTACTGTATTGATTTCCTCTCTAGAACTGGAAGATTTCACATAACTACTCATAGCTGGTTTGCATTTTTCGTAGTGAGTTATCACGCCTGTGTGCACACTCGGGCACAAAACAAATTGGGTCAAGGGCAAATGGCCAGTTGTTGGATGCAAGACTCTTAAGAAGGCCCAAATACTTTGGACTTTAGCCCCTGACAGTTAGACAATCTAATACTGGGGATAGCTCAGTTCATTCTTATGCGGTCTCAAATTATGCGGGGTAAAATGCTGTCATAAGAAAGAAAACTTTTTCCAGGCTTCCCCCTACCTCCCTGGTTGTCTCCACCTAAAAAATCCTGGGAGCCTGCTTCTTAAGAAATTAAATACTTGTTAAAAGGAGCTGAGAAAAATCATAATCATTCTTTGGCGGATTTTCCCTGGTGAGAATATTTCCTGTTAGAAACTTGCTTTAGTTTGGCTGTCAAGGTTGCAGGGGATAGAAAATTACTCAAATGACTCCATGAAAATGTCGGCTTATTAAAAGACAACAACGTCTTAAATTCACAAGTGAAACATTATCAGGAAACCAGGTAGGTGGAGGAGCCGTATAGAGACTCTGGAACTTTTTTCTCTGTTTCTCTTCCTGGATCCTGTGCCTCCTTCTGCTCCTGGATATTAACCAGCACATTCTCCACCTTCATTCTTTCAGAGTTTCCTACATTCTGCTGCTTATGGTATTTGATTTTGTGATTTCTCCCAGGTTTGCTTTGTAGCGATGTACCATATTTGTGTCTCTCGCTAATCGGTTTCCGTTTCTACTGCTTCACCACCTTAGTCATTCAGTGATATGGTTAAAAGTCTTGATAGGGCTTGTTACACTTTCTGTGCTACTCTAGCCTGTGTTGTCCGTCATTGGTTTGACTGTTTTTGGAGTCACTTGTCCGTTGCTCTCAGTCACCCGTGGCTTGGGTGAAAGCAGCAAGGTCATACAGGCTACCCAGTGTCTTCTCTTTAGTTGGAGCTTTATATATGTTCATTTATTTATGGAAACACGTTCTCAATCTAGAGTCCAGGCTGGTCTTGAACTCATAGCAATACTACTGCCTTAGCTTCCAGAGTGCTGGGATTTGGAGATGTATGTCACCAGACCAGGTTTATGTGGTGCTAGGGAATTGAACTCAGGGTCTTCGAGTACTCTAACCACCACGTGATTCCTCCAGCCCCCAAGGTGGCTATTTTGATGTTTAACTTGCTGTACTCTTAAGAAAGTGGAAATACAAATCAGAATTAAAATGATGTGAGCCCGATCATTTGCCATTTCTGAGGCTCAGTTTTTCCTTTAGGTAGATGAGATAATATCCCCTGTTGATGGTGTTCAGGGTGGTGAAAAGCATCCCAAAATGTAATGGCTTAGAGTAACAACGTTTTTTTTTTCCTCATGATTGTATGGATTGACTGGGCATCTCTGCTTCCTGGAGTATCACTCATTGTGGGATGTCTGCACGGTCCAATCTGTGTTCATTCACATGGGTGAAAACCATACAGGGTCCATGTGGTCATTCTGGGGCTGTGTGCCAGGACCCTTGACTCTTTGTCATGTGGGCTTTTCCAAGAGGCTGCTTAGGGTTAAGGACAACACACTGTCTGGGCTCAAAAGGGAAATGACTGAGCAAAATGAGTCTTGATGTAACCCATTTATCAAACTTCCACGGCATTACTCTTGCTAATGTATTAGTAGACAAGCTGGCTGTGTGGATAAATGCGGATGGATGTGGGCCTGTCTAGGATTCCCAAAATAGCAGCCTGTAATGCAGATTGTCACAATGAATGGGATGGTAGATGGAAAATGGTCTTTAATGCACACCATGATACTCACTAAACTTTGGAACTGAATTTTTGCTGTAGAAAGTGTTGACTTCTTAATATCCAAAATGGTATGCCTATATTTCATTGTTTACTTTTGTGTTCAAAGTATTAATGTGTTCATTATAAGTATTTATATTATACTTTTAATTAGAAATTTCATCATTCATAAAGATAAATTAGGATTCTCAAGAGTTTTGGTATAGTTCAGCTTTCTTCTTTCTGTAAAAACCACTAGTGCCTGTCTCTAGGGATGTACAATTAGCTAAGAAAACTACTGCTGAGTGATGTTTCAGTATAAGCATTCAGTGAACCCAGAATTAGGTTATATGGGGAAAAAACTCAGAAGAGGTGGCTTGAGATGTTTTTGAGTAAAAAGGAATGATTATTTTTATCAAATGTGGACGCTGATGTTACAGAAAAATAAAAGTAAATTCGGGAGGGGCTGAAGAAATGTACTCAGTTCAACCGACAGCAATGCAGCCAGAATTAGCACCACAATCTTCATTCACCTACTAGTATTTACCTAGCATCTAACACTATATTAGGCTTTTTTATGTATGGGAGAAAATAAAGGAGACATGTCCCTCCCTGACTTAACTACACTAATAGTGTAGCCAGGGATAAAGACAGTAAATATATAAGCTCACCAAGCAGCCAAAGTTGAGAAAAATAGCACAAACAAACCCACCAGAGTAGAACATATGGTCAGAAAGGAACGCCAGGAGAAGCTTATTCTGAGAGGGCAAAATTGAAGCTACATCTTGAAAAGAATTAGAGTCTAAAAGCTATAGGAAGAGCAGGAGAGCCACGTTCCACAGAGTCAGGGCAACAGTTGTTGCGTGCTGAGTCCAGAAAATTTCGATGCATTGCAGCAGGGTGGGGGCAAGCGTCTAGTTTGCAGGCTCTATGTTGTCTATGAAGTCATAATGAGATGATTTCTTACCATGTTCATGACCTTGTTGCCAATAATTAAAAAGAAGCAATTGCAACCATCACAATAAGGGTCAGTTAATTAATTGTTTTTCTAAGTAGAATGCGCTAGTTCTCAAGTTGATACTTTTGTATGGTTTGCAAATGATGTCACAAGTGGCTATGGGCAGAAAAAAAAAGTTTCCCCAACTCTGTTTAGAAGAATTCTAGAAACATCCCTCTCTGGCTGAAACACTGAGAATGAAGAAGTGAGATGCATACTATCACTTTGGAGAAGTAGGAAGGGACCAGATCCTGCAGGGCCTTTGAGGTTGTGAAAAGAATTTTGGATCGAGTTTTAAGTGCAATGGCAGGCCACTGAAATATTTTAGAAAGAGAGTGACATAATCCAATTTACATTTTTATAAAGATTACTCAACAGTCACTGGTTGAGTTTTTGACTCGCCAGGGACTCTGGCAAGTAAGAAAGAAGCAGAAGATTAACATATGGCCTTGGCAAAGTCTATGGAGCGTAATGGATTAGAGCATGTGTTGGCGGGGAGACGTACATTCAAGTGACCACACAAGTGTGGCAATTTACTTTAAAGGCTACTTCATGTGTTGCTTACAAGTTTTCCTTCATGAACCTGTCGGTGATCTTGCTGAAATGATAGGCCGGTGTGGCTAATGCCATGAGCCCAGGGTCCAGCCTCAGCTGATTCATGTAAGAAAGAGCATCAGACCCATGGAAAGTCCCCACAGACCAGGAATACATTAGATTCTCCCTTGGACACTTGGCGAGCCAACGCAGAAAATGTGATCATTGATGGTTCTGAGCTCTGGAGCTTGAAGAATGCAGAGACAGAAGGCTCTGGACAGTGGAATACTGTACCCCTAAGGGAATTCTGACTTCCAAGTCATAAGGGAGATACAGAGAAATGGGGGTTGGGATATAGATTATCATGTCTGATACAGGTTGAAAGTATCAGTTCTTAGACACTTCCTAATTCCAATCTTCGCAATGAGTTCACTTTAGTCATTGGCCTTGAGTCATTGAGCTTGTCTATTACACAATTAAGGGATGCTGTGTCTCTCCCAAGACCCATCCCCATCCTCAATTTGACTCAGGCCTTGAAAGATTGGTAGAGATTTCACAATTTAAAGAGCAGAGTCAATGTGTGTCAGGCAGAGACAATAGTTTGTTCAGAGTCCCAAACACAAAAACACAAGCAAAACAAACACAAATACCCTGAAGGTAAGCTAGCTTGGAAAGTGCTACCAGCAGCCTGCGACATCTTGATCAGAATTGATGGTGATTAAATAGCAGTGAAGAGAAAGTGGAAGGATATTCAAAACTAAATATCCACTCTTGTCTCAAACGGTTGATGATGGTGGAAAAGTATATTTTACCCTACCTCTGTGAATTGTTTTAGCAAGGAAAAACCTCCGTGGTTAATTATCAACACATGTTACCTGATACTTAACTGGTATTCAAGAAATACTCAATATGTGCATATTGCGTTTCCTCTCCTCCCACCACAGCGCATTCTCAGTAGTAAACGATGGACTTCTACAAGTTGACGTCCGAGTTGTGGACTTGCAAGGTAAGTACTGAAGCGTGCAAGGGTATTTGCAACAAGAAGCTCAAGTTTTATTCCACCATGAATAATAAACTGGAGTCTAGTTGGCCAGCTGCCATGGCTTTTCAAAAGCCAGTGGGCAACCAGTTCTCCCCCTTCCTCTTGGAATTTACAGACGTGTGTTGGACAGTGTGGGAAAGGGTGTTTTACAGCAACAATTAGTTTATTCCTGGGGTAAACAGTAGAAATTTAAGGATAATTGCAGCAAGAAATTTGTTTCCTATTGCAGTGTGAATAACCTGGGGCCAGCCAATTGGCTGGTTGCCCTGTAAATCCCCAGAAGCGTGATTGGCAACTGTTTTGTGTTTGTGCCTAATACGGATTTGCAGATCCAGTTTGAGAGGGTAGAAGAGATGGGGGCTTTGCTCTTACATTTGCTAAGCCAATGATGGTTTTCTAGGAAGAGTTAAACCAGAAGGGAAATTCTGGTCTGTGTAACAGAGCGTTTTTCTCTTTAAGATGGGAGTTGCAGTTTGGGTGCCAGTTGGCACCTCTGACTGTGCTATAAGGCCAACACACATGCAGACAGCAGAGTCACATAATCCTTCTGACTTTGCTGTTTGCTGCTTGTGACTGTATCAGGCTTGCTGGAGCCTGACTCAACATGCAATTATGAGGTTGGGATCAGCCAGGAGCTGGTCCTCCACGGCCTTGGATGAACTGACTGTACCACCTCCAGCCCTTGGCTTCTCAGCCAAAGTTGGCTGCTCCCCCAAATTTCTCTTTCAGGTGTGGCATTTTAAAGAGGCCATTAATATTATTGTTGAATTTGCATTTCATGAGAACGCGGATAATAGTTTCCAACCCCCTTTTCTATCTAATTTTCCTACATATGTTACTCTTTCTTCCAGGGCAAGCTTCAGATGGAAATGTTAATATAGGCAACAGAAACATATATTTATGTAGCTTTTACTTGTATTGTTATTGTTGTATAATTGTGCTTTAATATTTAATTATGGATCTGAAGGATGAAGGTCTTTCTGCTGCATAAATGGTAAAAAAAAATTGCTAGGGAAGTAAAGAACTCAAGTTGGAGTTGAAGTTGGAGATCTTGGTTCCTATTATTGTAGATTATTTCGTTTTTCCATGTGAAGAGAAAAAGTGCAGAGTCTTATTCTAATGATGGGTAAAAATTTCTCCTAAGTTTTCGGAGCACATCAACATAGCTAGGAATCTCCTAACTCTTAACTGATTCCCCTGTGTCCACCCCTGGGTCCTCCTCTCTCCTTAATCTGTTCTATATATGTGGGTAATTGTGGTCATGACAAGCTTGGAGTGATTAAATATCGTATTTGTTTTAGGGCAAAGGCCAACATTCTTGGCATGGCCAATATTCCTACTTGACTTGGCTTAAGTCTCATCTCTTAAGATATTTCCAGATCCTTATTCTTCATTAACCAGCAATAAAGCTTTTTGTCCTCACCCTCAAGTGAATCACTTTTTGCTTCCACAGGACCCCATACATTCTACTTTAGTTTCTTAGAATCTTTTCCCCGTCCATTTCTGAAGTAGCTAGTTGCTTCTTGTCCTAAAACTCTTACCCACACTCTCCTCCCTAAATCCCCAGCCTGCCAAATTGCCCTGTTATTTCCTTGTATAGCATATGTAGATCTTCACAATGCTGATAACAAAAATATCGATGATTACAGGACAGGTGCTTACTCTCCCGCTCAATAAAGGCAAGGACTCAGTGCCTGTTTCAGATATTCCTTTAAGTGGTGAACGCTACAAGCAAAAGGTATGAGCATGTTCAAATCAAAAAGGACTCGCTAAATTTAACATTAAGAAAAAAGAACCCACTGTAAACAGAGACTGAAGAAAACAGTTTGGAAGGGGTTTTGTAAGAAAAATATGTCACTGTCAATATCAAACAATTTGGAGGAACTAAAAGACCAAAGGTGAATTTCAAGTGACCCAGTTTCTTTAGTTCATTTTGAAGTCAAACAGTGGTTTCTGGGTGCAAGAACTTAGCATTATGGAGGTGGGAACATTTGTGTCTGAACAAAAGCTCTTTGCAGGATTTACCCTGCAAGCACGAAAACCAGGAGTGATATCCGTGCGGCCTGGGAAGAGAGGCCTCAGAGCTGCGGAAGGCTGAGAAGATACTTTCCTGTTCCTGGGGATTTTGCTTCTTACTGCCCAAGTGATTGCGATTGCTGAGGGTTTGAAGGTAAAAGGAGATAAGGAGAGGCTGACCCTTGGGGGCATCTGTAATGATGACATGTCAGGGGTACAGAGAGGAGAGAGCTGCCGGTAAGGTGGCGGGGAGTGAGCCCAGCAGAGTTCACAAATCGCAAAGGAAGCCAGGACTTTGTAAGAGAAGGGTGTGGCGAGTGAGCATGAGAACAGAGAAGTTGCCTTGAGATTTATTTTGAATGAGGTTGATGATGACCTTGGAAAGAGGTAGCCAAGCGCTGGGGAGAGGAAACTGGAGAGCGGGATGCCCAGAAGGGGGTTCTGAGAAAGGGCAAAAGGCAGAGCGGTGCACTCCAGTTGAAAGATCTTTCAACCGTTTACAAACATCGCCAAGGGCAGACCCCAAAGGCTTGCTATGGAACTCTTGGACAAATTGTTCCTTTTTTTCAGGTTGCTGTTCTCAGAAATCCCAGGGCAATCAGATCTCAGCCAGAAGTGCTGAGGGTCAGGATGTAGACGGACATCTTGGGAGGTGGGGGTGAGGGTTCAGGGGTGTTGTGCGCTAATGCTCTTGGCAGGGCGAGTGGGCGAGAGTCCATCTTTCAGGACGGTCCTCCTAGGCTTGGCCCGCTGCTGTTGTTGCTGCTACTCTCTCCTTTCCCAGAGCACTAAATCTACTGCAAAGAATTAAAACCGGTGTTTGGAATATTATCTAATTAGTGCGTTCTGCTTTGACTGAATTCGTTGGCACAAGGGATCATGGTTCTGAATGTTTGTCTCGTTGGCTGGGCGGCAGCACCAGTACAACCCACTGAGATTTAGGAGAATGAGCTTGTGGTTGAGCACGAACAAAGGGCTGGTGAGGAAGGTAGACGCTATTGTGAGCTGGGCGTGGGCCAAAGCTGAGGTTCACCTTGGTGTGAGTTCGAGCTGGGAGAAGCAGAAAGTGAGCATTCTGGCCAGGAAGGCTGTGGATGAAAAAATGCTCTTGAAAATTTTCACCAGTGGAAGGCAACACAGACAATGTTGTTGCTAAGCTGCTGGGTAAAAGCTCATTAGCCCCTTTCATGGGCTTGCGGCCCAGGTTCCCATGGCTCCTTCTTTTAGGTGCTGAATCAATCTTTCTTACTCTACACTATTGAAAGCACCCTTTTCTCAGGACTTCTGATCATATATGTTATTTTGATGGAGTCAGAGTCTCTTGGTCCTCATGAGCTCCTACATCTCCAGGATCTGCAAGGTCTTTTCTTATCAGTATCTTCCTTCTCCGAGGAACCACATACCATTTGAAAAAAAATCATGATGGGTAAGCAGAGAGATGTCCATTGTGGGTTTTAGGAACAGCCTTTCTGAGCACATCTCACAGAGGCACTGAGAAAATTTCCATGGACATCGTACGGGGATCCCAGGCCAAATCCTTTGGACTTTGTGCCTTCTAGCACGTTAAAACTACTGCTCTGGGATCTAGAAAGAGACAAACATTGCATTCTTCTGCCTTGTTGATGTGGTCTGGAGCTCATTCTTGAGTATAATACTAAATGGATCTAGAAGATGAGTGAAATCTTGAGGCTACTTGTGACATAGGATTTTAGATGACAGGAATCAAAGTATCTACCTGTATCTTCTTGGAAGGATAAGGTAGGCAGCTATCCCCAAGCTATCTCTGTTTCATAACTTGCCTTTTTTCCTTCAAAGGAAAACTTGTGATGTTGGTCTGTGCTACACAGCAGGTGTTGAGAAGGACGCATGTTACAAGCAGTATGTCTGGAACTTCACGGCCCCAGGAGAGGGGCTGCCCTAAATGAAGTGTCCTGCTGCTGGGTGAAGTAACTAAAGTTAAAGCTCCAGGATGCTGGTTCTGTACTTCATGTACTTGTTGATTTGTGATTCACAGGCAGAAGTCAACGTTGTAGTCCTTTAAGCAGGGCTTCTTGACATGGACACTAAAGCAATGGCCTAAAATTGGTTCTTAGATTTCATAGATAATAAGTATTTTCCAGGAGACAAATAGGACTCTGAGTAGTAGAAAGAGGAAGGCTACACTTTTGAACAACTGTTGGTAACACGAGTTATAATACACCATATTTTTTCAATACTCATGAATTTCCTACTCTAAGACATTATGCCATTGAAAGCTTTGTGCCATTCGTGCTCTACAATAAGATTATTGCTCCATTTTACAGACAACTCAATAAAAATGCAAATTAGCAAGCTCACAGCCACAGCTTAGGCGAATTTCCCAGTAGCTGTAGTTGTTGTAATCACGGTCCTTGTCATAGTTCTTTCCATTATCGTACTCGTTGTCATTGTCACTCACCATCATTCAAGAGGAAGAAGACCAAGGAGGACTAATGTATTGAAAATGAGAGAAAGAGAAACATAGCTGCTCTTGAGAGATGTTCTCCACAGAGTCAGCGCGACAGAAAGACTGCAGCCCCCTGGAGAGAGACAGCCCGAGATCAAGAGAGTAAGTGATACGGGAACGCTGCAGAGGAGAGAAAGAAGTGAGCCGAGAAGGAGGAGAAGGTGGGGGAAAGAAGAAAAAGGAAGAGGAGGAAGAGGAAGAGAAGGAGGAAGAGAAAGAGAAGAGCAGGAGCTGCCATTACTTGAAAAAGTGCGTCCTGAGAGAAAGGAGCAGTAGTTGATCAGGAATGTGAGCCCCTGGAGATACTGTGCAGTTTCTGTAAGGCTGCACCTAGGTTGGGAAGGACTTTTCAGTGACACACCTGGAAATTTGAAAGTGACCCTCCACCCATGCTCCTTCAGGTGAACCCTCAGCTATGGTCCCATAGGTAACACTTCACCCATACCCCCCAATAAACATAAAGGTACAACAACTTGTACTTTGGTGTAATTGATTTTGATGCATCTGCTGCGTCTTAATTGAGGCAAATAGACATTGGTGTTCATGTCTTTCCAGAAAAAGTTATTCATGCAACATTTGGAACTGTTGTGGTTAGGATCTGGAGTGTCCTCCAAAAGTCTCATGTATTTTAATGTGGATTGTCAATAGAACCATATGATGTTGGTGGGTTGGGGTCTAGTCTGGAGTGGTGGATTACAGTTAAGACTAAAGGTGTGTGAGTTGGGATTAACGGTGTGTAGTGGCCACACCTGGAAGTAGGAGGGGCTAATCACTGGGCGGAGACCTGGAAGGATATATAAGCTGCACCTGCCTTCCGGGAGCACTGGGACTAGTCTCAACTGGCCTCAGCTTGCCTTCCTGTTTGTGATGTCCTGAGAAGCTGCCTCCACCCCTGCCTCTGTCCTGTACTCTGATTGCTGCCGGCCGCCCCTGAATGGATTGTGACCACGTGAAACTGTGAGCTAAAATAAACCTTTCCTAAATTTGTGGGTGTTGGGTATTGAGTCACAGCAACGAAAAAGTAGCTAAGACAGGAACCTTTAAAGGGACAGATTGAACCGAAGATGATGTGGGGAGGAGTAGTCGCATCGCCCTAGGGTGGGTGATGGGCTGTGTAACTGAGGCTGACACGTGTGTGTGAGGTGAAGTGTCCACTGGGGAGCTCCTGGTTTGAGGGCTCTCCATGTTGCCTCTCATCTACGCTTCTGTAGGTAACGCATAACTCGCACTTGTGTTCCTGTGAGTAACCCCAGTAAAATTATCGGCCTACCTGATTGGTTTTTGGTGCAGTCAATAATTGGGCCGTCCACTGTGCTGCATTTAGGGTGAGTAAACTTTGGTGTTTACATCTCCCCTGGAAAAGCTTTTCTCACAGTATTTGAGAATGGAGAGTAGAAGTCAAACTTATATTGTGGATATAAGATCTCCTGCTCTTTCCAATGTGAAACATCACCAAAGATTTACTTTGTGAAGGGGAAAAAATGTTCTTTCAGTGGGGGCAGGGGCATAACTTAGCTGTAGGCAAAGATCTTTTTAAGTCAAGAAAACGTTAAAGGTAATATAATCTTTCTTTCCTTTCTGTCTTCCTTCCTTTCTTCCTTCCTTCCTTCTTTCGTTTTTACCTTTCTTCCTTTTTTTTTTTTTTGTGCTGGAGATTGAATCCAAGGCCTTCACAATGAGCTATACCCTCAGATCATTTTATTTTACTATTTTATTTTATTGAGACGGAGTGTCACTAAGTCACTAAATTGCCAAAACGCTGCTCAAAGTTGCAATCTTCCTGCCTCAAATTTCCAGATTGCTGGGATTACAGATGACTATCTTCCTCTCTTCCTCATTTGTAAGTGAGAAAGTTGAGTCCCCAAGACAGTGAATCGTACATAGCCTTGCAAATGATCTAACAACTGGTAAATGGTGACATTACTCTAGGTATAGTTTTCTCTAGAAAATTCTAGTCTGCTGCTAACACCTCTCTGAGACTCTCCAGCCTTCAGGCAACATTCCAAAGACTTTAAACGACTCAGAATGATATGATAATAGGGATTTAAGACAAACTTCTGGAAAATGAGGTTAAAAATAAAAGAGAGGTTGTAGGCAATAAAGAGGTAGACTTTTGGGAGATGGGAAGAGGATCTGGGAAAAAGAGGAGAGTGGAGCTGGGGTGGGGAAGGGGAAATTAAAAATAATTAAGACGCAATATGGATGTTCACCAACTCCCCAGACACATACTAATAAAAGAATAACTATATAGGAGGAAGAGAATATGGGCATTGATGTTAATTTAAGTTCTGTGCAAACCCAATGCTCAATACACCTGTGCAATTTTGGCTAGGTATGTAAATCCTCTCAGGAAATTCCCCCCAAGATGGAAGTGTTCTTGTGGTAAAAGTTTTCATCTGCTCCTCTGCCAATGCTGAAGGGATAAGCTATTGTTCTTCCAAGAACAATGTGCTTTTGACTTGCATACTTTCAAAGTCTCCAAGATGAGCAACTACTGAAATGTGAGTTTATTAAAGTAAGCTAAAACAAATTTCTGATATAGTTGGACCAGTCACATTTTAACTACTCAAAGGTCACATGTGGCTAGTGACCAGCATTTGAAATATCACAGAAAACGATCACTTTTTTTTTTATCACCGAAAGCCTTACTGGATAGTGATGAAATCCTCATTCTAGGAGGACATAGAGAGACCTTGTGACGTTTAATTTTTGTAGCTCTGAAAGGTAAGATGCACGGCGGACTGTGGTGGGATCTATGGCTGATGCAGGATACACTCACGAGATAATAAATTTATTATGAGTTTGAATTTTCATTTTGGATGTAGAGGAGAACTACTGAAGAGTTCTCTGTAGGGCCGGGGAAGACTGGACAATTTGGATTTTACGAAGATTGGTTGAACATGGGTCAGAATGAGGATAGAAAGAGGCATTTTAGGAGTGAGTAGAGGAGAAAGCAGGCTTGAAAAGCTATCAAAGTTTCCCTAAACAATGATTTCTTGAACTAAAGCTTTGGCAATGACTCTAGAGAGGAGGCTGATGACAGTAACAATGCTTACGAAAGTACTGGCTTGCAGTCATAATGTGTGCGTGGGGGGCGTGAGGAGGAACAAGAACAAAGCTAAGAAGACTCTGGAGTCTTTTCTATATGACTGTATGGAAATTATCCATTAGGCTCCTAAAATGGGAAGGTGGATTTGAGAAGAATGATAAAGGATGTATACTGTCTGGGAGAAGCTGAACTTGGGTGTGTTGGGACTTCCGTTTGAAGATACTCGACAGATACAGGTCTAATGTTTGAGTGAGCTAAACAGTTCATGGGCACATAATGAGATTCTTGAGCTCTGAGTTTGGTTGAAAAGCACTGTTCCTGAGAGAATATGTCGAGTGAAAAGAAATGATTATAACCTTAAAGGATATCCACACTTGGGGATCAGGAGAGAAAAATGAACCTGTTATTGAAGAAAGGTCTCCAGCCAGATACAGTTAAATATTTATTAATGGTTTCACAGAATTCACAGAACAGGTTTTACAAAGGAAAAAAGTGGTCCACAGAAGAAATTGATGGAGGTAAATTCCGTTAGGACAATTGCGTTGATACAGCTTTGTGGGATCCAGGGTCTTAGACGCTCAGGGCAAAGACAAAGCACAGATACCTTTGGTTCCTCTCTTTAAGTAGATCTTTTGATCAAAGACTTTGAAAGTATCCATACATCCGATGCAAATAGAATATTAGTTTTATTATTTCTTTTGTCCTCACGCATACTGTTTGTGATGTAAGCCTGTAGCTTTTTTTTGATATTTATGATCTTGAATATTTTGCATTTCTAGAGTTTCTCTTTCCTTCAGTAGGTTTGAGGTTTCTCAGGGGATGCCAGCATGTGTTTATTAAAAATAAGGAGTCCAACCCAATATTTATGAAAAATGTTCCAAACCATGGAATCTATAAATAATATAATTAGAGGCCTACTCTTTCTTTTGTTAATTTAAAAAAATCATGAAATGATCTCAGTGATGAAGATTTTAGGCTTAGTATCATGAACAATTAATTTAAAAATATCCAAACATCTATCACCAAATATCTACACAGCAAAAGAGTTGTAGAGCCTGAAAGATACATTTGTTTGAGCATCTGTATTTCTGACTAATATGAAACTTTGGGCACATGGCTTATTTCAAAATGGGATGATAAGATTTGAGTATTCTGATTTTTATCATCAAGAGGATAGCCAATGACTGTCAAAAGCATGCTTTTATAATGTTAAAATTGCTAACAATAAATAGTGGAACTTTCTGGTTACTTGCTATATGAGCCTTATTTGTTTTATTAATTTTTGAATCACCTGTGTTCTGGTAAGGTAGCCATCCATGCAACTGTAACTCCAGCAACTTCTCCAGTACCACCAAGTTGGATTTCAGCTTGGTCACTTTGGGCTCTCGACTCTGTCCTATCTGGGATGAATTGACTCAACCTCCTCAGGAAGAGTTGCACTCTGTGAGGGAGTGTGGGCCCTATGACAATATCTAAAGTGCTATGTAGGGCTCCAAGTACCAGCAGGTTCGTTACACTTGAAGCAAGCAGAGATGTTTTCATACTAATAAAGAAAAAAAAAAAAAACCCCTCAGGCTCAGATTCCCAGCTGCTTGACTCTGTATGTGTGTGACTGTCAGTGTCACACGGCTTCATGTCGCTCTCAAAGCTGTCTTAAAGTGAAGCACTTACCACACCGTTCAGCGGATGATGAATTGAGGCTCTGGTAAGTTAAATAAGTTGTCTAGCATCACACAGTCCATAAATAGTTGAATCAGTTTTCCAATTTAGGTTCTGGACTCAAGGCTTTTTCTCTCGAAACTGTGTTTTCCTGGCTTCCTGTGTTCTGTTCCCATAAAGTGTCACGACTTTATTGATAGTGCGAGAGATGAGAGGACTTCTGGCTTGGACCAGAAGATGACCTCACTCCTCTCCCTACTGCCTGGCAAGGCTGAAGCTCTACCTGGTTGGCACTAACCTGAAGGAGACTTGTCTCATAAATAGCACTAAACTGTTACCATAGTTTCACACGCTCCTGGGGTGGAGGGTTGTGGGGAGAGAGGGGCTGGAAATAGAGTAACTGTGGAAAATATCCAAATATAATTTTCAAAAAGCAAAATTTCCCTATTCATTTGTAGCCTTTCTCATATACTGTGATATGACCATATCTTTCAGTATTTTCTACAGTAAGATTTTAAAAATAAGGGCTGGAGGAATGGCTCAGCTGTTAAAGTGCTTGCCTAGCAAGTGTTAAGTTGAGTGCTAAGTACCCGAATTTGATTCCCCAGCACCACATAAGATGGGTGTGATGGCGGGTTCCTGTAATCCCAGCACTTGGAAGGTGGAAACAGAAAGATTGCTGTGAGTCCACGGCCAGCCTGGGCTCCATAGTGGGTTCAGGACCAGCCTGGGCTACAGAGTGAGACCCTGTTTCAATATATATATCTTTGAGTACCATTGGTTTATAAATTATAATACCTTAGAATAGTTTGGACTTTTGTTATTGAAATACATTAGCATCCTTAGCTAGTAATTATCTTATGGTTCACTCTAAGAAATTCAGTTTGTAGTTGGACAATATAATTGCACTTCTTTAATATAGAGTACCACTTTGCCTATCAGAAAGTTTGTGTTAATTAGTACAACCACCAAGAGCCATGCCATCATTTTCCGTACTCTTTCCAACCTAACTGGCAAAACATGGAATCCCTTCTGTTTTAACTGAATTTTGATTACAACTGTGACATGCTGAGTCATGTTTTCTCTCCAAACCATCTAGATCCTTATCTCTCGAACTTGAGAATATACTAGTTTAAACAGTAAAAAAGGACTTTGAAGGTGTGATCAAAATTAAGTTTTTCCGATGAGTACGTTACCTGGATCATCTGAGTAGGCCAAAATGTACTTAGAGGAGGGGGCAGAAAGTTATACAGAGATGTGAAGATGCAATACTCTTTAAGATAAAGGAAGAGGCTATAATCCAAGGAATGTAGATACCTCCTCAACGTGGAAAAGGCAAGCGATCGATTCCCCAGAACTTCTAGAAAGAACACATTCTACTACTTTAGATTTCTATTTTATCGTTATTTAGATTTCTGACTTCCAGAGCCGCAAGAGAATAAGTTTATGTTTTTCTAATCCACGAGGTTTGTGACGATGTATTATAACATTTTTCTTGCATGTGTTCTTTTCCTTTTGTTCTCTATCTCATTTTTCATATTGCTAATTTAACTTTTCCCTTTGAATTTTAAAAGGTTCTTTCTATTTTTAGCATATTAACCATTTGTCTTTATATGTTACCCATGTCTTCTTCAATTATTTGTCCTAAACACAAGTTTTGTGTTGATTTTTTTTTTTGTATGTCACTTTTTCTTGAATACGTTCTGATAATAAAAGATCATGGACTGTTCGGTCAGAGAGTCCTGGACTTGAGTTTCAGTTCTAATTTTTCACAACTCGTTTCACTTCTTTCAGCTTTGACTTTCTTTTCTATACAATTGGAATATCAAAATATCAATCCTGGGAAGTTAAGTGTGATGGCAGACGATGATGTCATGTGGGTAGTAAATTATTATCATGTTGCATATTGATACATATTAACATTTTTTTCATTTTTCTTATTACCATCTTTGTGTTTATGGCTTCTTCCTTTGCTAAGTTAGGACTTGAGAGAGGTAGGAGACTATGCCCTTCACCTTGGTTCCTTTCAGGGTCTCCAGACTTACGTAGTAAAGAATTGCCTTTGACAGTCTGTACCTAATTATTCTTTTCCATTAGTTAAAATACTAAGGGAGAGCATCAGGCCACCTTCATCATCACATAAACCTATGGTGAATTTGATGACTTATTTTATAGTCAGCTGAGGAGCCTGTTTGAGGATGGATACTTTGCTCTTTTACTCTAGATGTGGCAGATATAAAAGCAACAGACAAAAAAAAAGCATTCCTCATTGTTGTCTGAATTGAGTCTGCGGAAGATCGTTTCTATTTTGATCTGAGTAATGGCAGGTGACGAAATCACCAATAAGTTCCAGGCTTATCTAAGTGCTGGCTGAAAAGTGATATGTAGGTATAACTGAAGTCTAGCCCACACTGGCAAAATAGAACTTTCTAGAAGTCAAACATCTGTTAAAAGAACACAAGATCCTAGGCAATATGTATCCAGGAGCAATTTATATAACCTGCCTGTGCTCTTTGTTCTTAGAATTATTTTTTTTTCCAAATGAGTTTGCTTTGGGAAATAGTGGAGATGGGTAGAAACAAGAAGGAAAGTCTTTTCAAAATAGTCCAAGTACGCAGGGTTTTCTCCTCTTTGATTTTGGGTTAACGTCCATTTGGCAGTATTTGGAAGCATATTTCTTTTCTTTTTTTTCTAAGAAGAAAAGAACTTCAGTCCAAAGTGTTTTATTTTCCTTATCAACAGAATTCTGAGGTCATCACCAGAGACGGTGGCAATTGATTCGTATGATGGCAGGCCTTTTTGCTCAAAGATCTGTCAGGTTATTTGCTATATGGTTTTAAGAATGCTGCTTGTCCCATGCCCTATTGCCAACCTTCTCACAACCAAACCTAGAGGATTGTGGCTTCCCTTCTAGTTGCTATCTCTTGGATATCAAGAAACAGTAATTGTTGAAGGAATACTTTAGCTTTGCATCAAATCATCCCTTAGAAACATCTATTAAATTTCCAATGTCTCTAATATTGTCGGTAAAGGAGAGAAGAAGGAAATAGGATTATTGTTCAACATCACTGTGCAGAGTGCACTGTATCACGTGTGTCCTCTAGTCCAATTTTCAGTAGAATTTTCCATATTCCCATTTGAAGCATCCAGAGCCTGATTTACTAGCCTCATTCCTATTCACATTCTGATCTTTTGAGCTCCCATCAGAAGCTCTCATTGGACTTTATTTATACTTTTTAGTCTTTCTTTAGTTCACTCTTTCTTTTTTCCCCATTTTGTTGAC
Source organism: Ctenodactylus gundi (assembly GCA_004027205.1). Taxonomy (NCBI): domain Eukaryota; kingdom Metazoa; phylum Chordata; class Mammalia; order Rodentia; family Ctenodactylidae; genus Ctenodactylus; species Ctenodactylus gundi. Next base: position 1,050,674 of record PVKB01000029.1, read on the forward strand.
ACACACGTATCAATACGCATGTGATACATAATGTGTACATTGAATTTCAGTGTTTTGTGCACATATCTACTGCATCACAATTATAATCCCTTCCTGTCTCCCGTTTTGACTGTCTCACCTTCCTAATTCTCCCTAGTTTCTACTATCCCCCCTCGTTTGGTTCTGTGAAAAGACTGTATTCTGGGTTTCTCATGCTAGAGAAACCATTAAATATTTAACCTTCTGTATCTGATTCACTTCATTGAGTATGATGGTCTCAAGTTGCATCCATTTACCTACAAAAGCTCTCTGTCTTTATAGACGAGTGGTACTCCATTGTATACATATACCACGGTTTATGTGTCCACCGGTCTGTTGTTGGATATTTTGGTTTCTTCCACATTTTAGCTGTTGCTAGTTGTGATTCTATGAACATGGGTATATATATCTTTGCTATATGATGTTTTTTAATTCTTTGGAAAGATTCCCAGAAGTGTTATTGATCAAAAGGAATATTTATTTTCAGCCTTCAATGAAATTTCTATCAAAATACCAGCAACTTTTTCACGGAAATTGAAAATAACAATTCTGAATTTCATATGGAACCAAAGGAGACCTAGAATAGCCAAAGGAATCCTGAGTAATAAGACCAAGTCAGGTGGCATTACAATTCCAGACATCAAGATGTATTACAAATAAACAGTTATAAAAACTGTATGGTACTGGAACGAAATCAGACAGGTCAACCAATGGAACTGAGCTGTAGATGCAGGGACAAACTCAAGTACCAGCTTCTACCTGATCTTTGATAAGGAAGCCAAAAGCATACACTGGAAAAAGGTTAGGCTCCTCAATAAATAGTTCACTTTTTCAAGCATTTGCAAAATCCTCTCACAAGCCAGTTCTGAAACCTTCCGAATCATATATTTAAGTATAGTTACAGCAATGGTCCCATTCTTAGTGTATTGGTCAGCTTTCCTGTTACTGGAGCAAAAATGCCTGAGATCCACAATTTATTGATTCAGTTTCAGAGGTTTCGGGTCATGGTCAGGTGGCTTCAAGGCAGGAGCATCATGGTGAACAGCTGACCAAAGCCATTCACTGAACAACAGCTGGAAAGCTAAACATGGAGGAAGAGGGCGCAAGAGGCAGAGACCAAGGACAAGATGGAATTTCAAGGTCATGTCTCCACAAGCCACCCAGACATCCAGACATGTGCTTCACTGATCACCAGGGCAGTGCTCAAGCAAATCAATATGAAAATCACGACTAAGACGCAAAAATATCTATCATATACACTGCTAACATAGCGGACTATTCTCATTTAGTTAGTTTCGTTATCTAGAGGCCTAAATGGCTGCCACCTCTTCTCCACCCACTTCTCCAATCCCCTGATAGACACCAAGATCCCCTCTGCCCTGTACTTCCGCTCTCCCATAGAGGCACTGCTTCTCTAGTGCGACTATCTTTGCTACTGAACACCTTCAAAGTCACTTCCGTTAGGAGCTTCAGGGTCAGAGGTCGGATTTCTAAGGTATCAGACTTATTCTCAATTTCTTTTCACCCAGGGCACATCTCTCTCTCTCTCTCTCTCTCTCTCTCTCTCTCTCTCTCTCTTTCTCTCTCTCTGTCTCTCTCTCTCTCCCTCTCTCTGTCTCTCTCTCTTTCTCTCTCTCTCTCTCTCTCTCTGAGTAGTGTCATTGGTTTTCTCCCACTACACTTTCATCTTTATCATTCCTTACATTCCTCACCTCATCCTCACCTTTGAATTTTTCATTGCTCCTTTCAATATGTTTTTACCTACTTATATAAATGGGATAGTGATCAGTTATGTTTTCTCGTTAAGCCATAAGCATGGATTTTTGTCTGTTCTGCTTGTTGACTTGCGTGGTCTCTGGTGAGTTCGTAGGAAGACCTGTATTTGGGTGTACTCTCTTATCTTATGGCATAATTTTATGGATGAAAACAAAAGAAAGTAGAATCTCTCATTTGCTGTTCTTGTGAGAACAGGTTACCATTTTTTTTAAAAAAAAGACAACACAAAGATTCTTGTCTGCGTCTTTTCTTAAACTAGACTTTTTAATCAGAAATGTGAAATTGAAAGTGTTCCCTAAGTCTCTTTTCCACAAGGAGTGAGCTGCCCTCCTGGAAGTGCCGTGACAGTGAGATGAGCCAGGCGGTGAAAGGCCCCTTCTGTCTCAGGCAGGGAGCAACTTGTCTGTGTTGTATGTAAATGATGTACTCCTAAATTCTGGTTGATAGATCAGTGATGCATTGCCCATGCATTCAGTTATAGGTAGAAAAATGATCAGTTTTTAACATATAATCATTCTCTTCGCCTTTAGCAACATGGAGATTTTTAATATGGTTCAAAAAACTTCTTGCCAGTGTTTAGAGTTCTAAAAGCCAACAATCAATATATTTGGAGAGCAAATAAAAAGTTGCATTTTGCTTTCTGAAATTTAGAAACCCCTGTAAAACACACACATACATGCACAGAAATACATGCATGAGCACGCATGCACACACACACGCACACATACACATAATATTTTAAAGAATATGCAGAATTCCTTGTCATGTGGGGTCTAGCGCTTGGGGTTGGCACAGGCTGACCCATAATTCTAAGCATTCATTCTTATAACCAATGTTATTTTGGTCCAGAGAAACACTGCTTCACACTTCTTGCTGTGCGCCCTCAAAGTAAAGGAAGCTGCGCCTGAGTGCCACGCAGGCTGGTGGATGAGCCCCTGCTGACGTCAGAGAGGATTCTGCTTCAACAAACAGGGAAAACAGGGGCAGTAGGGAGCCTAATTTAGGTAAGAGAGACATGTGTTAGCTTATCAAATCAAATCATACATCATTATGTCTCATGAATGTAATAGGTTCTTGCATAACAAAATATTATTTCCCGCTAACACCAAGTGTTCATTTTCTCTCTTCTAGTTTATATTTCATGTTCAGTTCCAGAGGAACTCACCGGTGAGTGCCATAGTTGCAAACTGAGGGATAGTTTACAATATTAAACAATTCATATTAATCTTTCATTTGGATATATATGTATATATAAATATATGAATCATTATAAAGCATTCCACAAATGCTTCATAAAGTTGGCAATACTAGATAGGTCCCAATTACTAGGATTGCAAATAATTAAATATCTTCAAATTTTTAAAGTACTTTAATGTGTGATTTTGAACCACTGGGAAAAAAACCACAATGTTTTGTGAAACAATTTCTTTTTATAACATATTACACTTTAAAAAATGAAAACACACCCTTATCTATTTTTCCACATTCTTTTTTTATCAGTGTGTATTTGCATCACACAATGGCTACTTCAACCTTGAGAATTTGGTTCAAATACCTATCATATCGATGTCACGTATGTTTTGTGTTGTATTTATGTAGTTTTGTTCAATTTTGGTTTGTCCTTAGTCTAAGCAACTATAGCTTTGCACATTGACTATTTTATTATTTTGAAGTCTATTAATCAGATTTAAGGGATAAAATAGCAAAGTGAAGCTTCATTCGTGTTGTTATTACAAGTTGTGCATATATTAGGAATAATCTTTTTTGGTAAATTATTCCAACATTTTTCACTATCTTGCTTTAAAGTATTTTTTGTGGGTCAACACAAGTCTCTTTTACATGATGTTAAGCTTTTTTCTTCTTATGTTTAATATATAGTCACACTTACATCTCTTTGGTAACTGTAATCAGATATGCTGTATAAAATGTACCTTGCTATCACCTTCCCTGGAAATGTGAATTTGAGACAGGCCCTGTGGTGCAGGCTTATCCCTGGTCTCTCAGAGATCGACTCAGGATAAAAATAAGTTTGAGCCCAGCCTGGCTAACTTAGCAACATATTGAGTTCCCCTTTCAAAATTAAAACTAGGAAGTGGGCTGAGAACACAGGGTGAAGGTCCTCAGTTCCATGCCCGGTACCTCAAAGAAAAAAAAAAAAAAAGGAAAAGAAAGAAAAGAAATGTGAATTTAAGAATTATGCTGTTGTTCTCTCTTTTTTTAAAAATTTTTTTAAGCCTGACCTTCTACAATGTACAAAGCTGTTTTCTAATTTCTGAGAGGTAAGTGGGGAAACCCTTGACACTGTCATCAGAATAGCATTGAAAATGTAGGAGAAAGGAAATTAATACAAGTGCATTGGAAATACATCTTAAAGGTTGGTTACTCAGTTCCCTGCACTGACCTAATTTCCAGTTTTATTTGGCTAGTGAGTTACTGTGTGGAGAACAAGTCAGCTAGTTGGCTTGGAAATTTTGGGTCCTGTCCCTTAAGGGATCTGTCATTTGGCTGGAGGCTCAATGGCTCATCTATAAAATATGGAGTTGCTAATTCCAACCGACTACCTACCATAGACGTAATGCAGTGGTTTAATGAAAAGTACTTTGTGCCCCTTGGCCAGGAGTGAGGGTGGCGGTGGTAGTGGCGAGATGCTCTCCGTAAACAGAGCCTTGTTATCAAAATGTTGTTTTCACTAAGTCTTTGGATCCTCTTGTAAAAGTCCAAGCTACCTAATGGATGGGGATTTACAGATATTCATTTGTGGAAGCACATCCAAGCACACTCAGATACTAAACAAACACAGATGTACAAATGAAATTATGAATCGCCAGGCAACCGTACAGCTTGTACCTGGGAATGGATAGCAGGGGCTGAATTTCCATAACTATTCTCACTCTCTACCATACATTTGAGACTTAAGCTGCCTTAACTGGCCAAGGCTGAAAGGACAATCCTTTTTAAAACCCTGCCTCCTGACCGTCCTCCAAAGGCTGACCTAAATTAGGAACAGATTCTCTAAAACTGGGTCTACCCTGGACTTTAGATTTCATTTTAGAGATTTGTTTTTGGAATTCTGGGTGTGGAACTCTGAGTTACACGCAAGCTAGTGAGGCTCCAGCTCTATCACTGAGCCACACTCCCCAACTCGAGAGAATTTAAAATCTCATTCATCCAGATTGCCATATATAACGTGGTAGCCCGGAAGCACACACATCTAAGTTACTTGCTGCTAGGTGTATAAAAGGTTTTTGTATTTTTAATTTCCTACAGATTACAGAAATGTTTATGAAACACGTGAACTTTGGGAACAGGCTAGGATGTGTTTACATTTGAACAGATGCTCCCGAAGGGTATTCCTGTTCTCCAACCAGAGAGCAGCGATTCAAGGCCCTGACTTTTGAGCTTTTATTACTTCCTCTTTTATTAAATCCATGAATGACACAAATAAGAGAAGACTCTAATGATGACAGTAACGCATTTTGATTTGGGACGATCTACACTGGTGGCCTCTTCTCCAAAATTCACCGAACTGTTGCTCAACCCTCCGCTCTAGGCTCACTAACCCTAGCCATCTTCTGTTACCCTTTGGCAAAAGCTTCCTACCCTAAATGTTCCTGTCTTGCACAATGGAAATGGTACCCATAAGGTCTCAATCAAGCTGTCATGTGAATTATTTTACGTTTCATGAGGAAGATAAAAATAAGACTGGGAGTGGAAAAACCATTTCATATCATCAACCTCAAGCTGTCTCCATCTGTGGGCATTCCAACGTGTCTTCATGTACTCACTAACCTATCTCTGGGTCCTCTCTCATTGGTGACTCAGGCTACCCTTACATTGCCCAATTCCTCTTACAACTTGGGAGGTTGGTGTGGTTCCTTTGTTTTTAATATCTTGCCCAATCTTTCCGTTTTTAGTTCCAGACTATTGCTTTTAACCATTTTCAACTATCCTGTTCTTCGCAGAATGACACAGTACTGTATACAATGTAGCTCAAGTGTTGTTTTAATCTGATTCCAGGGTAGCTACATCATATCGATGGATTTTACAAAAATTATTATACAAGTGGAAGATTATTATACAATGTCTTTGAGATCATTGTAAGGGCCCATTTCTAGGAAATTCACAATTAATGTTGCCTTGATTTCTCAATAGGTTCTGTGATGTAGGTGAGTTAAATTCCTGTTTGGTAGATGAGGAAGGCAGGAAGGATTAACTAACTGCCCAGAAGCATCCACCTGGTAATTGATGAAGGTCCTAACTTGAACCTAGTTTTGACTGACTGCAAAATCCACTTCTATTATTGACCTGCCTCCCAGTAAATGTACCTTGAAGCCACTTTGCACATACTAGCTTCTACCCATCTTCCACAAAGGCATACTATCAGTCTTGGTTCCTATTTGCTTTATGAGATTAAATTTTCATCAGAGTTCTTCCATCCTTCAAGTTTCATTTGGCTTGAGAGAAGTAACTATTGGGGCCCAATGTGGACCCCACATGCCTCCATCCTCCTTCCGGGCAAGTGTGTGCACTGGAAAGTCTCTGTAGCCATGTGCTGTTCCACCTTGTTCCTAGGTGCACTGCAATCACAGTCACTCCAAACATTGTCCACAGAAACCTTGTGAAGTTTATTAGAGTAAATAAACACGCACGATTCCGAGTTCTAACAAAAATGTTTTGATCTTTTTGTCAACAAATGTGTGTCAATATAGAGTGCCTTTCCCATGGGCCTCTGTTACTATTTAAAGCTCCTTTAGAGTGTCCCCAAAGTATCACTTAATCCTAACTTGATGGCTCTTTAGCACATATGCATTTTAAGTGTTTGAGTTCATTGTGAGTGGGCACTCCTTTTCACAAAGCTATCTTTTTTTTCCCTCAACAGTGGACTCTGAAGAGCTTTATAAAGTGTTATTTCTTTTTTCCCCGTTTTATTGGTATGCACAAGTGCAGAATTGAAGGTTTACAATGGAGTTGAGCATTTTGTGCACATACGTATCTTGTCAAGGTGACAAGGGCTTTCTCACTCTCCTTTTGTCCCTCCTCCTACACTCCCTATTTCTTGATGTACCCATATGGCAATTCTTTGACACCCTTCTGGTAATGACCGAACTATTTATTTTCCAAGTGAAATTTCATGACCAGTTTTAGTCACGTAGATTGGCTGAATATGAGATAATGGCTCTTAGCTTCCTAATCTATTTACTTGAGACTACGGAGAGTCTTATAGTTGGGTGAAATGTCTCACAAAGACCCAAGAGCTAAAGGTGTGGTCCTTCTTGCCTCTATTGGGAAGTGGTGGAATCTTTAAGACAGGGAGCCCGGTGGCGGGTCTTTAGGTCTTTGTTTTTGAAGCTTACTCTTTTTCTCTTTTGTTTCAAGGCCCTGAGGTAAGTCACTTTGTTTTACCAGGTGTTCTCACCATAAAGTATTACAACAGACCTAAAACCAAGGACCAACTGATTGTGAGCAGGTCCCTCTTAAACCATCAGCTGAAATAATCCTTTTCTTTTAATAGTTGATTATCCAGGTATATGTTAGAGCAACAGAAAGCTGATCAGTGCCATGAGTTATTATTGAGCATTATATAATTATAGAGATCATATTAAAGGATCAGGGAACAAGCACTTAATACTTGCCTTTTCCTACTTGTTTTGTTCCACTTTTCTCTCACCCATGCTCCTGGGGTCATTTACATCTATTGTACCCATAAGTGGAAATACTCTACAGAATGTGCTACTATGTATTAAGTGGCTTTGCACTGGTAACTGGGCGTTCCATTCGTCCTGGTAGTAGTATTAACACCCAGGAAATTAGAAATCAGTTTCAATCAGGCTGTTATTGAGTGTTTGCCAGCATATCACTAGGCCATGTGTAACAAAGAACAGATAAAAGAAAGAACAAAGCCAGTGTGGGTCTTTGAGTAGTTTGGCTGGGACAGAAACCTGGGTTGAGGAGAAGAGACAAAGAAGGCTGACGAGGTCTTGCTGATTTAGAAGGCTCTAGAAGTTGAAAAATGCTTGGAGAAGACCTAACACGACAACCAGATTTCACACATAAGTAAGTCTCCATGTAGTGATAATTTGCCTAAAACTACACAAAGTGGCCACCAGGATGTTTGTTCCTAGCTGAGGACTCTTTTAACTATAAACACTGTAACTAGTTTTTCTTCTCTTTAATTTGTTTCATCAGAAATGTCCTTGAGCCATAACCAGCTTAATTCTACCTTTCCTCAGTGACAGATTCTAAGTAAAAGATTCTTGGGTGACCCACAAAGAATGACTTTATAGCTGATGGAAGAGCTTATCCAAATAAACCCCTGCAGGGCTGGCTAGATAAACATTCATGCTTCTTACAACTTGTGATCCTCTGATGCCAACTGGAAGATTCACATTTCAACTCTAGGACCCCAAGGGCCCACTGGGAATTCCGTTATGTTGAGAAGTGGAGGGCATGAGGCAGACTGGGTATGCGGGTAAAATCTCCTCATCCTGTGTATTTCCCACTCAAAAAAATCGGCTACTTTTTAAATACTGAATTTCTCTGTTGCATTTTACCAAACCTGTTCTCTGTTACAATAGAGTTCCAAAAAAGAGTAGGATTAATGGGCACAGTGTTATTGAAATCAGGTAGTTATAGAATGAAACAGTCAGCATGACCTTGACCACACAATGCACCTTTGTATGTTGGGAGGTGTGTACTAAAATATCTGTAAACCAGAGATTTGGTGAGAACTGAAAGGAATAAAGCACCATACTGATTCATGGGACATAGTGTGTTTAGTGTGGTAAGTATCCACTGTCCCTATCACAAAAGTCTTAAGCATGCTATCCTAATCTTCAAGTAGTTACATTAAAAATAAGCTCTTTAACCTTGACTGTCCTTCAAAATGTTATGCAATAATGTTTGGTGGTATAGTAAAACTCTAAATAGAGAAAATAATGGCAATGATAATGGCAATTATACCTTACCTTTTGGCTTTCAGTGGATTTTTACATTCTTCTCATTTGAAGTTTTTAATGACTTCACTGAGGAAGAGAGGAAACGCTACCAAGCCACAGATTAAGAAACGGAAGGGTAAAAGTGAAATAACCTTCTCATATTATTCCCCATGCCCCAAGTCTGGGCTTACTAATTTTCTTTCATATAGGATCAGTCTTATTCTATATCTCTGACTCATAGGAACCCCAAAACTCTTTAAATAAAATGTCAATTCCCATCTGATCTGCCCCAGCATGACATATGAGCCTCCCTTAAGTTTTCTGTTTGGGGTGACCTGGATTTTCCCCCAATTCAGCTTTCCCTGTTGCAGTTCCTCTATTCTCTTAATAAGGTCCCTAGGGCTGAGATGACACCAGGACTTTCTCATCTGAGGAGACCTTCTCCTGCTTCACCTTAGGACTCTGGGACAACTCATGTGACTAAAATGAAACTGGAAATCGCCACGATTTTGGATTTAGTGAATTCCCCATCACACTGCCCTCCTTTGCTCCACCTGTCTCTGTCATGCTCTCTGTCACCTCTATTGCGTCTCCCGTCACCCCACTTCTCACCAGCTTTAGGACACCCTTTTTGCCCTCCCTGGGGTACAACAAGTTCGTGTCTCATGACATTACTCAAAGATGTTCATCACTCAGTGAGCTTGGCAGAAGGGCAAGACCAGGTCACACAATCAGAGCCCTCCTTGTCCTCTACTTCAGGAAAGACACCTGTTGGTAAAACGGGCGGTGACAAGACAAAGGTGAGTTATTCATGTATTAATTCAAGAATTAATGGCCCTCTCGTATGTTATGCTTCAAGCAAGTTGTTCCCTTTGGATCTGGAATGTTCACCCAAAGCCTCAAATGTTTGGATTTTGTGAATTCCATGTGCTGTTCATAGGAAGGGTCTAGTTGGAAGCGGTGGATTACAGGTGTGTGGTGGAAGCGAGGCAGGTGGTAGATTATAGATTAGAGGCGGCATGTTGTAGTTTACGGTTGGGTGACACATTGCTGAGCATGTGATGTTGAAGGGGCGGATCATGAAGGTTTAACTGGGGAGGGGTGAAATACTGGGGCTGTAGCCAAAAGGAGAGGTGACTGGGACATGACCTGAAAGGCGTACGCTAATTTCTCCCTTCCTTGCTCACCCGGATTCCCTGTCTCCCATGAGGTGAACTGCCTCCCTCTGGCTATGCTGCCGCCACATGCATCTAAACCTTTGCTGGCTGCCCAAGAATGGACTGAGAACGTCTGAAACCGTGAGCTCAATTAAGTTTCTCTTCCTTTCTGTTGTGGATGTCAGCTGTTCTGTTCCAGCAATGGCAAAGTAACTAAGACAGAAATAGTGGTGGATAGTGTGCAAAATAGAATTACTAAGGGCAAAGCCTTTCCTCTAAGGTCTAGGTGAAATTCAGGATAGTTATTTCTAAACCTGAAGAACACGCAGCACAGTGGAAAGGCATGAGATATTTTGGAAAAAATATTGTTTTAGGCAAGAGGACCATGTGGGTCCAGAGGAGGTTAGCTGAGGCAGGGACTCGCAAGGACAAGAATAGAGGCTATACGATGAACAGAGAATGAGGGAGCGTGAAGAGTAATGTTGGAAAGACAGAAACCTGGAGTTTCCAAGACAGGGAGGGATTGGTGGAGTGATGTGGTTAGAACTGAAGCTTGGAATTGGCCCTGGCAGAGAAAAGGCTCATGGCTTGTTGGAAAAGATGGATGAATGAATAAGTGAGATGAAAGGAAGGGAAATTGAGTCATAGTCCCCATTCCAACTATTCACTGCTAAAGGGAATTGGGCCAACAGCAGAGTTGAAAAAGAACTCAAGACTGGACAGGCTCAAAGAGAGTGAAACCCCTTTCTTTCTTCTAGTTACTATTTGAAAATATAAACAACATGCAAATTCAAATTAAAAAAAATTCTTCCTGTGTCACGTTGAGAAACTCTGTTTTCTTTGTTGTGTGACTCACTCTGAGACTATGTTTAAAAGAATGCAATTTGTAGGGATGGGCAGACCTGTTGGGGGAAAAACAAGAACCTCTCTGGAATGTTTACCCATTCTTGGGATCATAGGGTTTTTGTTTTTTTCCTACAAAGGTCTGTGTTCCTTATAAAAGACATAGTTTAGGTTTGAAAAAGGAAAACATCTCAGATATCACAACATAGCTTGATTAAGGTACACACGACATCTTAGAATAGCCTGGAAAAAGCAGCAAGTGATGCTTACTGGCTTAAGAAAAACCCCTTAAATTGAAGTCTCACCCGGTTGGTACAGAGGCACAGGTCGGCCTACAGAAGGTGCAGGCTGAGGAAAGTTGTGTTAGGTACGTGCTAGCTGAGAATAATTTAATATTGTGGTAGCCAGGTAGTCAAACAAATAAATGAGGTTAGCAAAAAATAACTACATCTACAATAAAACCCAAGAATTAAAGACCTGTGCTTCGAGTATGTATTTCTGTTGTACAGAGTATCTAATTGAGGACTTTCAACAGGTAAATTGCCAGGCATTGTCTCAAAATACTAACTTTCTTTTGTCAACATAAAATCTACATTAAAATTCTGGACCCGAAAAACAAAGTAACTTCTTGGCAAAGTTGAAGATGCTGCTACAGGAGCCCTTGTTTTTCTTTCCCTGTCTTTTTTTTTTTTTTTTTTTTTTTTTTGGATGGACAAGGTGTGGGGTTAGTTATCTTAGCTTTGGAATGTTTAATCCTGGCACGATAGATAGGAGTTGCTTATAGAATTAAGAAAATAATAGCATTCAGCAGCGTCTGTTGACATGGTTGTACACCTCTGATCCCTAGAGAGAAGAATTTGAGGTAATGGTCGTGGTTTGAAAAGATGAAGAATTCATTTAGTAATAGAAAGTGTGTGGAGGTGGAGAAGAAGAGGGGGCGAGAAGAGAAAGGAGGTAGCATGTGGCTGGGAGTTCAGGTAACTTCGTCAGGTACTTTGATATGTTGCAGTCTGTACATGGAGCTCTTAGGATAAGGAGTTGGAGACAAAGGTGGTAGACATTAATAGTTGCCCTCAAGGTAATAACCAATTTACCTGTGTTGTCTTGACTTCACCTTAATTTTCTTTTTTTCTGTAGGCACTTGTACTTAAAAATACCTTTATTTTAGGCACAAAACAGTCTTTTCTAATTTTTGGAAGCCAAACATACTTTAAATATGCTTAATCCTTCTTAAATTCCTTTTATAGCTTAATAAATAATGCAATAAATCAACCGCGTCTTCAAGGCTTTATGTGTGGTTATGAAGTGCATTGCCAGACTGAAACAGCATATTTAAAGTTATGTGATTTCAAATATATCTTTGTTATACGAAGAATTAACTTTGGGGGTTCCCTGGGAAACATCTCAAAGTGACGTTGAGCCATCTTGTCGGAAAGCTTGAATCCAAGATTAAGGAGAGACGCTCATGGCTGTTCAGATCATACATGAAATTTGTACTGAGGACCATGGACAGAGAATATGGTGGGTCCCGACGGGAACCCAGAATCAGGTCTCAATAATAAAATCTGAGAAGAACTCTTGAGTTGCAATTTCTGTGAAGGAGGTTTATCATGGTAGCAACATCATGATCCAAAGTAACAGCGGGGAGGACCTTATCCAACAATTTCTAAGGTTCTTCTTTGCCTGGCAAAGAAGGCCAGCAAGTGTCACGGACGAACAATAGGAACATTGTCATGGTAGACAGTGGGTTAGAAGATTGTCACTCGTGTTTACGAGTTTCTTCTTCCATTTATAGATAAGTTTGGCTCCAGGAATATAAAAACCAGATCTCTCTTATGCTGTCACTGGATTTTCACCCAACAGTTTAGTTTCCCTAACCAAAATGTGAGTTCCTTGAGCTGGGGGCATGCCTGAATTTCCTCTATTTTCTAGGATCAGGATAGGTATGGAGCAGTCACAAGACCCATTTTTTGACTAATTAACTTAAGTTGAAAAGTTGAATAGTTTAATCAAGGATCCAGTCAATGCATGATTTTAGAATTTAGACTGAGAAATCAGTAAAAGCCTCTGAAATTGCTTTGATCACGCAATGAAAGTGAATTGCCTTCTTTTTTCAGACTTGGTTTTGCAATCTGAATTTGTTGGACTTTTCCTTTGAAAAAAGGTTGAAATGAAAGACATGGCAGTGAATCAGCAAGTTAAGAAGGTTAACAATTAGTCATAACTTTAATAGATGAGACAATTACACCATAGCTACCTTTTAAAAATAACCACATTTTTAATTAGATTTTAATCATAAAGGTCAAGGGTAGTGTGAGTTTAGAAAAGCAGAAACACAGCCTGTGTTGGCAAAGCCGCTTAATCTCAGATGTGTTGAGCTGGCCAAATTAACTAACCAGATGCTGCAAAGTTTCTGTTCTTTAAATGATCAATTGCTGATTGCATGATTCAAACTATCTTTAACATGAAGTCTCAGAGAACCTCAGGCTTATTGGTATGGCTTTCGTTAGCTTCTTCCTTCCAATATTTTACGAAATACATTAAATACCCCAACTCCTGGTTTAAAAGAACACACTACACCCATTTCAAAAGCCTGGTACCTCCGTTTTCATGTTGCTTCACAAGTATGTGAATGTCCTTCTTCCCAATGCATGTTTTAGATCCCATCGAGCCTACCCATTGTAAAAGTACTGATTTCAGGCAAAATCCACTCACCTCAGGGGACAGTTGTTGATCTGGCTACTAAGGCTTCCCAGCCGATCACTCTAACACTTAGCGGTATAAAATAATGAAGGTTTTTTTTTTTTTATGTTCGTTACTTTGTGTGTCAGAAATTGGAGCAGGACACAATCTGGGATTGTTGATCTCTGCCCCACCACTGATGGAGCAGTAGAGTCTCAGGTGGCATGCCTCTAATGACTGGGCACTGTGGTCGGGTCATCCGTACCAGCTATTAGAACTTCCTTTGTTTTCAGAAGTTCCTTGGTTCTCTACAACACATTTACTTGGCTGGAATGTCCAACATGGTTTTTGGTCATTTAGAACTCCAGTTGAGGTGGTTGGAACAGGGTTAGCCAGGCATTTTTCTCCTCTCCTCTCTTCTCCTCTCCTTCTCACATCCTCTGCCCTCTTCTTCCCACCTCTTTCCTCAGTTCATGCGACTTTTGCACATGGCTAGGTTGGGCTTCCTTATAGTATGGTAGGTAGTCTCAGAGTAGTTGGACTTCTGAGCTCGTGGGCAGCTCCTCCACAAGAAGAACGAAGAGAATACACAAAAAAGCTCAGGTAGAAACAGCAAGATTTTTAAATAACCCTGTCTCAGATGTTCTGGGGTGTCACTTTGCTTTATTCTATTGGTCCAACAAACCACTAAGACCAAGTCAGATTCAGAGAGACATATAGAATAGGCTTGTTAGATTGAGACATGTCTTCACAGACAGACCGCAATGCTGGCCACATTGAATATAACCTACTATATTGAATTTTTAAAAAAATAAACGAGACTTCAAAAACAGGACGCCAGCATTCACTCTCCGGTCTTAAACATTGTAACTTTTTGTTGTCCCATGTATACTATCTTTTCAAAGCACTATACATCACTGGGTCAGTATTGTGCTGTGAATTTAAACGCTTCATTTTGTTTTCAAGATGTTACTTCAAGTAGCTTATCTCAGTTTCAGAGTGACGATGTACAGAGATATCCTCAATTTATCAGAAATTCTAATGCTAAATTCTTCATTTATGTGTGTACTCAGAATGGTCCTCATCAACTTTTAATGCTGCTTATGATAAGCTTAGTGTATCCCATTATACTGTATGTGGGAGGCTTAATTTTTGAAGTTCAATGACTTTCAGCTAAAATACTAAGTCAATCCAATTATCTGCTTTATTTAGAATTTAAACCCATTAAACAGACATGAACAGATCTTTTAATGTCCATTGCCTTCTTTCAATGTCTGTGTCCTTTTAATGACTTTTCTCTCTGGTTTGGATTAAATATGCACACTAAGTCAACTCCAGGGCAACATTTGAGACAGGCAACATTGATATTCGGTGCTTTTACGTTACCCTTTAAATATTTTTCATTTCTGATAACATCCTGCATTGGGATTTCAAGAGTCTTTGGTAGCTGCCCTCATTCCTACAGAGCCTACTGTAAGAGGTGCCTGCTTCTGATCATCGCAATAAATGGCCATGTATAAGGTCATGTCTTCTTTACTTCTTTGTTGTTGTGACAGAAATACTGACATACACCAACTTAGGGGAGGAAAAGCTTATTTTAGCTCACAGTTTCAGAAGGTCACAGTCCATTCGTGGCAGTCAACAACAGTGGAAGCACATAGCAGGGGTAGAGGTGGAGGCTCTGGAGTTGCAAACAGGAAGTCAAGTCAAGTCCCCAAAGGAAGGGAGGAAGTTGCATTTATCCTGTCCCAGTGATCCACCCCTTCTGGGCCCTTCCTCAGTGTTTCATCCCTTGCACATCTTAGTCTCCAGCTCACCACATACCTGTAATCGAATCTACACACCTGTTATCTATATTCTGCCACATGGCTTTCTTCCACCACACACCTGTAATTCATCACGTGTTCATAATCCACCCCTCCAGACCAGGCTCCACTCTCCTAACAGCACCTGGTTCCATAGATAATCCGTAACATCCGAATGCATGAGACTTTTGGGAAACATTCCAAATCCAAACCACAGTAGGTCGGTTACAATAAGGGATTCACATTGGTACCATCTCAAGAGTCCTAGGAATACAGTTGATTTCCTGTGTGTTACAAGTGATTGTAGATGCTACTCAAATTAGCTTAAACCAAAAGGATTTATTTGTACAAGGCTATGACTTTCTACATCACTTGAGTTAAGCTCAAAGCATATCAATGGGACCTTTTTTATATCTTATTTCTCTTAAATGTCTCCATTCTCAAGCTCTCATTATGTCCACGTATCCAATTCTGTTTTCATGAAAATTTTGAAAGAAGTGTCTTCTTCCTCTATAGCTCATAGAATTCTTCAAATTTTAGTACCTGTTCTGGGCCTCTTTCCAAAAGAGTTGTAAGTATCATATAGCAGAGCAACATATATATTCATCTTTATAACAGCAAACCAATAATAGCTGAATCATGGGAGAGGCCAAAATATTCACTGATAAACCAACGAATAGAAAAATGTTATACATATACACCATGATATACTACTCTGCCATAAAACAGGTAGTCATTTGTAGATAATAGACACAACTTGAGACCATTGTGCTTCGTGAAGTAAAGCAGACTCAGATGACTCAATGTCGCATGGCATCTCTAACATGAAAAACTCAGAGTACAAATAGGTAATAGAATCAAATGGGCGAGATGTTAAGAGTCAAGGGGTAGGAGGATGGAAAAAGAGAAAAAGGAAGTGAATGTAAAGTTGATGTGATACATTTTTGCACAAAATTCTCAAGTTCAATGTAACCATTGTATATTGCATACATATACTAATAATAAAAATGTGGAAAATAAATGCAACAACAACAACAAAAAAAGAATCCTCTAAATGAAGCCTCCCTGACTACTTGGAAAATAGAACATGCCAATTGCTTTATTCTGGATGTGTGCTCCATTTTTGAAGAAGTGGGTTGGTATCAGCGCCACCAAGGAGACAAAGGCTTCAAAGGAGGTAAGAGCATATTCCCAGAGCAAAGGCAGGGTGCTTCTGCCACCAGAATAGGCGTGGAGGCTTTGGTGCTGGGCCAACGACCAGGACAAGGTCACCATGGTCACATCTTCACTATCTCTGTTCAACCTTTTCTCCAGACAGCACTAACTCTGTCTCTTGGCTTTCTCTCAGCATGACCATTTTGTCAGGACACCATGAAAAAAATGAAGGTACATCGTGGTGGGTGGCCTTGCCCCAAGCTTTCATCTTTTGCAGTATAAATGGGCCCAGTAGATCGCTTTGTGTGCTCAAGTTAAAAAAAAATACTATTTCTAAAAATAGATTGTGTTTCCTCTTGGGCCACCTGCATTCTCCTTTGTGTAGACCAAAGACAAAAGCTCACACACATGTTCATCTATGCAAATGAGTTCCTGAGATTATTCACATTATTAGGCACTGATTTCCATTTATATTCCTTGGCCTGAAACCTAGCTCCCGGAGAAGGCAATACGGTGAGGCAAAAAATAACAATAACAACAACGTTGTACGTGGATAGGAATGGAAAGCTGTCACTTCTATGAGCTACAGATTCGGCACTTCTATTTTCATGGGCACTGTGCATGCGCATGCCTATTAGAGAGACAAATTAAACAATTAGATCACCTGTCTAGTTCATTCATTAATTTCATTAAGGAAAGTAATAATTAGGGGACACTAGAAGGTAAAAATATTTCTAGAGAGATGGATTAAAGTAGTACTGTGCCTTAATTAGTTTCTCTAAGGCAATTTCATGTTCTCCTTGCTCTTCTATTTAAAATTTGTACTTTTAATTACAGTGAAAATGAATGAGAGAGATTTACCCACACAATTCCATCTTTTAAAGTTTATTTCATCTTTTCTAATGTTGAATGCAAAAAAGTTCTTACGTACCTAGGAATGAATATATTTCTGTGATTGATGTTTCTTTTGAAAAGCTCGTCTCTTTTTTCCTTACTTAAATAAACATCTATGTTGTCAAAAAAACCCCAACCTTCTTTTGCATTCTTAATGTAATATGGCAGAGAAAAGACTGAATTAGAAAAAAAAAAGATGAAAGACCCATAACTATTTTAGGATTTCATGGAGATGTCATGAGGAAAAATGTTTTGCAGTGTCCCATGGGAAACACGAACCGTGAGGGGTGTAGCATGGCTTTCTCTTGTTGGACTGTCCCAGAGTGTCTGGAATGATGCCATCTTTGGCTCTCTGGCAATCAAGCGGCCCTGAGAATTTGGTACGAAATATGGAGCCTACTGGTGAGGTTGCTTGTAAAGTTGCGAAGGGTTGGTTGTGAGATGGAAGGATATTTTTGTTTATTGAATATACACACATAATGTGTATATTCAATAAGACCACTTTACAGTTGGAAATTCATGCCCCAGGTAAGTGAAAAACCCTGTCCACAATAAGTTTCAGAGATTTTAAAGCAAGAATGCTAACTCCAAAACTCATGTTCCAAGTATTTCCCCTCTGACTTGGGTTGCAAGAGCAGTGTCATCCTTCAGGACTTGGTAACTTTTTCTTTTTAAAAAGTCATCGTTGCTTTCTTTATCTGACTCCAGTTGACTTAGCGTTTCCTCCTTCTGGGATCGCGAATGTCCAAACAGTTTCTGTTAGTGATACAGCTCTAGTCTCATTTCCTCACGAAATGAATAAGCCCCTTTGGCTTTAATAAAGGAAGCCTAGTCTTTTCTGCTCTGTTTGTCATCCCCAAATAATGGCCATCATTTCTATGGACTGTGTATCGGCAAAAATGTCATTCGGGCTCAACGGGGTCATGTTTTAGAGGAAGCCATATTTAGGTCTACACCTACATTGACACCCACTTCTGTATCTACACCTGTCTCTGTCTCTAGGTATCCTCCCAACTGAATTACCAGTATCACTGGCTTCTCATAGCAAATGAAAGCTTATTTTTTTCTGTTATTTGTATTTTAAAAACTTCCCTATTCTGGTCCCATTTTTTAAAACCCAAAAACCATAAAAACTCAGGAACCCCCCTGTGTTAGTCAGCTTTCTAGCCCCTGGGGGGGGTGGTGGTGGGAATTACCTGACATACATAAATTAAAGAAAGATTTAGTTTTTCTGATCGTTCGAAAACTCTCAGTCCATGATAGGCTGGCTTGAAGGCAGGGACATCACAGCTGAAGGTTGTGGTGGAAGAGAGAGACTCACCTCCTGGAAGACAGGCAGCAAACCTGGATAATGAGAGCGAATGAGAGAAAGAAAGAGAGGGGGGGGGTGACTGGGGATAAGAGTATACCTTGTCTGCTTCCACCTCTAGTGACCTACTTCCTTCAACCAGTCCCCACCTCCCCTCTGTTACGAATGGATGTTTTGATGAGACTACTGCTTCACCTTCCAAAGCCCCAGATGAACACATGAGCTCTTTGGGGGATATTTTTGATTCAGACCATAGTATCGTTTATTTCTCCTGTAATTTAAGGATTAGAATAATATCCTCACAAATAGTCTCATCTTCCTTGGATTGTTGGTTTGATTAAATAAAACATTCCACTTGAAATGCGTTCTGCAGGGTATGATTCATTGCTGTCGGTGGTCCCGTGATTATTTCCTTGTGAGATATAATTTGTCTGGTGCTCTTTATATTCCAGTATAAAGCTCCCTCATTGTTCAAGGCAGCTTGTGCATTCTGAGGATGTCAGGGGTCACTTAAAGAGATCCTCACAGTCATTATTAGAGAAAACCTCATTGAGTAAAATCTTATTTAATTTGCAAAACATATTAAAAGCTCCTGTGTGAGATACAGACTGTACCATGGGCTACCTGCATTTCAGAAAACAATGGCAACCTAATGCGATTGTTCCCAATCTTTTCGACACCAAGAACCAGTTCAGTTGAAGACCATTCTCCCAAGGATGGAGAGGGTGGGTGAGTGGGAAGGAGCCTTGTTATACAGTATGCTATTGGAGGGTAGTGGGAAGCAGTAATAGGGGCACAGGAGCGAAGCTTCACCTTCTGTCAGATTTGCGGTCGCCTTGTCTTTTCAAGGCTGTAGACCTATATTGGTCCGTGGTCTGGGACTTCAGGGACTCCTGTGATAGAGGATATCTTTCCTAGAATGTAACTACTCTTGAAGTTCAAAAAAAGTGATTCTCCTTCTGGTGTCTGTATACTCTGAGACTCTGCGCTTTGAGAAGGCCATGATATCCTGCATAATCTAATCTGGTTACTACATTATGACCTTAGCGACCCTAGTGACATGGACAGATTTGTGCCTATCAAAATTTCTCAAGAAAAGAATATGACGAAGGAAGGAATATCTTGGTAAGTAGGTTGTAGCAGGAGTGAGAACTCCCAAAATCAAGCTTGGATAATAATACCCGCATTTTATTCAAGAAGAATCTTATGGTTTGAATCTGAAATGGTTACTGCTAGTGTCTCCAGTGTTTGGAATGTGTCTTAGCTACTTATTTGTCGCTGGGGCAAAATACCCAACATCCACAACTTAAGGGAGGAGAGTTTAATTTTAGCTCAGACTTTTAGAAAGTTTTGTACAGTCCATTCATGAGCAGCTGGCAAGGGTGGAAGCACAGAACAAAGGCTGGAGAGATGCTTATGATATTTATGTTATTGCTGACAGGAGCCACGCGAGGCAGCAGTTCCCAGGAAGAAGCTGTAACAATGTTCCTTCTTCTTTCCTTTACTTAGTTCAAGCTGCCAGTTGGACCCTGTGCACTGAGAGTGGGTGCCTCTCCTTCACGTCCAGGCCCTCATGTCAACAACACATACATGAAGGCTCTGCCCTGGGCACACTCCAATCTTAACAAGTTGATACAGTTGATACAATTCCTCCCAATCAAAACCCCGTCATCTACTCCTTCGTGCCAGGCTCTATCTTCCAACCTCACAGGGTCCCCACATTTATCCCACTAAACCCAAATACCTGGGTCTTTTGGGGGACACTCCAGATCCAAACCACAGAAGAAGCTCATCAGATTATACAGCCATTATACTCACAAGCAGACTAAACTATTGATGCTTTCTCTGCTACGAGGAGGTGGGCCCTTTTTGGAGGGATGAGCCACTAGAAGTAGGATCTCCAAGGGTATAATACTCTCAGTTCCCTTTCTCTCTGCTTTCTGGCCTCCATGAGATGGGCACAGTCCTCCCCCAAACCTTTCTGCCATGGCCTTTTCTGCCTTGAAAACAGCCAACAGTGTCTGAGCCTTCTGAAATGGTGACTTAAGTAAATCTCTTCACTTTTAACTTAAATGGTGTCAGATATGGTGTCTCAGAGATGGGAAGTGGCTAAGAAACAAACCATCTGGGTAACTCTAGGATGTCACCCTTTCTGAGTTGAGTAGGCACAGGTAGGGGCAGAATTCAATTTCATGTCAATGTGGAAGAGAGAACACTTTATATAAAAATAGAAAAGAGATATATACAGCTAATGTCATGAAGAGAGCCTTGGCAAAAAGTAACTATTTCACATGTGGGGCATTGCCACAACACAATATATAACATGGAATTTCTTTTCCAATTTCCCTTTGAGATAATAATTCAGCTCTATATTTCTCACTAATGATTGGAGGAAATGGATTCTTTCTGGTGGAAGTATTAAGTTGTGCTTTACGGTAGGAGTGATGGGAGAAGCAGATTGCCTGATGGGAAAGTCTACTTGTGAACAATGCACGTTTTATGACGCGGGGAAGTTTATAATCTGTGCAGCTTGGTGATATAAATACCACAGAAAGAAAAATAACAAAAACAAAGGAGCACAGTATTCACAACCAAATCAATGTGTCCTGTGTTTCTCTAAGACATTCTATAGTTTTTAACATAAATCAGCCACACGTGGAGGTGCATATCTGTAAGCCCAGTACTCTGTGAGGATAAGACTGGTGGACTTTGAGCCCAGCCTTGGGTGACTCAGTGACTTAGGAAGAACCTATTTTAAAAACACGCACTCAGAAAGGGCCTGGGGATTCTGAGGATATAGCTCAGTGAGAAGGCCATCGTTGGCTCAATCCTCAGCACTAGGGAAAAAAAATCACCAAAATCTACATTTCAGACTGGGCCTTGAATGCCTCAACTGCGCGGCGTGCCATGATGCCATAACAACCAAGATGAGGCCAAAACATCTAAGGGTCATCTCCATTTATATCCAAATGATCGGTTGCAATCTGCTAACTCTACTTTCAATACTGACACTTAGAATCAGTATATCTCCTTGAGTTCCCACAGTTTATTTAAGATTTTTTTCCCCTCAATAACATATGGAATTATACTGCAGCCTCCCACTTAATTTCCTGGCTTCTGTTCACGTCTCCTTCCATTTAGGCTTCATCTAATTTAAATATATATATAAATCCCATTATATTACCCCTCCCCCTTTTTTGGGTAAACTTCTAATGGCTTCCGGCACCCATAGCCTACTTGACTAATTCTCTACTTTCTCCCTTGACTTTAGCAACCAAAGCACTGTATCTTTTCTTTAAATCTGCAAAGCTCCTTCCCATCTCGTGGCCTTTTCCCGTGTCGCTCCCTCTCGCTAGAACAAGTTTGTCCTTAATCTTCGTGTGTAGGAGCCTGCATAAATGTCATCTCGAAGTAATCTCTGGCTACCCAATTCAAAAATATCTCCTCTAGCACTCAACAGTTATGTTTTTCTTCTGACTCTGCTTTGTTTATTTTTGCTGCAATTTTTATTTTGAACTCGTTTTCAATTTGGAGAATAAGTTGCAAAACGGTACAGAGAGTTCCCCCAGATCCCACTTCCCCAAATGTTAAACTCCTGTAACTCTAACTTTGAGCAGATCAGAGAACTAACAAGTACAGTAAGTTTGGCCAAGCTGAAGATGTTATTTGAACGACTTCAGGTTTCCACTGATGTCATGTCTAGGCCATAATCCTGCTTTATATTTGCCCTGTCCTCCATTACTATTTATACATTGTTCATACATTTGTTACTTGACAGTTTTCCAGCTTTTGACCAGCAGGTAAGCTGTATACAGGTAAAAGTGTGTGTCTTACGTATCATTGTGTTCTGAAAGTTCAGGGAACTGGTTAGCATACAGAATGCCCCATGTATTTGTCAAACAAAGGGGATACACGTTCGTGAAAGGTAGGGCTGGTATGGCCTAAACATAAGTTTTATTATTAGATCTGCCTCAAAAAGATACAAATCTCGTGGAAGAGCTGGAAAAGGAGGGTTGCAAGGAAGTGTACTTCTCGTGCTTCTGTTAAGGGCTGATTACATCTCTGATGACTTCTTATTACTGAATGCTTTTTTAGCTGTTACTCATGGTAAGTCAACTGATTGGATTAAGAAAGACACACAAAGGATCAGTAAAATACACTTCTGGGTGTGTCTGGGTGGGTCATGAAGTCATGACTTTGGTTTCCGTATATGGGTTCTGGTCTCTGGATCCTATCTCTTTGATGTTGTTCCTTTACTCTGCTTCCAGGCTGCCGTAAACTAGGTATCTTTGCCCCACCATGCCTTTTTACCACGAGATTTTTGCCTTGCCGCCAGACAATCATGGACTGAATTTTCTGAAACCATGAGCCAAATGCAACCTCTCCTTCTCTCCCTAAATTGTGGGTATCAGTTGACTAACATTGCTTCTGCAATGATAATGAAAGGTGTTTTAGTAATGCTGCGGTGAACTTTGGAATTCTGGATCCCGTCAATCAATCTTAAGGTCAAATGATAGTTGTCAATCCAAAATAACAATCTACAGATTTCCAATGAAATGAAGGAAAATGCACTTTCTGAAAATAAAGTAGGGATAAAGCAAGCATTTGAACATCTTCATAAAGCAATGCAAAACCATGATCCCCTAATCACGTGATATCGCCAAGCTTTCACAGACAATACTATGGCCTAATTTGATGTCTGCTCCACCTGAAATTTGTTTATGACTTAAGGTCTACAGAGTGCATTTTCTTCTTCCTATTTTCTAAAAATTAAGAAAAATGGGAAATATTCTATGTCTAAGGTACATCATTAGATATGACTTATATTTGGAAAGTTGGCTTTGGATGATACAAACAGCATTGCCAGTTAAACAGCAATACACTCAGGAAAAAAATGGTATCTCTCTCTAAAGAACGTACCCCAAAGTTATGATGAATAAAGCAACCTTTTTTCACTAGAAAAACATGACCCATTTCAGAAAATGTGTTATTTAAATCACATCCAAGTTCAGATTTTTTTTTTTTGAGTTAGAAGAATTTTAGACATTTCCTATGGGAAAAGGATTATTTGTTTAACTATTCTGTTCATTTGTTCAGTCGGGCTTTGTTATATAAAAAAGGTTACCCAAAGGTAACATGTGAAGCAACATGTACTCATGATTGTTTGTGTTCGTCATGGTTCTGTAGCAAAACAGAACCCAGGGATGTACGTGTGCCTGTACAAGAAGATTTATTATGGGAACTTGCTCACATGATTAGGGAGGCTAGAACTTCTGGTATCTACCATCTGCACACAGGAGAACCAAAGAAGCCAATGTCGTCATTCAGTTCGGTTTTGAAGGTCTCAGAACTAGGGAGGCCAAGAGTGTGAATTTGACTCCAAATTACAAGGCCTGAGAATGAGTCCCAGAGACCTGAGTTCCCTGAGACCTGGAACTGATATTTGAAGGGAAGAGAAGAGGGATGCTCCAGGTTGTGAAAATAGAATTTGCCTTTTCTCTAGCTTTTTGTTCTGTTTAAGTTCTAAACCGGTGGCATGATGTCCATCCACATTGTTGACGGTTTTTGTTATTGTAGTTGCTGTTCTGAGGATTTAACCCGACGTGTTATCATTGAACTGTACCCTGAGCCTATTTATTTATTTATTTATTTATTTATTTGTGTTATGAGGCAGGGGCTTGATGAGTTGTTCAGCTTGGGCCAGGACTTGAAAATCTTGCTTTAGTCCCCCAGAGTACTGAGACTATAGTTGTGTGCCTCTATACTGGACTGGATCTTTTTTACTCGCTTGTACTGATTCGAATGTCACTTATTTCTACTCTCACAAACAGCCAGAAGAAATGTTTTATCTGAGTGTCCTCTAATCCAGCCAAGTTAGCAAAAAATTAGCCATCATCTTGTGTATACGTGTATTGACTCACAGTTGAGATTCAGTGTTTTCAAAGAACCTGGTAAAGATACTCTAGTAAACAACTTAAGTTATGAATTTTATTTGAAGGGTGTTTTGCTTGAAGTACTGTTAGTTATTTTACTTTACTGTTTTATTTTGCATATTTCACTTATTTATTTTTTGAGGCAGTCTTTCTCTGTGGTCCAGGCTTGTCCTGATGTCACTATATAGCCCAAGATGATAATTCAAAGGCTAGCCTTGAATTGACAGTAACCCTCCTGCCTCAGCCTCCTGAGTCCTGAGGTTATAGACATGCACCACCAAACCTAGCTATGATGTGCTGCTCGGGGATTGAACCTGGGTCTTCACGTTTTCAAGGCAAGTGCTCTAACCACTGAGAAACTCTTCTAGCACCATGAGTACTGTAAATTATTGAAGTCATGATTTTAACCCTCCCTAGCAAGCTCCTATTTAGTCAGGCTTTTGCAATCACCACCCATGAGCACAGTGGATGGGAGTGACAGGCTGTGGCTAGAGTCAATGCAAGTTAGTCGGGTGGACTGGAAGGGAACTCTAGCAAATCCTCTGTAAGACTTTTAGGTAGATCGTCTTCAGTGGGAGTCAACATTTCTCCTTCCAGAAAGAAATCTGTTCTTGAAGCCCCACTTCAAAGATAGAACACCCCCAATTGTTGGACTCAGTCTTGCCTCTGTTCCTTGTTGCATAGCCAATACCCACTCCTGCCTGTATTTAAAATCTGAAGTCTTTCGCCTTCTCCTCACTCCCGATGTTCTCAGAGCCTACACTTGCACATTTTCCTGACCAGAAGAGTCACACAAGAAATTTACCAATCACACACATCACTGAGTTTCAACTCAAGCTTATTGAATCAGAACTATTTATCAAATGTTGCCAGTTCCTCCCTTCCTCTCTTTCTTTCTTTCTTCTTTTTTCTTTTTAGAATTGTTGTTTTAAATTGACGAATACCTGTACACATTGATGGTGTCCACTCAGATTTTTTTGACATAGGCATACAAAGCAGAACGATTAAACTAGATCTGTTACTGGAGGTATCAGAAATGTAGTTTCAGAAGGACTAAAGGGAATTCTAACCCAGCCAATGTGGGAAGTACAGAAAATCGTAGCCAGTCAATTTCTTGCGTCTCCTGATTGACCTAACTTCAGGACTGGTCAAACCTCTAGAAGGTACTCAAAGGAGTCTAATGAAAGGGTCACGTCATGTCATTCGTCAGGTTATGTTTCCTATATCACTGGGAACAAACTTCCAAAGCTGCCTGTCCACCAGCTTCTCCAATCTGCTCTGTTACTCTTATTCCTCACCGTTCTTTTGGTATCCTCCACCAAACCCACTTAGACCCTTTTCATTGTCTAAACCTCCAAGCTGTCTCCAATGTCTATATTTTTTCATTTTTTAAATTTATGCATCACATCCCTAATCTAATTTCTTGTTTTTCTCTTCTTTATATCCCTTTCCCCCCAGCTCTTCCTTCACGAGTGCCACCCGAGATCCTTTGCCCTTTCTGTTCCCTCTGCTCAGAATGGATTTTTTTTTTAGCTCGATCAATTTACACCTTTACTTCTGCTATAGTTCAGCTCTGGAGTGTCTCCCAAAAGCCTCACATATTGAATATAGCGGGATAACTGTAGAACCTTGTGCTGTTGGGAAAGGGGGACCTGAATTAAGGAAGCGAATGCCTGGGACTTGGACCAGAAAGGATTGTGTCAACTTGTTGAGATTTTTTCACAGTTTGAAATTCTCCTGATTCTCAGCATCCTTCCTTAATTGGTCTTTTTGAATGAGAACACAAAATTTTAACAAAATGTCTACTTAATTGCTTTCATGTATCTTTCTTGGGGTGCGTCCTAGAGCTACTGTAACAAATACCACAGGATAGTTGGTTTTGACAATGGACATTAATTTTCTCTTAATTTTTGAAGGCTAGACGTTTCAGATTGAGGCGTCATTTGGGTTGATCTTATGTTTTTCTTTATTTTTTTTCCTTTTTTCCTGTGATCTCTTCTAGATGGCTGACTTTCCCCTCTGTCTTCAGCTGGTCATACCTCAGTGAATGTCTCTGTTTAATCTCTTCTTATCAGTGTGCTAGTCATATTGGATTAGCGCCAACCCAATGGCCTGATTTAACCTTAACTGTCTTTTAAAGTCTTCGCCTCTAAATTCAGTCACATTCTGAAGTCATGGAGTTTATACTTCAACAAATAGCCTTGGGGGAACATAATTCAATGGATACAGACACTTTGCGTTGATACTATATAGAGATTTAAAAGGTTCTGTTAGAAGAGAATCGGTCTCTTAGTATGGAAGGTATTATATGCAATTTAGTATAAAATTTAAATGCAGATCTAACTGCATGTCTACGAATATTCATGTGCATGCATACATACGCGTATAAAGATGTAAGCAATATCTAAGCGTAGCAAGAAGGTACTGTTTTGCTTTGTTTTTGAGATAGCATCTCAGTCCTACTTCAGCCTTCCAGGTGCTGGGATTACAGGTGTGGGTCACTATGCTCAGCTACAAATATAATTTCTAATAAATAAGGCATTGGTATAAATTTTATTATTTACAAAAGCTCAGACTTTTGTATTTCTTTCTTTCTCCTCTATCTTGTTTTGTTACTGTATTTGGATGTAGCATTTGTGTCCACACTAAATTAGTCGTGCAATATTTGCTACTTTCTGTTAGTAAGGTGGCGTAAACATAACTCGAAAACAATATACTGCCAATTATCACCAAGCAAGAGGTGTAGCTACGTAATATTTCCCAAGTTTCTTCCTTTTTGAGTCCTATACAGGACTGGGTAAACAGGGTGCTGTGGTTCACAAAGTGTGTCCCATCATGTGGGGATTGCCAAACCCGGGACCTGGTAGATGCAGGACTACCTCCTGTTAGGATCCAGGCTGCACAGAAATGGTGGGCAGGAGCCAGCGTAGTATGCTTCATTTATATTTACACCTAATCCCCATAGTTCCCGTTATCACCTGAACTCTGACTTCTATCAGATCACAGGAACAGGAATCCTACCACAAGCTGCATATGCAAGGGATCTAGGTTGCTTGCTCCTCGTGAAAATCTGATGCCTATTGATCTGACTGAGGTGGTGCTGAGGTGGGGATGCTAGAGCCATCCTGCTCACAACCTCATTCGTGGAAGAATCCTCTTCCATGAAACCATCCCACAGTGCCAAAAAGATAGAAACCACTGCCATAATGTATTATGTGGCAGGAAGAGGAGCAACGACTATCCTTTCTAAGACGTTTGAAAGTGGCTTGTGAGGTCAAAACTGTTTTCATCATGCTTAACTTCATATTTGTCTTTTGTGTTCTGTTGACATTCTCCTTGGTGTTGCAAAACTAATGGTGCATTCAACTTCTGGTGTGTTGGCGATCAAGGCAGTGACTCCAAACTGTGGTAGTCATTACTGAGACTTGAGCATTATGCATTTGCAGAACAAAAGAAAAAAATTGTCAATTTTATTGAATAATGTCCGTGAAAAAATAGTAAAAATATTTATTACTATATTACTTATCAAATTTTGTTCACTTTTTTTTTGCTTACTATTCTGTTAACAAACCAAGAAACCAGAACACTTCTGCCGCGTTCTGAAGTTTGGTAGGTGTGTCAAGGAGAAACATGTGAGTAATGGATTTTGAGCTAGACTAGCCTCCCTCCCCGCCTCGCAGAACATGCTTTCACTTGAAAAACGACTGAGAGACAGACTATGAATATTCAGATTTGGGTATCTGGCACACATTTTCTTGAAAATGAGCAGTAAGTCTGTCACTTCCAGGGAAACAACTGCCAGTTGCTGATGCTAATAATAAAATTCAAGTTTTCAATCCAAATTAGAATGTAAAAGAAAGAGATTAGCTATTGTATGCCTGACACTTTCTTAGCACCTAAAGACTTAACTAATAGAGGTGATCTTATCCATGTGAACTTTTATTATTGAGTCATAAAACTTCCTAACATTTGCAGGATCTATGCAACTCAATGAACTAGTGATTTCTAAATCATGACCTAATCGTGATGTAATAAAGGCATGGACGAGAAATTGGCACGTTCAAGATACAGACAACAACAAGGAGGTTTACCTTATCTGAGAGTGACTTCTTGTTAGCATCGTTTCAGATTCTGCTTTGCGATTCATCTTGATGAAATTACCATTGTTGAGTTTTAGAAGTATCAAACAGAAGCATCGGTCTTACCAGAAAAGGTTATTAAAAACTACCTTCTTCTCCAGCTGCAGATCTGTGCTTGGACGGATTTTCTTTAGCTATTTCGAACAAAACAGGTTTCTCAAGAGATAGAACACAGAAGCAGATATAAAAATCCAGCCACATCTTTTCTGCTACTCAGTAAAGGGCACTTGCAAAGTTAAAAAGCAATGTTATTGTACTCCTGAAATTGGTTTTTGGGTAATGTATTTAGTGTTTAATAAAAATAAGTTATTTGTAGTAACGATAGCGTAGTGTTTTGTTACCAGCAAGTGAATAAATCAATGAAAGTATTTTTAAGTTCTCAGTTTTCATTTTTAATGTGGTGCATCTTGATAAATTTAAGTGTCCTAAACAAAAGCTCTTTGTGATGTCTGATGATTTTTAAACATGTAAAGTGCCTTGAGACTAGCATGTTTCAGGATCCCTGACACTGTTTAATGTCTCTTCTGTGGTTTGGTGCTTTGCTCACCCTGGCTTTTTGCCAAACAGAGTCAGAACCAAGTTTTCCACTTTGAAATTTCTCCCTCACCCACGATTTGGGTATTAATCAGTCTTAATGTCCATTTCCAGAGACCTCCTTGCCTTTCTGTCCATTAAAACAAACACAACCATTCACCAGGCTACTTTCTCTTCCCTTATCTCTCTCAATTAATCTGGTATACCTTTTCATACACTTTCTGTGATTATAACTGTTATTTTAAAAAAAATCTAATCTATTCACAATTATTCAGCTGTACAATGTGCATTTTCCTAGGTGCTAACGCAAAGCTAGGCAGATATTGACACCTCAGTCTGTATTTCTGATGGAGGAGATAGTTGGGCACTAAACTGGAAGCCAATGTACAGTATGATCTGTATGATTAGAAATAGCTCACAGTGCTAGATCCAGAGGAGGGGACTCCTTATCAGGTGTGAGGAGTTAGGAAAAGCCTTCTAAAAGCAGTAATACCAATGGTAAGCTCATAGGGGAAATTAGCCATTACTAGATAGATAACTTCCTAATCTCATGTCCAACAGTCAAACTTGGATGTCAGGACTGAGGACTGAGAAGGGATTCTTGGCTTGGACACATCACGTGGCCTCTGCCTAAGGCGTACGCTTCTCCGCAACTAGGCGGAAAGGGGCAAGTATCTGGTAGAAAGAGAAGAAAATATGGCTCAGGAAGGTTCTTGGAGTTCAAGAGAAAATCAAAGGGCCCTTCTGGTGGATTGGCGAGGTTAGGGCTCGAGGTACAGCTGTAGCCATTTCCTGAAAATCCAATCTACCCTCCAGCTGTGCAATTCACACACCCTTCCATGTGCATAATACTTTTGCCTCTGCCTCAAGACTTCTCAAGCCTTATCAGGCCCAGGCTCATGGCTTAGGATCCCATGACCTAAGTTAGGGTGAAGGGGGTGCCGGAGCGTGTGAGCCTCTGTAGTCCTCTGGATATAAACACCCTAATATAACTTCTGCCTCCCTCTTCCCAGTCTGAAGTCGTGTGAATGGGGCAGGCGAGCTCTTCATGCTCCAGCACACTGCGGTGGTCCAGGCTAAGGATGTCGGCTTCAGCAACTTACTCAGAAAGAAGAAAAACGGACACACACTACAGTTTCTAGTCTTTTCTTTTGTGTGTACTACTGGTATTTGAATCAAGGTTGTTGCATTGAGCTATACTCCCAGCTCTTCCCTCCTTTAAATTTGAATTTTGAGACAGGTCACAGTAAATCACTAGGCTGCGCAGAGTGAATCAAACTTGCCTCAGCATCTCAGAGTGCTGGGAGTGTAACTCCATGTGCAGTTCTACTGGAGTGCGCTGAAATCTATCAACACTTTTATTCCTTGATTGGAGTGTAGTATTTCATTCAAGGGAACACTGGGGCTCTTTTTCCTGTTAATTTCTTTGCTTTTCAATGAGAATTTTGCTTTATTTGCAACAAAGTGTTATTCTCAGTCCGTTTTTTTCTACATAGCATGCAAGTATCTTCTTTCAGTTTATAGACAGCGGGAGGCTGTGGCAAGTTTGTGTACTGAGGTAAGCACTCTTGAATCTTACCCAGGGTACGAGACAGAAGTGCTGATAGATGCTACTCTATCTCTTTTACCATTGAAGGTTTATCTCTTTTTTCATTGAAGGTTTCTGTTGTGGTTAGGATCTGGAGCGTCCCCCAAATTCTCTTGTATTTTAATGGAACCATGCGATGTTGGTGGATTGGGGTCTGGTCTGGAGGGGGGGATTGCAGTTAAGATTAATGGTGTGTAGTGGCCACACCTGGATGCAGGGGGCACTAATTAGTGGGCGGAGACCTGAAAGGATACATAAGCTGCACCTGTCTTCCGGGTGGGCGGGGGACTAGTCTCAACTAGCCTCAGCTTGTCTTCCCGTTTGTGATGTCCTGAGAAGCTGCCTCCACCTCTGCCTCTGTCCTGTACTTTGATTGCTGCCGGCCACCCCGAATGGACTGTGACCTTCGAGACTGTGAGCTAAAATTATCCTTTTCCTAAATTTGTGGGTATTGGGTATTGAGTCACAGCAACGAAAAAGTAACTAAGACAGTTTCTTATTGCTTTAAAATGTCTGCTTCTGGAAGGTATTTATAGTCCATAATGGTTTTAAAAATTATTTTCATTGTTTTCTGGCTATAAGGTCTTCTTGCTAGTGGGCACTGTCAAGATTCTCACATCGTTCTGTGACCACGGAGATTCTCCAAGCATTTTCTTTGTATCTATTATGTGTGAGCTTTACTTCCTAGCTTTACGTTCAGTTTTAAAAGCTACTCTTTAGAGGGAGACATAAAACATATTTTAGATGAGATGGCCTACAGTTATTATAAAAATGCATTTGATATTAACCGTGAAATATAGCTCGTATCAGAGAATTACAATTCCAAAAGTTTAACACAGCTTCAATTAAAAACCCGTGTTTTCTGGGATAGCACAAATTCTGTCAAGAGACTAAGAGAAGAAAGACCAATGTGCTTTTACCTGAAGAGCATATGACATTTTCTCTTTTGTTCTAATTTTTTTGGAAGCATAGCTTCCATTTTGTAGATCTTTAGGACAAACTATATTTTTGTGATTTTTAACAAAATCAATATATTAACCTAGTTCAGAAAAGTTAGGACTATTTATTGAAGACTGCTTTTTCTATAGCGTCTTATATGATACTTCGTTCATGTTCTTAAAATGCTATTGCCTCTAAGAGCTCTGTTCTTAATAACTATCAACATGTTTTAGTTAAAACACAGAGTAAGGGAGAAAGACACTGAAATTTTTAAAGTATTTGATCCCCCAAATTAGTCATTCCATGGAAAAACTCTAGGACATGAATAATGCATGACAATGCTACAGATGACTTTACATATGGTGCTCAAGAATGTGAATAAAGAATAGAAAAAGAAAGAGAAGAGTTCAAAAAAAACCTCATTAGAGAGAAATGTGTAAATTAACAAGGAAGCATCTTTCATTCAATGTGGTTCAACCCATATTTTCATTGGGTGCTTGCTCCAATTGTTGAGCACCGTGAGGGAAATAGGGGCTGCATCCCGTCTGGTCCCTTTGCTCTCTGAGGTTACAGACATATGTGGGAATGTGGAGTAGACATCAATTGTATGTAATTGATGCCGTGCATTGCATCTACCGCAAAACGGCAGCTTAGAGATAATTTCTAGTGAAGGAATTGGGATATCTCCAGAGACGAGACTTGAACTTGATGGCAAATAATGTGTTCGATTTGGGCAAGCTGCCTTTGAAAGGAGAAGGGGTGACTAGAAAAGGCAGGAGGCTTCAAAACATAGAGTGTCCTCTGGAAACGCTGAATAGCTTATTTGTATAGTTGAAGGGAAGTAATAGTGAGGAATGAACTAAAATTAGATTGCTTGCATGCAAGTGAAAGTCTATCTTTTGTCTATAGAAAATAGAATTGAAAATTTGGGGAAGCAGTTAGGCATGATCAGGTAGTGATTTCAAGGACACATACTCGATAACTCTGAGGGTGTTGGTTTAAAATTGATAGTAGGAAGTTAAGCTTTCTGCAATTAGAGAAAAATTGGAAATGGTGTATCAAAGCTTAGTTACATGAGTGACTAAACTTTAAATTCTCCACAAGGGATCATGTCTATAGATTGCAACAATTATTCTATATTTGATTAAGAACTGGAGAAGAGGCAGAGTCACAGAAAAAACTCTAGAGGAGAGAGATTTGAAGTTTGCCACTAAGAGGAAATGACAAAACTTGAAGATGGAAATATTAATTATCACTTGATTATTACATATGGTACATATCTTATCAGATTGTCACAATGTTCCCCATAAATAAGCACTTTTTATATGTCAGTGAAATATCCCACATAAAAGCCCCAGAATGTTAATGATCTTTGTAAATATTGAAAACTGCATAAGCACATTTTACGCAGACAAAAATCTTTACTGTATATTGCTAAGAGACAAGATTTCCACTGAGTGTGGAGTTGTGCACGTGTGGTCCTACCGGTTATGCAGGAGCCAATGGGCTGGCAGGAGCTCTGGAACCCAGAAGTTCAAGACAAACCTAAACCACATAGGGGTAAACTATGTCGAAGAAAATGGAGAGAGAGAGAGAGAAAGAGAGAGAGAGAGAGAGAGAGAGAGAGAGAGAGAGAGAGAGGAAAAAGAGGAAAGGAGGGAGGGAAAGAGGGAAAGAAGGAAGCAAGGCAGGATTTATAAAAAATAATACGTGTGTTATGGCTTGGATATGATTTGACTGTCTCCCCAAAGGTCTGTTTGTTGGGTACTTGGTCCCCACTTTGAGAATACTGAGAGAAGTTGGGATTTTTAAGAGCTGACGAGTAGTGGAAATTTGTTACGTCATTGGGAGGCTGCTTTCTGATGGATTAAAGTCGTTTTCATAAGACTCTAAGATAGTTCTTGTGACAGTCATTTCTTCCCCAACAACCCCTTCTCCTCTTCCAACTTCTGGTCTCAGTAGGAAGTGCTCTCACTTCCACATCTCTCCTTGGCATTTGTCACGTGGTCCTCACTAATATCTCACCAATATTGACACCTTGCCCCTAAACTTCCAGAACTGGGAACTAAATTCAACCCTCTTCTTCATAAAGCACCTAGTTACAGATATTTCAGGAGGATAACTGAAATGCAATAAATAAAATTTGTAATATGATTCAATTATTGTGAGAAAGAATATGAATCTTTGGGCTCCAAAGAGCATAGAAAGATTATGGTGGTTATGATGGAAGGCTCATACATTGCATTTAATATCTCCTTCCTTCTGCTCAACCAGGTGTGAATTATTCCCTACTGGGTGCATTATGTCAGCAACATGGACTTTTAGTAGACTATTGCTAAGGTTTCCAATAGATCATAAAGTTCACAAGTGTTTTGGGAAAAACTATAGAGCAAATATTTTAGGCTTTATGTGTCTGAAGTCTCTACCGCAAGGATTAGACTGACTTTGTCACATGATAATAGGCACAGACTATAGCCGCAGGTTTATAGACATAAGCGGTGGTCCTGTCTTGGCCACCATGAGGCCATGGTCTACCAACTCATGATCCAAATGGGAGATCCTGGGCACTTGATTGTGAAAAGAACTCTTCTACTAGGAAGATGGCTGTAGATTCCAGTCACATAGAAGAGGCAGAATTTACAGGCCTTGGAGACTGCCCAAAGTTGAAAGAAAAGGAAGAGGTGACCATGACTTTAAGTTTCAATGTCATTAGCATTGAAGATGATGGACAATATTCACCCACCAATGTAGAGAACTTAAAACAACAACCGATTTGCAGAGAATAGGATGGAATCAATTTGTTAGGGATGATTTGGCAAAAAGATATTTATGGACAAGGGCTTCAAGTTCAAGAGTGAAGTGACGAATGGATGTGAAGATATAGAGGCATCATTGCACCAGTGATAATTTGATTATTAAAGTCTTAACATGAGAGTTGGTGAGAAATTAGAATTAAAAAAATCATTGACTGACTCCAAGGACATTAGAGAGTCACTATCCTATCTCTCAACATATACTAAAACATATAGGAAAATTTAGAGAAGCTGTCCCCAAATCCTTGGCCATGGACAAGGACCAGTCTGTAGCACTGGGAACTGGGGTGTGTGTCAGGAAATGCGTGGCCCACAGAGGAGTAAACAATCGTCTGTATTTAGAGGGACTTCTCGTTGTTGAATTGCCCCCAATCTCTGCCTCCTGTTACGGTAGTATTAGATGCTCACGGGTGCTTGAACCCTACTATGGACTCTGCATGTGAGGTATCTAGTTCACACACTCCTTGTGAAAAAAAGTAATGCCTGATTATCAGGGGCGGAGCTGAGGCAGTGATGCTAGCCCCTTGAAGTAACTGGAAACGTAGAGTATCACTGTAGTGAATTATATATCATAGCATTATATGCTGTAACACAACAATAATAAAAGAGCAAAATAAATGTAATGTGCTTGGGTCATTTCAACCACCCCACTCTAATCCATGGAAAATTTCTCTTCCACAAAACCGGTCCCTAGTGCCAAAATGGTTGGGAACCATTGATTTAACCATTCTTCCATTAATCTATTCTCCCCTTCCCCCTCCAACCCTCAAATCCTGGCAGTTGGAAAGATAACTCTGTGAACAGGAATGGTAATCCTGAAATTTCGTGACCAGCTTTTCTCTTGAATTCCATTAGCAAAGAATACAAAATGATTCCTTGGAAATTTGGAATACTAATTTGTCAGTTCATAAAAAGCAAATGGTTACATCCAGATCTGCAAAGTAGCTTTTGAAAGAATTTTATCCTAGAAAGACAACTTCTCTGGGATGAGTGCTTGTGTCCCCCCCGCCCAAAATCCCTACGTTGCAATTTTAGTCCCAGTGGAGATGATATTGAAAGTTGGGACTTGGTTGGTTAGGTGAGGAGAGGAGAAAGGTCACGAGTAAGATTAGTTAGCTTGTAAAAGAGACTCCAGAGGCATCTTCTGCTTTTTTAAGCATGTGAGGATGGGAAGATCACCTTTGTAAGCCGGAAAGCGGGCTCTCAACAGACATTACAACTGTGAGAACCAAATACATGCTTCTTACGTAGCTCAGTACATGGCATTTTGTTACAGCAGCTGAAGGGGCTGACTCCAAATGATGGCAGAGATGGCAGAGGCTGATTCCACTTGAGAAATTCATTACATTTTCCAAGTTACAGAATTAATGAAAGGTGTTTTTTGCTTTTTTTCCCCTGCAAATTATTGCAGGAAATCTAGGCCTCCTGCTATCCTCACTCGGGCATCTGGATGGAAGTGAGCGTCTGACTTGGCAATACGGTGGTTAAAAAAAAAAATGAAAACAAAAAAGAAAAGTACGTGGAATTTAGGCGTCTCTTCTCTCTGGAGCTGCTTGGCAACAATCAGGCCGTTAATATTGTCATTATTATTCAGAGATGTGGTCATATAAGTCAATATTTTGATGTTAAGTTTGAATGTTTCCATAGATAAATTATCCAGATATTTTGGCCTCTTTATAAAAAATAGGAAATGGGAAATAGATCTAGGACAAATTTTTTAATAATATGGATTTTTCCCTCTTTCACATAGTGTGAAAGTTGAAGTCATTGCCAGCAGCACTAAAACAGTCAGACCACTTTCAGAAATTCAGTCACCTCTTAAACACTTAGAGGCGGAATTGAGTGAAAACCCGTTTTCAGAAGAGTTTCCAAGGAAGTAGAAAGTTTCCACACCCTACATCTTGTATTAAAAGAAATGGAAACTGGTCTATGTCTGCCAAAAAGTCTGACTTGTGTGTCAGAGGCTGTTGAGCATTATCATCAGTAATAAAAATGTGAACATGCTTGACGCTATATTAAAATCCACTCTGAAAAGCTTAACCTAATAATATTTTTGGATACATTTAGCTTTTATTCAATGATAACTGTAATTCCACATTTTAAATAACAATAAGAGAAAAGGAAAGAGGAAGTAAATGAAATTCAAGCAAAACATTAGAAAAATGTATTGAAAACTATTTTGTTTTTCTTCAAAATCACACTCAAAAATCTTTAGATCATGTCCCTAGTGAGCCGGAGGCCAGCAGTAGGAATTCCTGTTTTTGTTTTTCTGATTACAAACATAATCCATGCTCACATGAAACTGAAATGATTCATAAAAGTATGGAAAGAAAGTAAAATTATTCCCAGATTTCACAGACATAATCATTATTAATGTTTCCAGACATAATTCCACACTCCACTCCACATGTACATTTGTATAAATAGTTAGCATGTAACATTATGTATGTATAATTTTACATAAATGGGTGTACACTTTGGAGTTTTTTTCTTTTGGTTACACAACTTTTTCCATTCAACAATATCTAATTGACAATTGTTCCAAGTTAATAAATATGAATCTACTGCTTGATTGTTTTTTCATTCTTCTATCTGTTATTCTGTTGCAGGATTATTACATAACTTGTTTTGTCAATCTGTTGATCTCTGTTGATCCTTTAGATAGTTTCCAATTCTTTATGTGAAAAGTACTAAGATAAACATAGATTATACATACATGTAAGTCTTATATGCATATATATATGTAAATATGTGAGTCATATACCACACACACGTAACATATATATGTGAGTCATATACCACACACACACGTAATATATATATGTGAGTCATATACCACACACACACACACACACACACACGTAAATTAAATTGTGTACATTCTTAGAAGCAATGACCAATCATTAATTTATTCATTTGTCCATTCATTTAACAAACATTTATGCATCGAAGCAAGCAGCAAAGTCAGCAATGGACACTTATAACCATGAGAGATAAGAATTTATATTTGCTGAACTTAATTTTGGGGGAGGTAATACTGGGGACTGAATCCAGAATCTTCACACTGAGCTACATACATGCACACCAATACTCCAGTTTTACAATTTGAGACAATGTCTCGCTAGGTCACTAAGTTGTCAAAGCTGGGTTCCAACTTTTGATTCTTCTGTCTCACCCCCCAGAAGACTAGTGCTACAGATATGTACCACCATGCTTAGATTAGAGTTTATGATTTTTACAAGCAAGGAACAGGGAGCAAGAAGAAAGTCAGCATGTATACCTCCCCTCTATGGGGTTTTGGGGAGACCATTGGGTAGGTAGGTACCTGGCCTAGTGTCTTGCTCACTTTCTCATGACTGAGACACCCCCACTTTAAAGGAGAGGAAGCTTGTTTTGGCTTATGTTTCAGAGGTCACAGTCTTTTCGTGGTCAGCAAACAAAGAACAGTCCAAGAAAGATGTTCAAGGCATAAGGACCAGAAGCAGAAAGGCAGAGGAGGACCATGGCACAAGTTTGGATCCACCCTTTCTGACCAAGCTCAACTTCCTTACTGCCGTGAAATCATCAATGGATTAATCCCGTGGTTCGTGTAATGCGGCATAATCCAGTCACTTTCCTAAAACATGAGGCTTTGGGTGAACGTTCCAGATTCAAACCCTAACACCTGGCTCAGTCATGTGAAGTCTGGAGGCCGGTTAAATTGTGAGGGACTAAAATCCTACCACACTGGGAAGCCACTAGAGGGGTTTATGCCCCAGTAAACTTAAAATGATGAGTTTAAAAGGATTACTGCAGTTGCTCTGTGAACTTTGGGAAGTTGTGGGGGCCAGAGTGAGAACAGGAAGTTCAAAGAGACTATTTCAGTAACCCAAGGGGAAGTCAGAGCAAGAAGCAGTTTGTGCAGCAGGAGCTGCAGATGAAAGGTTCTGCTTACATCATATGAATGTTGAAATGCTTCTTAGTCGCGTGTGAAGATACCCACGATGCAGCTGAATGTCTGAATTGGGAACCTAGGAAAATAAATTTGAAAATTATCAGCATATGAATAGTATAAAGTCTTGGAACTAGAGATAATATTTATGGACACTGTGTAGAAAGGGAAAGATACAGGCTTGGAGTAGCCTCTGGAGCACTCCAAGGTTTCCAGATGGAACAGGAAGGCAACCAAAAGGGGAAGAAAAAAAAGAATATTCAGTGAGGAAGCAGTAAACTGCGTGGAACCTTCATGTGGTCCAAGCCAAAAAGAACGGAGTCAAGGGTCCTGTGGATTTTGCTCTTCAGACATGTCTGGGGAACCTGAGAAGGGTAGTTTTATGGGTATCATTGGGACAGAAGCCTACTAGAGGTGAGCTAAGATGAGCAGGGTGTGGGAGGAAGTAGAGACCACACGGACAGTAGTTTTAGAAATTTTAGTTGGAAAAGGACAGGAAATATGGCAACAGAATGGAGATAGAAGTGAGAGACTTTCGAAAGTGGAATATGCTAACCACACTTAAAATCTGATGGAATTCACGCCATAGAAATTGACAATGCAAGACAGCCAGGCTAAAATCTAAGAGGCTCATTTTTCATGAGGCAAAAGTGGGATCCAGGAAATAAGTGGCAGAGTTGGAAGGTGCAGAAGTCACGGCCGTGACTAGAGGTACGGTGGGTGTTGTCCACGCAGGCACAGGTCAATCATTGGTCTTGATGGTGCTTGTCTAAGAGAGCTCTTAGGGTAGCATGTGAAAGGAAGAAGGAAGATGTGTGGAAACGAGATTATAGAGGTGGTGTGGATCCTCCAGCGACAAAACCAAGGGTGACAGCCTGGGAACAGTGAACTGGGGACTGGACAGAAGAGGAAAATGTGGGGAA
Organism: Ctenodactylus gundi; assembly: GCA_004027205.1. Classification (NCBI taxonomy): domain Eukaryota; kingdom Metazoa; phylum Chordata; class Mammalia; order Rodentia; family Ctenodactylidae; genus Ctenodactylus; species Ctenodactylus gundi. Next base: position 1,090,048 of record PVKB01000029.1, read on the forward strand.
TGAAAGGAGAATCCATTTAAGGAGACACTCAAATTGAATTCAAGTTTAAATAGTCGTCATGGTGAAATCACCTACAATAGTGCCTGAGCTAGGGCTGGGGATGGGAATAAGACACAATTAATAAGACATCTAAGCAATGAGAGAGAAAGAGAGAGAGAGAGAGAGAGAGAGAGAGAGAGAGACAGAGAGAGACAGAGAGAGAGAGAGAGACAGACAAAGACAGAAAGACAGAGAGAGATAGAGAGAAACAGATAGTAAGACAAAGGTAGGACCTAGGTAGAGTTTTGTAGTATTCAATAATTCAGAGAGTAAAAAAGGAGTAGTTTGAGAAAAAAAATGGGGAATGAGGAAAGAGGAAAACATGTTCAATTGATTTCCAGACCATGAGAGACTTGGGCTTTGAGAAAGAAAAATGCCTATCCCACAAGAGAATTGCAGACATACCTGTGTTTTCATGGGAAGATCCAAGTTCACCCATCACCCGGGAGAAGAAGGAGCAAGGATAAATCAGAGTAAAGTTTGAAGATGCAGAGAGATTTGCTAATGCAGCCATGAGTCCAGTACGTCAGTGGAGCAGACATTGGGAATGCAGTGAAGATAGAATGATACCGGGCCAGGAGGGGTGCTGGGAGAGACTAGAGTGACGAGGCATGTGAGGCCCAGATTTTTAAGGACACTTCGAGGTTGTTTTGTTTAAACTTCTAAGCTTTGAGAAAAAGAGAGGTGGTATGTAATGATGCTAAGAATATGGGTGTCTTGATGATTTGAAGGCTGCATACTACGGAAGTAAGGAAGTGGAAAAGCTGGAATATTTGAAGGCTGGAGATATTGTGGTCCAAGCAGAAGTATAATACTGGAAATTATAATTTTAAAAATAAATGCAGCAGGGATAAGGCCTACACGGTGGGTGAATATAGTCGTAGATAGCAGAGGCGAATGTTCTAAGTAGAGAGAAAGTGAAAACAATTTGCAACGAGAAGTTTGGGCTGGGGCACTAGGCAACTCTTTTAGCGGTAACCAGTAACTTCAATATCACAGAATTCATAAAAATTAAAACTTTCTCTCATGGCAGGCTGAAGTGGGTGGTGTCCTGTCTCTGCTGGGCTCAGTCTCTTGTCCAAGGTGGCTAAGTAGTTCTTATCTGAGACGCAGTTCTGATGGTAGAGAAGAAAAGGAATTAAGTCCTGGAGATTGATTTCAATGTCCAAACTCTGTGGCAGGAGTCCCTAAGCCCTGAATGTAGATTGGCCTAGGTACCAGTTCCTGGTCAGGCCCCAAGACAGAGGAGCTGGGAGGAGGAGGGGAGTGGCCAGAAAACTCTGCGTGCTATTAGTGTACTCTTATTAGGATCTAGTGGGCTGCTGATTGACAGGAGGCAGAGCTTCATTCCCCGCCCCCTTTCTGCAACTGCTACATGTCACAGGTACCCTCCAACAACCTACTGCATGGCAGAAACTTTCCTGAGTCCTTTGGAGAAGAGTCTTCTACTAAACTGGCACTGGATGTCAAAAGGGTTGAGGAACCCTGGCAGGCAGAATATACCTCCTTCTCATCTATATCCCATTGGCCTAAGTGTCTGAAAAGTCGTAGCACAGGAGGAGCCCATTTTGCTTACAGGTAGACGTAGCAACAAATAATGCAATCGGCCACAGTTGACACTAGAGATCCTGAGGTTGTCACCAACCTCAGGATTATGGGTTTTTTTATATGAGGACTAACACGTCCAAAGCCTAGGAAGGCGATCATTGAAATGACTAAAAAGGACTAGTTAATGTCATAACATTGTCAAGGAGATCATGTTAATATAAAATCGAGCTGTTACGTTCTCTTGGGAAACCCCACCCTTCAACAAAAAAGTGACCAAGGAATTCAGCAAAACATAGTAAATGTAGTGAGTCAGATAGAGTCAGATACACAGATCTGCAGAAGCACGGAGCATTGATGGTTTTCTCAACTCAACCATTTCTTTTTTAGGAGTCATTATCAGCTTCAGGGCCCTGTGGATACACATGCAGGATTGAAGAGCCAGTCCGTTGAGTGGATTGGAAACTCTTCACGTCTACAATCAGAAACTTGGCTTGACTTCCACATTTCTTTCTGTATTTAGACTCTAAAGATATAGAGGCATTATTTGGTTGGAAAGTCCGACTAGTTGCATGACTAAGCTTTAATTAAAACAAGAATTTTGGTTTAAAGACGGACAGTGCTTATGATGGGAGGAAGTAGCTACAAGAATCTTGTGATAACATGTTAGAGCTGGATAACCAGTTTGATACAAATGAAAGAGATGGAAATTTTTCACTCATTCCAATATACAGGTCTTTTTACAGCTCTGATGGTCTCTAGATCTATTGTACTGATGACAAAAGAAGTATGGTGTATTAACCTTGATAGTAATGGCAGATATTGAACTAAGTACCAGATATTTTTACATAGATTTTATTAACTGAATTCTCAAAATAACAACTCTATGAAGTGTTATTATCAGATCCATTGTATAATTTAGTAAACTTAAGAGTGAAAAGATAAATGACATCACACACATGCGTGCGCGCATGCACACTGCCCCCCCCACACATTTAGTATAGCCTGAATTAAATGTGACTCAAGCTTGAATTAAGCAATTCAATATATCCATGATTCCAAAATTGTGTGCCAAGATAATCAGGGATAATGTTGAAAATTCATGGAGATTTATCTTAGGATCTTTTATATTTTCTTTGAGTAATGGCACCATCTGTCAGACACTACATAAAACACCATATCTAAGTCATTTGGACTTCACGATTCAATACGTGGGGTTGTTAGTTGTTTCCTTTGACCTAGAGGTATCTTGAGAAAAATAATTCTGAGACACTGGGGCTGTTGTGAACTTTGAATATTTATAGTGTTCTGTCCCCATACTGGAAGTGAGGTGTATAATAGCATTTCAAAAAATTCTATTACAGCCCGTTGTCATTTTTTGCCTCTGAATCATTACCATTGATGTGTCTATTTTTTTTTTCTACTGGGATTACTAACATTGTTTTCATCTTAATCGCCACTATTCACTTTATCATTCTGAATAACTGTCATCATATTTAGAAAGAAATTTGGGTAACATGTTCAAAGGAAGGCTATCTACTTGTTTTGCTAACTTGAAGTTCCAAAATATTGCGTTTAATTGGAAAGTTCCATGTAACTTAGCTATTCTCATATAAGAAATCTTAATGGTATTTTAACTCAGGACTTTGTATAAAGATGAAAAAGAGTGTCTTGAGATCAGTTTATGAAGTAGACCATAATGAGACCCTTATACAATTTTGTATACAAGTTTATATTTAAGAAATAATCTCCACCTCCTCAAGAAAACTCTCACATTCAAACTGATTTCTAATATGAGTCTTCTGTTTCTACTCCTTCAAAACTTAGTGATGATTTTTAATTATGACCACTACAGAAGCAGCTCAGGCCAGGACTGAAATTGTCTTCTAGACCTTTTGGAATGTATGGAGATAATGTGCTTTGTCTTGTACAGTTCCCCAGTTCTTCCTTCAGTGAATATATTAACCACTACAGTATCCTTACTCTTTGCTTATGAATTTATTCAAGGATTATATTGAATTCTTAGTACTTATTAAGCATGTTCTTGGAATGCTGTGCTTTTGTCTGATGTTCCATGGTGATTACTAGTGACCTTTTCGTTCCACTCTTGAAAAACAGCATGGTAAGTTCTATGTACTTCTCTGACCTGATTATTCTGCTGTTGCCATTTTATTGGTGTGTGTCTGCATAAGAATAACTAGGCAGCCAAGCAAAGGCGAATCATGACTAAGACCCCTTTAGATAAAGCACTCTGTTTGGTGTCTGTCACTCAAGCAGAGCCACATTCCTTATAACATGGCTTGACTTAACTACAGCTGTTGAAAACCAACCTTTTTTTTAAAAAAATTCTTCACTGAGTAATCATAGCCTAGGTCGTCTTGCTCCAGCAAATCCTCTATAATTGGGTGACCTTGTTGACATATAGAAGTCTTAGGAACTGAATGTTTCTGTGAGTCTTGAATTTCATATTGGAGCTTTAACTTCAAATGAGAAAATCTTTGGAAAGTAATAAGGGTTAGGTGAGGTCATGGGGTGGAACTCTCATAAGATTAGAGCTGTTATAAGTGATTTCAAAGAGTTTTCTCTTTCTCTCTTTCTCTCATTCTCTTCTCTGTTTCTCCACACACACACACACACAGAGACACACACACTGACACACACACACACACACACACTGACAGACACACACACACACACACACACACGGACATAGCAATAACCAGGCTAACATAATCATGAAGCCAACTGAAGTGAAGTGCACTTCCAAACACTCCTCCAGGAGGAAAGTCCTGATCAGAGCGCACCAACCAATCATGTTGATGTCCTGATCTCAACCTTCTAGGCTCTAGAACCATGACAAAATAAATATATTTTCTCTTTAAACTACCCAGGCTCTGGAATTTTGTAACGGCAGCCCAAGCTCACTAACGTAAGTAAGTAATTATTTGGGGAAATTTCTTGTTTGCTTAATGATCAATGCCCTCAAGTCTTGTTGACTTATTGCTTTGTAAGTCAAACTGATATCCAACCACGAATCAAATAAAACAAGATCAAAGAACTCCAAAGTTGTTTTTTGCTTGACATGAGCAGACAGATAAATTTCCAATCCTCTTTTCATTGAACAGAAGAGATAAAGCCATTACTTTTTATCTTTAGAGAAAATTCACCAGAGAGAAATAGGGAGCACTGTCAGCTTCCACTGTTCAGGACAAGAACTGCCCTTGGTTCCAACGTGAGGAACTCGGCTCTTGGTGAGACTGCTGCCAGACTGTGGCTACCTGATTGCTCAAATGTGAGAATGCATCTAAATAGAGTTAATGTTTTGTAATAACAGGGACAGTAAACAAGTGCCATCATAGTAAGCCTAAATGGTCAAACGTGCTGGTATGACATACGATTCATTGCATTTCAGGTTAAAATGAAAAGGTGAATTTGTTTATATGAATTTTGGCGAATAACAAGTGCAAATTGAAAGCAAATCATGCCATAGCAGTAGTCTTACTGTGTGTGTGTGTGTGTGTGTGTGTGTGTGTGTGTGTGTGTAATATACAAAGTAGAAAAATAAGTTTCACATTTTACTGCATACTCTACTCAGCTGGGACAAACTTACTGTCCAGGTAGCCATAAGATTTCCTGTATATCACAGTATGCATCCTGTTCTCAGCTGATCTCTGAAAATTTTCTCATTACATTTATGTCAACAAGAGCTTAAAGCAAATGTGGATTCGTCACTTCAGACATGTAAAAGGTGTCTACTTATAAATTTTTGTTTTCTCCTTCACTATTACTATTTCTGCAGATCTTTCTGGTTTCAACCCTTTCATTTTTATAAGGCCTATTTCCTTTGAAGGCTGTGTACCAAAGCCTGTCCTAGATAAAGGAGGTTCCCCCGTGCTGATCGGTAGCTGAGACTGGACATTATCTGAGAATACTCTCGGTGCCTTATACAAGGTACCAATTTTGATGATCAACAACAGAAATATTGATCTTATAGATTTGCATTATGATATGAGAATTCATTCCCGTAAAAGAAATCTCAGTTTCATTTAGTTATGGAGTTAAGAGTAGGGACCCTCAAAATGGAGGTGTATTTGTTGGTACTTTTTTTAGTTCTTGATGATCTAGTCCTTGGGTTAATATTATAGTGTCTGTTCTGTGAACACAGTTGAACGTATATGATGATTAAATTCCCTATCCTTGTTTTTCTGTTAGAAATAAAATGCAAAACAAAAACGCAATGCTCTTGAATGCTGTGGCAATTTAAGATTAATCAGGCAATGAATTTTGAGGACTTCTTTTTGGCAGGCATTTTGCGAAAAACACAAGAGGCAAAAAGATCATAAAATCTGCCTAATAAACAAAGATAAATCTCTGTCATTTCATCATTTAAACTGCAAAGATAAAGGATTGATAGTTACTAGCAGAGTGCACAGGATATGTGCTAAAATCAACCCACAAAGCAAGAGTTGTGTGAGGGTAGCATCTGGTCCTGACATGAGTTGATGAGTGACATGTGGCCAGGCACAGGTGAAGAGACGTCTATTGTGAGGAGACAGCATACAAAGCCCCAGAAGCCAGAGATGATGGTTTATTTGTTGAGGTTGAAGGAACATTCATTTGGCTGACTACCAAGTGTGATCAGGGAGAAAGCAGGGTTTGTTTACTTGTGAGTTTAGAACTGGACAGGAAAGGCAATGATGTGTAGATGGCTCTTTCTACAGGCAACGCCTGACAAAGATGAAGAATTCAAAACTTCTGCCTCCAAAGGTGAATTCTTTACACTGTAACTTGTAAAGTAGAAAGTGTTATAATAATTTAAGAGCACACACAGCATTCTCTGCATATAAGGGACACATATGATGTTAGTGTGAAAGGAGACGATTAATTTGACTCTGTCTACTTTTTTTTTTGAGGCAGGGGCTTGCTTTGCAGTCCAGGCTGGTTTTAACTCACTATGTAGGCCATACTGGCCTGGAACGCATGGCAAATTTCCTGCCTCAGCCACCCAACACCTGGGATTATAGGCATGAGCTACCATGCCTGGCTTATATGGTGCTGAGGAATCAAATCCAGAGCCTTGAGCTTGCTAGGCAAGTGCTTTAACCGATGAGCTATTCCTCCAGCCTTTGTATCTACTCTCGTAACATAAATCTCTATTGTCTGATTATCTATTTAGAAGAACAGTGTGTTTAAGATAATAAAGGTAAGACAATTGTATCCTATAAAGATTTCTCTTAAATAAATGCACTATGGAAGAGATCTATTGTAATTCCCTAAAAGTCATTGATATCTTTTTGAGGTTTTTGTCTCTCTGATGCTTTGCAACTGCTCATATAATAATTTAATAACATTAATTTGTTAATGAGTTAAATTTGAATGGGACGACCAACATGAAAGGGATAAACAGCATGCCAGTATCACCCAAGTATTCTAAATGAAAATTCTCCACACAAGTGCACAGTGCAACTGAGCCTGGTAGGGCAATCCTACAGTCTCAACACTCTGGGAAACTGAGGAAGGAGGATTAAAAGTTCATGCTCTGCCTGGGCAACTTATCTATTTAGCAATACCCTGTTTCAAGATCAAAAATAAAAATCGGCTGGGGATTTAGCTTAGTGTAATGGTCCTAGATGTACAGAAAAGTATATAACGGCACATATGAGACTGAAATATAGTAAAAAAAAACACACTTTAAGAAGATATTCCTCTGTTCTCTCAATAGCACATTGAAACTAACACACATGCGTGCACGCACGCACACACACACACACAGAAAGATGCACATAAAATGAGTTGCTATAGATGCAAAATAAATTTTCAATTGAGGTTAGAAACCACAATCATCTATACAGCTATAAAATGAGGTGTTTTACTTTAAGAATCAGTCCTTTTATGGTGTTAGAAAAAAGTGGGCCCAAAAGGCCCGTATATCAACTAGCTGAGGGGAATATAATTATAGAAAATCAAAAACCTCCATGAACCTCAAGGATCGATGTGAGTTATTCTATTAAAAATGTAATAAACACATATGCTGTCAGGTAAAATTCCTTGGCCACTAAAACATGATGTTGGTTTGCTTTATTTCTCCCCCTCTGAAGCCTGGTTACCTTGTCCCATTTTTAGATTTATTGGCTTCTCTTGGACAACATATATCACAAGAGACATTTGTGAGCAAGAAGGGGATTAAGAAGAAAAACAAACTGAAATTATAATGCTGTCCCAGACATTCATCTTGATATGAAGAGACCAAAAATACGAAATCTCAACAGTTTTGTCTGATTGCACCAGAAAAAAAATCAGTTGTATTAGTCAGTTGGTCAACTTAAAGGATCAGAAATTTATTTTGGCTCACAGTTACAGTAGATTCAGACAGCTACTTGACTACTTCCAGGGTACAGTGAAAGGACTGGGTGGAATATAGTTTCTCTGATCATGGAGGCTGAGAAACAGAGAGAGAAAAAGAAACCAAGGACAGTAGCCGTCTTTCAGGTCATGGCCCGGGTTATCCAGGCCACATTCAACTACTTAACTCATCATTGGGATGAACCCAGTGACTTTGGTAAAGCCCATCTCCTTACACAAAAGCTTTAGGGTACAATTTAGATTCTTTGATTTAAATATGACAGCCCTCCTTGTCCTCCAAAGAGTTATGTCTACCTCACTGTGTGACATACAGTTAGTCTATCCTCAAGCATTGCAGAGTTCTTAACAGTTCCAGGATTGCCGAACAGTTCCAAGTCCAAAGTCTCCTCTGAGACTCCTGGTAACCTGTTAGCTGAGAGCTATGAAAGTCAAAAAGAAAGCCAAATTCTTCCATCACACATAGGAGGGTAGAAAAAAAAATCAAAAGGAAGACAGAAACCTTGCAAGGAAATATATCACATTTTGTAGCTTTAGCACCAAAGACAGGATGTGGTAAGATGTGAGCTCCAATGTATTGAGGGGCCATGGGCCTTGTTGGTAATTCTTGAATGTTCAGTACTTGTGGTTTGAGTCTTTGACAGAGAACATTTCAAGGTACTGTATGAGTCAAGTCCAAGCCTTGTGTAAGCAGAGACATGGGTTCATACGGGGTCAATAAAGAAGTGTAAGGCCAACAATGCGCTCTCCACTTAAAAAGAAGCTAGTGTGGTCAGCTAATCTTGAAAATTGCAAGAATTCACTTTATTTCACTAAGCCATGAAACAGAAATAATCAAAGCAATTATCTTTTAATTATCCTTGAATATTTAACTTTCATTTTTTGCTATCCTTAAAAAGAGTGATCTTCAATTTTATTTTCCAGTGGCTTTGATTAGGTACTATTTTCTTTAGGCTACATATTGAGTTTAAAACGCTTTGGTAATGATATACTGAACAATTTTATTTAGTTGTACAAATTTTTAGGCATAAACGGCTGACTCTATAATATCCCATTTCCATTAAAGTTAAATTCAAATCTTATTTTATCACATACATAAAGGACACAACATAAAATCTACCTTCTTAATAATTGTTAAGCATACAATACATTATTGTTAACTGTAAGTCACTGCTGTGTAGTCAACCTCAAAAGATCATTCATCTTGTTTAATTAAGATTATATGTCTATTGAATAATAACTCTCTTTTTTTGACATCCCCCTACCTCCCAAAAACCGCTATTTCATTTGTTGATTCCCATGAACGTGACCTCATTCAAATGAGATCATGCCATATGTCTCACTGTGCCAAGATCGATGTCCTCAATGTTCATTGTCACTTATTGTGGAATCTCCTTATTTTTCCTAAGGGCCACATACAGATATATGAATACTATTTTATTTCTTCACCTTTATCAATACTATATACTCTATCCATCATATTTCAATGAACGTTTAGGTCGTTTCATCTTTTGACTATTAACTACTGTTGACTATTGCAAATGGTGTTGCAATAGTGTGCATAGAAGTGCTGACTTTTGTTTTTCTTATTTGAGACAGGGTCTTGCTCTGTAGTCAAAGCTGGTCTTGAACTCACTACATAGCCCCGCTTGGCCTCAAACTCATGGCATCATCCTGCCTCAGTCTCCCTAGTACTGGGATTAGCTAGCATTTCTTCTAGGTCTTGATTTCAATTCTTTCTGATAAATGCCAGAAGTAGGACTGTTGGATTTTATAATTATGGTGTGTTAAATATTTTGAAAGTCCTCCACTGGTTTTCCATAACAACCCCACAACATTGCATGCCACTAACTGTGTGCAAGGATTCTTTCTCTTCATTCTTGTCCATACTTGTTTTCATTTATTTGATAATATTCATTCTGACAGGTGTGAGATGATATCTTATTATGACTTTGATCTGAATTTTATATATTTGTTGGAAATTTGTGTGGTTTCTTCAGAAAAATGTCTCTTCAAGCTCTTATCCCATTCCCAGCTTGGTGAGACACTGTACCAAAAAAAAAAATCTCTTAGCCAATGTGTATATTAGTTTTTTTATCTAATAAGTTGTATTTCTAGAAATTAATGACTTCTATGATATACAGTTTGTAATTATTTTTCTCATCCTCTATGTTGATTTATGCACCATGTTGATGGCTGTGCTTTATAAAAATGAATGTAACTTTGAAATATGTAAAAAGAAATTAATTTTGTTGCTACAGAGGAAAGCTAGGAGTCTTAGAAAGGGAAATATTTCGATGTAGAGGAATAAGATTTGCAAGTGATATGCTCTGAGGTCTTAGAATTGCCTTAAACTTTTCTGACAAACATGTCTAATTATTACTTATCTTGGACACTCTGGTTGCTTCATAACCATCCATGTATTTCTTTCATAAACACATCAAAATATCAATAGGTGAGATCTTCCATATCATCAATGATACTTCAGGGACTGGTATGTCCCGAACTGCTGTCAATCCTGAAAAACAATTTTCTTTGCAGTGAAATAATTTACTCAATGATGAAAAGGCAATGGTCATTTTCACACTCCGCAGAAGGAGGCTGATAAGATGATTGCTGAACAGGAAATCACAAAAATTTGGTGTTGGCATAAATCTATTTATCTATCATGTATTGGCTTTTATCCTTCTGATTTGATTAGTTTGTGATTTGAGACTCTTTTGGGAGGGGAACTTGTTATTTTTTAGGCTTTTGCCTTTGACGACAAAACTACCCAGCTCTTGGAAAATGTCACTTCACTGTGACCCTGTGAATTTGACCTCGTGAACCCCAGAAAGAAAGAATCTATAGCCTCCTCTTTTGGTCCCCATACTCATGCTTTCCTTGATTTGTTTATACTCCCAGAATTACCCTCATTTGACTGTCTACCTCCTCCCCACTGATAACCATTTCTATTGCAGCAATTACAAAAAAAAGTGAACACAGTGTACTCAGTTCTGCCCTCACTCAGAACTATAATCTTGTGGCTGCTTTGGGAGACGATAGCAAAAGAGTAAGATGCACTTTCTTCAAAATTTGGCAGAAGGCTCACGTTTGGATGGGAAAATATGCTTAATTTTCACCGAGTTCCACATTCTATGTGTTTTTGCTCTTATAAAGGAAGGAGGAGGACAAGGTGATGGGTGCGGAAACAATCAACTGGACAATCACTTGTTTTAGGTTGTCGGTCTCTATCACCGTGGTGATTAAATAATACTAAGGCTGTGTAAGAGTTTTCCTCCACTGGGCTGAGAATTTGGAAATGTTATCTGAGGGGTCTGCGAAGGATAATTGTGTGCCTAATGAACACATAAGCACATTTTTCATAATGATCTGCGAATTTGGTGACTATGCAAAATAAGGTGAAATGAAGTGCTTGCTCTACTTTTTAGGGAAAATGGATTTCACAGCTGTAGACCTGTCTTTATTTATGCTTTTGATATGATGATGGAAGACAGAGACGATCTTATAGTTTGAGATCACTTCTCACTTCCTTTTCTGTGCAGCTGCGGTGACTTGACTAACGTTTGTAAGGATGTATGTTGATAGGGAACATTGAAGGATGTGTCCATTTACCTACAAATGACTCAGATCTATCTGTCCATATGAAAGAGTAGTGCTCCATTAGGTACACATGCTACATTGTTTTGTATCCATTGATCTGTTGATGTTTTCTGTTATCTTTCTCAATTTAGCTGTTGGGAGTTGTGCTGCTGTAAATATGGGTTTTATGCATCTATGTTAAATGTCTTTTAATCCTTTTGGAAAGATATTCAGAAAAGGCATCAAATGAAATATTTATTTTCAGTTTTTTGAGGACCCTCCATACTGCTTTCCATAGAAGGTTAAGTATCATATGATTCCTCTCTTAAGAGAAACCCAGAATACAGGTAATTTCTGGAATCAAGGGGGTGAGGGATTGAGAGTTTGAGGGAATGAGGGAGAGAGTGAGGGTGCCAAAACAGAGGAGGAGAAGGGATTGTAAGGTTGACATATATGTGCACAAAACTCTCAAGCTCAATGTAACCATTCTCTCTCTCTCTCTCTCACACACACACACACACACACACACACACACACACACACACACACACTCACACACAGTGATGTTAAGGGTGAGAAGAAAAAAAATAAGGAATGGATTGCTGTGCTTCCCTGGAATCACCGATTCTGGCCATCGTCTGAACCTTTTTCACATCTCAAATCGGTACGAGATTGTTGACTTGAGGGACATTTTTACAACGTTCAAACCAATGCTTACTGCTTGGGTAAGATGTATCCATTCAGAGAAACATCATAATGTCTGAATCTTGATTCAATTAAGGCTGATTGGCATCAGGCTTCCGAAGAGAATAATATTCTGTCCTGCCTTCAGAATTTCCTTCACATAGTCTGTATGAAGTCACTGTTTCCGAGAAGAGCTTCCTCCTGTGATCAGCAGCCTGCCACTGATCTCATCTGGTTCCCATAGATAAACGTTACATAACATATACGAACAGTGGCTGGCCCCTTCAACCATTGTTTGGGCACTGGCTCAAAGGAGTGATTCCTCAACTCGGAGATACTGCAGTCAGAAATAAGTTCCTGGTATGTTTTCAATCACTTTTAAATGTGCCCCTTCAGAACAGAATAAGGAGAGGGAAAGAGGCACGCATGGAAATTTCTTATGTCTTTGGGAGTAGGGCCTACGGATGTTCTCTTAAACACGTGGGCATCTTTCCAGGGATTTGTGGATTAGCTTGCACTTTCACCCCAGTCGATTCTGGCTGCAGATGTTTTATCAAGAGAGTGAACTCAGTTGACTGCAACCCTAGAGGTGGGTTCATGGGGTAAACTTCTTCGAATCTCTTTTGAAATAGTATTAAAATAACTCCTTAAAATGCTACCTTAGTCCACTCGCCACTTTCATCTTCCGGCATAGTTGACACACAATTCTTTTCTTTTTCACATGTGATTTGTTGGAGTAGAATTCTTTTAGAACAACTGTCTTAAGTGTATCATTGAGGTTCTGCCAGGTGAGCAAGTGATCAAGTCTGCGACCCAGGTCAATTTCCTTGTATACCTATTTAGAGATACAAGGAGTTAAGCCCAAAATAATTTACATATCTTCCCATAAGCAGCCTCACCAATGTTCTTCAAGTTTGTTACAAATACAGGGGCTGCCTCAGCAGTTAAAGCACTTGTCTAGCAAGTGCTAAGTCATAAGTTCAATTTCCCAGCACCACATAAGCCAGGCATGGTGGCGCACACCTGTAATCCCAGTACATGGGAGGCTGAGACAGGAGGATTGCCTTGAGTCTAAGGCCATCATGGGCTCCATAGTGAATTCAGGATCAGCATGGACTACAGAGAGAGACCCTGTCTCAAATAAATAAATAAATACATAAATACAGATATAAATATTTAGAAAGGAAAAACTCTAGTTTCTTCTTAAGATAATAATTTTCTTAATTCTACTAAAACATAGCCCATTCTAAGTCTTCAAATTTCACAAGCAATTAAGTCTCTGGGCACTTTAACAACAACAACAACAAAATCCTTAATAATAACTGTGAAAAGCATCTCATTAAGTTTTTATAAAAGTTTTTTTAATAGGGGAATATTGTTAAAATTCCAAAACTACATTAACAGGGTTTGGCAAGTTGGCAAAGGCATTTTCTATTATTTATTCTAAAGTGGCTCAAGAACTGGATGCTTTATGGCTCTGAAGAGTCTCTTAGCCCCGAACCCCAAAATAGCCACATGGCTCCTTTTCTGTGATATTACTTAAAACTAAGCTCTGAATCATTTGTGGGAATCTGAACTTTTCCTGGGAATTCACCAGCGTCTAATTTCTGTATATAGATAAATTAAAAAGGATAATTAGATTCAGTTCTTATTTCATCCCATTTCCTGATTTTCCACATTTCCTAAAAGTCAGCCATCAAAACACCATACTTCTGAATCTATTTACATTTTGTTTCCATTTTCCTTAAAGACTGGGTCAGTATTTTACTTTTAATAGATTTTCACAGCGTTTTTTTTTCCATGCTTGGGAATGACTGATGTTTGGTGTTGGCATCCTGCCCATCTGTGCCATGCTGCTGCCAGTTAGACACTGAATGGTCTGGCTCACCGTCAGAGCTCTGTCAGTCCTTCTCCTCCCTCCCCCCTTTCTCCTAGTAACTTTTTACTGCAGGCAACTAAGATCCCTGAGAAAACTTGCTACTAGGAAATTAATAGCTATTTCATGGAAAATACTGATTTTCTGTTGTCTATGAAACACATCACTGTATCTACAACACTACTCTTCTCTCCTGTGTGATATTATTGGTACCTATTTACAATAGCCACTGCAGCATCAATGTAGATGCAATCAATCTTGTTGAATACCTGTGGTTTTGTTGGGTGGCTCTTTGTTGAATGCTTTATTCAACATGTTAACTAAACTCCTACTTTCTACATATTGTTTACTTTTATGGTCAAATGCCACTTATTTTTATATCCTGACCATTGAAATATTTGCTCATGCTTTTTTGGCTTTCTGTCATTAAGGCCTGTGTTGATTTATCTCTATGGTAATTTAATTCTTTTCTTTTAAAAAAATTAATTATTTTAAATATTTTATTCTTCTTAATAAATTGTAAAGATTCTTTCTTATTACTTTCATACCCTCTCACCCCATACAGTGATACAGATAATAGTTCACACATACTGAATAGTTCCTGTGGAATAGACACTCACATTTTAAAAATCAATGATCATGTTAAATCTTTACGTGAGCCCTAAAGTAAAAGATTATTGTCTTAATCTCACTTATGAGAGAAGGGAAGGTTAGATGACTTCTCTGGAGTCACACGGGCAAGAAACTGAGTTCTGTGAAATTTGAGTGCAATTCCCGTGGTAGTAACGTCTACACCAAAGTGTCTGAGATAGAACTCCTGATGTACATTAAGACATTGTAAATTTACAGTTTCCCCTTTCTTTCCTCTTCTTTATTACCTGCTCTTCTTCCGGGTTTGTGAAGAGCAGGCTGAGGATTATTCCAAAAAGCTCCTCTCTTTCCCATTAGATGGGTGAGAGGTGCGAGATGTCTGATGAGACATCACAGTTAAGTTCCTCCCTCTTTCCCGGTTTGCTTTTCTCACGTCCAAGAGCTCAGCCTGAAGACTTTGCTGCCTGCAACACTTACGGTCTCAGTGTTGATTTCCCATGGAATCTGATCTAGGCCAGTTGGTGTTAGAAATTGCATGGGAATCAAGTGGGCCCCGGAAGCAGACTGTAACGGGAAATTTCTGGAGGAGACCAACCTTAATGAGACACTGTAGCCATTTTGAGAGCTGGAGGTAGAAATTACCAGTTTTGAAAAATAAAATTTGATGGGTATTTCTAGGATCCATGAGCTCCCTGGAGAAAGATAAAATGATGATGGGTGATTAATTTCGAATGTAAGGTAAATCAGATTGTATCAAAGTATATGTAGTGTCAGCAACCAGTGGAAGGAGAAAGCTGCCTATGAGGCATAGAATTTAGTGTTAAGAGTTGGTGAATTTCAGAGAAGTGTTAAATTCCTAATACCAGCAGGTCTAGGAGACCCTGATGGAGAAAGACAGTGACTCAGAAACCTAGGGTGGTTGTCTGGTCTCATCCCCCTGGGCATCTTGAATTCCAGCTCTCCCAAATGTCATGGGCAGTAGAAGGAGCCCATTTCTTTACGGAATGGTTTCTTTTGCCTTTGGAGACAAAGCAAAACAAAATATGCCAATGTTAGAACTTACCTTCATCTCTTCTGTTGGCCAGTAAATGAATAGATTTGAAATCCAGTGTAATTTCAAGCAAAGTCCAGTTTTATGGTCCAGTTAAGAAAGATGAAGACAGAAAAAAAGAAAGGAAGGAAGGTGAAAACTCTATACAGGAGGAGTGATAGAACACTCCTCCCCCCAGGAAGGGTGCTAGAATATTCTGGAGGGTAAGTTTGCTGCATTAAGTACGTGACAGACAAAGCATATTGACAGATGGCATTAACCTTACTGGTTTGGTGCCATTTCTGGGGAGGGTTCTAATATACTGCCATGATGACTTTTGAAAACTAGAAAAAAGTGATATCCCATACCAAGTGATGTACACAGACCTATCATGACACATGGCAGAGGAAAAGACATGGATGTAAGGACCAATATACAAAGAAAGGCCAAGATGCCATCCCATTGGCAATGTTGCACAGGCTCAGGAAGCGCTATGTTTGCCAAAGTAATAATGAGTGTGCAGGTGAAGGCAATACTGGGATCATTTAGAGGCTGGCTGGTAGCTCTGTTCTGTGCAAGTCATGAAAGGTTACAGAATATGTGGTTAGAAAGATGGGGTCCTGAAAGCAATAGGAGTAGAATATTGAACAAAGGAAGCCAATCGAGGTGCTTAATGGAGCACAATAACGATGCGAAACCCCTGGAAGCCAGTTGTGCACAGATCTCATAATGGAAGGCAAGCTGTCGAGTGGCAGGCGGGTGGCACAGGACCGACCCTCTAATGGAGACGGCCAACATAACAAGGATCCAGAGGGGGCAGGATGGACACACACTTAATGAGAGACTGTTCCACACGATGAAAGAAATTAAGGATAAGGTGGTAAGGAGGCTGAGGGTAACTGCTCTCTCCTCCTCTCTCAAAAATGACTTATCCTCCCCCTGATGCTGAACTTGTTGACACTTGAAGGAAAGGCCAGGTATCCACGAGGAAGGACGACACCAAACCTAGGCATGTATACCTAAAGATGATTTCCTAGTCTTTGTCCAAAAGCATCTGTGACCTTTGATCATTTTCATGCTTAGAACAATCTTCATTATTTTCTTGGCTTCCAAACCAAGAGCAATCATCATGGAAAAGTCAGGTTTGGAGTTCCAGTCATTTCTCCCTTCTACTATCCCTCTTTATGACAAATATGGCAACTTAAAATGGATCAAAGACATAATGTTAAATGCAAACCTAAGAAACCCTTAGAATACACAGAAAATAATGCATACATAACTTGAATGAGGCAAGAAAAATGAGCTACAAGACAAAAATTGATAAATAATATTTACCAAAATGAGAAACTTGGCCTGTAAAGGACACTGCTGAGGCAATCAAAATGTAAGCCATATACTGGGAGAACATATCTTAAAAGTCACAGGATCATACTCAGAATATCAAAAGAACTAAAAAAAAACCCCAAATTCCTGAACCACAAGAAAACTATACATTTAAAAACCATCAATGCATTGGACTCTTCTTTAAAGAAGATAGAAGATGTGGGGATGGCAAAGACGCAGTTGAAAAGATACGGAACGCCATGCGCTTAGGAAATTGCAAATGGAAACCACCACGCGCTACCATTACACATACATTAGAATGATGAGCTAAAGTGTACCGATAGTACCAAAGATGTAAAGTGACAGAGTCCTTCATTTGTTGCTGGTGAAATGCAAAACTGTGCAGTTCTTGTGGAAAACAGTCTCAGTATTTCTCACCCAGTTAAATTTTGACTTCTCTTATGGCATGATGATCCCAATCCTAGATGTGTACCTGCAAGAGTTAGATTACGGCCTCTCTTTTTGTATCACCAGAGTTTGATCCCCTCTCCCTGAATGTGAATAGACTCCTTTGGTTTAGTTTAAATATTATAATGCGGAGGAGATCACAGGATGCTACTTAAGTGATTATGTTGCAAGGAATTGTGGCTTCCATCTTTTTAGCAGGCTTTCTTTACTTTCTGGTTGGGTTACGTGTAGCAAATTGCCATGTCGGAGGTCCCTCATGGCAAGAGCTAAAAGGAAGCTTGAACCAAAAGCCAACAAGAACTGAGGTAATCCGTCAAGAAATCTGGGGTGAGCACAATTCTGTGATTCACCTAAAGAGCTTAGACTTGGATCCTTGGATTCTAGACAAGTTGACGGTCTGATCACATCCTGGGGAAGAGATTAAAGGAAAAAGTAGTGACCCCATGCCTGGATTACAGACTCAAAGAAACAAGGCATTGGGATGTTTGCATTGAATGTTTCTGTGCATGTAGACCCACATGCCTGTGGTTTATTATGCACACGAGGGGATTGGAATAAAGTAGCTATGACATATGGAATTTCTTTGGGGAAATAGAATTGTTCTTTATCGTATCTGTGGTGATGATTACAAGAATTTCTGTTTGTAAAACCTTAGAACTGCCCAATAAAGCAGTGACTTTGACTATATGCAAAAAAATATATAATGAACCTACTTTCTGGGGGAATAAAGAAGTTAATATCACGTCTGAAAACCTAAAATATGCAGGAATGATGATCTCCATACCTCATCTAATTCACCAGTATGGTTCTTTCTCAAATAATAATCCTGGAAAAATGACAATGGAACATTGAAAGTTGAGGCAAATATCAGATAGTATTAGTGCTGTAGTGCCAGATGCATAGATTTTTCTAGAGCAGATTAATATGACCTCGGGCACATGAGGGGTGATCACTGAATTAATGCTTTAAGAAAAAATCTTTCTTGGCAGGACAGCCAGAAACAGTGCATGTTTGCATGAAATAGAAAATAGTGTATATGTGTAGTTCCTTTGGTAATTCATTTTTCTTCCTGAAATAGAACTAGTTTTTAAGGGAGAGGTATTCCCTGGGTGTCTTATAGACCATTACACTGGTCCAAAATATAGGCAATATTATGTTTTTGTCTAGATGAACAGAAAGAGAGAAATCTATCAGATATCTTGGCAAACTATGAATGCATCAAAGCTTGGTAGGTAAGCTATAAAGATTCACACACCTGGTTCTATCATTAAATTTTTGGGGATGCCAGGGGCAAGGAGTATATCAGACAACTTTCTATAAGAAGACTTTTTCTGCAGGACTAATTGGGTTCTGAAACTCATAGTTTCTTTTTTTTTTTTTTCTTGCTGGAATTCTGGTTTAGACTGTGTGTCCAAAATCTAGACTTTGCCCTTCAACATCTAAAAGTTAATGGAAGAAAATAATCATGTTCAAACAATATAGAGTCTCATGTCATGGCTTCCCATGTATCCTGCCTTTGTTGGTGGACCGGTTAGGAAGTGGTTCTCTATTTTCCTCGGCCTAGTCATCCTCAGAAGATACTGGCAACAGGCCATTGTAACCACAGGACAAATAAGACATTTGACAAAACTAATGGTTAGAAACATGACTCATTTCCTATCGGTTGGTACCATGCTGAGCTTTGTATCTAGGGTGACCCTTCCCCGAGACCTCATGGTCACACGGATGGGTCTGGTGTCACAGCCATCTCAAGCATTTATAAAACATTTTATTTACTATGGCACATAAAATCGTAATATCTTAATATGAGAAAAAATCACGATGTTTGGAAAGTTTGACTGGAAATTTTCTTGGGGAAATTATAGGGTTATGAATGTGTTTGCTTCTTAAGCCTTATACTTGGGCTCTTTTGAAGGTTTGCCTTATAAAAACTTCCTCAAAGTGTGTTTATCAGTACATTTGTCCCCGTTTTTACTACAGTTTTAGGTAATTAACAGAACTTCTGTAGATCCTAGGGGTCCACAGACTCCCAAGGTTAGGGGATATTACTTTAGACAATTGTATTCCAGGCCATTTATTTAATTGACATCAGAGCCAACATCATTAATGCCATAAACTGAAGGGGAATCTAGTGCGACTGTGTGTCTCCTCAGGCTGTGAAAACACAGATTATCATTAGAGACAGCCTTCTCCGCCAGCAACAAGGCTGCAACCCAGAGCTCTACACTTTGTTACACTGAGCTGCTGAGAATTCTTGTGTATCTGCCAATCAAAACCCGTGTTTATCTGCTTTAATGGTGAGACAAGAAAATTATAGTAATTCTATCAGTTATGGCCTAAGTTTGAGTTATTTCCATCATTACCAGTATTTATTGTATTAATTTAGCTTGATAAATGTACTTGATGCCTATGCTCACTTACAAAGACATTTTTGTTGAAATTATGCTATGGTGGCATTACCAGTAATGATTATAATTCAAAGTAATGATGGCTAATTGGTAAGAGGACTTGTAGGTAAAAATCGCACCGAATGCTTTGTAGGTAATTGAAGTTTCACAATAATTCTATGAAGAGATAATCCTGTCCATATTTTTAGAGGTAAAAGAACAGAAATAGGGAGATGAAGTGAGCAGGCTAAATTCTACATCTAGAACAGGATAAGTCTGGGATTTTTGTCTCAAGTCTTTCCGGTTCCTAAGCTTTGTATTTAATTGTAACAATACAATAATTTTTTAGTTGGAGGAGAGAGAAAAAAGGTAAACTTAAAAAAAATCACCACAGGCTAGAAAAATGGCACAGTGGTTAAAGTGGTTACCTAACAAGTGCATAGCCCTGAGTTTGATTCCCCACAACCACATAAAGCCAGCGATGGCGACACAGACCTGTAATCCCAGAACTCGAGAGGCTGAGGCAGGAAGATTGCTGTGAGTTCAAGGTCAGCCTGGGCTCCATAGTGAGTTCAGGACCAGCCTGAGCTACAGAGAGAGACCCTGTCTCAAAAAAAATCACGTATTATTTGGTGTCATTCCTTCATTATACAAGAGGATTGTATTCCTAAAGAGTTAAATATTTATGTTTTTCAGCTATAAATTATTTTTGTAGGAATGAAATTTATTTATTTGACTCAAACCTGTATAATGACATACTTTCTTTAACATCTCTATTCACTCTTTTCACCCATATTAATATGTATATGAGACACACAGCAGCGGTGGTCCTAAGCAGTCATCAAATTGATTTATACATTTACAGATTAGCTTTGCTTGTTCTAGAGAATTGTATAATAAAATCCCATCCTATATACTCCTTAATGAATGGATTCTTTTGCATAGCATAGTGTATTTGAAATTCTTTCATATACATTCTCATAATAGTAGCTCATTTCATTTTTATTGCCGTTCAGTATTCACAAGGTGAATAGCCACAATATACCATGTATTTCCATACTGAGGGGACATGTGAACTATTTGAAAAAATGCTCACTGTTTTTATCTGCTATGAATATTGATTTACCAGTGTATGCAGGCATATGCTTTCATCTTTTATGAAATTAACACAGTCCTGAGTTGAGTGTAGAGACACATATCTTTACAAAAACCAGCCAAATAGTTTTCAAAAGTGAATCTACCAGTTTACAGCCCCATCATCAATATATAACAATTTGATCACACCCTCTTCTTTAATTGTAGGTCCATGAAGAATTCCTGTTGCTTTAATTTATATTTACCAAATGTGCCATAGTTGAGGATATAATTATTACTTGTATATCTTTTTTTGTGAAACATCTGTTCAAATCTTTGACCTATTTTTTATTAGGTAATTTGTTCTGCTAGAGAATATGAATATCCATATATTCTATACATACATATATATGTGCACTAGTATCTATATTACTTTCTCTCTCTATATAAATGCATATGATTTTCTGCATAGAAATCTTTGGAAAATTATCTGCTATCATCTATTCATTGACATATCAAATATTATTCTAGTCTCTATAGCAACCATTTTGTTTTCTTCACAGTATCTTCGGAAAAGTAGGATTATTTTTTGAGACAGCATCCTGCTTTGTAGCAGAGGGAGCAGAAAATTAAAACTGAATGAAATCTTTTTGGTTTTTATGGTGCATTATTTTATATCCTTTGAAATTTTTAACTACTCTGGGGCTGCAATGTTTTTCATTTATTTATTTATTTATTTATTCTTTTGTGGTTGTTTTTGAGGAGAGAGGGCTATAGGTCTAAGTGAACAGGTCCAGCTCACATATTTTTCTCCATATTTTCTGCCAGACAATTTATGAAACTCTCTCCATGTTTTATAATATATTACTACTTTTAGAGTGTCACTTTGGCTTCACCTTATCCCCAAGTACTTTCAGAGGTCTTCTCTACTGAATTCTCCAAGCCACGAACAAAATCTCTTCATCTTGATTGACCCAGATTAAAATATCTCCCATTTTCTGATTTCCAGGAATAATTTCTCTTTTCCAAGTTTTGTCTCTCATCCCCTCTCTCTCTCTCTCTCTCTCTCTCTCTCTCTCTCTCTCTCTCTCTGTTTCAAATCTAATCTTAGGGGACTCTTACTATTTACAAGCTAGACTTCAGCCAAAGCCTTGAGGGGACTCCAATGTAGATTTCTGAAGTCTCTTCTGAGTAACTCTCTGTTCTCAGGAACTCCCTGGCATGGTTAATGCTGGATGTATATAGGCAATACCTAATTTTATATTGAACTTGAATATTTTGTGCACATATCTATTCCAGATCACAGTCATTCCATAGAGCTAAATGGGGGAATAATGGGAGCTAGTGGGGAGGGGCAGAAAGGGAGAGGAGACATGGGACAGATTTTGCCAGGAGATATATATATATATATGTGTGTGTGTGTGTGTGTGTGTGTGTGTGTGTGTGTGTGTGTGTATGCACAGCCTGAGATCTTAATCGTTATAATTTTTTACTAAGTACCCATTGTCCTTCATGCTAGGCAAAGATGCACAGCATTTTATGGGATTTCAGTCGTTGTTAGCATGCTTCCGAATTATTGACAAGGAGATAGATGCTTGGCCGAATGACTAGGAAAACAACAAGTACCAGAGTGTGCGTGTGTGTGTGTGCGCGCACGCGTGTGTGAATGTGGGTGAAAGCAGGTGGGAAAGAGGGATCTTCCAGGTCAAAGGAGATCCAAAATGACAGAAGGGTAAGGCAAGCTGAGGACAGAAGGTGACAGAAGGGAGACGGCAGTGGAGAACTGAAAGAGTCACATGGTCTAGGAAACAGATTTACCAAGCAGACTAACCTCCACTAGACCTTGTTAAACATGAGCAGGACAGACTGTGAACTACTGAAAGTATGCTTTGTACTTTGTCTAAAGACAAAACACATACATGCATACATACATACATACATATATATATATATGCATATATATAATAAAATATATTCCCATGTATATATTCTTATATTTTTATAATATAAATGTATGTTTTTATCTATCTATCTATCTATCTATCTATCTATCTATCTATCTATCTATCTATCTTTCATCTATATGTCTCCATGAGGGGCTGTGTGCATGGCTACTAGGCAAAAAGCTTACTGCCAGAGCCTCCAATATTCATCCAATCTGGGTAACAGCGAAAAGATCTCTGGGAGGTAACTCCTTCGAAATTAGGCAGAGAAGCACCAGCTGACCCGTTAGCTTTGAGGGGATGTGGTTTTCTCTGCTTAGTTTTGAGTTGTCTAAAACTGGATGTGTTGTGTTTCCTGAAATCTTCTCAAACGGGCGGGTGTTATGTAAGTTGAGATATTTTGAATCGTTGAAGTCAACTTGAAAAGTCTTCCGCGTATTTGCAAAAGAGCTGGTTCCTAGACATCATGTTTATTTCCCAAGTGGTGGCACTATTTATAAAATTAAGGACTTCAAAGCCTTCAGCAACATTTTTTCGCCATTACACGGCGTGTTCTTCAAGCTGATGCAAAAACAATGACGCAGAGAAATCCTTGGGTTTAGACGAGAGAACAGCAGCTCAATTTAAAAGTTTGTTAACAAATATTGTGATTTGTTGTTTAACAGTTGGCTTAATTTGGCATTTGGAGATTTTTCTCAAATGCAAGGAAGTATGGCATATTAAGATTTATTTGTTCAATAAGCAAACATCTTTGGTTGAAGTGTGGCTGGCATACTTAACTGAATCAAAAATTAGAACACTATATCTTGGAGATGAATCATAATTCCGAAAATGTTTACAAACTTCCACAAAACTTCGCTAATTCTTCAAAACTTTCTTTGCGTATCTTTGTCATTATGTTTCTTAAATAGAACCTTCAAAAATAATTACTCAGATATCATTTGTTTTTCTTGGACCATACTTGTCACACTTCAGGGCACCATGCAGTTCTGCTGGTGCTGAAATCTCTTCAGGCCAGTTAAATTTCTGTCTCCTCCCACTGTATGCTAATTAGCTAATATTTCTGCGAACTTATTGTTGCTCAAATGATTCTCACCCTTCTCTTATCAGATACCTAGGCTTTCAGTTTCCTCTAGCATGGATGAACTATTGAACACATGGTTTGTAAGGAATGAACGGTGAGTTTATGCCGTGCACTCGACACTTTTTGATTGCAAGATAAATTATTAAGCACCCAGGATTGGAGATCAACAGAATTTTTGAATGTAGAAGGACTTCTGATACATGAAATCGGTTGTTAAGATTTTATCACTTTATATATATTTATATGCTTGGGGTTGTGTGCACTTTGGTTGTGTATGTCTTCGATTCTCTATTTTTCTGTGGTTGCATGTGGAGGCATTTATTGCTATGTATTATTGCATAGACTAACAAGTTGTTAATGAGATTGGTGGGTTTTTCTTAGGACATCATCTTTAAGCGTTGGAAGTAACAGAGGGGAAAAAAAGGCTCTATTAGTGTCTTAGGAATTAGAAAGACAGCTTTCTTGATGGGAGGCCAAATGCAATTGTAGATGAAGGCTTACTAGAGCTTCTTTCTCCAAAACAAACAAGACACTTTGATGTTAATATTATCTAACAACTAAGAAGAGAATTTGGAAAGGACCGGGGGATTGTGTCTCTACATCCCTTCCGGGAAGAGACCATCCTGACTGAAATCCTAGCTGCCTGAGATAGGCTATTTCTGCAGACTTTCCCCCAGTTCTTACTCACCAGGCTTTGGTCTTCATTTTCTTTTCACAGTAGATTTTTTTTTTTTTCTGGGAGGAAGAGAATGTGTTGAACAGCCAACACGAATATCCATCTGTTTGGCAGTCAGAGCCTCATAAATTACTCTGTTAGTTTCTTGACACAAATCAGTCTCATGTGAGTTGGAGTTGCATAAGCTGGACTTTTTCTGGTTGTTGTTGTTGTGCCTGATTAGCACTGGCAAAGCTGATCATTAAACTTACAGCGTTAAGACATACATAACCAAAAAATTTTATTGAATAACATTGACAATTAATTGAAATGTATTTTATTGACTATTTCTGCTATGCCAGACCCTGTGAGTGTATTAATTCATTTTAGTCCCCTAAGCACTATCATGAGGCAGGTTATTCTCAATAATATGTATTACAAGGCACAGAGATTTTAGAATAAGTTAGCTAAAATAGTAAGTAGTTGGGTTTTAATTTAAATGAACATTATAGCTAATATGTTCACTCTCACTAAGCGGTTATACACTAGAATCCTGTTTTCATAATTTCAGTTCACATGTAAATGCATTGTATGATTGGGAAGGCTTGATAGCTTTCTTTCTTCTCCAGCAATTGGTTATGACGCCATAACTGCAACCTGCTTTTGCTTTGAGAGGAATTAGACTTAAATTTGCTCAGCTGTGTAGCTGAGAATTTCTACCAACCTTTGGGAAAGCTTGACTGGTTAATAACAAAATGTACATTTGTGAGAGACCTAATTTTTGTTCTGTGTCTCCTTAACATTCCTAAGTTATACTACATTACATAAAGGCATTGACATTTTATTTGGGAAATTATGTTGCCTTTTTGGAACTTTGCTGACATTATTGTGGCTAGAAATGCTACACGAAAAAGATCTAATAAGCGGATTATGACGCTGCAACTTGTTTTCCTTCAAAAAATGGTGTTAATGGACAAGATACAATGCACAACCGTTATCCATTCTGATTATTTTTACCCTACATGATTGTTGGCATTTCTTTACATCAACCCCATGTCCAGAAATTATGATTAAAGGCATTTTGGGTCAAGAACTTGACCTTCTCCTGCAGGTGCCGTACTGGGGAGATTCATGTCTGCCTTATTTTGACCTGTTATTATTACAAACAGTATGGCACGAAAATAAATTAAACAAGAAGGAATAGATTTTAACCAAAGGGTCAGTCAACATGATGCTATATA
Organism: Ctenodactylus gundi; assembly: GCA_004027205.1. Taxonomy (NCBI): domain Eukaryota; kingdom Metazoa; phylum Chordata; class Mammalia; order Rodentia; family Ctenodactylidae; genus Ctenodactylus; species Ctenodactylus gundi. The sequence continues at coordinate 1,115,930 of PVKB01000029.1, forward strand.
TAATAATTTCTGACTTTTTGCTTACTTTGGTTTTTTGTTTGTTATTTTATTTGCTTTTTTATCTGATTAAGGGATGCTTAGAAAATAAAGAGGGGGTATTTAAGGGCCGCTCGGGAAATATTAAGATCAAATATTGTCCAACTTGTCAGATTTTCTTTTCTTTAGTGTGTCCCTCTAAACTCCCGAAACTTCTTCTTTCCCCCTTTACTTTCTCTTTTTCTTAAGTGACTTCATAGTGATAAAATGAGTGAATATTTTTAGTATCATATACTAATTTATATAAATATTTCCTAAAGACCTCGTAGTATCCTTATAAGCAAAGTGGTGTATAGAAAATAACAATCTACTTGGAAAACTAAGATTATACATATTATTCTCCTTCCAATGGGAAGGAAAGTAAGAGAACTGTAGCAAAATAATATTTCTTAACGAATCGCTTCTAATATTTTTGAGGGTAGAAGAGGGGGAATGCTCATACCCCCAACAGCATTACGCACTGCTTTTAACTTTCACAGTATTAGAAAGTAACTTGTAATAACAGAACTGATTTAAATTAATTTAGTTAAAATCCTGAAGGTTTTACATAAGCGTAGCTAATTTATGACTAGTACAATAATGTGGTCAGTTTAAAAATAGTTAAGATGAAACTTTCAAAAACGAAAGGCTATTATACAGAAGAAGAGAGGTAACCACATTTGTACGCTACCAATCGCGAAGATTATGTCTTCTATTTCGTGTTTGTAGGGTCGTCGTTTTTAGAAATTCATTGATTTTAAATTGGAGTTGGTTCAGAATAGTACTAGCAGATGGTGGTGGTTGGAGATGATTTTTTAATGAAAATGTGACAATGGTAGTAGGAAATCTAAAGGCTGGAGGATCTAAGGTAATTATCTCAGACGTTAAAACTAGCAATCTAAGGAAGGCAAGTTAGATGCTTCTTCACATACTATTATAAATGACCAAACCTAGAATTAATGATTGGAAGCCTTGGGGAGTATCTTAGCATTTTTTTTTTTTTTGTCTCTGGGACACACCGCCCAACACCCACACCTAAAAGGAGTACTGAGTGTATTTTATCTCACAGTTCAGGAATTTCAGTCCCGGCATGTTGTGCTCACAATGGCGGGAGGGCACAGCAGAAGGACTGGGCAGCCGAGGCCTCCCGTCTCCTTGCTGCCAGGCAACAGAAGTGATGGAGGAGCTGGGGACAAGAATAAGCCCTTCCATGCCTTACCTCTAGTGATGCTTCCTTCAACCAGACTGTACCTCCGGACAGCACAGGAGTCAGTCCAGTGATGAGTGGAGGGCTCACACCATCCAATCCCCTCCCAAACACACGCAACTTTGGGAAGAGATGACATTTCAAATCTAAACCACATCAGGAAGTCATATTTTGAGTGTTAATACAAGGAAAAACTAAGATGAATAGCTGCAGAGGTGTGTTCTCAAGAGAATTCAGAATGATTATCTGTCAGATACCTGTTTAAAGAAAATATTTATAGAGGAACCATTGAACTAGAGGCCTCCGATGTTACCTCCAGCAGAAAGACTTCCTATTTCTGTGAATCCCCAAAATTCTTTCTTCTGCTTTATGTGAGGTCTATTCAAATACACAGTTCTTTTTATTTTTCAAGTTATTTATGGTGGTGCATACTCTTCATAAATTGAATCAAGTGGATGATTGGGTTATCTAATTAAATTAAAAGAATGCCATCCCACAAGATTTTTTTGCCACTTTTGTTCTACATCAATCACATCCTCTCTGGGAGGTACATGATACTTACACATTGTTCCTGTTTTTAAACTCTTTAATGAGCAGTGTCCAGGGCCAGCAGAGAGTGGCCCAGTGGCTATTTGCACAGCTTCATTAAAATGGGAAAACAAGTAATAAATATGACATGCATTGTCCTTGAATGCACAAGCCTAATTTTAGGTTTGAAAACAGGTTCTGAGAAAACAGAAACACGGTGTGGCATTAGCATTTACAGTTGACTAAAACAGATGAAATTCAGTACTTCTTATTCTGAAACCAGAAAGGATAACCAAAAAGGGTATATTGAATGATTTTGTCAATGCGGTGTTTGCATTAATGAGTTGGGAGGTAGAGGGCCGGTATCAGAAAGACGGGACAGAATAGAACTTTCTCCGTACTTGTTCCTTGCACAGAAGCAACCCTTGGAAGAGCTCCTCCTTATGAACAAAACTCTTTTTCAAAAGGTAAGGACACCAAGTGAGACGGTTTTCTTGGGGGGTATCATAGCAATCAATATATTAAAGAGACTAGGAGGCTAGTTGCAAGATAACTGCATCATTGTGGCTCCATCTTTGACAGCACAATGTGGAAAGTGGCACCCTTCACATGGGGCAAGCAGAGAGAAAGGGACACTGAATTTTGCCTCGGACTTTTACATCTGATCCATCTCCGTCAAATTCAGGGCGGGCAATGCCTTTACCTCCAGGCCAGTAGAAACAGACTAAGATCCCCCACCAGTGACAGCAGGGAGCCTACAGCACCAGAATCCAGGCGTGCCTAGGGGATGAGGTTTACTACCAGCCCAGAACCAGACCAGTTTCCATAGACTTCGGTGTTAAGCCCACCTAATGGCCAAGCTGTCCACAGTGGTATCAGACTTCATATTTCTGCCAGCACCTTGCCAGGTCCCATCGCCTTCTAGGCCAGCACCTGGGTACCCAGCCAGCAGATACGTCTCCAGGTTCATCCTCAGCCCAGTCCAACCCAGAGCCAAGTTCTTCTATACACTCCAGGCTTCAGGCCTAGCCTAGTCTAGGTTGACATGTTTGACCTCATAGACCAGGCTAAGATTTTTGAACATGGACTCCAGACAATTATTTCCGGAAGAAATAATTGCTCTCATACAATTCAACGTGAAAGCCCATCTTACTAGATCCCACTGCCAGTCTGGCCTCCATGAACTGTGGTTCCAGGTCTCCTGAAAACTCAGGGCCTGGAGTCGTTAGGGTGTCAGGCTCCAGGATGTCCCAGTGCTAGGCCTGTCCTTATTGACCGAGGCTCCATGACCTCTCAGGACCTGGCCGCTCCCTACAGACTCATTCTCAAGGGCCACTGAAGCAGCAGAGGGAGATTGAAATGGTATCAGTTACCACTTTTAATTATGAAGGCGTGAACCAAAATTTAACAACAGGGTGGATTTCAGAAAATTCACGAATATATAGAAATAAGACAACACAGCACCAAGCAAGCAATGAGTCAATGAAGAAATTATAAAGAAAATTCTAAAAAGATTAAAAATCAAGATGAAAATGTGACACATTGGAAAGTCTGGGATAGCACGAAAGCAATTCTAAGAAAAAGCATTTAGCAAGGAACACTTTTATCAAAAATAGGAAAGATGTTAAACAAACACTAGACTGAGAGGAATTTTTAAAAAAGACCAAAGTCCAAAGGAGAAGTAAAATAAAATGAATCAAGCAGAAGGAAATAATTGCTAAAAGTAATTTATAATAGAAAACTATGAGTGAGTTTAAACAATAAGCTAACGAAAAAGAGAAACTATTCTGATAATCAAATCACTTATTTGCCGATAAATTGGATAGCCTCAAACCAAGAGATTCTTGGACACATATAACTTATTTAATAAAAAACATGCACAAATATAATATTTTAAACAGATCAATAATGAATGAAAAGACTGAAATAGTAACACAGTCTCCTGACAACAAAATCCTAAAACGTGATGGCGACACTACTAAAATTCAACCAAATACACAAAGAAAACTATAACCAGTCCTCTTTTACCTGTTCCAAAAAATAAAAAAGAGCAATGTTTCCAGACTTATGAGGCCAGCATTATTAGTCTGATACCTAAACTGGGCAATGACACTGGCACAAAATAAAAGAAAATTCAAAAATCCCCAACAAATGCTAGTAAGCAGAATTCAACAGCATATTAAAGAAATCATTTTCCATGATTAAATGAAGTTTATCCCTGATATGCAACAATGTTTCCTACACAAACCTAGAGATGTGATATCCTTTAGGGACAAAAGGAAGGACAACACCATATAAAATATCAAGAGATTCATAAACACCTTGACAAAGTTCAATATCCATTCTTGATAAAAGCTCTCAATAAATAAAAAAGATACTCTTTGATATCAGCTTAAGATAAGTCAGGTATATTGGAACATCCTACCCAGGATTAATTTAATTGTGTCTTAACTCAAAAATGTGCCCTTATGTCTGATCCAAGTTATTGAAATTTAACTGTTTTTTTTTTCTGCCACCCAGGATGATACTTCCATCTGGAAAGTCTCCCAATAAATTGAACCCTCAAATCCTAGATGTGTCTCTTTTTCCTTAGCTTTGCAATGTATTGGGTCTAATCGCACATAGTTGGCTGGGATATTTTGTAACAGGAAAAGGTGTGTCTCAACACAATGAAGGCTTTATAGCACAGCCTACAGCTAACATCATACTCCATAATAAAAAGCTAGAATCTTGTCCTGTAAGTTCAGGATGAACGAAACAAGAATGTCCGCTGTCACTATTTCTACTTCAGGTAGTTTAAGAAGTCTTAACCAAAGCCAATAGATAGGAGAAAGAAGGAAAGAATGTTTGTTTTAGTCAACTTTCCCATCATTGGGATGAAGTATCTGATTCCACAATTTAAGGGAAAAGCAATTTTATTTGCCTCAAGGATTCAGGGGATTCAGTACATGGGAGACTGGCATCATGACAGAAACTTCAAGGTAGGAGGGGATAATGAAACAAAGCTGTTTAAACTGTGGTAGTGGGATGCTGAGCAAGGGCAGAGTGCCACAGAGAAAAGAGGCCAGGGACCATGTTTAGTACTCAACTTTACACCTTTATGGCTCGCCCAAACACATGCAGAAGTGTGCTTTGCTAATTGCCCAGGCCTTTCTTAATCTGTACAAATCGGCAAATAAAAATCAACAGTCGCAGTATTCAAGTTGGACCGAAAGATGTACTTTTTTTCTTGATTGGGGCTGGCATATTCTCATATATATAGATCTACAGTTTTTAGAAAAAATGTTAAAGCTCATAAACAAATTTGGTAACATTGCAGGGCATAAAGCAAAAAGTCAGTAGCATTTTTATACAATACTACCAAGTGCATAGAAATAACACCAATAAAATAATCCCATTTACAAGAACTACAATAAAAACAAAATTTAACCAAGGAGTTGAAAAACATGTACACTTAAATATAAAATGTTGATAAAAGATTTGAAAAAAAACACAAATAAGTGAAAAGATACCTCATGTTCATGGGTTGGAAGATTAATATTCTTAACATATTAATTTTAAGCTATTTATGGATTCAATGCAAAGCCAGCTACAAAATTAATATAATTTATATTAAAATTCCAATAACTTTTTATGAAAATTGAAAAAATGAGCTCTAGAAAAACCTTTGTTATGCAAGGTAACCTCGCGCACAAAAGACAAAGGTAGAGGCGACACAGTATGATTTCAAAATATACTGCCAACTCATAGCAATTAAAGCAGTATGCTCTTGACATCATAAAGATGTATAGACTAATGGAACAGGGAGCCCCGAAAAAAATTCACGTACTTAGAGTCACCTGATTCTTTTTTCCTTGCTGTTTATTGACCCTCCATTTTTATTAGGGTATATGGGTGATCCACATTGGTTACATTAAGCTTGGAAATTTTGAACACCCATGCACACACACACACACATACACACACACCCCTTTAACTTCACATTCTGTCCCCCACTCCTGTGGGCCTCCCTCCCTCTCCTTCGTCCTATCTGATTTTCAACACTTTATCCCTCTGACTCTATTATTTATTTGTACTCTGAGTTTCTCACAAGAGAGAAACCACGCGATATTTACCGTCCTCAGCCTGACTCACTTCATTACATATAATGGTCTCAAGTCAATTTTGACGCAGATGCCAAGAGCGCATAAACAGGAAAAGGACTCACAAACAGTCTTTCGAAAAAATATATCACTAGGGAAACGGGATATTCCCACACAAAAGAATGAAATTGTACCCTTATCTCACACCATGTATACAAACCAATTCAAATAGATGGAAGATTTACAATATGAATACTTAAAATTGAAACTACTAGCACAAAAGAGGGGTGGGTGGGGAAGCTTTATGATGTTGCTCTGGGCAATTGTTTTTGGCAGCAAAAGTGAAAATGCACCAATGAAGTCATTTCCATAAAGCATTTGCACAGAAAAGAATGTTGTCAGCAGAACGAAGAGGCAACTCATGGGTTGGAAAAAACGTATTTGTAAACTGTGTACCTCATGAGAGATTCGTACCCTAAAAATATAAGGATCCCAAGTGCTATGGTTTGAATGTGGAATATATCTTTTGAAAACCTCATGGACCCGGATGTTTTGCATCATCTAAGGATTTCCTGTGCTGTCGGGAGGTGGAGCCTGGTAGCGAGGGTGGATTGCGGGGTGTGGGGTGCATTCACCTGGTAGATGGTCTGGAATGATGTATATTCTTGCAGACTCTTGATGAGATCCGGACTCTTCCTCTTGAGATGCCCCGAGTAGCTGATCTCTAACAGACCCTCCCCGCCACTGCCTGCTGCCCATGAGAGGCCTGAGACTTCCTGAAACTGTGAGCTGCCTTTCCTCCCTAAAACTGTAGATGTCAGGTATTCCATCCCAGAAACAAAAAAAGTAGCTAAGACAAAGTAACTTGATAACCATGATGAGCAAAGAGGCCTGAATCCATATTTCTTATAAGAAGACACGAATGACCAACAGATACATGAACAGTATGTTTAATGTCATTAGGTATCAGAGAAAAGTAAATTAAAGTCGCAAAGAGGTGCTGGGAAAGCTGGTTATCCACTTGCAGAAGAATGAATTTAGACCCATGACTTGAATGTTGCACTAAAATCAAATACAAAGCAATAAAGACCTAGATATTAAAACAGAAACATAAAATCTGCCGGAAGATAAAACACTTGAAGACAAAGGCATAGGCCAAAACTTTTCCAAGAGAATCCCAATTGCATGAAAAATAACAACAAATATCAATAAATGATATTACATCAAATTATAATTAAAAAACCCTTCTGCACAGCGAAGAAAACATTGAGGAGTGAAGAGACAACCTACAAAATAGGAAAGGAAAAAAAATTGCCAGCTACTCCTCAGACAAAGAACTTATACCTAAAATATAAGAACTCAAAAGAAATTAGACTTTTCCAAAGTAAAAGACCCAATCAATAAATAAAAAATGGTAAATTTGATGTAATGTACATGTGCACATAAAAATATAATTAGTTTTACTTCCCTCATTCCTTCCCACCTTCCCGTCTTCCTCCATGTCCTGCTCCTCTTTCCATCTCCACAAAGTCTTTCTGCATATTTCCTATATATTTCTTATTTTGATATTTACTTATATTTTGGGCTTCATGTAGAAGAAAAACCATGGGATATTTAACCTGTATGTGTGATTTTAATTAGATTTTTTAAAAGCATGAAACAGTCAGTAAATTCTGTGTTGTCCGTAGTGCCTACTTTTTAATAGGCATCTTCAAATGATTCTACTAAATATTTCTTCAGTGGAGTGAGCATGCTTGACACTATTAAGATAACAGTATCTGGGTGGATCTAAGGTCTCAGTATTAAATGTCAAGATGACTTGAACTTTGCTCTAATGTTAGAGCTTTTGGACCAAGTCTCAGAAACTGTGATCAGATAAGGTTTGTATATACATGCATGAATTTGAACAGTAACATTTATCTGAAATGACTATTCCTCATTATGGTAGCTATTAATTTCGTGTGCAACTAACTATTTAGGAGAAAGACAGGATCTGGCATTTTGTAGTTCATGATTTTAGATAAAATTCTAAATCCAAAGAAGAGAATAGCTGTCAGATGATATACATATTCTTGAACCATTAAGAAGCTTGTTTGGTAAAACTGGACACTATCGCAACAATTTTGGATAAAGTATGGTCGGGGGCAGACCACACAAAACTTATACAGCTTTATTATCAGAGCATTAGCAATAGTGACTACTGGTAAGCAGCAGCTCAGGGTCCCAGAGCTGCTTCAAAGGCTGTGGCAAATGCTCAAGAGTAAGTGGAGTAGAAATGTTGATTTCCAGGCACTGAGACAATGTAGACGGAACAGGTGCCTGGATCTGGGGGCTGGTGGAAAGGGCTGGAACAGGAGGAAATGCAACCGACGAGGCAGAAAAGAAGGCCAAGCCAGCGGGAAAGAGCAGGGGAAGGCGCTGGATCCCTTTTGAGAAGGGTAGCTCTTTGTGGTCAGGGCCCACCCAAATCACCCTCTGTTTCTGCGGAAGCTGTGGGAGGGTAACCTGCACAGAGCACAGCAGGCCTGAAAATAATAAAAGGTAGCGATGGAAGATAAGAAACTGCAGAGATTCTGAGAATGAACACTAAAGAGCGTCACTGTCTATCCTTGAGTAATTAATACATGAAAATGTCTTAGAAGCTTATCAGTGTTGATCACATCTACTTGTTATTAAGGTTTCCTACCATTGAGGGACTTCTCTAAGACAAACCAATAATGTGAGCACATTCATAATAAATAAGGTGATTTAATTTTCAGTAACAAACAGTGCACAGGAACATATGCGCTGTATATGGCATTGCGATAAATTCAGTTTACTTCTGAGCCGAGCCAGAAGGTTTGTTCTGGTAGTATTGTTAATATTACCGATTTTTATTTTTTTCTCATACATGAATTACAGACTCAATAACGCGTTAAAAACGTATGCCTTGGGGGAATCAATGACCATCAATATCAATTTTGGCCTCTTTTTTCCCCCTCTTTCCCTTTCCCTGTGCTCCTCTCTCCCACCCCAACTCTCTGAGCATCATTCCTGTTTTGTTTTACTTTATTTATTTTTTAGTAATTCTATCCAGAGTGATTTTTTTCTTCTGGCTTTGTTTTCTGCCTCTGATGACCTGTCAGTAAAACCCATTCACCTCCTTGGATCAGACCCCAGATCAGTTACATAAAACAAAGGAAAATTTTCTCCTATTCTTTTGATAAACGTGAATTGGGTTTTGGCATCGAGTCTGGGCCCTGAAGTGTTCTGAGAAAGCCTAGCCGTTTCTTTTGCGATTTGCTGAACAGAAGACTCGCAGTTTTACCTTTGAAATCTGACTGAAGAATCACACTCCCTTCCAAAACGTTCACGCTCCTCCAAGATTTCTTGGAACTTACTGCCCAAAGTCTCTATTCTTTTCCTGGACCACATCTGAGACTTTGATCATTTTCTGTTTGGTCTGTCCTTATCGCCCAGGGCACTGATACTGACGTACACAATGCAAATGACATCAGCACCGCACAGGTGATGCTGGGATGCTAGGATGAATTATGAGATAGAGGAAGCCAGAGTAGGAAGACATGCTTTCCATGTTCAAAACTAGCTCCAGCTTTATGGGATAATAAATGCAAGATTTCTTGTTCTTCAAGCTTCTTTCAAATTTGTGGAAGTGGGGATGAACCACAGGGTTTTTTGTATTCTTTTTCTCTTTCAAAGGGAAAGGGCCGCAAGCATCTCTGGCCACCAAAGAGCTGAACTCTTACAGAATATTTTGATGAGCTAAGTGTAAATGAATCAGAAAACATATGGGTTGGATTTCTACCATTATACTCACGGGAGGCCTTTTATTCCCCCTTTGTGAAGGGATACAGTTGACAGAGGTTAGGCTTTTCTGAATGAAATATTTATAAACCAGCTTAAGGCATTTCACGAATCTGAAGGAACTAAAAAGTGCTTTCCTGTTTTTTGTTTTATCGTTTGCTTTGACTTTCTTAGTCTTTCTCTAGAGAAAATGAAGAAGTAACTTTGAACAAGCCAACTGCATATGTAAGCATCTGCCTTTAAGGTAAGCAACTTCCGTTAGTAAAATTCAGCTGCTGCAGTTAGCTTTCTACTGATTTGGCACCAAAAGATAATAAGAATATCACTCATGATTGTATTTTAAAGACATCAAAAGCCCAGGTAGATATGACAGACAATTGTATTTGGACCAAATTTTGATTAAGGTGAATCTTCTCATTGTCCATTTCCATCCTCCCTTATCTCTCATTTCTTCATTCTTTCTTTGATACCCTAGACTTTTTGATGATTTGTGTCTTTATATTGTCTTTAATTCCCATACAGTTCTCCATCAGAACACCACATTGATCCTACTAAAACCCCAATCCAAGCCTAGATTTTGATAGTGTCCAAATAGCATACATCAATTTAACATTGTAAATTCCTCTGAACCATGATTCAATTTGTTTTTTAGTATGGGTACTCTTTATCACATTTAAATCTTATCAATATGTGAAAATCAAAAAAAAATATATAGAAGTGATAAAAGCGGAATTGAGAACTTTCAGGAATCCCCAATCTTTGCTTTCCCTTGCTGTGATAAAATGTATTAATGGCCCCAGCCCTGTCCTTCTCTTTGAACTCCTGCCTTTCCCCAAGTAACTTTGAAGGTGACCCCCCCCCCCCAAGAAGTGGAGTGTATTTTTCTAGTTTGTTGAGTGTTTGCCTTTGTGATTGTTTTGACCAATGGTGTGGTAATAGGCAAACGATGACCAAATATTCCAAAAGGTTTTGAGCAGCACGGCTTGTATGTCTTGTATTGTCTCGAGAACAGGGCCAGGATAGCTCTGGAGAAAGAGAAGGCACCCATGGGGTAGAGATGCCTCGGCCAAGCCCTTCCTGAGGAACTCAGGTTGGAGAAGATAATTAGCATCTAAATCCATAAGCATGAAATACCTAATCCAAGATCACACACTGTCCAGCAGAACCTGGCTGAGGTGAACCAGCCCATGAACACCCTGACAGAGGTCTGAGCTAGATAAATGCATACTGAGGTATATCATTAAGCTTGTGCTTTATGCATTCTTATAACACATGTGGTTACTGGACACATCCCGCTAAATTTTTCCCTGTGATACCTACAGAGAGAAGGTGAAAAAAATCTGTCTGTGAATCCTCACTGATATCTTCAATATTTAAATAGATTTGATTGGAAGAAAGGACTTGAAAAAAACTAAAGATATAAGGCATCCGATAAGAGCTCAAAACTAACATTTAGGTTATTAGATTATTTTCTGCTTGTCATTCTAAACTCTAAAATTAATTGTTTTCTTGATGTTAGGTTCCTCTTAAGATTGGCCTTCTAGATTGGCTTTGTTTTCTTATTTTATCCAGGACTCTGAATTAGATTTTTGACATAAACTCAGAGAACATCATTGGAACTCAGCCTTTGGCTTTCCGAAGTATTGTTGCTGAGACTTGAGGAACTATGTGGGGATTAGCCAGCATCCAGCTTTATCTGTTAACCTAGCTTTATTTAGCTAGTAATTTTGGTAAAAAGAGAATACATAAATCATATAATTAAGTTTCTGAATTGAGCATAGAATTCAGGAAAATAAATGAGATAAAACATTTTTATGTATTATGAATGCAAAATTCACTAGCTCATTTTAATGAACTTGGCTATGATAATTTGCAGTGGTGATTAAGTACATATAAAGAAGTTTTAAAAATATGTCAGCAAGTATATACATTTTGGATGATTACACATAAAACCAAATAATTACAATTTGACTTGTGGAACTTAAAATAGCCTAATTATCTTTTAAGTAAGGTTATCTACATTTAAGAAGACAAAATATTTTACAAGCTACAGCCCATAACTAGTAAATTTTCACAAATCCTAGGGTTCAGACTACAATACTTAGGATAATTATAAAGATAATAATCTGTATAAATGAATGAATGAATACAAGATCTTGGGTATACCTGAAGAAGCAGTTGAATCTCAGCATGTAATTTCGGTCTTAATTATAGCAGTGAGTTGAAAGTGAGAAGTCCAAATGCTTTCGTGGCTGTCTGAGCTTTAGTTTCTTGGCCCAAAAGGTTTGACAATATCTATCTATGAATAATTTTGCCTTAAGAACCGTCTTAAACAGTATGTATAAAAGGGCAAACCATGCGCGTGACTCTGTATGTACTCCAAATTTTCCTCATTTCCTTGGTGTTTTTCTCCTGTCACGAGGGACTGTATAATTAAATGTCTATTCCATTTTGATATGTGGCCCTGTCCCTCAACGAATGCTCACTTTGCAATGAATGAACCAACGCAATCACGTAATGAGTTTGGAAACATTCTATGTGTGATCCAAGGTAATAAAATTAGTCAGAGGAAAACTATGCCAGCTAGAGGGCCTGCTCCGCTTAAATATAATGTTTCATCTATGGACACTGAAATTACTCCCAACAATTATCTATTGTAAATAATGCTGCTATTATCATGGAAGCACAGTTACCCATTTGAAACCCTGCTTCTAATTCTACTGCAAATGTATCCAGAAGTGCAGCTGATGAATTATGTAATTCTATTTTTACTTTTGACAGGGTCCTACCATGCTGTTTTACTGTCATACTGCTTGCCATAATTTCAAATTTCCATCAAATTCTTGAAAGGCTTTCCACGTTCTCACCAACACTTCTCTTTTTGTTCTCCTCTTCTTCTTTAAAAAATAATAGCCATCGTAATGGGTGAAGATGATATTATGGCTTGCATCTGAAGTGTCCCCCCAAAACTTTATGCATTTGAATGTAGTGGGAGACCTTTGGAACCGTACGTTGTTGGGAAGTGGGGCCGGGTTGTAAGGAGCGTGACCTGGAGAGATTGGGTCAACTTTTTGAGATTGGTGGGTACACAGGGCAGAGCTTTCAGATGCGGACAATTGACTTAAGAGCACACAATGAGGGTGGGGAGCTCACCCTGGTTGTGGAGGGTGTGGAAACTTGAACTAAGTCATAGAAGGAAGAAGACACGTGTTATAGCTTCTTCCTAGGAAAGCTCTGACGTTGGCCAAGTCTCTACACATTGACTCACTCTTCAAGTGGCTTTCTCTCTGTGATGAAGAATTGCTCTCTTGCTAGGCCTCTTTTATGTGTTTCCACCATTGCTGGAATCCCGTGAATGGGCTACGTAAGACCTTCTGAAACTGTGAGCTAGATAAATCTTTTTTCCCTTAAATTGCACATGTCAGATATTCTGTCCCAGCAATGAATAGGTAACTAAGGCATGCGTGTTCACTTTGTCTTTGTAATTAAAACTCAGTATTGTGTCCAACATGACATATTTTTAAGAAAAAATCCAGAAAATGCTTTCAATAGGAGAGTGGCCCCAGAGGTATGTGAGTTGTTTTCTTATCAACAAGAGTGTACAAATTAGAAAAAAAATTGTATTGAAAAAATGCATCTGAAAAGTGAGGTGATTAAGCTTGATATAGGACAAAATTTGGACAAATTTTAATTATCGTTTTAATTAAAGACTTTCATTCCATAAGATGATGTCTTATATGATCTATCAAATTAGATAGATGCTATCTGTCAAATCTCAAAATTAGAATTTCTATTGCTGTCTATGAAATGGTCCCTAAGAACTTTGAATGCACTTGCATGATTGAATATGGGCCCCGACCATAGAAATATACCACTTTAGACATTTGGTCTCACAAGAAAAAGCAGATAACTTTGTAAAAGAAAAAAAGAATACATAATTGAAGTTTAAATTCAGCATTAAAATCTACATAAAACAATTAGAATAACTATGTATGATACAAACTTTGGCACAATTTAGAAATATTCTATTTCACCAGTATATTTCCACGAAATAAGCATATTCATGACATCTGATACCACTTTATGCAATTTTAATTTTGATTTCTTTGTTGTGAATCTCTTTTAAATTTCACGCTGCTATCCTTGAGAATTTTCTCTGGAATTTTTATCTCACTGAAAGCGTTCTCTGTGCAGTATTTCCTTATGTAGTAGTCTCAAAAGTGTTTTTTCCCCAATTAAATAGTAATCTGAGTTGAGGATGTGCTTTCTTAGTTACATGTGGCTTTCTATTGGTTCACAAACTATGTTTTATTATTGAAATATACTTTTTGGAGCTCATGTTCCTTTCAGACATATTTAAAGAGGTTTTTAAATTTTTCCTATCCAATCTGGGCTAAATCTCTTTGACATAGTTATTTCCTCAAAATTTGAGCAAAAGGCTAGGGGTACGGCTCAGCTGCTAAAGCACTTGCCTAGCAATCAGAAGGCCCTAGATTTGATTAGCCAGTACTACACGGGCATGTTGGGCAAATGTCTGTAATCACAGGACTTGAGAGGCTGAGACAGAATTACAAGTTCGAGGCCAGCTTGAGTTACACAGTGAGTTCATGAGCAGCCTGGACTGTAGAACAAGACCCTATCTCAAAAAAACCCAAAAAAATTAGTAATAAATTTCTGTGTGTACCAAAATCTTTTTTTAACAATTAATTTTTCAAACAATGAGTTATTTTAGTAGCATTTATCCTTTCCCCTCAGAATTATTCTTTAGATTAACCTACAGAATAATTACATTCAGCATAAGAAATTGGTGAATATAAATATCGCATCTTGATCATTTCTGTTGCCTTTCCCCCTTCCAACTCTCCTGTCCCCCCATCCCCTTCCATCTCTGAAATCTATGTCCCTGTTTCCTACCATCATCATTCACAATGCTTTTTTACTTATTTATACTTTGGGTGTTGTCCTTGTGGCTGTTTTAATCTTTTTTAGTAAATAAAAAGTCTCAAATGGAGTCATTAATCAGTCGTTGCTTGATTTAGTGAGACTGTGCATTTCATGACTTTAGAAACGATGGGAGAAATTGCAGACTTCCTTGTTTTGCGTATGTTTTTTTCCTCGCCTTTTCACACATGCCCCCATACGGTATTATTAGCTATGTCACATAGCCCAAATAACCTTACTTTTGTGTGGCTCACTATTATTTATTTTTCTCCCTTTTATTAATATGTGTATGTAATATAAAATGGTTACAATGAATTTGAGAATTTTCTGCATGTAGGTATCATATCAATTCCTCACTCCCTTTTTATCCTTCTGCCTTCCCCCCATCATGCCATGTAGTTGACTATGATACTTATTTATACTCTGGGTTTCTCAAAGAAATCATGCAATATTTAACCTTGTGAGTTGGATTCACTAAGCATAATGCTCTCAAGGTGTATCCATTTACCAACAAATGACTCGAATCTATCTATCTTTGTGGCAGAGTAGAACTGTATTGTATGTATTTACCACATTTTTTTGTATCCATTAGTCTTTTTATTGGATATTTGGGCATCTTCTGTGCTTTAGCTATTATTAATTGTACTGCTATAAACATGGATTGCATGTATCTTTGAAGGTGCTTTTAAGCCTTTTGTAAAGATACCCTGAAGAAGTATTGCTGGGTCAAATAGAATATCTGCTTTCAGTTTTATTTATTTATTTTATTTTTTAGCAGTTTTGTTGTATAGTCCAGGATGGTCCTGAACTCTCTAAATAGCTCAGGCTGACCTTGAACTCAGCAATTTGTCTGCCTCAATCCCCCAAGTCATGGGATTGCGGGCACGTGCCTAGCTTTTGTGGTGCTGGGGAATCGAACTCAGAACCTTGCACCTACCAGACAAGCATTCTAATAGTTGTGCTATCCCCCAGGCCCAACTTTCAGGTTTTTTTTTTTTTTTTGAGGATTCTTCACACTGCTTCCCGTAGTGGTTGTCCCAGTTTACAGTTCTACCAGCAGTGTAAAAAGGCTTCTTTCGCTTCGCACCCTCACAAACATCTGCTTTTATTGCTTTCTGATAGGCGCTGTTCTCACCGGTGGGGTAAGACGCTATCTCAGTGTTGTTTTAATTTGCATTTCTCTAAAGACCAAGGGTGTTGAACATTTTTTTCATGTATTTGGTGGCTATTTGTACTTCTTCTGAGAGCAGTCCATTCATTTCAATTGGCCATTTTTAATGAAATCACCACATTGTTCATGAGAGACTTCGTAACCAAAAATAAGAACCCACATCAAAATTATTCTTGATAATTTTTCAACGTAGTTTGTCAAGTTTCGTTAAGTTGCAGGTGCTTTGTCCGTACAAGAGGGTGTATAGTCAGTAGTGCTTGAAAAAATATGAGCTGTGTCTCGTGGCTTCTTCCCTCACTGTCCTGACTCACCGCTGCGGTAGGGATGAGCGTTTTACGTCACATTCCCATGTGACAAAGACTGGTCAACACCGCGAGATTGAGCAACTTGCCCAAAGCCACTTACTCACTTCAGGCTTCAGGCTTCAGTGTGCCATTGTCACCCTACGCCACCCTGCTTTGGCACTGAAATTTTTCTCGTTTTTTTCCCCCTATGTTCTTGCTTTTGTGATATATTTTCAAATGCTGGCTTCTTTGCCTGGATTCTATTACCAGTTGTATTTACATTTCAGAGGGCATTTATTTTATTAAGAGGAAAGCTCCTTTGCTCTAATTTGCTCTTACTTTGGGTACTTTTTTAAAACCTTTTTATTGAAATTCTGCTTTTTTAATTGAAAGGCATAACTTGAACAACGCTGAACATGAAGACAGTAATGGCTTAAAAGTACGCAAATCAAGAAATATACAATACGCAAGAAAAATGCAAATGGATCTCTGACTCCCATGTGTTGTAGAATTTGGCATTTATGTACGTGCAAAAAAATAGGCAAGAATATAGTTAAAATTGCATACACAAGACAATTTTAATTTTCCAAGTTATATACTCTTCAGTGCATTGAATTCAGAAATTCATTTGAATTTTTCTCAATTACTGTATGCTTCTTGATTTGTGTTGACATTTTATGGAGACTAAATAAAAGTAGGTAGTAGACTTTAGACGAACGACAAAGTGAAAGAGGGGGTCGGGTGGGGGAGGAGGGAGGGTGGGGTGGGTAAGGGGAGAGACAAAAGAAGAGCGGGAAAGCCCTTGTCGCCTTGACAGGATATGTATGTGCATAATATGCTCAACTCCATTGTAAACCTTAAATTTTGCACTTGTACGTATCAATAAAATGGGGGAAAAGAGTAGGCAGTAGACTTTGTAATTTCAGTAAACTAGAAGCAAACACACTGTGATAAGTTACAAAAAAGATGACAAAGAGCAAGTGGATGAATGAGCATCACCTTCTTCCCCCAGAGCTGTGGCGACTTCCCAGCTCCGTAGGAAAGTTGTGCTTTTCAGCTGAACACAGCAGTTTCTGGTACAAGAGACCCTCTAAGAACACCAGCATCTATACCGCATGCTGCATATCAGTCAAACTTTGTTGTTGTTGTTGCTGTTGTTCTGGAATAAAAGTCAGTGTAAGGCTAGTGAAATAGCACAGTAACTAGAGCACTTGCATAGTAAGCACAAGGCTCTGGGTTCCCTTCTTCAGTATCATATAAGCCCAGCATGGTGGCACACACCTGTGGTCCTAGCCATTAAGTGGCTGATCAGGAGGACTGCCCCAAGTCTGAGCTCAGCCTATGCCTCTACAATGACTACAGGACCAGTCTGCACTAAAGAGGGAGACCCTGTCTCCAAAACAAAAAACAAAAAGCACAAATGTAAGTTCTAATGTGTCTTTTCCATACCTACTTTGAGTTATTTTAGACACTTAGACAGCAAATAGCTCCTTGGGAGACCACAGCAATCCTGCAAGATGAAAATTTCAATAAGACTAGAGGACAAATAATCATTTAGTCTCTGAATTGAGTCCTTAGGAAAGCATCAAATTTTTTCAAAAGAAAACGAAGGGGGTCAATGAAGATTAACACTTTAAAATCTCCAGTTGCCATAGAAAGAGGATTCAAGGAAGCAGTCTGGCTCTCCAAAAGTTTTGAAGGATAGAATGTCTCGAAATGTCACAAACTATTATCAGGCTTAGCTGGAATTGGCTTCAGAGGCTCAGCCTGTGGTTATACAACAGTCATCCTTCAAACGCCCTTTCGGCAAGTGGAGGCTGGCACTTGAACCTGTGGGCACTCCAGTATCCTGTGTCCTGACAGCCAGCACGCTGATCCGGAAGCCTCAAGACCCAGGGCTCATTGATGGTAGACTTGGACCTAGAATGACCCTGGCCAAACTGTTGATTTTAAATTTTGCCGTTAACCCCTATGTTTTTCCACTGGAGAACTTTTTCCAATTTTTGGATATGAAAGTAGCCGATAATTTTATTGACCTGCACATTTAATCTCATCTTATATAAAACAGCAAAAAAGATTTAAAGAGTGCTCAGAGATTTACAGTGTCTTGGTGTATAATGAATGTCTTACGTTCTTGGGTCTGAGCCAATACATTCACTACTTTATAATGTTTTCTTCCCCCCTGATTATTTCACTTAAGGCCCTTTGCACGTTATTCTGAACAAATGGATTGCCCTGCCTGATCCTGGGCAATGTTTCAGAATTTCCTGGAGACCATTGTGGCCTCTTCTTTCAACTAAATCCCCCCTTTCATAATTTATCCCCATCTGTAGAACTTCGGGTTTTACTGACGACCCATGACCTATGCTTACCAGGGAACCAGACGCTAATGATCCTCTACAGAATAGGCTCAGAGAAGCTCAGTGATGTCTGGACACTATTTAGAGCACTTGTTGACTTTTCCATTCTGTTCCATTGTAGTGTTTTCTACTACTGAACGCCAGTTGGAATTGTGGAAACTTTTCCTTACTTTTTCTTCTTTTCTCTCATTCCTAAACACCCTCAGCCAATAGATTTGAACTCCATGAAGTATTTATTTGTTTATAAGTTTCAGTCAAGTTGTAATAGCTTCCTGGACTCTCATTCCTCAGGAAGACACCCAAGCAAGCCTACAAGTGACAAAGTTATAAGGTTGATTTCCATAATTTGCACACAAGACATCAGCTTTGATCCCACTGTCATGCCTCATCCCTGTGTTGTGACTTGAACCCAGGACCTGGCATGACTAAGCCTGGGTTTTGCCACTGAACTACACCAGTCTGTAAGACTAGCTCATAAGTCACTGGGAAAATAAACTTCATGTTGCATTTTAAATAGAATTTCATTTATATACACATTTTATAGGTCACATCTGATATTGAAATATATTACTGTCTGAAGCTTGGTTATTACTAGGGCCAGGAAAGAACCCCCAAGATTTTCCAATGAGTATTTTAATTGGAAGAAGACACACACGTGTCTGGAGTATGACTGATATCATGCTAAAAAAAGGGGAAGGGCTCTCTACTACTGAAAACACAAAGTTAACAATATACTGTGAATTACTGAAATGCATTTTTTGGCCCATGACAATTTAAAGCATTTCTGTGTTGAGAGCTATGTGAAAGTCACGTCGTGATAAGACCACCGTTAAAACATGTAAGCAGAGAGAAACTAACCAGTAAACTTTTGAACGAAATATCTTATTTAACACTGCTGTTCATCATCTGAAGTCGATGTTGTGATGTCCGTAGTTTGGAAAATGGGAAGCAGAGTTAAATGACTTCCTGCAAGGTTGGAAACCACCAGGGGAAGAATTTTAAATGCCCCACTCCAAGAAACTATCACTCTGCTTTGTTTTGTCTACTTCCTCCCTGATTTCTGAGATGAAATTGCCTTCCATCCATGGGAAAAACTGAACTTTCTTAAAACTGAGAAAATAGCTCTCGTTCCAACTTACCACCCATTACCGGAAGCGGGAATGAATGTGAAATTAGCAAAAGCCCATGTTTAGAAGGCAAGAATGTTCTATCTGGCTCTTGTTATTTAAAATAGTAACTAGGGGAGGGGTTAAAAAATAAAATAGCAGCTAATATTTTTAGCATGAATTAGGTGCCAGAAACTATGTATTTGCTAATTTCCCCGGCCTAAACTCCTCATTTGCATAACAAACGAATGAAATCGAGGCTCCAAGCAATCCCATTTTAAAGACAAGAAAGGTGAGGCCTGGAAGGAAGGAGTAACGTGCTCATGAACATATTCATAGCAAGCGGAAGAACATTGCAGGCAACTTTCCAACCTGAGTGTGGTCGCACCTGACTCTCCTGTCTGTTGATATCTTAGTTATTGAGTGTTGAAACTTCAGGGCTTCAAAGTCCCTTATCTTCTGAGCGATACGCACCAAATAAATAATGCATGAGATCAGCTAACAAGAGATCATGGAAATACTGAGTCGTAGACAGAATTGAAGACAAAATTAGTAATTTTATCATAAGAATATGATCTAATCTGGAGCTACATATGGTTCAGATTGAATTCAAACTCGTGGAAATTTGACAACCCCCACCCCTGTCTTTTCTTTCTGTTTTTTTTCTTTTTCTTGCTCTCACTGTGCAATCCGTCTACGCTGGCGAGACAAATATTACTCACTGCGTGTGTATGTGTTTGTTGCCATTCCCTCCTTTCTGTTCTCTCTCTCTCTCTCTCCAAATTAATAATGGAATTCTGCAGGTATTCAGACGAGTTTTTTTTGAAGGCTTCTGAGGAGAATTTGATGTGCTAATAATGTGTGGTCAGATTTGATGTTTGAGATCTAAGAGTGGGGAAGAAAAAGTCACCACATGTTCATCTTGATGCAGAAAATGACTTTTAACAACATTGGATCCTCTGAGCGGGAGACGCTGGGTGGCTGAGACGATGCAATCCAGTTGGCTGCTGTAACAATAACAAGGCAGGTCACAACAGCCACGAGCTGTCCAATATTGTGGCGTGACTCATTTTGTCCGTATGGCCGTCCAACAGTCTCGGCGCTCGTTGGTGAAGCAGCCACCTTTCTCCTTTGCGTTTGGCGTACGTCAGCGAGTACGCATGTGTGAGTCTGTACCAAAGCCATTCTGCATAGTTTCGGTCTCCTCTCTACCTTTGTGTCAACGCTACATCGTCATAAAAATTGTCTTTCTAGAGGTCTTACCATTTTCTTACAGTTTGATAACTTTCTTTAAGAAGTCAAGATCTCCACGTGGATGTGATGTTTTATGTTAATGGTCGTGGACTCTTTCAATTTTTTGCTGCTAGGGAGAATTTTCTACATTTTATCATTAAGTACAGGGTTTGTTTGCTGGGGACGTGTTAATAATTTATACCTGCTTATTGATAGCCTTGATTTTCTTAAAGTTCTAAAGCCATAACCAGGTGCTACATTTCGTGGCACTCTTCGGGGTGGGGGGCATTCCTTAAGATGATTGTATGACTTTCTTTCTTAATATGGCAAAAAACACTGAGTACAGAATATTAACACATTCTTGCTCATGTAGAATAAAATTTCACTGGAAACGGCACCATCCCCTTTATCTATTACCAGCTTGATTTTGTTCATGTTTTTCTCCTCTTCCCCACCCAAGTTATTCTTATAACTAGTGTGCATTTGTAATACATAATAATTATATTCAGCTTGAGGAATAATTAAATTCAACTCTAGTGATGAGTTTCTTGGGTGTGTGTCTATGTCACACCTTAAATATTTTTATGGCTACATTGATGAGAGAGATTAATCTATAATTTCCTTATTTTAATTTTATTTATTATTTATTTTGTGGCACAGGGATGAGAGCTAACTTCTATGATCTATATTCTGTCATCAGTTCTATGCTTTGGTTTTAATTTTGTGACATGATCTCACTCAGCCACCAGGGTACCCGGGCTGGGCTTGAACTTGTGACCCTCCTGCCATAGCCTCCCAGAGTGTTTGGGATTGTAGGCCTGCACCACTGAGCCCAGGTAACTTTCCTATTGTACTTTTCTTGTTCAATTTGGAATCAAGTTTTGTCTCTTCTAGTTCAAAAAATGTCAGGAAATCGTTTCTTATTGAATTTGTATAAGACAGGTTTATATTTTTCCATACATGTTTCACTGAATTAACTGAAGAAATGCCCCAGAGCTGATTCTTACTGTAGAAAGATTTTATAACCATTTTATAATCACACATTTAATTCAGACTATTTTTTTTCTTTCTTCGTTAGATTTGGTAGTTGTGATTTTAAAAATTTTAATTTTTTTCATTGCTAATTTCACTGCCATAAAGTTGTTCACAACTATCCATTTAATTATCCATAGGATCTGTAGTAGTGCTACTTTTGACATTTCTGATATTGATAGCTAATGCTTCAAATTATTTCCTATCATCAGTGTGATAAATATTTTGTCAGTTTTATTAATATGTTCAGAAGAAAAACTTGATGTTTGGCAGCATTTCTGTATTGTATTGCTGCTTCTATTAATAATTTTATGTTTTTATTGTTATTTCTTTCTTTCTTTATATTTCTTATTTTTGGCCTCATGAACATCTTAGATAATCATTTTTTCCTTTTTAGCATGTTTACTATATTTCCCTCTTAGCATTTCTCTGCTTCACCTCATAAGTTCGGATCCATAATATTTTCATTGCCATTTAGTTGAGATATTTTCTGGTCTGCTTTGTTGCTTCTTTGATTCATCAGTTACCTAAGCAATCTTATTGCTTATTTTCCGCACACTGGAAAATTTAAAAAACTTTCATGTTAAGTTATATCTTCTGTATTGAGAAATACTTGGGATTGAGTTTTAACTCATTGAAATGTGTTAAAAATTGCATCCCTGATCATAATTTGATCTGTTTTGTTAAATATTTCATATGTATTTTGAAAAAATAAAAGCCTGCAACTCTTCAGTTGTTGGGAATAGTGTTCTGTACTCCAGTTAGACAAAATTGGTTGTATTCAACTCATCTCTAATTTTTCCTTTTTCTTCTGATTACTAGTCAAATTATATTAAATATAATTTCGTGGAGTTATTTGTTTCTCTTTTCAATTGCATTGTTTGTGTCCATGATGCATAAAAGCTTAGAATCATATTTTTATTGAATTTACCTCTTAAGAGCTATCAATGTATATTTTTTACATTTGATAGTGACTCACTTCAGATTTTACTGAAAACAAGTTTTCCTTCTAGAAATAAATAATGGGATGTTTGAAATGAGCCAGTCTAGCAATGCAACAACAAATCAAAAAAAAGAAACAAACAAACTTAAAAGACAAGTTAATAAAAGAATATTCAAACTGATTAACAGAAAGAAATGGCATAGAAACAACAAATAAAAAATGTAGTCAAGAAATATTTAAATTGCATTATACTGTAAATTCTAGTAAAGAGTACAGATGGATTGAAGACCACCTTGAAGAAATGATGCCAAAAATACTTTGAAAAAGCTGCAGGTTTAACCAGATTCACCTGCCTTTGCTACATCACAGATCTTCTGATGTGGATCTTGTGATGTGTCTGTCTCCTTAGCTCAAAATTTCTTCAGTTCAATCCTTCTGAGTTTGTGCAGAGATGTTCTGTGTCCAGCCAGGACAGGCTCAATAGAGATAAGTCATCAGGTTATGGATACGGGTTGTTTTATTCTTTTATCCCTAATTTAATTTATTGACTTGGACTCTACTATGCATTTTGAGTGTAATGATTGAGTTTTCTATACTGAAATTTATATCTTTCAGATAATCTAATTTCAGCTCTTTAATTTCACACCCCAACAAGTTCAAAGCCTGACAAATATTTTCTGCTTGCTGAAGGATTTTGTCTTCAGACACATTTGGGAGGTTCCTTGCCAGCATTTGTTTGCTCGGGCATGCGAGAATACTCGTGAAACAGCCAGTCATGAGTTTGTAGCCCCTCTTGGCTTGGAACTTTACTGAATCTAACCTTCATTGCGACTGTCATGTTCTGTTGCGTTTAGAAACATAATTTTCCAATATATTCTTTTTCTCCCTAGTTATCACACAAGGAGCAGGTCTTTGCCAAGATATCCCGTATTCTATCTGGAGGACAAAAATAAGTGCTATTGTTTATTTGGGAGAGTTGATTTCAGTTCAGTTAATTAACAATTTCTGTTGTATTGAGAAAATGCCCATTGAGTTTTCTTTCACATAGGAGGTATGTAAACTGAAAGGTCTTCTTAGGGCTTATCTTCTGGGTTTTAGGGTTCTATTCTTCATGAACTTTTTCAAATTCCCAGAGGGTTGGGATTACAGGCCTGTACAACAAGGCCTGGCGGGCTGTTTCTTTCTCTCTCCTTCTTCTTTCTTTCTTTCTTTCTTTCTTTCTTTCTTTCTTTCCTTCTTTCTCTTTCTTTTCTTTCCTTTATTATTTCTTTTTCTTCTTTTCTTCCTTTTATGCTTCCTTCCTTCCTTCCTTCCTTCTTTTCATCCTTCCTTCGTCTCTTGAGTACCCAGCACACCTTAAGTGCTATCTATTATTTATACTTAGTATTATTTGTACCTGTTCTTGACAGCAGATGAACTGTCATCCTTTTTATTGTGTTAGCATCGCTTGCATATTTAACAGGAGACTGATGAAGTCTCAGTTACGTTTTAAATGAAAGGTGTGTCACTAGCCTGTCACATACTGTGGAATGCATGGGAGTGTGTGGGAAGAGATAGGTTGAGATAAGACCTGTCCTAAAACTCATGAAGCACAATTTATAGACAGCCACCTCTTAGGTAGCTCTCTTTCAGGCTTCCTGAAAGCCCTAGGGCTCTGTCCTTCAAGTGGACACAAATTGTATGAGGCTAAAAACTAATCTTAATGTTATAGGGATGAATGGCTTGGTGATTATGCATTTAAGAAAAATGTTATTTTAAAGACAACTGATGAAATTTTAAAGTTTATTTTGCTGCTTGCTTAGAGCAGGTTTATGATAATGTTGGAAAAGAATTTAATGATAAAATAATTATTATTTGCAACGTTATAAATATTTTGTTTCTTGTGTCACTTGTTTGGCTTCTTTAAAATCATTTTTAAAAGACTTTTCTCTGGCATATAATTTGTAACAGCACTTGATACTCTCCTCAAAGCTTGCTATTATTTGTAGATGTTCTGATTTAAATATTCTTGTACACATATGTTAGTGTCTGATATTTGTCACACATAGAAGCTTATAAATCTGGGTGATACGTTAGTTTGTCAGCCAACAAGCTTCTAAACTTCATTGTTTTTAGGTTATGACTACAGGGCAGAAAGGTAATATGTTCGATAAAAATCTTAAACTTAGAAATTGCACTTAGGAATATAGTGAACTTCTAATCATGTTTAGCCTAAATTGCTTTTTCTCACTACTTCAATAATCTATAAATAGAACAATATTCTGTCTGTACTGAGGATTGAACCCAGGCTGGATAAGCACTCTACTACCAAGCCAAAACCTCATTCATCGCCTAGAACTCAAATTTGTGATCTTCTCACCTCAGCTTTTGGAGTATCTAGGATTCCAGACATGCTGAGTTCAGTGGAATAGAATAACTTGGAGTATAAATAACTTATTCTTCCTTTTCTTTTTCTTTCCTTGTCTTTTCTCTGTAGCTCAGGCTGCTCCTGAACTCACTATGTAGCACAGGCTGCCTTGGACTCCCAGCAATCCTCCTGCCTCAGGCACCAGAGTTCCAGGATTATAGGTGTGTTCCATCATGTCTAGCTTTATGTGGTGCCAGAGAATCAAACCCAGAGCCCTGTGCTTGCTAGGCAAGCACTTTAACCTTTGTGCCATCCCTCCAGCCCCTAGAAGTAACTCTTTTTTTGGAACTGTATTCCCAAGAAGTTGAACAAAGCTTATCATGTAAACTAAAGAATTAAAATGTGGCAACAAGTTTCATTAATCTGTGTGGTGACCCCATAATTTAGGTGGTGAGGGAATCCTCCTGTGACCACATCACGCATGCACATTTTTGCTTCTTCCCTTTAACCTCTGAGAATATTGAGGACAATGGGCATGTCCTTTTTTCATCTTTATATCTTGGTTGCTTAACATATTGCTTTCTCTCTAGAAAATGTTCACAGGGATCACCTGTTTGTAAAGTCAGAGGGGCAACTTGGACTCATCCAAATGGCCCTGACCGGGCTGATGAGATCCTAACGTATTCCTGGTCCAGTGAGGTCCTAAGTGACAGCATCTTAGAAAAGATGGGCAGAGTTAAGAGAGGGCAGCCATGGAGGAGGAAATTAGGAAAAGAGGTGATTGTAGCACTGACTGTGAGCGAAGAGAGGTGCGTCTTAGTTACATTTTTACCGCTGTGACTCTATACTGACATCCACAAATTAGGGGAGGAAACGTTTCGTTTCAACTCACAATTTTGGAGAATCACAGTGAACTCAGGGCCAGCAGGCAACAGTGAAGATAAATGGCAGAGAAAGAAATGACGTCAGCTCTTCACAACATTGCAAACAGGAAGAAAAGTCTTATCGAGTCAAGTTCTAGAGGAAGGGAGCAGCAAACTTCGAGGTCCTGTCCCAGTGACCCATTCCTCCTGGGTCTAGTCTCAGTGTTCTACCTCTTCCAGGTGTGGTTCTAATCAACCACACACCTGTAATCCGATCTAAACTGCTGCAATCCACACCTCCAGACCAAGACCTCAATCACCCAACAGCACAGGGTTCCTCCATAGACAATCCACAACTTCCAAATACATGGGATTTTGGGGGGATGTTCCGCATCCAAACCACAGTAAGGCCCAATAGGGAAAGTGGTCCCCTCGGAGGTGATGGGTAGAGACTGGAGATCTAGACACTCCTAAGGGCATTCATTAATGATGGGAGTAAAGTTTAGAGAGGGATGTCAAAACATGTAGGTGTGAAGGAGTGTCTATTCTGTCTTGGAAACAAGAGCATTGCTTGTATTTAAATGCTACTGAAAAGGTTGGTAAAAATTCAAGGAAAGTGAAATATCATTCAAGAGACTTGTGCCCATGAGCACGAGCATGGATAACCTTTCCTTTGGGATGAATTGATGAATTCAACAAGTTGTAGCTGCAGGGCAAGCTGAAACTTTACAAGCTCAATTATCTTTTTCTTTTAAGACAAGTGGCTTCTTCAAACCGCCCCAGGCCCAGGCATAACCTACAACGCCCACCTTTCCACTGATGGACGGAGTATGTACCAGGAGGTCAAAGTCCTTTTTTATTTTTCTCAGGTGAGCGACAGAAAGGTCTTGATCAAGGGAAGAATAAAAACAAGTCCAAACATTACTATTATATCTTTTCATTACTACTCCCCAAATCCCTTGCTATAAAAGAGTCTGACACGTTCTATATATGGTTAGATGGTGATTTGGGGTCGTGCTGTGCAATCCTACCATCTCCTCAAAGCTAACTTTGAAGAAAGTTCTTTTCTTTTCTTTTCTTTTCTTTTCTTTCTTTTTTTTTTTTTTTGTACTGACATAAACAGCCTCTGACTTGGAGTGTTGAGCCAATGAATCTGAGCCTAAGAACTATGTGGCCAGCACTGAGGTTATTCCTTAGGCTAGAAGGAAATTAGAAGCTCCTGTTTGCTGGCTGTTACCTTGTGAAACAGGACAGTATGGTGTCTGCAGCAAATCGGGGTGAGTGGCAGGGTGCAACCCTGCAGCGGTTAAGGTTTTACACAATTCTCTGGAGAATAAGAGCTGAATAAGAAGATTTAAGAGAGAGCTGCAGAGCTCCAGGCATGCCCTCACACTAGGAACTGTGCGATTTTTTAGAGGGATTACTCAGAGAGATGATGTGATTTTTTTCCAGGCAGGCAGAAGAGTGACTTATTTGCATTTCTCTGGGTGGCTGAGACAGAAAGACATTTGAATAATGGAGGTAAATGTATTTATGAAAAATCACTTGGGATGATGAGCATCAAAGCTTTTTGAGAAACAATGATGAGGGAAGGATGTAAGTAGAGTCCAAAGGCTCGGAACATTAGTAGAGGGGATGGACAGGGAAGACGTCCTTGTGCAGAGGAGGTGGAGACGTAGGAGCCTGGGGTCAGAAGATTAAGATGCCCTTTAGTGCCAGTAGGATTACACTGGACTATGGAAATGAGGATCTAGAGAAGTCTGTGGGGGAAGATGACTAGAGACCAGAGTGCTGAGGACCTAAGAGAGTAAGGTAGGAGAGGTGTCCTCTGTGACCTCCCAGGGTGATGATAGGAGCTGGGCTGGAGAGCAATGGGATGCCCCTCGACAAAGTTCTTGACCAATAGAAAAGGCACGCTGGAAGGTGGATTCAGGACAGCAGTACGGTAGGGTAGACAACGGCAGAACGGCAGCAGCCTCAAAGGTTAGTCAATGAGATTTGGGATCGCTGCCAAGAAAGCTGTATACTCCACGGAAAATCCAGGTCCTAGTTCCGTCTGTGAGGAGCAGAAATAGCGGGGAGAAAGGGTAGCGATGCAGAAGAATTCTTCGTGTGGGGAGATCACTCTACAGAAGGTTGGATTTTGTTGACTCAAGAAACAGGTTTCGTTCTAAAAGCTGTCAATACGGAACTAAGCAGAACAGAGTGATTCACAGTATGTTTTAGTCAATTACTGGGACACAGTACCTCCCATGTCACAATTTAAAGTAGAGCCTTGTTTTGGTTCATATTTCAGAGATCTCGGTGTGTTGTTGGTTGGCCAGCAATGGCAGGAGAGCATGGTGGAAAGCCTGGCCTGAAAAAATCTGTTTACGGCTCAGCAAGACAGGAAGCAGAGAGGCTGGAGAGAAGCTACGGCAAGAATATATTCTTGCAGACAACATTCTCACCGATCCACCGCTCCGGACTAGGTTCTGCCTCTTAATAGCACATGAAATCACTAGATGTAGCCTTAGAATCCAAGAAACCCTCACAATCCAATTACCTTCTGAATACATGAGGTTTTGGGGGTATTTTCCAGATCCAAATCATAATATAGCAGCTACCAAGGTTCCATTTTGGCTGGAGGGAGATTGACAAGAAGTGTGATTGACAAGAAGTGCGCACGCACACACACACTCTCTCTCTCTCTCTCACACACACACACACAGGCACACACACACACACCCCTCAGTCCTGCGGGGGTTTTGCTGGTGAGCTATCCTGGAGTACCTTTGACATATTTGTAAACTGCTTATTACCTACCTAGGTTAAGAGCAATGGACTTTGCCTTTATTAGACTTTAAAGGGGCTTCCATATGAGTTTCAGTCTGCATTGCTGCCGATGAGTTTTGATGACGAACACGCAAAAACAAGAAAAAGATTTTTTTCCCCCTCCTTCGTAAAGAATGTTTGGATTTAGGAATCTAGGTTAATGACTCTTTGATCCATCAGTGCTATGTCTCATGGCAATAAGCCTGATAAAGAAATAAGAAATAATCCAGCCGGGGAAAACCAAGGACAAAGATTGAAGGGACGGAGAGAAGCAGGCCTTGTTAGAGTGCTTTGTTTAATGCACAGAGGGAAGTGGGGGACAAACACCCCAAGTAGTACAGAGGAGGGGACAGACCTCCAAAATCACAGCGGTGGGACTGAGGGAGTGGGAATCAGAGAAGCAGAGCCTAAGGGGAGAAATTGTGGAGCAAAGTGAGGGTATCTAGAGCAAGGGCGAGGTAACCCAAGAGACTCTGATCTTGGCTATAGATCTGCTGAGAAGGAGAAGCAAATTTGTCAGCTGCAAATTTTCCATACTCTTAAAAAAAAACCATAGACATCCATCCATTGTCTTTTTGTTGAATTCCAAATAGAGCAGCCTGGACTCCAAGTTAAGAGAGCACAAAACAGCAAGAAGAGAGTGAAGATTCCATCTGGAAATTCCAAGGGTTCTGCAAGGGTCTGGCAGGCAATCGCCCGGTCTGATCAACATCAAAACCTGGACGCATCTTCCTTTGTTCACATATTTACTTCCTATAAATTATTTCTGAGTGTCCTCTGCAATTCAGAGTGCAAACATTTCTTCTCTATTCAACAGTACTTGAAGATCTGGTAGGTAGATAGGTAACTGAAAGTTTCAGGGAAGGAATTACTGGAAAGGAATGTTGTTGGATTGGTGCTTTGGACTCACTAAACCAGGAAGTGTGCATAGGCAAGATAGGTGAGAGTTTGGATTCCTGAATTACAGTCGTGGCGGCATTACGGAGCTTGAAAGAAGTGCAGCCTTGCCTGGGACAATCCGTTAGTGTCACAAAGGACGGCTAGTTTGGCCCATGTGGCAGCGTTTTCCGCAAAAGAGTGGCTCACGAGCTGAGATAAGTCGTTGAGTTTACTTCCTAGAGCAGCTAGAAGTCATGACTCACAATGGACTCCGGATCTCCTCTGAGTAATGCTTGGTGGCTGACCCTCTCTGCTTAGGAGCCTGGGCTCCAGCCTGTTCCCTAGCGCACATTCAATGCAGGAGTTGTCATTTCCTAGGACACAGTACCACGTTCATTGTGTCACCCCAAACAACATAGACTTCTGTAAGCCTGGGAATGCAGCTTGTTCAAACTCCTCACTTCCTAAATGAGTTGACATTGTAATGATATTTTAACAACAATAAAGGATAGTTTCAGAAATGCTGATTCCACTCTGCCTTTTTTTTTTTTTTTTCTGGTAGAACTTGGGTAGGTGGGCAGGTGTGATGCTAGTGGCCACAGGTAGGAAGGAGAAGTTATGACTCCGAAGGACAGCATCAAAATGCCGCTGTGTCTGTCAGGAATTTGAACTAAGCAACATGAGCTTTTTGAGGCTGGGAACCAAAACATTCTGTGTTCTCAGATGGGACCCAACCTGCCTATTATTCACACCTTTTTCTGCTTCAACTTTTTTAATCGTTAGGAGATATGTTTGACAGAATTGTCACTAATCCAACAGAAATCTCTTTGTACTGAATTAAATTCCACACACTCTCCTACTCTAAGAAGACTTGATGAGACTGGCCTGGAGGCTTGTAGGCTATCCTGATCTATTTTCCAAAAAATTTACATTTGGAAAAAAACCAAACCATATTGGGTCAGCTACTTTGTTTTCTTTTCTTAAACTTATGTATATTTTAAGGGAAATGTAACAGTGCATCCCTAGTTTCCTTTCCCTTAACTCAAGCAAGAGTTTTTAGTGATGTCTTAGATGCCTTTTGGGCCGTATTCTTACGACTTTCAAAGATTCTCATTCTCTAGAAACAAGAAATTGCATTATATGAAATGTAAATCAGGTTGAACTCTCAAAGGTCTGTCTTGGGCAAGAATTCTATATGCTTAGAATTAGTTATAAGCACATTTTATTTCACTCTTTTCAGAAAAATATCAGCGCATTGAGCGGTTTCACACTTTTAAAATGCATAAAATTGGTGAAATTTTCATTAGAGTGAACTTGAAAGAGAAAAAGGCAAAAATTCATGATATGAGAACATACTGTTAATAAAAATGGGTAAATATTTCTGATAAAGTTACCTTAGTTTAATGAATCTTGAAATAAAATAAAACTCAATCAAATGAATTTGAAGATCATTAAATACGATCCTATTACTAAATTGCTTTTTAAATCTTATAGCCCAAACATGAATCTCAAGTGTATACTTTTTCCAGCACCTCCTACCAGGAGATTTAAAAGAATTTTCCAGCAGGAGAGCTATTTTTACGTCTTAGAGAAATCTCCTGTTATTATGGAGTTTTCTTATTCCAGTAGCAGAAAAAATTAAATTAAATCAATGAAGATAATGCATAATTTAAGGACGATCTCTTCCCCTATGAATCTATGAAGGAATTCCGTGTTAGTTGTGACCAAAATAAAAGTAGGTTTAATTATAAATGCTTCCAATTTTTTTTCTTCTTCTTCTGCCTAGGTACATTTTGCCTAAAGTCTTCCTGAATTTAACTGTCCTGGCTAACAGAGTTCTACTTTCTCATTCTATTTAACTATCTACTCTCTCTCTCTCTCTCTCTCTCTCTCTCTCTCTCTCTGTCTCTCTCTCTCTCTCTCTTTCCATAAAATAGCAGTACCCACTTGTTTCTTGTTTATGTAATGTATTCACTTGGGAATACTTGGGAATCTAAGCCCATCTTTTGTGAGCACATTATCCCTGTTTACTAAATTTCATTGAAATTGTTTGTGCATCTAACTCATAATGACCCTTACCATGTAGTAGAACATATGTTAGATGTTGGAGAAACAATGAAATAGAAAGCAAAGTCCTTGCTCCCAAGGGCCTTCTGTCTACACGGACAGAGAAAATAAGTACGTGAGTGCAATAAGACGAGGAGGAACTTCTTCAAGAAACAGAAGAGAAGGTAACATTTCATAATTGCTTGTTCCCTAGAGGCAGTGTTATTCTTATGCCAAATGCAGACAAGGGCATTGCAGGAAAAGAAAACTGCAGACGATTGTCTCTGTTTTACTAAATTGTAGAAATTGTCAACAAGACCCAGGGAAAGAGATCCGGCAACATTATCAAAGGTTACATAATGTGATCAAGTGACATTTCTTCTAGAAATTCAATGTCATTCACCGTATGAAAATAAATCAGCATGTACACTTATAGGAGAACGGGAAAATTTTCCTTATGGCTGCCTTAACTGGTACAAAAATAACATTTGACAAAATCTGACATCTTTTCCAAACAAAAAAAAAAAAAAACAAATGAGCAAACAGAAAACTAGGGAAAAGGGGAGCCATTCTCCCCCTGACAGAGAACACTTGCCAAAAATATGAGTTAACATGAAATTTAATGACAAAAGAATGAAAATTTCCTTCATAGCCCAGTTAAAAGGCAAAGGTATTTCCTCTTGCCACTAACACTCAACATATTATTAAATAAGGAGAAACAACTAGACAAAGAAAAGAATTAGAAAATACCTCTATTGGAAAGGAAAAATTAAAATTATGTTTATTTGCAGATATATTGCCCTTGTGTATAGGAAATTTTAAGGTCTCCACTAAAAGCTTGATAGAGATAATAGGACCAGAAATTCTATAGGGTACAAGGGTTAGGTACAAAAATTAAATGGCATTCCCTTTGTATAGCAATGAATAATAAAAATTGAAAGTAAGATAACAATTCTATTTATAGTCTTATCAAAAAGAAAAATAATTAGTCATAAATTTAGGAAACAAGAAGAATTGCAAATGGAAAACTAAACTATTCTCATAATAAACTCAATAATATCTAAATACTTAGATGGCATTTAGATACTAAGGGCATTTGCTATTCTTCGATGGGAAGACAATTTTTAAGATGTCTAGATTCCCCACATTTGTCTATTGATGAAACACTATTTCTGTGACAATCCAAGCTGTCACTTCTGGAGATATTGAAAAATAAACCCTAAAATTCATTAAAAAATGCAAAGAATCCCAGAAAAAGATCAAAGTTGCCGGAATCAAATTTCCCAACTACAAAATTTGTTATAAACCCCAATCAAATTAGCATGGTATTAGCATGAGGATGGTCATACATGTGAACAGAATAAAATGTAGAGCTTAAGAATAATCTCTTACATTTATGATAATTTGATTTTGAGACAAAGTCTAATCAAATTTCTAGATTGCCCATGCTGGACTCAAGTTCCCAGTCTCGTGCCTCAGCCTCCAGGAGTGTTGGGATTCAAGTTCTGTGGCATCAGGCTTGACTTGCAAATGCATTTTGGCACACATAATTATGCTATTTAAAAAGAAAACTATCCTCTTGTAAAAAAAGGAGAATTCATATTTCACTGTAAAAATGCATTTGGATGCTGGACTGGAAGAATAGCACAAGGTTAGAGCACTTAACTGGAAAGCACAAATCCCCAAGTTCAATTCCCCAGCACCATATAAACTGGATATGGTGTTATACACCTGTAATCTCAGCACCTCGGTACTTGAGAGGTTAAGACAGGAGGACTGCCATGAGTTTGACACCAGGATGGGCAACACAGTTCATAGTCAATTCAGACCAGCCTGGACTACAGTGAGATCCTGTTCCAAAAAAAAAGTATTAGGATGGACAGTGATATAAGCAGAAAATTCCTGTTACTATTTATTTTTTCTCTGTTATAGTAAATTTGTTCAGGACAGAGCTATCATCATCCAACTAGGATATTAGGTGGTTAAATATGCGTAGTACTATTCTACCCAGTGGATGTGTCATATGGATAATTATATTTAATTCAATCTACTCTTGGCAAATTGACTAGTATATATGGTAATTAATAGAGGAATGACTTCTTCTTTCACTTTATGGTGGAACTTGTTTACATTTGCAATTTTCTAATTTCATTCAGCTTATAAACAATATTTTTGCCACCTGTCTTTGACAAAATGATATGTGATTTCTAGAGATATTGTCTCTCTTTTAACTGTCTGTGTAGGTTCGCAAATTAAGTATTCTGTCCGACCCTGACTGCAGTAGTTGAGTGACTAACACACACTGACATCATCTGTACATTCTAAGCTCAAACTCTATGGGATAAACAAACAATTCACCAAGAATTTACAGTAAACTCATCAGGAAGTGATCATAGCAAGAGTGACAGATCCTAGAAAGTGGAGCAGCTGGGAGATTTACCCATGAGACAGTCTGAACATGTAGGACAGAATGCAGATTATAGTAGCATTTTCAAATCAGGTCAGGGAGTTCAGCCTTTGTTCCAAAGACTTGCAGAAACCATTTAAAAGTTTTAGGCAGCAAATGGTATAATTAGATTTTCAGTTTTGAAAATGAAACTCTGCTTAAATGTGTAGTCATGATGTAACTTATTATACAAACTGAAGATGTTCAGTAAATTAAAACCTTCAGTTGTCTGGAAAGACTAGGACTTATGGTCACCCTTTATGATTGTTAAGATTAGTTGTCAACTTAATTGGCTTTAGAGCTTACTGGACGATCAGTAAAGCCCATTTGTGGGTGTATGGATGGTGGGTCATGGAGACATGATTTTGAAAGTCATATCTAGCTCCTGACTTCTTCTCTGGCACTATACTCATACTGCTTCATAAATAAACTGAACTGAGCACCATATACTTACACACCTTTCTACCATAATGTTTTTATTTTGAGGTCAAGTGATCATGAGCTAAATTCCCTTAAACCTTTGGCAAAAATACATCTCTTTTAAGTTACAGATGTCAAGGAGTTAGTCCCAGTGGTGGGAAAGCTCATCGATACGCCCCATTGATACAAGACTACATAAGAATAATATATAAGAATAAGGAAATAAAATGGTCATTTGAACTGCAGTAAGACAATCAATAGAGAAGAAATTAGGCAACTATGATAGTTACTTAGAAAAATGTACACTAAAAGCTGGTCATTGACTGAATGTGACATAAGAGAGACAAACATGAAGAGATCTACCAGGCACCTGCCTTGACAAACTGAGTGGGTGCTATAGCTGCTCTGGTTTGAATCTGGAGTGTCACCTAATAGCCTCATGTATCCAAATACAGTAATGGGACAACAGAGGAAATGTGTTTTCTTTAGAGGTAGGGCTTGGCTGGAAGGGGTAGATACTTGGGGTTTGACCTGAAAAAATCATCTCAACTTGCAGAGACTGGGGATTGCCTCACGCAGAGTTTCTGCTTGTGTTATGGATTTGTGGTCCAGAACGCTAAGGAAGGACATCCACCTCAGTGTGGAAGTTCCCAACTGACAGCTTGAATTTAGTAAAGGAAGGAAGATGAAACATCATTATGGTTTCTTCTTGGAAAGACTCTTGACTTGCCTGAGTCTCCGGACTCAAGTTGCTCCTCGCTTCACTTGGTTGCTGTTTCGTTTGGCAACGCTGTGAGCAGCTCCCCAGCCTCTGCCATGGGCTTCCACCATTGCTGGCTGCCCACAAAGGGACTGTGTGAGACCTTCTGAAAACGTGAGCTATATAAATCTTTCCTGCCTTCCATTGTGGACGCCAGATATTTTGCCCCAGCAGTGAGTAAGTAACTGAAACAGGCCCAGCTGAGGAATACTGGATAAGTTTTAGGCAAAAGGTAACAGTGTTCAATGTGGAAGAATTGGTTTCAAGATTTACATAGCCGAGTCCCTCATACATGGAGCGTATGTTCATCTGTTTTGGAGGTTTCATTGTATGACCATCGGTCCTATTGCCTTGTGACCTGTGAGATGCAGACAGAATTATGTGGTGAAGTGAGATTCTCACTTAAGAAAAACGTGAATATAAACTAGAAAGAGGAAGGAGTTAAAGTCTCAATATTTCTTTTAAGGGCTCAGTCCCAATGACCTAACTTCCTCCCATCAAGCTCTACTTCTTGGAAATTTCTATCACATTTCAATAGCATCAAGTGGAGTACCAAGTCTTCAATGTATGAGCCCCTGAAGGATATTCAAAATCTAAATTACAATACAGTGGTGTCTGAGATAGAAGCTGGCCAACAGTAAGGAAGGGACCTGTGGTAAAGCAGTCATGGTCCCCATTTCTCCTACACTGATCATTCTAGCTACACCTCACATTCACTGCATTCCCAATTTATCCTGATTGTTTGGCTAGCAGATTAGAAATGTAATCCACTTTTGTATTCCCATACTGATTAATCCGGAGAAATACCTTAGAAAACTCTCCTTCCTGGCAAGAAGTTTGAATTGTCTGATGAGATGGCAGAAAGTTCCAATTGTCTGATGTGGTCGGTGCTTTAAAAATCTGCCGTTTTGGGATCTGACAGTGTTGATAAAGAAAATGTGCTTGATCAAAAATAATAAAGTCTAATGCTGATACATCATCTTTTCAACTAGAATAAAATCAACTCTGCCACAAAACCAGTCGACATATTTATTTTTAAGGGTGAAGTGATCGAAGTTTCAATGTAAGAGTCAAAAATATATCTTGAACACACATCAAAACTATCTTTCTCTGTGTGCTAAATAGGATTTCGCTTTTCATTATACAAATAGAAGAATTGCCACTACCTTATTTTTCTCACTTATTCTAAACAAACTTGGCACTGGTGTCTTTTATGTCTGCCTTTCATGTTGAAATGAAAGATACACACAACTCAGACACTTGGAAAATTATATGAACTATAGCAAGACTATTATATGTTTTGTTTCTATGAGAGATGCTCAGTTTTTCTCTGGCTTTTTAATTAAGTTTTTACATGTTAATAGGGATTGAATCCAGGGCTCTGCAGTGCACCCCAGCACAGCTTCCTTTCCTTCGTTTCTTTAACAAACGTCTGGCTCAGTAGCCTATCTTGAACTCTAAATTGCCTCTTGAATAATCCCTCTTTTTTACTTTTCTTTCCTAGGTGGTTCACCTGTTTTTTTTTTTTCCCTCCAATCTTTACACTGAAGGATCATTAGAAACCTGCAAGAAACAATATCCATATAGTCATGTGTCACTTAACAATGAGAGCAGTTTCTGAGAAATGTATTCTTAGGTGATTTTAAAAATGTGCAAACATAGAGTGCGTTTAAGCTACACAGCAGTGGCAAGAGTAGGCAACACAGGCTCACATGACCACCGTGGTATGTGTGGTTGGTCATAGAGTAGAGCATTGTTCTTCATCATGTCAATGCATTAAGAAAAAAACATGCCCATGAATGGATATTTGAGGTGTAACATGGGGAAAAGTTGCTAAAATTACTGTGTTGTTATGATTGAATCTGGCATATCCCCCCAAAGACGATGTATTTGGCTGTTGTATAATGTCTACAGAATCATGTGCTATTAAGAGGCAGGGCATGCTATTAAGAGGTGAATTATATTCCTGCAGTAGGTTATGGATGTGTGGCACATTACTTGACATGTGATCTGGAAGGGGCAGATCACTGGGACGTGACCTGGAG
Organism: Ctenodactylus gundi; assembly: GCA_004027205.1. Taxonomy (NCBI): domain Eukaryota; kingdom Metazoa; phylum Chordata; class Mammalia; order Rodentia; family Ctenodactylidae; genus Ctenodactylus; species Ctenodactylus gundi. The sequence continues at coordinate 1,153,256 of PVKB01000029.1, forward strand.
GGATGTACTCTAATTGCCTTTCTTCTCAAATTTAGCTTTCTTTTTTTGCCATATCACGAACTGCCACTCCATTGTGTGCCCCTGTTACCAGTTGTATGGAGTGAGACCTCCCGGAATTGTGAGCTAAAATGAATCTTTCCTCTTTTATGCTGTCAGGTATTGAGTCACAGGAAGGAAAAAGTACCTGTGACAGAAACTGGTCCCAGAGAAGTGGGGTATTCGCCTTGGAATTTGTTTGTAGGAAGACTTTGAAAAGCTGTGGAGATGCTGGTTAGAGTAGAGAAGTCTTAAAATGCTGTGAGCCAGGCTTGGTAGGAGATTCTGATTGGAAATCAGAAGATCAGAATTTTGATAGAACTACAGGTTGGAAAGGCCAAACTCAAGAAGTTTCAGATGGGGAGGAGGCAACTACTGGCAATTGGCCTAAAAACTATACGTGCTCTATTGTGGTAAAAAGTGTGTCAGCATTTTGCCTCTGTCTTAAAACATTGCCTGACACTGAAATTAAGTGCAGTGGACTACTGAGTCTGGTGAGAGAAATCTCAAGGCATCCCAATGTTCAGGCTGTCACATTGATACTGTTTGCAGCTTTCAGCCAGCTCTACAATGAAAAGCAGGACAAAATAGCAAACCAAAAAGATATAGAAATTTTGCAGTTTTGCAAAACTTAAAGGGGCATCAAAGGGTTAGGAAAAAAGAAAGCATAGTTGTTAAGGAGATTAACATTAAAAGAAGCTAAGTACTTGGAAACGGGACTATAAAATGATGCCTTGAGGGCATCTCAGAAATCAGCAAGACCCGACCTTTTACCAATTTAAGACTGGAAAGGCAAAAGACTCAAAGAAGAGTATCCAAGACAGGCTGCACAGCCAAGGAGGAGGTGTTTGCCAGATTTCAGCTACCCAGAGCTCAGCAATCCAGGCACTCACAGCCAGCTGTGGCAGCCTTGGTCCTAGGGGACCAGGTTACTGCTCAATCCAGTGGCAGACCTTGGTGTCATTCACATGATGCTGGCTTCACAAGCACTCCGAGTGCGAGAGTGATGAGTTCATGGAGACTTCCGCCCAGGTTTCAGAAGCAGGCTTTGGAAGCCAGGCGGTGTGCCTCTGGAAGGTCAGCATGGGATGCTGTGAAAGTGAAGCCTAAAGTGAAGTGGAGACTAAAAATTTGGAGATGCTAGAAATGTAGATCATCTGATGAGGAGGAACACAGGCTGTGAGCAGAGCCTGTCTGAAAGAAAAACTATGTCGGTTGTACCGAAGGTGACACTGCAGGGTGGTGCCACACAAGTCCTTTGGATTCCACATCTTGCTGGACCGAAAATTATGGGATTTAATGGAGTTACAGGATTTAACTCTTCTTCTACCGGGTTTAGAACTCATTTTGGTCCAATGGCTTTCTGCCCTCCTATCGCTTTCTTTTGGATAGGGAACATATACTGTGCGGCATTGTATGTTGGAAGTGTTTAACTTTTCGTTGATTTTCACAGGGGTTCGCACCTGAGAGTTTGCCTCGATTCTCAGAGGAGACTTTTTTTTTTTTGGAGACAGGGTCTCGCTCTGTGGTCCAGGCTGGTCCTGAATTCACTTCAGAGCCCATGCTGGCCTTGGACTCAACGGCAATCCTCCCATCTCAGTCTCCCGAGTACTGGGATTACAGGCGTGCGCCACCATACCCAGTTTATGTGGTGCTGGGGAATCGAACTCGGGTGCTTAGAGCTTGGCTTAGCACTTGCTCAAGCGTTTTAACTGCTGAGCCATTCCTCCAGCCCCCTGAGAGGAGACTTTGAAAGTGGACTTTTTAGCAGCACTGGAACTGTTGAGACTTTGGCAACTTCTAGAGAAAGATCAAATGCATTTGTATTTTGCTTAAGGGGTGGATATGAGTCTACCCCCCCACCCCCCATTTTATTGATATGTACAAGTGCAAAATTTAAGGTTTACAATGAAGTTGAGCATTTTGTGCACCTACGTATCCTTGTCAAAGTGACAAGGACTTTCCAATTCTCTTTTTGTCCCTTCCCCTACCCACCCCTCCTTCCCTCCCTGTGCTACCCCTCTACTCCCTTCCCGCCCTACCCCCCTGGTTCACTTTGTTTTTCATTTTAAGTTCCATAAGAGTTGTGATCTGGGTCTCTCATATCAGAGAGACCATTTGATGTTTGACCTTCTGCTTCTGACTCACTTCACTAAGCATGATATGAGTCTTTTTGTGCGGAGGGGTGGAATATCATGGTTGGATCTGAAATGTCCCCCAAACCTCATGTATTTTGTAGTATGCCTATGGAACCATGTGTTATGAAAAGCCGGAGCCTGGTCAGGAAGGTTGGATCAGGAGCATGTAGTAGAGTATGGGTGTGTGGCACATTACCAGGGGTGTGAACAGGAAGGAGAGGAACGCTGGAACTTACTCCAGAAGGGGCAGGACAGTGGGGCTTGAACTGACAGGATCGGTCTATTGAGACATAACCTGGAAGGATATATGCTACCTCTGCCCTTCCTTTCCAACTTGGCTTCCTGTTTTCCGTCTCACCGACTGCTACACCTCTGCTATGTTCTCCTCCCATTGCCAGCCAGAATGGACTGACACCTTCTGAAACTGTGAGCCAAAAAAATCTTTCCTCCCTTATGTTGTGGATGTTGGATATTACGTCACAGCTAGGAGAATGTAACTAAGAGAAATCTGTAAAATTGTGACTTGCTTAAGTCCTAACTTCAATCGAGCAAAAATCATTCCAAAAGGACAAATGTCCTTTTTCCATGTTCTTATCTTTTTCTTTTCCAAAAAAAGAAAGAAAGAAAGAAAGAAAGAAAGAAAGAAAGATAGAAAGAAAAAAGCATGGGATTATGTACATTTGAACTACACAAACAAAAACTTTCCTAATTTCTGATACTGATACTGCAATTCATGTTTTTAAATGAAAAAAAAAAACCATTAGGGCTGACTCAGAACTATTTAAATTGTTTATGTCTTCAACAATGACACGTATGAAAGTTGAGCATCTGTTGTCTAACATGTAACATGAAAAAATCTTCTCAGCAAGTCTAGCAATATTCTGGTTCTTATGATAATATTTAACTAGGGTTTCATCTTGTAAGATTACTTCAAGACTTATTGAAAATGAGCTTTTCTCCCCCTCTCTCATTTTTCCTGATATTGTTGTAGTTGAATGCTAAGAAAAAATAGTTTTTGTTCTCTTGGTTTTGTAAACTGGGAGATTTTTTAAAAACAAGCAATCAATGGCACTTAAAGAAAGACTGTAAATAACCTAGTCTTGGAGATTTTCATTGGTTCGTTTAGAATTGGAAAGTACTGTGTTTGGTCACTTGTCGTTGTATAGTCACAGCCAATAAAGCAAATGAAAAAAAAAAAAACCTTCTCTGGTTTCATCCTAATGGTATTTCATTCATAAAAAAGCAATTTTGCCCTGAGATTTGATCGACTGGCTCCAGGGCTGTGCCATCAGCAAAGTCAGCTGGTTGGACTCCTATATAAACATGATGACATGTTGAATACAGTGTTTACTTTTTTTGTAATTAAAGCAAATTAGAAATACTATCATGTTTCTGTGCTGAGTCCCAACAGTGGTTTGCCCTGGGAATTGCCCCTGGGTTTTATAGAGACAGCCTTTCCTTTATTCAATATTCATTTTTCTCTTAGATTTTACATTTATTCCAGTCGGTGAGGGTTTCAGCTCGCTGTGAAGCCTTGGATTTTCAGGATCTTTTCAAAACAAGGCTGGAGGACTCAGTGGAATTCAGACCCACTGCTTGTGGTGGCGTTTAGTGTTTCCAACTTGGTGGTACCTCTCTATGGGTGGACAATATTTTTTTTCCCTTTTCTCCATTCTACCTATTTTTATAATATTGCATATTATGCAAACCCGATTTAGCAGCACATGGCTGTCTGCAGAGACCCACATTATCGACACAAATAACGGAAAGGCCAGTGAATAACACACGGATTGTACTGCCAAAGTGGGTATTTTTATGCACAGTGAAAAAGTTTTAACTGAGCTTCAATTTGACACAGGGGTATAGGAAACTATAAGGCTTCATTTGTTGTCCATTAACCATACTCTTGTAGTTTAAAACCAGCATCCAAGACCCAGCTATATATGATTTTTTCATTTTTGTTTGTTTGTTTTTAAAGTAGAGACCATTGTACATTTATATGAGAGTTGTAAGAATTTTTCAAAATAAGTGCAATTTCATTAAAATCCTGTTTAATGACTAGCACATCTATAAAAAAGTATTAAATGTCCATGAAAATTATTAAAATATTCATCTCCAAAACCACAGTGATGTTGTCTTAGCCCTTTTTAAACTTGTGAATTCAATATTAAATTTTAAGCTTCATAGAACCTTCTCTCTTCATCCTTGTTTCGCATTCAGATAAAAACACAGAGATTCAAATAAAGACCCCCAAAACTTAGAGAAGCATTTGCATCTTTGTATCCTATGAACTCATGAATGCACTTCTAAAGACAATGTCTACATCTACTAGACAATGTCTAATCTACAAAAGGGATGAAAGACATTGCTAGTAAATGAGACTTTTAGAGGCAGAACATGAAAAAACAGAACAAAAGTTTTAAAAAAATCCATTCTGAATTCTTTTCAATTAAAAGAAAATGACAAGCCAATGCCCACAATAAGAACTTAATAGCTTGGGTAACTTGGCATAATACAGAAGTTAAATTTCTTTAATATGTGTGGCTATCAATATCTTCAAGAAAATTGAAGGCATAAAAGTTACATGAAAACTAAAACTGGGATTTCATGTGTAGGCTAACAGGAGCTGGACTGTTCCAAAGCTTTTGGTCTCTCTCTTTCTCTTTTCTATTTGATCGCTTTGTTCTTTCCCATCTCATGTGCTGGAGAGAGTGAACGGGAATAAAGCAAGTGGAGAAATTTGTCTTAATTAGACTGGTACATGTTGTAACCTTTAGTAGTTCTTGTGAAGTTAAGTACAGGGAAAAATACTGAATGGAATTTTTTAAACTTTAGTTGTCTCATGGTATTCAACCTTGTCGTGCATATCCAAAGACAATCAGGCCTTTAGCTGTAAATAACATTCAGTCCCCAGGACCCTCTTCCAGGTCCTCAGCCCACCTGCTCATGCAGTCATGGAATTTCCCCTTTGCCTAAAATGAGCTTTATATAGTCCAGCATCTTGTAAAATGGGAGAAGGGGATTGTGAGGAAACAAGAGAGAACGTTTAAGGGTCTGATTTAAAGAAATGCGCCCAGATGAGTTTGGCCAATTGGGGTCAGTTAAGCCTCCCCTGACACCAGCCATTAGTAATATTTTCCATGCACGAAGTAAAACAATGGAAACTTCATCACATCTGGTTAAGTCTCCAATACCTATGCAGCTTGTAATGGTTTTTGAAATCTTGATATGAAACAGCACCGTGGCACTCAGGGATAGATCGTTAGAAAAAAAAATAAGGCACACTTGTTCCAAAACAATGAAGAGTTGCTTATTTCTATTCCACTTAGGTGCTTCTCTCTGGTTCGTGTTGTCAGCCTGTTTCATCTTGATCCAAAGAGAATTTGAGATCATTTTTCTTCCCTCTTTCTTCACCTGTTGTTAGGGAAATCATCAGGAACCCCCCTCCCCCCAGAAAAAGCCATCATAACTTCTGTCCCGAGTATGATATTTTCTCATAGAACGTGTTGGATGGCTGGGTGGATTCTTTGGAAAGGGAAGAGATAATGCCAAGAAACATTTGCTGCTGTAGCAGTCTTATTTTTCACTTGTGTTTCCTTTAGGGACTTCCGAGATACAGAAAGAGACCTTTAAGTTACCCTATAAACACAGACTTGATGCTTAAAAATGATGCCCTAACATCCTGAGTTACTGATCACTGTTTTCCTCAAATGGAGGAGTAATTTACCTAGAGTTACAAATAGTCATGGCTCAAAGAAGGTGCCTGTCTTGTTCCTGTTTCCGTCTCTGATACTTTCAAACCGTGAGGAGACACTCAATGCATTATTGTTAATGTGTCTGTTGCCTGCAATCTTTTTAAAAAATTTTTAATCTCAGGAAAAAACAAACTTTGTGTACTGTGGTGTAAATGAAGGCAATTATGGCAGTTAATCTTGATCCCTAGCATGACTGGCTCGAGTGGTGTGTGGGAGATGAGTAAAGTGCGCCTCTGGGTGTGTTTGGTAGTTCATGGAAGTGTAGAATCAGAGATGATAGGTTTTCCCTGTTCTCCCAGTTCTCGGGCTCTTCCCCTACTCACTGCTTCCTGAATGACGTGAACCGAGCATTTGTCTTCTACTATGCCCTTCAGCTGTGCAGTTTCTGCCTTGGACTGATCCCTTTGAAACCATGAACCAAAATAAACCTTTCCTCCTTTAATTTGCAGATGCCAGGAATTCTGTCCCAGCCACAGGCAAGTTGATTAGTACAGCAATGTCCAGCACATTGGCAATATGAAACGTCCCAGTGTTGAGGATAATTAGTAATATTAATGATGACAAGAGTGGTAATCAATGTAAACTTCTTTATCGAGACTCAACTCTCTCTGTTAGGCTTAGTCTTAATCTTTTTCCATTCATTAACTCATTTTGTACCCATAAGGCTATAAGGCAATTACTCATACTGTCCGTTCCAGCTTTGAAAAAAGAAAACTGAGGCATGGTTCTGTAAACCATCTTGGGGCAATTTATATAGCTAGTAAATAGTGAGTCCAAGACTTTAAGTCAGAGTTATATCTTTATATTATTTATTATTTTTTGAGTCTAGGCCTAGTCCTGAAATCACAAGGTAGCTCAGGCTGGCCTTGGACTCACAATAATCCTCCTGCCTCAGCATGCCAGGAGCTGGGATTTATAGGTCTGTGCCACCATGCCTGGCTTATGTGGTGCTGAGAAATCAAACTCATGGACTTGTGCTTGCTAGGCAAGAACGCTAAACATTGTCCTGTTCCTTCAGCCCATATATCTCTAAATATTATGTTTTGCAACTAACAATAATTGCACTTGCTAAACAAATCACTTTTTCCTCTTAGTGGCCATCTTCATGAAAGGAGTGATATGTATATGTCAGAGGGAGAATATAGATGGTGACTTCAGACTGGAATTTTTAGTGGAATATGCTCCAATATGAATAGGCATGAGATAGGTGATTGTTTCTTTTGTTATCTTCCAATGTCACAAGACTTAGAGGACAAGACAGAAATACCTGTGGTCTCCTTTTTTTTAAACCGTAGTTTAAAGTCATGCAGAGCTGTGACAAATGATTTTGTTCAATAAAAGCGAAGAATCATTGTGGCATTAGCTCTTGGAGCAAAGCAACGTACAGCAAGATGTTTCTGTTTATAAGAAGAAAATCTTTGCAGTTATAGCTAGGCCAATAATTTTCCATTGATTTTCTCACACACACATACACACACACACACACACACACACACACACACACACAGAGAGAGAGAGACACTCACACATATGTTGTGTATCTCAGCATGAATGTGCACTTACTCCCAAGTGCCTACCTAGACACACGTTCCTGTGACAGAATCCATGTGTGCCTGATAGATTATTGGTCACAGTTGGTAGGGCACCTTGGAGTCTCTGAGGGTAAGGCTGAGGGGAAAATCACAGTTTTCCCTTCTAATATCTATAAGGAGGATTTTTCTTTCTCTAGCCCCTACCTTTTTAGCAAAAATAAAGAAGAAAGCTATTTAACAAAACAATTTCACAGATCAAAATGAACCAACGCTTAAGTCTGATTTATGCGGGAGTCATTTGAAAAATGCCATTCCAGAACTCTGCTAATGTTCTTCTTACACTTGTATTTTTAGACATTTACATAGATTTTTTTAATTAGGAAAATATTTAGATGAATCACTCTCTGTGTGGACATGCTCCTATGTATGTTTGCACATGTGTGTCCTAACCCTGGTAGAGTGTCACCTGTGGTGGATAATTAATCTGTCTTAGAATTAGAGTAAATTACGTAATTCACAGAAAATATCAACTTAGCATAAATGTCAAATGGTAATCAGGCAAAGGTGTCACACTTGACTGCAGGACTCTTTTGTGACCTGAATATTAAAAACCTGGTCAGCTCACGTGACTTACTTTACTCTCCTCCGAAAAGACCAAGCAGAAGTTAGATTTCTGCCTTTTAAGTTTTCCATGACTGTTTTCACATTTGCTGGTCATTTTCTCTCGCCGTGTTGCACACCTTTTCAAGACTTGGCTTCCTCAAGGCCTATCCCCTTCGTAGCACGGGCCGAGCTGGTTGTGTACTTACACAGGTAGCTAGAAGAGAATCTTTCCTACTGAATGAGTTCATATCCTCTCTCCTTGGTGATGACAAATTCAAAGTCAGGAATATAAATATTGCTTTGTTAGTCAAGTCTGATTTCTATCTAGAGTGACACATTGCCAAAATCCTTGTGTGTGTGTGTGTGTGAACACACATACGAATGTGTGCATATAGGCATACACAGATGTGTATAACAGTCATACTTGATGATTTGTGAGTATGGACCAAAGAGAAAGGTAGGAATTAATCACATTTCTTTGGTGGCTACCCTTTCTTTCCAGTTACCTTTCTAAACCTCTACTTTTGCTTGGTCAGAGACTGGTTTTAACAATCTTCAGCCTTTGACTCTAGTTAATCATGTACTCCGGGGACTTATATTTACCAACAGCTTTCTCATCTTTTCCAAAATACCTTGCCCAAAGGGCTTGTTAATGTTCAAATGGTACTTTCTGGAGTTTATAGGGCAGTAGTGTAACAGAGAGACGGAGAGTAAGCTTTGGGCAGTATAGTTTCTTGTCTATCCATGCAAAATAATATGCAACCCATGTGTTTAGACTTCCATAATCGTGATAATCCTGAGTAAAATCAGGATGTGGGAAAAACATACCCTGAAGCTCTTTATAGTTTGATTAACCTGTGAGTCTGAAATCCTTAGCCGTATGTCCTGAAAAACACATATTGTGTTCCCCATAAACTTTGCTGTGTCGTTGGTAGTTAAGGCAGGATGAAATCGATGAGAAGCATCTGCGCACACACAAGAAAAAAAAATCAGATGAGATAGGTTAATTAAGCACAAAGACAGAAACAGGCACCTTGAGTGTGGTTTGTTTATATATATATATATATATATATATATATATATATATATATATATATATATAATTCTTGATATATAAATCAAGAATAATTCAAATATATATATTATTCTTGATATATATATATCAATCACTTTATAATCTTGTGTAATCATTGACCTAGAAGGCTGTTGACGATCTCCAAATACATGGCAGTAAATTGTGTTAGATAGACCTACAACTATTTGTTAAGCAACCAATTAAAAGACATGTAGAGTGTGGGAAATTAAATGTTGAACAAAGAAGTGACTATTACAAATATGTGTTCTCTTTAAACTAATGTATTAAACAGATTTTCTATCGCTGGGACACGATAACCCACACTCTTTACAACTTAAAAAGGAGGAAAAGGATTTGTTTGGCTCATGACTTAGAGAATTCAACTCATGAAGAGCTTGCTTCAAAACAACATGGTAGAAGACTGGTAGAAGAATGACCCTTAGTTCATGGCAACAAGGAAGCAGAGCAGGGAAATCCCATCACAGGGGGAGAAAGGAGGTGACCAGATACAACCCCCAAGATCGTGCCTCAATGACTCATGTAGACATGCCCATATGTGCCCTGGGGAAGACCCCAAATCCATTCAAATTGATATTCCACTTTTACCACCACAACATGTAAAATAAAGATGGCCTATACAGTAGGAAAAAAGGACAAGAGGTGTGAACGACAGACAACACTTTCCACAAAGTAAGAAGATACTATAACTTGGAGATGGTAGAATATGTCCTCTATGGTCTCAGAATAGTTTTTTTTTAATTTGAGAAGAGACTGAATGCACAAAAATTAAGTGGCATGAACAATGGCATAGAATTTCACTTGCTCAGTTGAATGGTTCAAGGAAGTGACTAATGGACGATAATGTTGAGAAAACATGTTGGAACCGGAGCGTGGACTGGAGATGTGAATGGGGAACTTTATCCTGTAGGTAGCATGGCATTGTCCAAGTGTGGGGCTGCAGAAAAGTGATAGTGGGTTCAGGAAATCAAGAGCCTGGAGATGAGGAAGTGAAGCTTAATCTGGATGAGGTAATAGTCATGTAAGCTACTGTCATCTCTGCAGCCATGGGAAGGGAAAGTGACACGGGCAGAGTTCGAAAGAAAATGTACATATATTGAATTGTGGGAGCCATTAAACTCACCACAAGCTTCCAAATACCTCTTTCTTCCTGGTCTTTTTTCTCCTACAAACAGATTGCACTAGAGTGAAGTGAACATAGGGAAAGTAAATAAAAACATCACCAGCTGAAACTAGGGTCACAGGATGTTAGTTCCCTGAAACTGAATCTTTGTTGGGCATGTATTTCAGCTCAAGTGCAAGTTAACCTACCTGCCTAAAAGCAGAAAAAAAAAAAACATGCCTAAGAGGCATGGAGTAACTCTGTCTGCGTGATGTTCCACTACTGTTCTGTCTTGCATCTTTTGTAAATTCGTGTTGTCTTTCTTAAAGTGCTTTGCGTCCATCTTTGAAAGGTCTAGAAAATCAACAACAAACCAAACCAAATCAAGCCAAAACCCTTTAAAACAAGGAGGTCATTCTCAAGCCAAAATACACGGTGCTAGCTTCAGTTCATCTTCAAGAGATCAGAATTTCCGATTTTTAAAAGGTCCCAGAACTCTTTAACTTCTGGATCTACTGAACCCGGATTGAAATCTCAAAATAAGAAAATTCTGTAAATCTCAACCCCATCTCCAAGGAGAACCAGTGGTACATGGGTATGTGTAGGAATAGAGGGAGTGTGAATTTTAAGCATTAAAAATATTTGGCCCTTAGTAAATCATGAATAAGATACTCACTAGGTCTGGATTTTTTAAATGACTAAATGAACAAACTTGATTTTTATATTTAATGAATGATGTTGTATTACTTATCTGTGGCATAACAAATTCTAGTACTTAGACACTTAAAATATTTATTATTTTTCTGCATCTGAATATCTCCCAAAACTCTGAGCCTGACTTTGTTGAATGCCTCTGGCTTAGAACGTTTCTTAGGGTTGTAGGGAAGTTACAGCGGCTTCAGCTGACAAGGCTTGTCAGGCAGATAATCTGCTTGGAACCTCATTCAAGTGACTATCATAAAGCTCAGGTCCTCAAATCTAACAAGCACTGCTGATTTTCCATGTGTACTTCTCCCAGGGCAGTTCACACTATCCATGGTAACTAGCTTCCTTTCTGCATAAGAGGTTCAAGAGAGTCAATAGTTTGAATCCAGTCTTTTCATGAGTGACGTCAGAAAAGACAGAGCATCATTTTTGAGTTGTTCAAATCATTAGAAGCCAGTCACTAAATCCAGGGCTCACTCAAAAGGGAAGGGGATGACAGGGGAGCCTGATTCCCAAGAAGGAAGAATCATTGAGAACTACTTAGAGATCTCTACCAACGATAGGAAAGTGTTGCCAGAAAAGAAATTCTCAGCATTCTTGCCATTGTAATGGTGGCCAAGAAACTAGAAGTTCAAGATCACCTGAATGCTTGATAGAAATGTGAAATCATAGGTCCATTCTCACAGAGATGTACAGAGACTTTGTTCAACGTGGGCCAGTGGGTTTTCATGTTCATATCCAGCTTTGAGTATCTCCAGTTTATAAGATCTTCACGCGTCAAATTTCCCAGAAAATGAATTTTAAACTAACTGCTAATTACAAGTCAGAGTTTTTTTTTTTTTTTTCCCTGCTTTCAGTGTTCGTCAGAAACATTCCTGGTAAGCCTAGTTTATGATCTTAGAATGCACACTATTTAATGGCTTAAAGATGAAGGCTGGCCTTGTGTTGGTTATCAGACATAACAATGACCACATGGACATCTCCTAGTCCTGCATAGCATTTATAAGAAAAAACAGATCCTTTGAACTCACGAAAAACTCCAAAGCCATCATCCAACCATCTTTCATCCTGGAGATTATCAGAGTTTTCATTACAGGTTAAATTCTTTGTAACTGTTTCATGTGGAAACTATCCTGTTACCTCCTGTTAGTTCTCATCCTGCAGAGTGCAAATGGAGTGTAGACTCTGCTTCCTACAGCTGCTTTGGATTTTGTTACATTTTCCAGATTTTGAAAAAAAAAATCTGCTGACAGAACGTGGCTGCATCGACAACTCTCAACTGATTTTTAAGAGTATAAACAGAAATATATTTCCTGATTGTATGTACCAGTGAAATAAAAATATTATCGCAGCCTCCAAAGATCCACTAGGTATTTTATTTTTAGAAACTGGGCACTTAAAAGAAACAGAAAAATACATTGGGGGAAAGGTCATTACAAGATAAAGAAAGCAAATAGAGCTATGAAAATTAAAGAGCACACTTTTGGTTTGTGTTATTCAATGAAAGAGATTTGCTTTTTTAAATGGAAAAAAAAAACTTTCCTTTTGCATCTGGGCAGAAATTCAGAATCAAATAGATATAATTGGAAAAGCTTACCAAATGATGGACTTATGTTACATTCCCACCCCCCAAATGATCCTTTTTGTTTTATTTTACATAATGGAGCAAAATCCTTCTAAATAAGTGTATTTGAAAGCTAAATGCTTAAGAGTTGCTTTTTGATTATAACAAGATGAGGCAAGTAGAAACAAAACTCTGAGCCACCATGAGGTAAACAGCTTATATTTGGGCTGTACATTTACACGTAGGAGAGAGGGCATGTCTTCCATTTTTGCTTTGATGTATGAGGTTATGAGTAAGAAAATCATGAACAATTTTGGGATCTTTCAATTGCTAAGTCTTTCAAGTTACATTCCTTCAACCTAAGTAGACTAGATGCCTAAGAATGAGGGACTAGAAGACAATGTGTTTTGGAATTTTAGGTAAGAGGCCAGTGGGGGACTCGTGAACTTGGTACCAATTTGGGATCTACTCATTAGGAAAAGGCATATGAGACAGGTAAGGGGTTGTTGCAGAAATGGATCTTGGTAATGGCAGCAGGTGAGTCCTAGGTCCAGGCCAAAAATGGCAGCCTATGGTTCAGCCAAGTACTTCAGAAAGTCCTCTCTGGATGATGAGCACAATTAGTATGGTAGGTAGCAGTTTGGAAAGTCTGACCTGCAATGATGGTTTAACAGATTCGGTGGGATCAATAAATCCAAATCATCTAATAGAACCCTGGTTATAAAGTCTAGGTGATGGAATGGGATATTCATTCACAAGGACACGGGAGTGTGTTGATTTGCCCAACACTGACCCAACGCAGAAGCTTGCTGCCATCACCTGCAGTCGGTCATGAGTAAGGATTCCTATGAATTGGACAGGGAGAAGAACTTCCAAAGAGACTCAGATCATTCCTTTGGAACATTGTTTATGTTTGGTTGCTAGAGGAGCCTCGGGGAGGGAGCAGGTTAGCAAAAAGCACACCCAGAAGCTGGACCACCAGATTCCGAGTGAGAGACAGTGACTCGGTTTTGATACTCTCATTCATCTCTCTAAAGATGTAAAAAAGCTTTCTGGACAAGTTGGTACAACAGTTGCAAAGGTTGAGCAGGCACAGAGTCCGTGTTGAGCCATCTGGACTTGGGAGACGTGTAAGAAAGGAAAACAAAGATGGCGCCGATGTCATCATCTCCTTTTGCTCTGGTCACTCTACTTCCTCTAGGAACTTGCTTCTAGTCATGTCTTTGCCACAAGGTCAGGGCAATTAGCTGGGGCCATATTTACAGGTTTCTGTTGTTTCATTTTCTGTGGTTTCTTATGAGCAAGAGAGAAAGTACTGACCTCATAGCTCTATAATCAAGAAGGCGCCCTTATTAGATCCCATTCCAGTAAATAGAAGCAGTATCTAATTTCCTTTGGAAACAAGGCAGTAGAGGAGAAAGGGCATACCACCCTGAAAGGCAATCTCGCCTGGAACCAATGTGCTTGAGTATTGAACTTTGGGTCACACTGAGTTTTTCCCAGCAATGATATTCGAATACATAATTACTCTGCTCTTCATGTGGTATTGGTAGTGCAAAGAGCAAGTGTATGCTTTGTATTTATTTTCCAAATTTCTTCTTTATTGTTCCCCAAGTGGAATGAAGGGGAGAGTTTCCTTCTACCACATTGAAAGATAGCCGTTCTTGGCTTCAGGAAGCTTTTCTACTCCTTTTCCCCTGTTCTCCTCTAATCCTGTGTTTCTTTGGTTGGTGACTTAGTTCTCCCGCATATGCCACCTTCTTTTACTAGCTCACCTACAGAGATCACAGGTCAAATGTGTGGCAAGGAGTGCTGCTCAGAGATGGGCCTGTTCGCATGGGTACTGACCGTAGCCCATTAGCAAAAAGTAGCGAGTGATCCTCTGCTCTAAGAAAAGGCACTTGTCTAACTGTGGAATTGTGGTGAGGTCAGGGAGCTCTAAAAGACAGACGACAACAGGAGTTTCAGGGTAGCAGCTAATTTACCAGGTGCTGCAGAGATCTGCATGTGTTTTAACTATCAATATAGTCATACGAAGATGCACTGGTGGATTATCAGGGCTGGTGTTTGATTTTAGAATATGTTGAACAGAAATAGAACACTCTAAATTATGAAAAAGCTCTAATGAGAAACTGATACAACCTTATCTCATAGGTTAATTAACAACACATATTTACTGAACATCTACTATATGTTTTCAGAGAGACTCCTTAGGCAACGGTGAATAAAACCTAAAAAAAACAAAAACAAAAACAAAAAAACAAAGTGTAACAGGGGGGTAGGGCGGGGAGGGAAGGAGGGCTGGGTAGGGGGAGGGACAAAAGGAGAACGGGAAAGTCTTTGTCAGCTCGACAAGATACTTATGTGCACAAAATCCTCAACTTCATTGTAAACCTTAGGTTTTGCACTAATACATATCAATAAAATGGGGAAAAAAAGCATAATCCTTAAAAAAATTTATACCTTTCACAGGAGATAGATGACAGGTTGAGTCCTGAAGTTAAAGGGGAACACTGAAGAAGGGAAGGCTGTAGATGAGAGTTTAATTTGCATGTGATAGGAAGATCCTGGGTACTTAGGATCGGAAGTGTGCTTTTAGAATATCACTGTGAGCTGAACGCAGTGGTATGTGCCTGTGATCCCTCCTAATCTGGAGGTTGAAAGCAAATGACTGCAAATCCAGTCTCAGCCTGGACAAACTGCGTAAGGCTTTGTTTCAAAATTAAAAGCTCTGGAAACATGCTCAATGATCGTTTGGTTCCATTCCCAGTTAGTGAAAAGAAAATCCCTCTGGATGATTGGCTGATGCACAGAGAAAGGATCTGGAAAGACATGAGCAGAAACATGGTGGCCAGTTAGGTTTTAGGTTTTTGGTTTTGTTTTGTTTTTGTCTTTGTAATCAGATTGGAGCTCATTAGGAGAAGGTATCGTAGAGCAGAAAGTTTGTATAGCTGATTCCAAGTTACACTGTACCCATTTCGTCCTGATTTTGCAGGTTGTGGCCAATGTTGACTGCCTGTCACCTTAGCAGTGTAGGATGTATTCTCAGAAAGCTGATTTCTTATTATCATTGTGTCTCCTGTGCTGCTGAAACAAAGTACCCTAGGCTGGTTGACTCATAAAGAGGAGAAACTCATTTCTGATGGTTCTGGAGGCCAGATGTCTGACATCAAGGTGCCGAATCATATCTGCCGAGAGCCTTCTGGCTGTGTCCTCACAGGGCAAAAGGGTGAAAACTGGAAAACAACATCTTCACACGAGAAAAGAGAGACTACCCACTCCTGCAAGTTCTTGTTAAAGTGACATTAAGCCATCCGTAAGGTCAGAGCTTTCGACACCTGAACACCTCCAAGGGGCAGTGCCTCCTGATGCTACAGCCCTTGGGGTGCAGCGTCCAGGATGTGAATTGGTGGGTGCTATTTCAGACTATAGTACTTGGCCAAACCCCACCTCTTCTGTCTTTAACATTTGTAACCTTCGATCTCTGGAGATTCTAGAGTCAAACAATTGGAAAGTATGCACGTATCAGCATGATTAGTAAGACAATCATGGCTCTCATTATTTGGCTCAAATGTGACACCTTTTATTTTTTAGAAAACTGAGAATCACTGCTGAGAACATTGTACAACAAAGGGCAGATGGATCCACCCAAGGAAAGAGAGTATGGAGATGAGGCAGTTCTTTCAAAGGTTTGGAGATGAGTTACATGGGACTCCTGCTTTCATGTGAGCTGTAGTTAGATCATGATGCCTGTCTCCTGTGGAGGTCCATGTTTCCACACTCTGGGGTCCTCTTAATATCTAAATGTGTTAAATCGTGATAGTTATCTTTCTGCCACTACTGTGTCTCTCTCTCCTACACCTCAAGTAATGCACATTATTTTATGAGCATGAGGAATCACACATTCTGCAGTGGTTGCTGGTATGCCACACATCCCCCACTCAGGTTCTATTTTTGGCCGGCGATGTTTTTGCAATTTGGAATAATGGCTGTCATAGTTGAGCACTGCTGCGTAACAAATGACCATGCGCTGAGCATCTTAAAACAACGCTCCTCTGTTGTCTGGTAGTTTCCGTGGCTTGGGAGTCCAGGTGTAGCCTAGCAGGATTAGCACCAGATCTTTCCAGGCTGCAATCCAGGGACTGACTAGACTGCTGTCTCATGGGGTGTGTGTGTGTGTGTGTGTGGGGGGGGCTCCAGTGGAGAAGGGGCCACTTCCAAGATCATTGAGGTTGCTGGCAGAAATTGTATCCTCGCAGCTGTCAGCTGTCTGATGGCTAAAGAGTAGAGGCTGCTCTCTGGTGATGGAAGTGCAGTTCCTGTCCCAGGGGCCTCTCCTACAGGGCTGTCCACTTTGCCTTCCAATAGGGAGGGTCCACGTCCCCTCTGAAGGGCTTTTACCTGATTAAGTCATATCTATCACCATCATCTCCCTTTTGGATGAACTGAAAATCAACTGACTTGGAACTTTTTGCCTTTGTTGCATTTTATTGTCAAAAAGCAAATTACAGTCTCTGCCCACAGCTGAAAAAAGGAGTTCACACAAGACACGAGGAATCGTCGGGACTTCTGTGGGGCCTGCCTGCCAGAACTGAGCAGGTGCAAATTAACAGAGTAAATACCAGGATCTGGTTTTCCAGGGTTTTTTTTTTTTAAATAATATAAGAATAGAAGAATGGTGGCATTGAGTTCACAGTTCTCTCTGGCAACAACCGGCAGAGACAGGCACTTCATGGTCAGAATGGCTCCTTGGTCAAACTAGCCCACTAGGCCACTCATTAGGCCAGCTTCTAAAATTCCTTTTTTATACTTCTGCATCGATACGAGGTAATGGAGTCTATTGTCCTCCAAGTGGGTGCACAGTGAAACGGGAGTTTGTCCACATTGACCTGTTCTTTGGGGCTAGAAACAAACTACTATTATCCATGTAAAATTGAAAGAGGTGGTGAAACTCTCCAGTCTTTGCGTTGGTTGGATCTTGTGATCTTTTGTCCCTCCATCCACTCAGTGGGCTTTGGTTTTATTCTCCCTTGTAACCTGCAAGCTTTTTCAAAGGTTTTATTTCAGGTCATTGAAGATGAAAGCGAGGGGGAGAGGAAAATAAATCATTTCTTGAGGAAGATGAAGACGTCGGCTTCCTCTGTATCTGCCTCATCCAGAGTTTCTTGTGCTAACTCTGGAGATTTGTAAGAGGAAATGACTTCAGTTTACCATGGGGCGTACACGCTGGCCTGCTCAGTGCTGCCCTGTGGTACTGCCTGCCTGCTAACTTTCTCTCGTACTTGGATGCCAGGTTCTAAAAATAGCTCAGTGGGAACAATTCAGCAGCCTCTCCCTCACGGCCTGCAAATCAAAGCCGTGATTAGGTCAAATGATGGGAAAAGTGGCTCTGTTGCCGCTCAAAAGCCCTTCTGTGAAAAAGAGAGAAGCCATCCTTCTCCCCCAGAGGTTGGGGTGGAACCAGGAAGCAGGATAACTGGGGCCCTCTGTTTGAGTACCCGAATCTGCCGGAGAGAAACATCTTTCCTCTGACTCCCTGGAATTCCAAGAGTCTAGGGATGATGAACCCTGTCCAAGGTAACTCTGGAAATGTCTGATCAGAGGAAGCCTGACCTCACTCCTGTAATCCCATAATCTGGAAGGCTGAGGCAGGAGGTTTGCAAGTTAGGCCTGGGAAACTTAGTGACTTAGAGAGGCTCAAAAAAAAATATCTAAGTGTGCAAATATCTTGGGTCAATTTTTAATATTAGAAAAACAAATGTATTCTAGAGCTCGGCAGGTATGACCTCAAGGCCACTCTCCCAAATAGTGCTGTATATTACGGATGAACTGGAAAGAACAAACCCAACTTAAGGTCATTCTAAGGAGAATTTGTTTTGTTTCGACCTTCAAGAGCCAAACAAAACACATCAGCTAGCCTTATTAGGCGAACAGGTCCTGGGTTTGTGACCCTGGGTCAGAGCCTGGTTAGTATGGCCAAGGGAGGAATGATATGCCAGGAATGGAAACTGCGGAGCCTGTTTCTTCCCTGCCCGCTCCGGTTCACTTCTTTGGGAACATCATTGATGACTCTGTGGAGAAACCACAAGCTTTTAGGTCAGAGAGGCCTGATTTTTCATCCAAATTTTGCCATCTACTAGCCATAGTCCGACTACCAGCAAGAAAACTCGCCTCTAGGAGCTTTCGAATGTTCGCCTTTAAGACAGAGCTATTTACTGTACATCGACTGACCCATGGTATCTTCTGGGTGATACGTTCATCCTCGCTTGTTGCAGAGAATAGCTGACATCACACTTCCTTTTGATTGAGGCACAAATGTGGGTGTGATTCTTCCCTCCTCTCTTCTATTACTCGCCATGGCGGACAGTGGACCCCGTGGACTCTGTATTCAGCATAGATCAAGAATCTGTTACTAAGATTGGTCTAAGCCTCTGTGGTCACTTCCCTGGGTTTCTTGGCCTTCTCTCTTGGCCTTGGTCTCCCCAGCCCTTGAGTCTGTTTTTAATCTAGGATTCAGAGAGACCCTGTTACACACCGAAATGAGTCTATGACTATCTTAGTCACTTATTTGGTTATTCTGTGACTTGATGCCCAACATCCACAACAAAAGTGAAGATTTCTTTTAGCCCACAGTCGCCGAAGGTCTCAGTCCTTTCATAGGTGGCCAGCAATGGCGGAAACACACGGGGCATGGTGGAGGCATCAGAGAAGGAAGAGTTGCTCACGGCGTGGTAGACAGAAAGCCAAGCAAGCAAGAATAAGTGGGGATAACATATGTCCTTCTAGGTCACGCCCCAGGGTTCTGCCCCTTCCCACCAGGCCCCACCCCTTAACAGCCCACAGGTCCATAGCTATTCCACAACATCCAATACACAAGGCTTTTGGAGGATGTTCCAAAATCAAAACCTAATAGTGACATTCTTGACATTTTCCCCCCACACACTAAAAGCCCAAATTTCTACAGTGATCTTCAAGGTGTCTGTGATCTTCCTGACATTCCACCCACAGTCCTTTGTCTCTGTGACCCTATAGCTGGTTTTCTGACCCTCTCATACTCCTCTGGCCATGGCGTGACCTTCTGCCTCTCCCTGAAACACACTGGGCAAGACCTTGTCTAATAGACTTGGTGTCTGTTGCTTCTGTCTGGAGGCCTCCCCAGCCTAATGCGCAGATGACAACTTCCTCATTCTTTGAGCTCTGCTGCCCCATTTCACTCACCACGTGATTTGAGGCACGTGTCCACTCCCCTTTGCTCTCTCCTTTACTTCTTTACTTCCCCACCTTGGACTTAGTGACACCACACCTTTTTAGATTCATTTGTTTATATTACCTTTTCTCTCTTCCACAACAACAGACAAGCTATTACTCATTGCTTTCCCTACAGCACCACATAAAGTACCCACTCCCCATTCTTTCCCATCCTTCACCCCTTTCTCTTTTCACTAGAAATGAGTTTTCTCTACCTCTATCTTTTACTTTAGTCTGATGAAACACAATGAAAATTATTTCAATTTCAAATCTTGGCAGCTGGGGGATAGGTGCGCAGCTTCAAATTGTGTACCGGTACTTACTAGCACCACAGCCTCACCTGGGGACTCAGTAGAAACCCAAATTCTTGACATACTCTAGACTGCCAAATCAAAAATGCTATGAAAGTCCCAATAATGTTTTTACAGTCCCACCAAATGAGTTTGATGTAAAGTTGAATTTAATAACTTGGTTTGGTAGCTTACTTTATATTTTATTTCAGCAGTCCCCAACATTTTTGGCACAAGGGATTAGTTTTGTGGAAATGTTTTCTTTCCCACATATATGTGTGTTTTGGGGTGGATGGGGGTGGAGTGTAGGATGGAATGGCACTAACATTACTACCTCCACTCCTCCTCAGATTGTAAGGCATCCGATTCGCATAAGGAGGATACAGATTAGATCTCTCCCATGTGCTGTTCATAGCATGGGTTGCCTTCCTGTAAGAATCTGATACCATGCTGACCTGGTAGGAGGTAGAGTTCAGGTGCTAATGTAAGCAATGAGCATTGGCTCTAAACACATATGAAGCTTCCCATACTGACATATTGTGTAACTTATGCTGTGTGGTTGGTCTCCAAAGAAGCACCTTGGCCTCATCAGTGGTTTTATTTATTTTATTGTTTATTATTATTATTATTATTATTATTATTATTATTATTATTTTGGTGCTGGCATTTGAACTCAGGGCCTTCCCACTGAGGTGCGTCCCTAAGCCATTTCCATTTTTTTAAAAAAAGAAATATTGCAGTAGAGTCTCTCTAATTTGTTTACAAATCAGTTTTAGGGCCTAAGCTGTCTAGGCAGAATGAGGCATAATTGTCCCTCTGCATCCTGCATCCTCAGATTGCGACTCCTGGGATTCCCACCACAGATGTACCAAATCACCAAAATTACAGAAATTGCATTTACACAAGACATATTTGGGATTTTTTTCCTTGTCATTACTTTCTAAATAATACAATATTACAACAATATAACTCTAGATAACATTTAACAAACATTAGGTTTTAGGCTGTTGGGTGTCATGAATAAGCTAAAAATGATTTAAAATACCCCAGAAGATGGGTTAGATTATATGCAAATACTGAATTGTTTCATATAAGGCATTGGAGCATCCTTCTATTTTGCTTTTCACAAGATACCCAGGACCCAGTCCCCCTTGAGAGACTGAGGAAGGACTACGGAGCAACATAGCCCTGGGATGGAATTCAGAACAGCTGCTTCGTGCTCGTCTCTGTCCTTGCGCGATCTTGGTTTCAATCATTTCTGTGACCAATATCCAAAGTTCTCTCACTCCAGGACTAAAGAGCACCGCCACCTAAGCACTCTTTGTCTCAGGCTATTTTGAATGAGTTTTTTCCTTTGGGTTCTAGGACTATCTCCCAACAGTTGTAACTCAATGACCTCTTCCCTCGTTAGTTTTCTAGCGCCAAGAATCTGTGGCTGCTATCTCACCCTGAAAAATTGTGTTTGTATCAGAAAAACAAAATTCCCAGCATATGTTTGTTTTACCTACTGTGTAGTATGTGCATGCGATGCTACACAAACAGGCTCAATGCATTATAAGTCATACACAAAGGGGAAATGCAAACTCCCCTAAAATAAAGCAGATGTTCTGATCTTGGTTCACCATCTTGATGACTCTTACTTGGAGAACGCAAGTCTTGCTTTTGTCTAACTCCCTCCTAATCGATCAATGATTCGTTTTCCAGGAAAATAAGCATTTTCTTTGAGAGCTGACTGTTGTAGTTTGGATCTGAACTGTCCCTCAAAAACATCACATACCTGTGGATACTATGTAGTGTTGGGAAGTGGAGCCTGGCTGGAGGAGCAGATGCTGGGGCCTTGACCTGGAGAGGGGTGTGTTGGTTCCACCCTTCCTCCCAAGCTAGTCTCTGTTCTGCCATGTTGCCCTGAGGATCTCTGTCTCTAGAGCTCCAACCCCAGATCTGGCTCTAGCTACAGCTCCACTATACCATTCCACCATTTTCCATCTACCCATGAATGGACTGCGGCCTTTTGAGAGTGTGAGCTAAAAGAAACCTTTCCTCCCTAAAGTTGTAGATGTTGAGTAATGATTCACAATGACAATCAGTAACTAAGACCCTGACCTTAGTTACTTTCTAATAAAACTTGATTAAATAAACTCATAGAAACACTATTCTCCTTTATAGATCCTGCAACATATGTGTCAGGCATTAGGTGGGTGTTTTGAACATACATTGATCTCGTTTATTTCTTACACTGTGAAGTGTTTGTGCTATGGAGGATGTACATGTATATACTGTGTTGAGGATGGGGAAACTGAGGCAGATGTGGGTTCTATACCCTGCTAAAGTTTACCTGTGAGAAAGTGGTAGAGCTGGCACACTGGAAGTATGAGAAACTCCTGTTACATCACGCCAAAGGCATTTTGGGAAGAATAGTGGTCCTTAAAAAGCAGCCCTGTAGCACAATAGAATAGTACAGATTTCTAATAGTAGGATGAATTTCTAATGAGCGCTTGGACAAGAACATCTTTCCTAGTCCCATTCCAGGTGTAGGCCTAAATTGTGCATACTCTGCAGAGAGATAACGCCAATACTGAGGGTAGGTATGCGATTTTTCTACTTGGTACTGACCTGCCCCAGACACCACCCTGAGTAGCTGGGCTGTGGGATGGAAAAAACAGAGAGGATTTTTCATTTATCGTTGCATGCAGCACTTCTGAATTCACACAGTTAATTAGAACCACTATGGTAGCGAGAGAAACAACACACCTGGAGGCAACCTCAAGTTGCCTGTAGCACACCTGAAACCCCCGTGATTGTCCTCACAAAACAGCTATTTGGGAGAACTGAAAGCTTGCTGCCCTTTTAACGAACTGCTCCTCTCCAGAGTTGACAGGCACAGAGGTTTGCATGCACTTTATCAGACGCACACTCAGTTGACATGCGATATGGAAAAATCTCTCGTTTTCATTTGTTTATTTGGTGCATCAACTGACAGAATGCGGTTACTTTTGTAGTCTCTGAGGAGCTGAAAAAAAAAAATCCCAGAAATCTGATTTTATGAAGTTAGGTTTTCCGCCACTGAGAAATGTCTTCATGTTAAAGGTTTGTTTACAAGGAATGGCTGTTTCCACTTGCTGGGACAGCTCTTAAACATTTTTTTTAAAGTTGTTTTTTCCAACCACTAAGTGGATCTAAACATTAAGTGTTTCTGAAGTTAGTTTTCCAGCTCCTGGGGTTGCTATTAACCTCGCTGGGATGAAATGCAAGGTCTCTGCCTTCACTCAGACTCCATAATGCAGGGGCGTAATAATTTGAAGCATTTTTAAAAAACTGATCATTGTGCAATATTTATATTTCATTCACATCAGCCCGGACAGTGTTGACACAAAGTTCCGTTGTTGTTGTTGGCTACTCTCTTCCTGCCCCATCCCACAACCCAACTCCCAGTTCTGACTGGCGGAAGCTAGCTGTGCTCTAAGGAGGAGGGCCACCTGATAAACCATCTGTCGCACATCCGTCTGAGCGAACGGGGCCTCCTTTCCCCTAAAACAAGTGTTGACAGGAGAAGCTGAGAGACACTTGGACGGGAGAAGGGCCAGACAATTTTTTCCCCCAAGTTTAGAATCAAGGCACTTTGGGAATTAGACCTATCTCTCCCTTTCTCCCAGAAAGGAAGGAAAATGAAGTGTGCCATGGTTTTGTTTAAAAATCTATATTTCACGCTTCCTCATGACGGCCATTATCGGATACTCGACAAGGATTTCTCACACTGCGTTCCAGCAGCCCGCTAGGGTTCCAGTGTGTGTTGGTGAGAAGAGGAGTCACGGTGGCTAAGCAGGCATGGGCAGAACGCGACTTCAGTCTCCCCTAGCCTCCTTTCAAGTTCTGTTATTTACATGAATCCTAAGGATAGATCCCCAATAGGCAAGACCAAATTTTACATCCTTTATTCCCTTGTCCTGTTCCTGTACCACACGCACACACAGACACTCACACGTATACAGGAGCATCCTTTTCTTCTGTCAGCGTTTCAGCCACACTCTTTCCCAAATTCACAGCCAGCTCCTGTTGGCAAAGGTTTCTGTGTTGTTCTTTCTGTGAGAAATACTTTCACATCCTTATTAATATCCTTAAATCACTTCAATCATTTTATCCTCATTTTAAAATTCTGCTAAGCTCTGGGCATCGGGGCATTCAAGAGGTGGGGGTGGTGGAGAGAGAAAGAGAAAGACAGATGAAATGAATGGGTCAATTTATAACTGTTTCTTGTCATTCTCCAGAACCAGGATTAATTCTTGAGAGTGAAATGAAACAATAGAGTAAGTAAGTAAATCAGCGGTAGGTGGTTATTATGAAATAATCCTAAATTTTCATGACTTCTTCTTTCCCGTCACTTTTTCTTTGAAACTAGATATAAAGCAACAGAAATAAACAAAGGATCAAGGCCAATATCAGGTTGTTTCGATTATAGCAAAACAAGCAAACAAACAAAAACCTTGCCAACATGGTACCAGCCCCTCTGTACAAAGGCGCACTGTTTTCTGGCTCACCTACAATATGGTTCAGAGACGAAGGTTGGAAGCCCTTAGATATCTGAGTCCCTGGCAGACCTACCTTTCCCTCACGACTCTCTGTAGTCCACATAGTCTTCCTCTAGGCTTTGCCCCTGGGGGGATATAAATTTAGAAGAGAAACCTGTAGGTAATTAGCAGTCCAGCGTGTCTGTCATTCCTTTGATAAAATGTATTGGGTGTGGTTTCTCAACATGCAGTTGATAAAACGCATTGGTGGTGTTCCATTTCATTTGACTTTCCATTAGTTTTTTTTCCAATGAGGCTGTCTTAATGGCCAGCTTCTGTTTTCAATCACGAGGGACATTTCTATGGATTTATTTTTACATTTTTTCAATAAGAAACATATTCTGATCCTTTAATGGTTAGGAGTGAAGTATAAAAGGGTGAGTGATACTCTGAAGGAAAACGACCCTGCTGGCTCAAATTAGACTGAAAGTATGCGTGAGTGTGTGTGCGTTGTGTATGTGCGGTGCATTTCTGTGTGTACCTCTTCACTGATTTTCTTCCTGACTCAGGGATAGGAGTCCCGTCGTATTTCTTCCTAGCTTTACTGACCTACAATTGGAGAAAAAAAGGTGCACGTAGCTTTGGTCTTTTGACTCAAATTCTCTGCAGTGTAGAATGAAAAAAATCATTTAAGGCTTTGAACAGCCAATGTTTCATTAAGAAGTAAGTGATTGTGGTGCGTTTTTATATAGGACGGAGAAGAGGACTGCAAATGTAAAGAGGACAAGCAATCTCCAGGGCCCAGCTTTGAAAGGGATGAGTCACCTTGGTTAAGTCACCCAGCTTTGTAACCCACAGAAGCCTCAGCAAGTCCATGTGTGCTGTGGCACAGAGTCAGAGCTGTGAGAATTCTTGGAGGGATTCCCTCTGTCCATCCACAAAGCCCTAATTCACTCTAGAAAGTGTACACTGGCCAACCTTCCTTGATCATTGGCAATGTAGACCACAGCTATACGTGCATGCCTAGATACATCTGTGTTTTGGAGTTGAGAAGCATTTCAGAATGTAAGACACGTCTGTCTTCTTTCTGTATCAACCATGAGCTGTCTACACAGATTGTGTTTATTGGTTATATTTGTAACCTGCCAGAACACTTAGGATACTCTGCCTTTGGGATGGGAATATTATCTCCTATGGCTCTGGCGCTTTCCACAGACTCAAGCGCTTCCCTTCCTCGTCTAATCTTCCTCAGGCTCTCCATGCTCTGCAATGGCACTGCTACTTCCATAGAATGTGTAGACATACAACAGAACTGGTGTATGGAGAAAGACCATTGCTCTGTTCATTTATCCTGAGACTGGAATCATAACTCTGATATGTTCCTCTTATACTGGAAAACTGGAATACTGGAACTCAGAAATCTCTTTTCCAAAAATACAAAGAAGGGTCAAGGGTGAACAAACGGCCCCCTCAACCATGATGATGTAAGCCCCTTCTTTTTTTTTTGACATAAAATGTTCAAAGTTAAGGAAAACAGGGAATAGAACACACCTAATAGAATCAAGACCTGTACAAAAATAGTCTCGTCAATGAGTAGAAGTTCATCAATAGTATCAAGGAAGATACATATCACATTCTGGAAAATTGGATGCTCAAAAATGTGTTCTGTTTTGTTTTCTTGAGTCTTCTAAGTTTCTTATTCTAGCCTCAATGTCTCGCAGAAAGACTATATATATATATATATATATGTTAAGATTCTCTTATAGTAAATTAATATAGTGACCAAAGGCAACAAGCCACAATATCTGAAAGTGAAGAGATGTAAAATAAAATGAAATAATAAAAGCTGCCATGTCTGGATTAATGAAATATGGTTCATTTTATTATTTTTAAAGCATATCTTTTCTTTCTATTTTTATTTAAGTTATTATGTAAGATGTTGATTCTTACAAAATTAGATAGAGAGAAAAAGAGTTAAGTAGGATAGCCTTTTGGTACTAATCGTCCTACTAATTTTATTTCTCTGTAGGTGGCCACGTTGGAAAATTCTATAAGTGCCATATATTTGGGCTTATAACGATTCCAACAGAATCTTCTTTTAGCCCACCCCCAGTCCCACACATTAGTCGGGAGATATTTATATTTGCGGCCAAAGATCTGCCCCAAATCATTCCGTATTGCTGACATTTTGTCAGATTAATAGATTCCGAGCGATGTGAGTATGTTGATTTTATGGCAGACCTCCAGGAAAGCCTATTTTTTGCAGATAAAAATGGATAGGATAAGTTATGTTTCTTGAAATCCTGATGTTTCTATTTAAAGGTGTCTGTAGGTACTCATTCCTCTTTGAAAGGTGCCGTAAGATCGCTCTTTGAAAGTGTCACGATTTCATCTTTTCTTTCGTGCTTTAAGAACAGAACCAAGGTTATCCGGAGGGTACGTACTTTTGCCCTTGTCTTGTGGTTTGTGAATTCCTTGGCCCACCTGTGAATGTGAAGCATTCTTTTAATTCGAATTCATTCGTCAGTCTAGGAAAATGCTTTTCCTTTTTTCGAAGGCCTGGATTGATTGGTTGGAAATATAATTTGCTTCCTGTGTTTATACTGGATCCGAGATCAGAAAGCGCTTTCAGGCTGCAATGGCTCTGGGGTTTGCTTTGGGTGGAGAAGTTCAGAAGACACAGGCAAAACAGAGCTGTTTATACAGTCTCCTTTCCTTCTTACTTTCCTTGAGTGTTTTAAAGAGAAAGAATGATCTTCCAAACTTCCAGGGTTGGAGGTGATCTTCCTGGGGCCTGTCAATTTGCATTTCTTTCAGGATTCTTTCGTCAACAAGAAGGAAAAAGGGAGAAAGCAAGGGTAAATCTTAGTGAAGAAGGTATTTCTTTGGGTAACTGCAATGTATCTTTATTATCTTTCCAGCCCCCCTCCTCTCCCTTTTATGAGGTAGTGTCTTGTTCTGTGGCTCAGGCTGGTCCTGAACTCACTATGTAGCCCAGGCTAGCCTTAAACTTACAACTATCCTCATGCCTCAGCCTCCTGAGGGCTGGGATTACAGGCATGTGGCCCCATGCCTGGCTTTTTAGCACTCTTGTTTTGCTAAGAACCACGTTAAAATCATCTGCTGTCTTCATAAATATGCACGTAGACACTGACAGAGAGTCGGTTCAAGCACCAGGCCTTACAATGTTATGCACCGCAAGTTGGAGCTCATGGCTTAGAAGATCTAGATAAATCATTCGATGTCTAAACTTCGTCCCTGTGGTCCCTCCCTCCAGATCAAGGACGACCATGGTGGTGACGACAAAAAGAAGGAAGATGGTGATGATTCCTACCTCCTGTTCTTGATTACAAAGTTCAATATGAGTAATCTCGGCAAAGGGAAGATTTAAAAAAGATCCTAAAAACTGTACACACATGATTTTTTCCCCCTATCACAGCACCCTTTTCCTTCATGTTTGCAACATTTTAACTTGAGTGACCTAGTCCTTCATCAATCTTAACTAAGAGACAAACATGCTCACCTTGTCTTATCTGAAAGAACACAATGGTGACATCCATCCAGGTATCCCGGAATTGGGAGCACGATAGACCCCCCCGGTCAACGGGAAGGATGTTCTGAACGCACTTGCATAGAGAGCTCTTGGCACGTTGCGGAATGATTTGTCTACACAGTTTGCTGATTGGTCCTCAATATCCAGTTAAATCTAGTTAGTGGCAGGAAGCGAGTGCCTAGGACTCAGCTGACCCTTTGACAGCCTTCATGGGAAAAGTACAATTTCTATCGCAGACCTGAGGTTCCACGCAGCACATGTATAATACTTCTTTCCCTCAGAAATAACTGATTTCATGCTTTTTTATTTTTACTTTTTGTAATGCCTGGAGACTCAAATTCAGAACAGAGAAACGGTTTATCAGGATCTCACCCATGATTTTATGTGCTTTTTGTAGTCATTATAGTTTAGTCTTTGAGCCTATGATCTGCTCTTTATCTAGATAACTAGACTCTTCAACATCTTTGAGAATCTCTCAAGAGAGTGCAATTGGGGTGGTGGGAAGGGTGGGTTGGGGTTTGGGTTGGGAGAGGAATTGGCTGGGCATGGTCATTTGACCAACTGGGCCATTTCTAAGTGATCCTTACAGGGCTACTGAGGCTGGGTAGTTAAGTTCAATGGAAAGAGAGGGCAAAGTGACTCTCAGTTCTTACGTTATTACCATGTAACCATGGACCATGGACCAGGCCCACCGTCACATTCTTCCCTTTGCAACATCATTTGCTTTTAACCACTACACATTGAGTTGGATTTTTTTTTATCTATTTGTATTGGAGAGAGGCTCAGAGACAAAACAACTTGCCTAAGTTCCAGCTGCATCAAAGGCAGCAGGCAGATTAAAATCTTTGTCTCTCTGTGAAACACTCAGGTTAAAACAAATGAAAACAAACAAAATCAGTCATGAAATGCCCTTTCGGGGCTCCACATACACCAATTCCAAAGATACTCACAAAACAGGACTTGAAATACAGGGGCCTCTGGAATGAGCAAAGTAGTGAAACCCTGACTCGTTGAAAATAACTGGAGAAAAAAAAAAAACATTCATACTAGGATAGGCAGACTCCTTAATTTTTGGTTTTGTAAGTGTTTTAGAGTAATTTGAAGTAATATTTCAGAGCTGTTAAGTCATGTGGGCTAACTTTGGTAACTTCTCATGACGTGTTTAACAGCTAATCATTTTTATGCAAGTCGTAGATGTCCATTTTCTTAGAATTGCTGTACCTTCTTAGTCAGGTTCAACTCCAGAAATCACTTCTATAGTGTTACCTCTCTTCACAGCAATAGAAAAGTTACTTTAAACTCACATCCGAGCTCCCTTAAATAATCCCAGATTCCAAACGAGTGAGATCTGAATTAATAAGATTTCAATGGAATACGGAATGTATATATTCCTACTGAAAGGAGGAGACAATGAGCAATCAGAATCAGATGCAATTAAGGTGGGAAATTCCATTCAGCTAAAACACTTTGATTTTTCACGGATGAAATGGAAATTCTATCTTGTGACATTTGATACTTTGTCCTACTCTAAATAAGCTGTTAGTCTCTAAAAAATGCAGGCACCTATCAAGGTGATCTTGGATTTCTGAAGTAAGTTTTTTTTTTTTCTAAAGTGTAGACTTTGAGGTCCATCAGATTCAGCATTGTTCAGCCAGGGTTCTTTGTGAGCTGGGTTGAGGAAGGTGCTTACATAAGATTCCATGTAGTCATCTATAAAACGTCGGGGTGCGATATTGAAGCAACACAATCAAGGCACGTAGAGTTGCTCCAGTGTCTGGCCTACAGAAGAGAAGAAAAAGTAGTTATTGTGATTATGTTATTACATTAATATTCTCCACATCATTTCAAAATGCAACGTGGTGAGGAATTAGTTCAACAGAGACAATTTTGGGTGACAAATATGTTGTTCTTTTAAAAATATTTTTGAATGGATGACAGTCAAATTTGATGATTTTCTTAGAAAACCTAGATTGGCGAAGATGAGAGAAGGTGGAAAGGGTTGATTTGGTTGGTCCGTGGATGGGCAGGCACGGGCTGAGTTTCTATCAAATGCTAACTTCCCACCTTGCTCTCAAAAAGAAAGAAAGAAAGAAACAGAACTGTGAAAATCGACAGGGAAATCCTTGAAAGAGCTTCACGGTTCAGTTTAGTCTGCTCAAGTACTAGAAAGAAAGGTCTTTACTAACATAAAAAGACACATCTGTAGTACATTTTGGTTGCAGTAACAGAAACTGGACAAGTCCCTGGCCCATTCAATCGCTCAAATTTACTTCCCCCTTGTGGAAGTTGAACATTTTCCATGGGTTCTTGTTTGGTGTTTGAATGGGGCAGTAAGTAAGTTAAACTTTCTGGCATGTACAATCCCCAGCAGTGTAGGGTACAATTTCCACTTCCCCACAAGCCCTTTAGACATTTCTTCCGATAATCATTTGAGTAGTAATACGTTAATAGAATATCATTTTCTTTCATTTTCTCTTGCCTTGTTCAGAAAGAGTAATTTTGTACCAAAACAAAACAGGAAAAACCACCTAATCCAATGTAATTTTCCAGGATCAATAAAAAATCAAAATACAGTAGACTGTATAAAACATAGTTGCCATTGGTGTATTGGGTAGTATTGTAAAACATCCCTTTGCTGTGCCTTGCTATAGCTTTCAAAGAAAATTGGGTAAATTATCAAGGGGAGGGAATGCGCAAAGCTCGCAAAAGCATCTGATTCAGGGGTGTGCAAGTTACTTATAGTTTATAATATTTATTCCCGCTTGAATTTCATGCCTTTGGCTACTACTTCTATCACAAACTGTTCCATTTCTGAAAGTCGAAAGCAAAAGAAAAAAATATCTAAGCTATAAAATGTCAAATTGCTTTCTAAACTTGTTCCAATTTCCAACCACATCAAGGAGGGTGTCTGAAAAGACAATCAGCTTTTGCACTAACCCAGTACGTATACAATTATTTATTTTTTAAAAAAGTTTTTCCTTGGAAATGCATCATCAAAGGAACATTCAGGGTTACTCTGAGGCTATGAGTTTCCAGTGCTTTAAATAATAGTTCTGTAGCTACAGTATATTTGTTTTTTTTTTTTTTCCTTTAAAAACTCTGCAAATCAAATAAGCCACAATTCAATTTGGGGAGAAAAGAGAGGCCGAGAGCTGGATATATTTTATCCACTTTCTGGGAATAAGATACTAGCACCCTCCCCAAGAATGACTCCAGGGAAGATAATCAAAACCTTGCTTTTCTCTCCTGATACCAGATGAGAGGAGGGGAAAGCCTGGGGGAGGTGTGTGTCATTCACAAACGCCATGAGTGGATCACCTGGAGGAGTCACCTGAGGATGGAGAAACTTCATTAGCTATGACTAGAAAGACACAAATTAGAAAGTCAGATTCCTGCTTGTTTCTTTTAGAACACAATTTCTAGAAACAAATTATCACTTCCTTTGTGAACCTCGAAGCATTCATAGGGGTTAAGAGACTTTTCTTCCGAATGAACTGCCAACTCGTCAATGTTGTTGATGAGTTGAGCATAAATTTCAGTTAAATGAAATATTTAGCTGAAAGAATAATCAGAAAATCATGAACTAGTGTCCTACATTTGGATTAGTTATGAATTTCTGGTCTTCTAGTTTATCTCTTTTATGATATTTTTAGCTATAGATCTTTGCTTTACACAGTTCTGAACTTTATTTCCTTTGATCTTTTTTCACATTTATACTAAAATTACAACATGTGCAAATTATCCTAATCACTCAAAAATATTACTACCATGCTGCATATTGCTATGTGTCATGCTTCTGTCCAGTATGCTACTGTTGCCATTAATTTATATTTTTACTTAATTAATTTACTAATTTATTTGCTCATAAGAATAAACTTCTTTCATGATTTCCTTTTACATCCTACAATCTCTGTTCTCAAGGGACTTACAGAGTAGATTTGATATTAAAATACATTTATGAAAGAGAAAGCAAGAAAAACATTTAAAAGAAAAAAATGACAAGTGGATTTTGACACTGATTACTTAATTTTAGGTTTTCAACGATTAATAGAAAGAAACAAGAGGTCAAAGAAATCTAAAAATGTTCACAGAGTTGACTTATATAGTTGATGCTGCTTAAAAGATTACAAATGTGTTTATTTGTCTTAAAAACGGTTCGAGTGGCTTTGTAAATATGATGGGCTACAAAGCAAAAAAATATAAGAACCCCCCCACACCACCTCCCAAACAAAAGAAAACAAAACAAAAACAAAAACAGGTTTCTACCATGGCTAACAAATTTGCACACTCAGTGATGAACCCAGAATATTTAACTGGCAACCCAATTGCAAACAGCACTGTCTGGTCATGGTTAATTTTTGGTGTCAGCTTGACTGGGCTGCATAGTGCCCAAGTATTGGTTTAATATTATTCTGGGTGTTTCCGTGAGAGTATTGTGGATGAAGTCAAGATGTAAACTGGTAGATGTGCTAAAGGAAACTGCTCTCCCACTGCGGGTGGCTCTCCTCCAATCACCTGAAGACCTGAGTAGGACAACAGGTTAGTGTTCTCTTTCACCCTGAGTAAGAGATAATCCTCTTGCCCTGTGGTCTTTCTTTGAACTTCAATAACAGCTTCTTTTTTTGATTCCGTAGCAAATTCAAGGTTGGAGTAAACTAGGTTATTGGTGTACAGATTTCGAACTCGCCAATGTTTGTTAATCACGTGACCCAGTTTCTTGTAATTTCTTATTATAAGTTCTTTTGTATATACAAAGACACACATATAGATCCTCTTGACTCTATTTCTCCGGAAGACTCTGATGGATACCAATCATGTAGGAGTCCGTGTTAACATATTTAGGCAAAAACACAACCCCATGATTCCCTTGGTATATTTTAAAAAATACCTAAAATCACTGCCATCCCTAGTACCCATGTACGAGTTCAATACTTTGCTCTTCTCAACCTTTGACCCTGTAGCCTGGCTAAAAGGAAATGCTGACTTTCACAGGGTGAGGAGAAGAACTGAGATCCAACTGTTCACCTCGGCCATTTTTATCGTGAGGCCGTATGGTTGGCTGCTGAAGAATGCCCCCCGCTCTTGCACTGGCAAATATTTTGTTTCCCTAAATCGGATCTAAGGTCATAAATACCTGTATGTAGCTCGGGTCTTAAAAGTAGCTCAACAGTGTCCTGCAAGCAGTACACACTTCCTGTTGAACCAGATGGAGAATTCTGCAGCGCACCAAACCAGTGTGTGGAGAGGCTGGAACCAGGTCCCTTGTGCCAGACGAGCTGGCAAAAGCCCGCACATAAAATGTAGTCTAGACCTGGTCGAGCCTTCGGCTCCTCCAGGAAACTGAGCTTGAAGTGAGGAATTTGGGTTTTTATTTTTCTTCCCTAGTGGGAAAATACTTAGAGATCATTCATATGATACCAGATGATTATGTGTAAAAATAATGTTTTTATTTTTCTTCTTTAAACTCCTTGCATTGCTTTTTGTTGAACCCTCAGTTCAACTTTATCTATTTTTTTAGCACATTTATTCAGCAAGCATTGGGCACACATTTCCTGTGCGCTTATACCATATAAGGTTCTTCAGAATCTCTGAGTCCATCTTGATCGACGCCTTCCTAGCCATTCCCTCCTACTGGTCTTCCCGGTTACATCCTTTTGGTCAGTTGACTCGATCTTACTCATCTTTTTTCGTTTCTCTGGTTTGATGATGTGTCCCTCTGTCCCTCTTTGGTCCGAAAGAGCTTGACACAATGTGGCAACTATTTCCTTTACATAATGATGGGTTTGGAAGAAAGAGGTGGGTTAACTTTCCTAGTAGTCAGCAACTGGAAGGAGTTACCTCCACCAATGCCCACTGGCTCTGCTTCCCGATTTTAAATGTTTTTTTTATAATATATAACAACAGGAGAAGCTCTGACACACGATTAACTTCTTTCTTCAAGTAAATAAATTAAAGAATTATTAATAAATTCCTTTTGAAGATTTGAAAAAGCTCACCTGCTTTTTTGGAAGGATGTCAAAGAAAATTCTACTTCTTTTGTCTATGAATTTGTAGCTAATCAGAATGAAGGAGATAATAAATTCTATATAAGCACTCATCTGACAAGTACGTTCCAAGCAGTAAATGATATGACATGTCCTCCATGAATAAATTACATTGTCATACACTCACTGAGTCCCAGAAGCTAGGCGACTCAGATGATGTTAGAAATCAGTGGCCCACATCCTTACCAAGATGTTGCAGGGGAGTCATTTTAGGTCACGCATTGGTAATTCTGGAAAGGGTCGGGTAGAAAAATGTTTTGTTTTTCTTGGCCATATGGTCTCTAGTGCAAATGCTCAACGTTGCAGTTTAAAAAGCTGGTATAGAAGGTGCATAAGCGAAGAGGAATGCTTATTCTATTATGACTTTATTTACAAATCAGAGCTTGTTTTAGCTTAAAGCCTATTTTGGGACAGTGAGTTTGCACCAATAAAATGAAAGCCATAAAATATCCCTCAGAAACGCATTTATGAACTAAAATAAAGCAAAATAAAAGAGAAACAATGTGTAGTTGAGCTACTTAGAATGAACATAGGAAAGGCAGACTTGGGTCTTCATTCTCAGGACTAGAGTTTCTTGATCTCTAGTAGATGGAACCTGGAAATGTGCCTGTTCAAGTGCCTCTTCGGAGGACATTTTGGACAAACTTGAGAATTACTACCACAATAAAGTCAAAAACCTGTAGGTTAGCCTGTCCCCAAAGCAGCAACACTGGAAGGTAAGGGGGAGACTTTTCAGTCTTGCTTTTGCCGTACTTCATTTTAATTCAAGGCGCCATGGGTCGGTTGAGAGAATGGGTATTTGAAATAGCACTTATTAATTAAGACAACTTTCTTGGTGATGTCAATTTCATACCTCTGACATAGGGTCACTGTAAGAAAGAAAAAAAAAAAACACTGAGAGCCTGCCCATTGCACACTCAGAAAGCCCTCTGTGGGAAGTCTGGCTGCAGTTACTGTTGACTCTTGAGTATGTGGTTAGTATAAGCCTGTTTTGTTTAGTATCACAGTAACTTATCATAGATAAAAATGAGAGAGGGATAAAAGGTCTAGCCTCTGGCCCAGAAACCATAAAGGCACAATTAGACCTGTCATTCTTCTCCTTTGTTCCTTAATAGCAAGCGAATTCATATCGACTCAAGTATCAAGAGAATTGATCCTACCGGATTGCTCATCTAGGTAGAGAAAGATTAGACTTCTGAAGTCTGCACACCTCTTTCAAAACTCTGATCTCTTACTTTTGAAAGGAATGTGACTAGAATGCTTGACTTGTAATGATGATACAAATTCCTTATTATTCCACAATGGATGTGTTTCTGACCTTGCTTTAGTTCTTACAATACCGCGGAGTGGTATATACTTTTCATGCTGCATTATTGGTAAGGAAATCTATGAGTTTATTAGGATACATGCAATTGGTAAAGTTGTCACCAATTGGTTGAAGAATAGAGAACTCTTGAATTGGAAAAACACAGCTCTGCTAAGTGGGCCTGAGGACACGGGTCGTGTCCGGTTAAGGGCGGGTGCTGATCTCTCGGTGTCCTAGCCGCTACCACTTAGCACTGGCTTTTGCTGAGTCAGATGTCCCTGCTGGTTGCTGGTCTCTGATGCTACTGGTTACTGCTGTGCAAAACTAGCTTTTGGTGGACGCGGTTGGGCAACGTTGCTGGACGCTGCTCTTTGTGGCTTAGCCTCATTGGCTGTGGGTCTCTGGAGCGCTTTAGGGCTAGGCGCACCTGGTGGTTACACTTCTTTCTTTTAATGTAACAACCCTGTCCTTATGACTCAGGGAAAGAATTCTGAGTAGATTTACAGGACCTGTGGACCTCACCCTACCAGTGAAATGAACCATTAGCAGATTTAGAAGACCGCCAGAGCAGGGCTTTGTTTAAATTGGACCCGTGTTGCGGCATAGAGTTGGGAGTATCCCGCTGAGATCTCTATTCTAGACAGAATGAAGGTGTGTGTGTGTGTGTGTGTGTGTGTGTGTGTGTGTGTGTGTGTGTGTGTGTGGAGTGCTGCTTCTATACACCAAGGCTTCTTCAAAGAGGCAGTCGTGCTAGGAGTGGTGGAGATGAGGTAGGAGCAACACGGCTGACAGCTCCTACTAAAGCAACTCACAAAACAGTCACAAAGTAACTCCAAAGGGTGGTGGGGAGGCCGCTGAGACAAGCTATCTGGGTTCCTTCTGTGGTGGGAGGGGGCTGAGGGAGAGCAACAGGAAATGAGGGAGGGGCATGCTATCCTTCAGCCATCATGAGAAAAAGGAGGGGACAGTCAGGGTCTTATCTTTTTTTCTCAATACCACAGCTGAGAATGTTTCCAGAGCTCTATCTGTGTTCCACCTCCCTCATGCCATAGTTTTCAACACTTGTTGTCTATTACTATCAACCTAGAAGTTTGAAAATAAGAAGTCTGCTCCTTCCCCAAGCCCCAAAGATTCTGATTCAGGTGCCCATGGTTGGGATTCAGGCACTTAAAAAAATAAAAGTGTCTTCTTCCTCCTTACTACATAAAATCTTTCTATTGTCCTGCAGGGTTAAATACTGCTCTCCATCTGAGTATCTTACTGAAAATGGCATATTTTCTTCTTGGAAAATACCCCCTTGCCTTGTACGTGTCAATATTATTAACTATAAGATCTGTAAACATCTCAAATGCTAAATTGAGAGTGAGCCAAAGGACGATATTTAAAACGTTGCCTTGACGTCAAGCATTAAGGATCAAATAGACTCACTTCGTGGTTGCTAGTAAGCACTCCCAGTGTTTGGCTAGCTTGTATTTATTTTTTTGGCATCTAAAAGCAGTCAGTTCCACAAGCTCTGTTTGCTGCTGATCAAAGGCGATTCTAGGTCATTGGTTGAGTGGTACTGGTATAACCAGTGTGCCTAATCTGATGGTGGCATCTGCTCAGAAGAAAGAGGACCTGTATATGTAGTTAAGCAGCTGCCTGAGTCAATGTGGATGGATTGTGTAGTGCTTCGGGCCCTACTACACTTAAGTCCCCCCCCCCCCCATTTTATTGATATGTATTAGTGCAAGATTTAAGGTTTACAATACACAAAGTGTGGTATTTATACACAATGGAATACTATGCATCTATAAAGTCCAACAACGTGGAGGCTTTTGCGGGCAAATGGAAGAAACTAGAGAACATCGTGCTTAGTGAAGTGAGTCAGAAGCAGAAGGTGAAACATCGAATGGTCTCTCTGCTATGAGAGACCCGGGTCACAACTCTTACGGAACTCAGACTTAAGTTTTTTTTTTTTTCCTGTTCTTTTTCATCCTGCAAACTCTCAGAGGATATGTGATACGTAGAAAGAACCTGAGGGACTTAGGGAAGACAAATACTTCTGTCAAATAACAATGGCAGAAAATAAGAGCTTACTTGCAAGAAAAGTGGCCTAGAGACAGAACCCTCTGTGGGAAGTACTAGGACTCAGATGGTGATTTAGCAGGGATTTGGTTCCCAGTGGTGTGATCTAGGGCTCGCAAGTCCATCTATCTAGTCTTGTGTTTTTGTCTTTAAAGTTCAGAAAGTAATACCTGTATTTCAAGGTTTTTGAGCTTTGACTTTCAAGATCATGAAGTAGTAATTTAATTTCATGGTTACTTAGCACATTAGGTTTTTTCCCATTGATTGATCTGTTCATGTGCCTTCACAGTTATATTAAAAGAACTTATTTTTATTCATATTATTATCATGATATCTTAAATGTTTTTTTATTGTTTTGTTTTTGTTTTCTTCTATGAGACAAGGTCGTCTTCTATAGTCCAGGCTGGTTCTGAACTAACTATATGGTCCAGACTGGCCTCAAACTCACAGTAATCCTACTCCATTAGATTTCCAAGTGCAATGATTACAGGTGTACACCACCAGGCCCAGCTTGTGTTGCTGAGGAATCGAACCTAAGGCTGTGTTTTTGCTAGGCAAACACTCTAATCTGAGTCAACCCTTCCCAGCCTCATGTTAATATTTTTTGTCGAAGGAGGTATAACAGTTTCAATTAGGAAAATGGGTAAATTGATGATGTTTATAGCAAATATCTCAGCTTGTCCCATTATCTTGGATTCACTTAAAAACTTTATGTTAAATAGATAGTATAATGATTTGGGAAGGATTTACAACCTTACAATTTCTACTTTCTTAAGGAATTCATTTCCAGTTCTGTGGGAAAATTGTTCTATTTTGATAAGCATTATAATTTATAATATATTTATTATCATATTAGTGAAAATGATGGTATTATTAATAGATTT
The DNA here is from genome assembly GCA_004027205.1 of Ctenodactylus gundi. Classification (NCBI taxonomy): domain Eukaryota; kingdom Metazoa; phylum Chordata; class Mammalia; order Rodentia; family Ctenodactylidae; genus Ctenodactylus; species Ctenodactylus gundi. The sequence goes on from PVKB01000029.1 coordinate 1,191,681, forward strand.
ATAAGTTATTGAAGATCACCAAGAGATTTAAGAGATGACAAATAAATCTCTTATTAATTGTTGAAATTTTTATTTTATATGAGTACATATTTGAATGGACAAACATTTTTAAGGTCCTCATTAGGGGTGAAACTGGGATAATCAACATAATTTGAGATCCTCTAAATGCTTTTCATTTAATTCTACTAAAAATAATAATATCAATTTATTCTGAGTGGCTCTATAAAAAGTGGTGCTTCATGAATGATAGGTTACTTGGTTTTTAATGCTATATTGAGTTATATTTGATACATAGAGCAAACTTGCACATTGAATACATACAAACATTAACATTAATAAGATATAAAGCATTGACATTAATCATCTGATGCATTTGAATATACACAGTGTCCCTGATACCAGTAAGTTCTATTCCCCATTTGGAAAAGATCATTTGTTTTCTTCTGCGGCGTGTGTTTGTGTGTGCATGTGTGTGTGTGTTAACAACATTTAGCATGAGACCCACTCCTCTTTTAATAAATAATTAGGTGCCCAATGACTTATTGTTAACTCTAGGCACGATGTTGGACAGCCAATTTCTAGAAGTTACTAATCTTATGTACAGGAAGTTTATATTCATTTAACAACAGCTTCCACTTGTCCCCTACTCCCAGCCCCTGGCTACCACCAATCCACTTTCTGAGTCTATTCTAGATAAAGGAAATCTTACAATTTTTGACAACACATATGAAACTGGAGGACACTACTTCAGTAAAAGCCCATCATGGCATAACAAAGATTACATCATTCTATTCTATGGGTTACTTTTTAAAGATGTGATTGGGTGTGTAGCCTAGAATGTCCCAACCTAGATGCTAACTTCTTTAGAGACTGAATAGCTTTTTGTTTGGGGAGAGAACCTGTCCTGTTAGGGTGGTTAGAGAAGACCCTAAACATATTCTTCTAGATACCAGTATCACTTCTTCTGAATTATGACAACCCCAAAAAGGTCTTCATACATTTCTAAATGTCTTTCGGGGTGCACTATTGCTCCGTGTTGAGAATCACTATATAAAAAGAGATGCATTCTCATCTCTAGAGAAGATTCCTTTAATCTGCTTTTCATGACTGTTTGTACTTGAAGTATGGTAGTCCTTGGACTGAGCCAGTTCACTATCCGATGTGAGGATTAAGAAATATCACTTTTTTTTTTTTTTTTTTTTACTAATCAGAAGCTACAGAGAAGGGGAGACTCAAGCTTAGAATACAAGGTGAGACAGGGAGTGTTAAATTTTTAAGGGGCAAATATTTCTGGAATAAGGGAAATGTGTCCAGAAGAGGCAATATTTCTGAGACTGCATCCTGGCCTGTGCTTTAAAAATAGACTTAAACATTCACCTACATTCACACTTCTGTTATGATTGATGGAGAATGAGCCATTGTACACTGAGTGAAACTAACCAGGATGTACTCACACACAATGCGAAATCAAGAGCTGCAACTTTCAAATCATCATTGTCTACCCCTGGCAGAGGGTCAGCCGTGAAAAACGACTCACTACATATTTATTTTAAACAAGCAGATGGACAAACTAGAGCCTTCCAGGAGAGATTCATGGTCCAGGAGACTTGCAGAAGTTCTCACTTTTCCACCCACTTATTGAGAAAGTCACTTCATCTCCTGAATAACCTGATCTGAGAAACGGTTAATCGTTAGATGATCTCAAGAATTCCTTACAACTGTGAAATCTGGAAGGCCACAGGCAGGGTTGTATAATGGTTGTATTTAACATTATTTATTAGCTTGAGCTAACAGTGCTTGTGGCTAAGTAAATCTGGTCTCCCCAGTGAGGGTCTATTTCACCAATAATGATCCGAGAAATTTAGGCCACAGTTACCCAAAAGAAGACACGCTACATGTGGGTGTGGAATGAAGGAAGGACAAAAGCAAGATTTTAGACAGAAGTGTACAAGCCCCAAACCACAGAGCCACATAGGGGCGGAGCAGGAGGTAAGCAATGGGCTCAATGAAGCCAAATGCTTCATTTGTATTTCCAGCCATTTTCATGCCTGAGCTGGGCCTCCTGTCAAGTCAGTGATGGCATTAGATTGTCCTAGGAGCACAAACTCTACTGTGAAGTTCACACGGATGGCGTCTAGGCTGGGTGGTCCCAATGGGGATTTAATGCCTGATGAATTAAGGTGGAGCTGAAATGGTGATGCTAGCACCCTTCCACCAAACTCCCACCCACCCCTGCCATCTACGAGGAAATCATCTTTACAAGATCACTCTCTAGTTGGCAAAGATTAGGTACTGCTGTGCTACAGTACATGATCCTTCTGTTATTTATAACAGATATTTCTTTCTAAGGCAAGGGTAACATATAGAACAGCTAGTAAAAAGATATCATTTAACTCCCTGATTCTCTAGCGTTGGGAGGAAAAATAGTCATACACCACGCTAAACAAAAAGTCTATTCCTATGAGAGTTAAACATTAAAGTTATATCATTATAAATACTTTGGAATAAAGTAATAAAAGAATTTCTAATACATCTTTTGAGATATATCTTGTAGTGGAGAGATCAACGTTAAAAGGTGTTATTTAACTAGCTCATTGGCCTTTTGGTTAATGAAAAAATTAGTCTTAATATCATCACGAGAAGGTTAAGGGGAATAATTAATATTGAAAATTCATCTTTCACACGGGCTGCTGCAAATTTGAGAAACGACTTCCACAGGAAGCCTAATTACCACCCACATAAACTAGTCAGTAAAAGTGACCACAACTTTATACCACTGAAACTTGGAAAGGTAGAATGGAAGCCGATTGAAAAAAACATAAAAAAAGCTGCTACTCATAATCCCAGAGCAAATCCAGATGTGACTCCACATTTCCAGTTGCCTACCCAAGCAGACTGACGCAGGGCTCTGTAGATAACATGAAGTGTCATTTAACGCTGGGACGCGTTTGTCTGGCAAGGGTAAGGGTTTTCTACGGAAGACAAAGACCCCCAAAAGGCGTCACAAATTTTAAATTAGGAAAAAGCTTTGGTTGGTGGGAGGCACGGGGAATATGGTTATTCACGTTGGCTGTTAAAAGTGCCTGTCTCACAGTGCACAGCGCAAAGCCAGTAATGTGGCATTTCCGGAGGAGCAGAGAGCCATGTAGAGACTGAGCAGGAGGGTCCCCAGGGAAATGAGCACATGCTTCTGATGGTGATAAGGCAAGGAGACAAAAGTTTCCCGGGATCAGCAAGGATCAGGGGAAACAGTAGTCAGGTGGACGTTGCAAACAAAGGCATTTCATTCATCTTAACAGATCAGGAGACAACATAATTTCCAAATAGACGCGCATTCTGAGGTCATGAGAAGAACATGGATTTGAGGGGAGTGGGCAACCCTTTCACATTATGTAGACAGCTTCACCACGTGACCAGTTCATCAGGGAATGAGTGAACCTGAGGACAGGTCAGCAGAAATCTCTACAAATGTGACAGAAAGCTAACAAGTACATTTGGAAAGCATACAAAAACATACAAATAAAACAATAAAGCACCGAAGGATGTGGCAATGTCCATGATGAAACATACACACTTAACATGCCAGGAGAGAAAGAAAATATGAAAAGACTGGAATACACCATAGCTGAAAGAAATTCAAAACAACAGGAAGACACCAAAACGTATATTGAAGAAGCTTAGAGAATGCCGAGCAGAATAAAAATTTTTAAAGCAAGAAAGACACAAGACAGACACGCGCGTGCACACACACACACGCACTAATCAGTGGGAGATGATTGATAAATATGAAGAGAAATCATAAACGCATTCAGAGAAAAGAAGGCTAGATGTTAGAAATCAGAGAGAGAGACACAACAATTAAAACATACATATCATCAGAGGTCACAAAGAGAAGAAAAAAGTGGCCTGATCCTTACTGTGTTGACAGGCGACAAACATGTAAATCTGGAATTCTTTATCTGGAAAATGTACCTTTCCAGTATAAAGAGAAAAAAAAATTATAAAACCTGAATTAACGGGAGATGTATGCTCTGGAAAATGTGAAAAGATATTCCACCAGTGGAAAGAGTCTCATGCCGGAAAAGCAACACTGATTTTCACACACACAAAAAGAAGATTGCCTAGAATTAGCGAAGGGAAACAGAAAAGTCAACAGTTATTATTTATAATGACTATAAAGAATAGCTAGAAATGAGAGTAGCAAGGCATTTGGAATTTTAGCATAAAAATGTGTGAAGACAAAAACAACAGATGGATGGTGTAATTAGAAATACATGGTTTTAAAGGAATTTAGCCACATTTAATGTGTTAAACTACGTTAAGGTAGATACATATTGTAAACAAAGAACTAACAGAAGAAATAAATGGTTAGAGAAATTCCAACATATTTTTCGGATCAGGGAAAAATAAAAAATAAAAAAAATTAAAAAAGCAAAATACCTCTTAGTAAGATGGTCCTAAACTAAGCCTAACTGAGGACTTTGTTAAGCTGATTCAGTGCATATCCAAAAACCTGCCATTAATAATTCATGCTTAATGTGACAACTGAACTGTACACCACAGCAGCAATGTTTTACAGAATATAAGAAATATTTTTTTCTAAAAAATTCTAAATTGTTATCTTTAGAGCAGTTCACAGAAGCAAGCTGTTAGAATTTCAGATATCTTTGGTTTTTTTCTTCATATCCAAGACTTCGGAGGTGTATATTCAAAGTCTCAAGGTCTTCCAGCTTGCTGCCGGGTAACCCGCTTCTCTGTTCTGTTTGACGGTGGCCAACTTCCCGGATGTGGGATCTCTCGGGGATCATGGGGCGCCATCTTTGATAGGCCCCATGCTTGATTCATCACTGCTGATACCTTAAAATTTTAGTAATTTTTAAACAAAGTATTTTCTTTTTTATTGTTCTCTGGGACAGGAAAACTTTTCGTCTTCCCTCTCTGCATCTTCCAAAAGAAATCGCCATGAGCAGGTGCTACAACACCTGCTTGATCTGAATCATTACACAACTTGGTTTGCTACCATAAAATCCAGGAAAGGAATCGCCCCTTTATTGTGTATTCTTCTAGAAGCATCAACTTATTTATTTAGTCTTTTTTTGAAATTACTCAGTTTATTTACTCAAATAATGAGGTGCGCCAAGCTATAAGTAAAGCTTTTATCATATTTTCTCATCTTTTCCTCGTGATTTTTATTAATATACATATGTAATACATAGTGTTTATAATGAATTTGGGTATTTCGTGCACATATGTAACATATCAACTTTAAATATCCTTAAAGACCCAGCTCTTTCCTCAACCATTTAGTACCTGTATCTAGGAAGCTGGCAGCATTTTCTTGGGGGAAACTGAGAGATAAGTTGAGAGAAAGTATTTTCAATCTTGTTTAAAGTTACCCATCCCTTCTAATTTTTATTAGAAGCCATAGAGCAAGTCATCATTTATTCTAGATGAGCTTTACATGACAATAGTATCATAATTCAGATATCAGCCCCAATCACTGGTTGCTAGGAAACAACATGCTTATGTGCCCGGGAGTATTGCTAAAATTCACACTTTTCATTGAGGTTTATATAATCAATTAACAAATATGTAAGTTTCCAATATATGGAATAATAGTTATTATGCCACTCCATCACGATTAAATCATGAAGACGATTTTGGTTAATGAGCTGTCTTCTATTCTTTCTTTCTTTCTTTCTTTCTTTCTTTCTTTCAGTCGGGCAGTTGAGGAAGATACTTTACATTTGCATTTTTCCTTGTAAGCAAAATGGGAACGAAAGTACAATTATTAACTTGACTTTTACAATGTTAATTTAACCAAACAGTTGATGCTGATTGAAGACACTAGAGGCATGTTGGAAAACTCTGAATCAATCTAAAATAACCAACAATCATGAAGTACATGTGTATTTCTGTACACATGTCTATCTGTCCTTCCATTTGTCTATACCTACACGTCTACCTAGACATCTATAAAACCATCTTCCAGTGTCACAACAAGCTGAGGTGGCAGGGATAACATAACGAGCCATTATGAATTGAAGCTTTGAGTGGCGTCCAAATAGTATACTTGCTAATGTGTATTAGCATATGGAACGGGCTGGCAGTGGACGTTCTAGCAATACCTTATTGGCATACAGGTTCTCTTAAGAGGTTTGTTAATTCCTTCTATTTTAAGAGATTTTTGCGATATACACTCTGCATTGAATTTAGTCCTTGCATAATTTTTCTCATAGAATTAATTTGAGTTCAAATATTGTAATAAATTACTTCTGGGCTAACCAATTTTCTATATTATATATTATCTTTTTTGACTTTTTATGCATAGGAAGAGCTATGAGGCACCTATATTATTTAAATTTAACAATTACACCTGAAACATATTAATTCTTATTGAGTCAGCTTTATTTCTGGCAATAAAAGGAAAAGAAAGTTAGATTCTGCAGAGTTCGCCTCTCAGAACTTTTTTGGTCATTCACTGACTCACTCATTCTCTTCCTATATTGAGTAGGAAGGACAGTAAGTTGCTGTCTTCTTTTTAACAATATGAAAATTAGAAGGCATTTGGATTGTTTCAGTTCACTCCAGGTGAGAGAACACAGCGCCATTTACAGTTCTCCTCCTCATTTTTCTGAGTTTCCATGTGCCATATGCAAAACACAAAAATGAAATGGGCTTTGACACTGGCTAGGCCTAACCTATTATCCAAGTTGACTTGCTCTATTTCAGGGCAAGCACTTGAACTTGCTAATCTTAGTTTCTTTTGTCTATGAAATGAGGTTTTAACCTTACAGGATTATCGTGAGGATGGACTAGCACAACCACTTATCACATGCCTCGAGGTAGTTAATCGTGCTTTACCATTTAGGAAGCATCTTTAGCTTAATATTTAAAGGTAATTATATGCAAATGAAGAGAAGAAAATTTACATATTCCACAGTCAATCCTGGAGTCTTGAAGACAGTTTGAACAGTGAAATTCAAACCCAGATCCAGCAAGTTGAGAATTACGATGCCTTTGGGAAAGCTGTAATGAGGAATATGTGTGGTGACCTAAAGGGACAAATTGAAAAAATTTGAATTTTTATGATCTAAAAGTATTTTTTATTAGGATGCCTATTATGATAGATTGAAATAGTGGATTCTAAGTTTATATCTTTTATAGTTTGCAAGTTATTCATAACTATCATCTTTCTGAATCCTCATAATATAAAACATGAAAATCATTTTACAGAAGGAAAAACTGAGATTCAAAGGTGCTGACTCACATTGCAAATTATGTAGTCTTTAGATTTGTCGATAATAGGCATTAATATTTTCAAATGAGCACTTGAATGTTAAATTTTCTGCCAATGCACGGCTGATGTTTTCATATAGGGGCTGAAACTTTGTTGATGGAACTACTTTATAACTGTAAATTGTAAAAAATGAAGAGGAATTTATTTCTTCGGTAAGTTCTTTGCTAGTTCTTGGGTGTTGAGATGCAAATAGATTTTTTTTTCTGATGGATTTACAATTGAGTCCTACCCTGTAGAACAGATGAGTCAATATTACATTTTATTACTGGCAGATTTTGATCTATTTCTCATCTGTTAGTAAATTTATTTTTTGCATTTTTCATTGCCTGTATTTATAACTGTGGTTGAAATCACTTTTGACTTGGTTTTAATGTCTTATAGGTTTCCTCATAAATGTATGAGTTAAAAATTGACAAACATGTTTATTGCATATTTTTGATAAAAACATAATTCATTCTTTTAGAAAATTATAACAGACTTGAAGTCAGGCTCTCTTATTTCAATCCAGATTTATATAGTACGGAATGTCAAAGGAAATAAATCTTTCCTCTGTAAATTGCTAATTTCACAAAGGATTAACTGAAATACCTGGTAGTGAAGAAAATTTCTCTTTGCCAACTGAAAGTATCGCCCCTCCCCACCAAAGAAGAAAGAAAGAAATTGGTCCTTATTCACAAATGAGGTGATTATGAGATCAGACAACTCCCAATAATTTAAAGATAAGGAATTTTCATTAAAATGTGTACATTAATAAGTTATTTAGAATATTTGCAGACATGATAAAAATAAAATACCATTTTTAATTTAATAAAAGGAAAATAGTCAATAAATCTAATTATATATATATATATATATATCCACACACACACACACACACACACACACACAAATATGTCGAAATAAAAGAATGGTAAAGCATTAATAAGAGAAAATTAAAAAAACAGAATAAGTATAATGTCTGTGCATTTGGAAGTTAATGTATAAGTTACAGTTTATCTCAAATTGACCAATCAAATGAATGCAAGCCGTGGAGGTGCTTTTCAAAAGCTGTTAAATAATTTCAGTCTTTTTTTTTTTTGACACAGGCGTTTACTTTGTAGTCGAGGCTGGTCCTGAACATACTATATAGCCCAAACTGGCTTTGAGCCTACAAAAAATCCTCTCAAGTGTTGGAATTACAGGCATGCACCACCATGCATGGTTTACATGGTTCTGGGAAATCAAGCTCAGGCCTTGCACTTGCTAGGCAAGCACTCTAACTGCTGTGTTATTCTTCCAGCCCCAGGAAGTCAAAATTTATTTGGAAATGCAAAAGACCAAATGTCAAGAAAACAAAAAGAACAAATAAGACTCAGGGGTTAGAGGTAGATCTTTCAAAGCTTAGAATTGATTGAGTCTAAAACAACAATAACAACAACAACAGCAAAATTATTGTCAAATGGCAATTTAGGGTTGACTGATAGACACAAAGATACTTAAGGTGCATCTGGACAATATATCTGAGTCACTGGGTCAGGTTGAGACATCTATTATCTTGACAGATGCAGTACTTTTGCTACATAAGTGAAAAACTTACCAGTCGACATCAATTTCCAGGCATTTCTTGGAGCAAGTATTTTTCCATGTCACAGGAAATCTCAGTTCTCTGTTTAGCTAATTAACTCTGCAGATAGAGTTATCTCTAGTCTCCCTTTTTATATCACACCAGTCACAAGAGCCAATTCCAGATGTAGCATAGATCTCACTGTGAGAGTAAATAAAACTTCTGAACAACATAGGAAATCACCTTGTGGCTTCCACGTGGGCAAAGATTTCTTAAATCAGACCCCAATAATTGCTTGGTCATCAAGCAGAAAATAAAACAGTGGCTAAGTTGAACAGTGTTAAATGAATGATGTATTTATTCAAAATGTATTATTATGAGAAAAAAAGGCCAAAAATCAATAGAAAAGTAGGTAAAGGATAGAAACAAGAACTTCACAAAGTGTATGTCCAGATGGTTATAAACTTGAGAATATTATATTTATAATTCAGCAATTCTCCATATCAGCATTTACTGAAAAACTTGTACACTTTTGCTTCTAAAATAATACACATAACAATTTCTACTAACAGAAGAGTGTGGGGAAAAAAGCTGTGGTATAACCACACAATTGGGAATGAACAAGTTTGGGCACACTACTGTGTCATACAACAGTGTGAATGATACATTAGTTATTATTTTGTTGCTGAGACAGAATACCTGAAACCCACAATTTAAGGGAGGCAAGATTTATTTGAGCTCACAGCTTCATAAGGTCACACACAGTACATAAATAGGTGCCTTGCAGTGGCAGAAGTACCTGGTAAAGGTCTAGTCTATGAAAAGCTCTTCACAGCATGGCAGACAGAAACCCAAGTGAGGGAGGTATGAGCCCACATCTAGAGACTAAGACATAGGTCAGAGTTGTCTCAGGGAGAAGCTGTAACAATGTTTCTTATTCCTTCCTTTATTTAGTTCAAGCTACTATTTAGGCTGTCCATGCTCAGGAATGCTGTCCCTCTCTGATCTCCAGGCCCGCAAACCAATCACACACATCCACACCTCATAGCTCTGCCATGGGCAACCTCCAATCTCAACAAATTGACATAATCCACTCTGGTCAAGCCCTAAGTATCCGCCTCGTCCAGCCAAACCCCACCTACCAACAATTCACAGTTCCATAGGTACCCCACCATACACAAATACATGAGGTTTTCAGAGGATACTCCACGTCTAAATCAATGACAACACTTAAGCAAAAAGAAGACAAATATATTCCAAATTTCACAACATGATCATAATTTCATAAAATTCCGACATTGGCAAATTTAATCTTCGTTGTTTTAACCCAGAACAGTAGTCACTAGAAAAAAGCTTACAAAGTTCCTGCAATGCTAGACATGTAAGGTTTTATCATCTGAGCATTGCTTATTCTTACTAGGTATATACACGCTCAACAAGCTGAATTCCTCTGGAATGTCCACTAAGTCTACAGAGCTGTACCAAAAGGTCAGAGAAAAGAGGAGAAAGACATTAGAAAAGAAGAAAAGGAAGAAGGGAGGCGAGAAAGAAGGGAACTATCTAGGGAAATCTAATGAAATAGTCACTGAAAGGCCACGAAAGAAGCGAGACAAAGAACAACACAGCTAGCTGATGGCTTTTCGCACCGGCCAAAGCAAATTAAAGAAGGAGAATGTTAACCTCAAGCGTCCGTAGCTTGATCACCTCTCGTCGAAGTCTTGGAATTCTCCACTGGGATGTTTTCCTTGGTGTGAAGCTTAGCGCTTCCTACCTCATTAAAGAAGTATTCACAGCCGGGAGAACTCTTCGCTCTTCCCTTGGAGCCACATTTAGAACTTAATTCACAGCCTGACCCTGATCTCTTGATTTTCCACAGGCCACGAGAAAGGCAGGGCGTGTGTTCTGAAGTGCAAGAGCAGGAACGAGAGACTCGGGGCTAGGGCTCCTCCTTCACCCCGTGAAACCTAAATTCGTACCACTGCCTCTCGACTGCACACAGGCAGTGCGACATGCGCTGCAAGGTGACTCTAACATGGGCTTCAGCTGACATCCTTTCTGGGAGTTCCAGAAACACAAATTAGCCTGTGTTGGCAGGAGATTAGGGGCTGCTCTTTAAGCAGTCTTTCATTCTGCAGTTTAATTTTCCACTCATCTTGCCAAGAGAGTATCTTTATCCAGAAGTTTCTCCTCTGTTCCCCTCTTTTCTCATTTTAGTTTTCTTTTTTTTTCTCTACCAGATCCAACTGTAGTGTCACTAAAGCCTCTTGCTGTTTCTTAACCTCCTGTGTTCTTAATACCTTCTGTCCTCTTTTTCTATCTTTTCTTTTAAAATCCTTGACGAATGAAGAGCAAAGCACATTTGTAAATGAGGTGTAGCTCGTGAAGTGGGAACATTTGTTAGTTTGTTTCAGAATATTTCACTTTCCCTTTAGATTTTCTTACCTCCTGTTACTGTAATTCATTACCGGATGTTGATTGCTTGTATCCTGTTTGTAGCAAGAGTTTTCTTTTCCCGTGAGTCAGAGAAGTATCTCTCAGAGGATACAACTATCTCTCACAGTCCTTTATTTATTAAATTAATTCTTTCCTCCAATACACTGCATTGTAATGTCCAAATGACTAGGAAGTCTACCTAAGTATAGTTAGCCTATTGATCAAAGTGTTGGAGATTCGACACAACCTTTCTTTGGCCTTGGTACCTTTAGAATGGGGAGAAAACAAAGGCCAATTGGGCATTTAATACCCATCCGATCTTTTCGTTCTGAGTCTTCGTACTAGCTCTGATTTTTCTTACAATTTTCAAAAATTGGAAGACTGTGTATAGTCCAAACCCTTGCCGCTATGCACAGGATGGATGACCTGCAGCATTGGGGCCTGTGGCCAGCTTGCACTGTTGAAACAGCCCCAGGGAAAGAGCAAAGAACTGTGGGTTTTTCCTCCATGGAAATCCTGCATACTGACCAGAAAGCCAGGCATCGGCTGAGATGTTGTGTGTTGTTAGCTTACACTCTCCAATTCAAACTCTCTTTTTTATGACATTGAACTAAGCAAGCCTCGCCTCTAAAGAGTCTTGATGTGTGATTCTTTCTTGATATGACATGTTGCGTGTAATGCTATTATTGAGTCCAAAACAAGTGTCTTTGTGAACTTAAGCCAAATTTAATGTTCTCCATTCTCAAATTCGGCTTTTAGTTCCACTCTGATAGAAAGAGTAAGGCACCAGTGGGCAAAGATCAGGCAAATGGCTAACATTGAACAACCTTTTTTCTTTTTCTTTGTAGCTAATTCGATTATAAAGCCAATAAAAATGGAAGTAGAGTTTAACGTTCCTTGTGATAGTCTTAAAAAGCATAATCTACCATGTCTTAAACACTGATCAGTTATTGATGCACGTTTTTAACCTAGAAGCACAAGGTAGCCTAGACATTTAAGGAACAGTTAGAATTGAAACTTCAATTCTGTATTTGTCTCTATTTGTCAAGAAGTTTCTATTTATTTTCTGGGAAGAAATCTTAGCTGAGATGCTGACACAAATATAATGATGCCATTGGGTTCCATGTCACTAAAATGACTTGTAGAAGAGAAGCAATCGCAATCACATTTCCCGTCTTATTCCTGTTCTTGGAATAAAAAGAGAAAGGGAAAGGAAGGAGAAACCAAAGCAAAAGAAGAATAAAAACCTACATCCTACTCTGTTTTACTGAAATGTCACCGTAGAAGTCCAGATTTTACCCTTCCCAGAGTTGCTTCGAGAAAACACCGATATGGATAACCATGACTCTTTCTCCAAACACACAAAAATTCCAAACCCTAAGTACAAGTGTTCAACGGATAATTGTAAGAAAGCACCTGCTCAGGGTTGGGCTCTGGTCAGAGGAGAAGACAGGTGGAAGTGACGGGTGGGGCTCAGGGTGGACACAGCGAATAGCATCTCTATGCTATATTTCTTGGTTTTCTTTTACCCTTCAAACCGATTAAAATTGCCTGCTTAATGAAGAAGTCTAGAAATATATATATTTAGTAGTTTTGATTCATCTTTTCATAACATATACTTTACTTTCCTTATGTAAATCTTGAGATTTACAGGTTTATCATAAATTTTATAACGGCATTTTATGCCTAATGATTTACCATCAGCTGAGCAATTCCTACAAATTGTACATTCATGCCTCAGGATCGTCTGAAGAGGGGAAACAGATGTAATTTTCTATACTTTGCAAGTGGAGCTATTAAGCTGTGATTTATTGTAACTTTTCCTACTGCAAGGTTGTTTATTTATAGAATAATGAGCTATGGGCTAGTATGTTAACAAGGTCCTATATAGCTTGATGGATAGCTTTATGCTTTTAAAAACATATTTTAAAAACCACTTATTATTATTATTATTATTTTAATGACTGTTTCCCTCCCCCTGGGCGAAGGAGGATTTCTTTTTGACTAGTTGATAATCAAACTCATTACCTGGACCTAGTAAGAAAAAAAAAGAAAAAGAAAATCCCACAGAAAGAAAAAAAATAAAGCAAATTGTTACCCTCTTTACTGGACTGATTTAAGACATAACAAGGGAAATGGAAAATATTGGGCTATCCTGACAGATAACTTCGTGTGCCAAACTACAGGCAGATCAGGATCTAAGAAGCTTAGCCTTAAACTCCTGGAAAATAGAATGATTCCACTTGGAAATTTAAGAAAAATGTTGACTTTCAAAAGTAGGACACTGCAGATCAATGACACAGTGAAAACAACAAAAGTTACTAAAGAGACTATAATTAATGGGTCATTATATACACTTCCCAGTGTATCACAAAATTTTCCATAGGTGTTGACTATTGTTGTCAACATTGCAGAAATCTTAAATCTCCTTAACAGTTTCAAATGGCGTTTTCCAGTTTATAACAATTAAAACCCACTGAAATTCACGGGGCTATAATATAAACACAGATATATAAACATGCTTGCATTAAATGTCTTCACCAGTGACCAGAATGTTAAATCGATTTTATGAGAAGTTGGTTTTCCAGCCACTGAGTGGCTGTAATGTTAAGTGTTTTTACAGGTTGTTGCCTTCCCAGCTGCTGGGCTGCTTTTAAATCTCTCTCTCTCTCTCTCTCTCTCTCTCTCTCTCTCTCTCTCTCTCTTTCTGTCTCTCTCTCTCTCTCTGTCTCTCTCTCTCTCTTTCTCTCTCTCTCCTTGCTTTATTCAACTGCGCAGCCTCCTGTACATTTTTATGAAGTTTTTCCTTTTTCTTCTGTCTTGCTAAATCTATTTATATTTCACTCACAAAAGCAAGTGCAAAATTGTCTTGGCATCATCTAGCTTTTATTTTTATTGAATTTTTTTAAACTACAAATAAAAATTCCATCCCTGTTTCAGTGCTTTCCAGAAAGTAGGGGTCCTAGTTCTAATGAATCCAAGATGAACATTACAAGTTCATCTCGGAGTGTAGATACCACAAAAGCACTCTCCTTGTGGTATGCTCAATGGAAACACTGTTCTTTCCATTGGAAATATTGTACTTGTGGTATTTTTCAATGGAAAAACTATTACTGTGGCATTACTGAGTGCTGCAGGAAATACTGGCTGGAATCTTGTAGCAAACAGCCAAGGGAAGAGGGGAGACGCTGAGTTAAATTAAGGCAGAAATGGATTCAGGTGGAAAGGATTCAATATGGTGATGAGGATGAGGGTGATGTTTTATTGCATAATCCAAAATTAAATCCCAGTTGCATTCTATGTGGAGAATGGAAGGAGAATTCTTTTCCAATTAGCAGAAAGCTTCTGGAAACCCAGATAAAATGTGGGTGAGAAATAAGACTTGTACATAAATAATATGATTAAAAATAAAAGCTAGGCCAGAAACTATTTGGAGATGTGCGCATTATAGTTCTATTCTAGGGTCTGTTTAAAAAAAAATAACCAAAACTTAAAGAAAAGATGCTCTAGGAAAAGAGACATCAAGTAAAAGGAAACACAGGGAGAATTTTGAAAGAATTTTCTAATCAATAGTGAGGCTACACTATGCTCACATAGCCCAATTTAAAATAATTTCGCACTTTCATAGACGTTGTGAGGTTGACTTGGGCTCAATGCTTTTCTATACTCAGAAATCTCCACTAAGATCCTACGCTCCCATTGGGAAGATTTCTTACACTATTGTTTTTCTCTCTGTCTCTTTTTTAAGACAGGGTCTCACTGTATATTCCAGACTGGTTCTGAACTCTCTATATGCAGCCCAGGATGGCTTCCAACTCAAGCAATCCAGTGATCTTCCTGCTTCAACCTTCTGAGTGCTGGAATCAGAGGTGTGCACCATCATGCACCTGATCTATTATGAATGTCTTGCTTCTTTTCAGATTTAAATTTCTGCTCATGTTGGTCCTCTGTCCTCAAATATCCTTCCTTTATCTACATTCCTCTCAGACTTCAAGCTAAGGCTAAAGCTCTGTACATCTACTGAAGCCTTTCTGACATTCCCAACCTCTCTGGATTCACCAACTTACCAGCTGTAACATGGGACACTTCTCTGTACGTTAGCACTCGATGGTGTCTTTATGTTCCTTGCCTTTCCAACAACACTCATGCCAGATTCCATGCTTTTCGGTGCTGTGTGGTCTACGCGGCGCTGAGCACATCTTTGAACACTAAATATTTTCTTATTATTTATTAGTTGCTTAACTGAGGTAAAGCGAAGATGTTTTAAATGTTCTGAGAGCAATTATTTTAGCTATTAGGGCTAACACTATAACAGATAGGGGGGTATGTGGAGTTTGAAATAATCATGGCTTATTTCTCATTCACATCACATGTCTATGTGGACATTTCTGATGGAGTGACTATTCCCAGTGGTGACCGGAAGACTTAGGATCATTGTACCTTTTGTCTATAACACATGGCTCCCAAGTTGCCCAGAGGGTGGTCTATTCCAGTCTCCCGGGAAGGGAAAATATAGTGGAAGACTGTGTGTATAAATTGCCCGTGGAATTGGCCTAAACATGACTCCTGTCATGTTTTACTGGTCAAAGCAGATAAAATTATGGGTTCACTGGTGTAATCCTCCGAATCATATGTTGAAATCCTAATCTCTGTCATTTCAGGGTGTGACTATATTTGCAAGTAGGGTTTTTAAAAAAGAAAGCACGCTAAAATGGAGTCCTTAGATGTGAACTTACTCCAATATAACTGATGTCCTTATTAGAAGAAGAGATTTGAACACAAAGGGATATAGTGGGGCGAAGGTGGGAAGATATATGAAGAAGACAGCTGTCTAAAAGCCAAGGAAAGAGGCCTCAGAAGAAACCAAAGGATTGTCAACACCTTGATCTTCTAGATTTTAGGCTCCATAGTCGTGACAAAACATCTGTTATTTAAATCACTTAGTCTATTTTACTTTGTTTTAGATAGACCCCAAAATTGGTATGTACAATCATACCTTTTTTGCATGATAGGCCCAGGAATGCAATCTTGCTGTGTGTGGAGACGTCATGAAATGGGTTTTCCTGAACATAAAGCAGCTTCTGTCACACTACAGGAGCTCTAGCATCCAGAGAACATCTGCTCTAATCCTTCTTTTTGTTTTAAAAACCAAGATAAAGCCACCAAATGAAGTGACACATTCAAGCATCCTCTGGATGGTTAGTGACACTTGAACTAATTATTTCACCTTTCATGCAATTACTTGGATCTCAAGAATTTGCTACTAATTATTTTCTATCAATGCTCCAACTAACTTCCTGTATTAGTCAGCTTCTCATTTTTGAGACAGAATACCTGACCGCCACAATGGAAGAAAGGAGAAGGTTAATTTGGCTCACGGTTTGGGGGATTCCGTCCATAAATGGATGGATCCAAGGAAGGAACACGTGGCGGAAGAGAAAAGCTACTTCCCCTTGGGCAGCCAGGAAGAAGAAAGACGCGGCGTGGGAGGAGCCACAGAGGGAGTTGGTAAAGGTAGATTTTAAGTTAGAATCACTAATGAAGAAGGGAATGAAGAAGATTCTTATTGCCTTTTAACCTATTGAGGTTTAAAAAATATTTCTTAAGAGTCGGGGAACAGTATAGTACAGTATTTGGTTGTCTCCAAGTGATTCTCTTTCTCAAGCCAAATTTGAGTACTACAGGGTGGTAGACCACCTTGAAATCAAGTGGGAATGCTTCCTTCAGATTACGTCACACATGTGATTTGTCTTCTATATTCCTCGCTCAAGGAAAGATGTATTTGTAAACCACATTTCTTGGGATGGGATTTGAGAATGTTAATAAAGCCAAGGACCCTCTCGAACATTCTGAGATCTACAACACTAATTTTTTGGTATTCACGTCATGTCCTTAACTTCCTTTCACAGGTACCTCCAGTGACTTTTTCAAAAGTTCTTCTGTTCCTATTTTATTCCATTAAAACCATTCTCAGGAAGGGGTCTAGAGAACATGTTTATAAAACATGAGATTAAAAAAACAGTTATGAATTGACAGCCTGAGTTAGGATCTTTTCTTTTCAGAGGACAAGAGAATCGAAGCCAAAATAACAAAACTTTGACTGAATAACTTTAGAAATTGATGACCTGGTTGAGAAGGCAGTTGATTCAATGGTGCATGCTTTGGACTTGCATCTATTCACTACCTAATTCCTTTATATTCTGAATACATATTTATTAGAATGTATTTTAGGGCTAAGTAACTCTTACATTTAAGAAAATCTGATTTTACAATTAAACAAATGCACATAGTAACATTCTATGAAAAGTAAATACAAAAAGTGCTATTTATTTAAATTTGTTTTATTGGTTCCCACACATTTATCACGTGGCTGTTGATGTATCTATCTAATATAATCAATTTATGTATTGCTAGGAGGACCCAGAGGTGGGACAAATTAATTAAATCTGAGAAGACAGTAAAGATGCACACAGAAAATGCTTTTTAATTGAATATTGAGGAAGCATGATATAAAATTAAAAGGCAAGAATTTTAATGTAGAATAGAAATGTTTGCATTTATTTACTAAAACAAATATGGAGAAATTATTTATTTGGTTAAAGGGTACATACTTCGGAGTCGAGCTGCTGAGATTTGAGTCCCAGCTCCATGGCTAGCAGTTTAGCCTTGGGAAATTTACATAACATTTTGGTTTCTTCCATTTATAATAAGGATGAAAATAAATAGACTCTACTACATCGGCTGGGGAAGAGAATTAAGAGTTAATTTATGAAAAGCTCTGAGTGTAGCACTTAGGTGATTGCATTGCTTAACTTCCTTATGACTCAAGTTTTTTCTCTGTAAAATGGAAAGAATTGTGTATGTACCTTAAGTCTAAAATTCAAGGCATGTGGAAGAGTGCCTTAGAAGTGTGTGGTCAAAGCATTTTTTGTGAGATATGGGCTCAGAAAATATGATTCCCACATCCCTCGTTTTTGTTCCTTCATTTTATGACTGTTGCTTTTCCCTTTCATGTGAATTAACTTTGTCTTTATTTAGGTAGATTGAACTTCAGATAGTTTAGTGTTTGAATAACAGAGTCAACACAGCACATATTCAGTGTTCTTGGGTCCTATAAAGGGTTTTGGACCTACCAAACAACTCAAAAATAAAGCGTGCAAATCAGTATCCTGCTATGAATAAACACAGAAAGTGGCTTCTCTATTAATAACCACTTTTGTGATTTTTGGCTAAATGATAATATGAGGCTTAAAAATGTAACTGCTCAAAATGAATAGGTGAATGGAATATTACAATACTCCTACAAGGCATTCTCTACAATTATTTTAGCATTAATATTGTGGCCACTAATTATGTTCCATTAATTTGACTGGTTTGAGAAATGCCTGGAACATTAGCTGAATATCATTCCAAGTGTGTCCATGTGGTATTTTCAGAGATGATTGGCATGGAGGTCAGCAAACAGAGGAGGAAAGGCCTACCTACCTTGGAGATGGTGCCAACCAATATGGCGGTAGCCTGAATGGTATAAAAAGTAAATAAACAAATTGGGTGTTGTCTTAGTTAGTTTTTCATTGTTATGTCTCAATACCCAGCATCCACTAACTATATGGAAGAACGATCTATTTCAGCTTACAATTTCAGAAGGAAGGTCTTAGTGCATTAACAGGTGGGAAATGGTGAAATCACACGGCAGGGATGAAGCTGAGAGTGGGGCAAGGGTCAGAGCTCCAGAGATAGAGATCCTCACAACAGGGCAGAACAGAGACAAGACTGGGAGGAAAGTGGGAACCAGCACATACCCCTCCGGGTCAATCCCCAAGCACCTGCCCCTTCCAGTCAGTTCCCTACCTTCCAACAGTGAGCAGTATCCTTGGGTGCATAAAGCTTTTGGGGGACAATCTCGATTCGAACCATGATAAGTGTCATTTGAAGATTTTTTTTTTGTCTGATCGGATGTTTGTGTCTTTTGTTGCCATCACCTGTGGACAACAGCCTTAAGTTTCTTCAACCTCTCAATGCAGACTCATACCAATGAGCTTCCAGGCCTAACATATTGACTTGGGGCTGTGTCCTTTATTTCTCTGTTTTATAGCTTTCAGTCTTTTGGGGGTGATCAACAACAGAATCGTCTAGTTTTTC
Source organism: Ctenodactylus gundi (assembly GCA_004027205.1). NCBI lineage: Eukaryota > Metazoa > Chordata > Mammalia > Rodentia > Ctenodactylidae > Ctenodactylus > Ctenodactylus gundi. Next base: position 1,211,099 of record PVKB01000029.1, read on the forward strand.
AGCCTGCAGAGAGTTATTGTGGACTCTCAGATTCTGTCCCTGAAAGTTTATCTAATATATTCCCTTGTGTAACTATAAATACATTTTCTAGTAATTCTGTTTCCCTAGAGAACTCTAAATGATAGAGATTTTGGTACCAGGAGTGAGGTCGTGAAAGTTTCCCCTCAGATTTAGAAGGAAGGCTTCAAAAACCAGGCAAGGAGTCTGCGAGAGGGCAGCAGATAAAGCTACGGGAATGAGGACGAAGGGATGGGGACACTGTAAGAAGTAGAAAATGCCAGATATATGGAACATTTGCTGAGTAAATCTGCGTACTCTGAATGCAGACAACCTAACAGGAAGGCCATGTGACCCACCATCAGCAAGGCCGTAAAGGAGGGTCTCCTCGAGGGACTCCCATCTCACCAGTGTGCTTCCCAGATGCTGGACACGGAGCTACAGAATGTAATGTTTGCCATGCTGGGTTTCAGTCTTGTGCCAAACTCATTCTTTTGAGTCTCCCCATTCCTTCCTTTTAAAACAGCAAGGTTTAACCTGTGCTGTTTTACCTTGAAATTATTTAATTTGTTTTTGACTGTTTGTAGAGTTTCACGGCTGAAAACTTGCCTTGAGTTTCAAAAAATGCTTGGACTTTTGGACAAAAAAAAAACTGTAACACTAGCAATAGCTAGAACATGGAAGTCACCAAAATACTCATCAACAGACCAGTGGATACACAAACGGTAGTAATTATACACAATGGAATACTACGCATCTCTAAGGTCCAACAGCATGGAGGTTTTTACAGGCAAATGGAAGAAACTTGAGAACATCATGCTTAGTGAAGTGAGTCAGAAGCAGGAGGTGAAACATCGAATGGTCTCTCTGATATGAGAGACCCAGATCACAACTATCTCATGGAACTTCAGAAGAAAGACAGAGTGAAAGAGGGAGACATGGTGGGAGTGGAGGGAGGGAAGAGAGGGTAGGGAGAGGGACAAAAGGAGAGCGGGAAAGCCCTTGTCACGTGGACAAGATACATATGTGCACAAAATGCTCCACTCCATTGTAAACCTTAAATTTTGCACTTGTACATATCAATAAAATGGTGGAAAAAAGCTGTAACTATTGAAACGAGGGGGAAGGAATTATTGAGGTTTCATTTGTATGCAAGATAGTTATACTGTGGTAGAATTATGACCTCAGGTTTATTTAACAATTAAGTATAGTTTAAGCAGTTTATTTGCATGTCAGATTGGCAAGAAGATAGATGTAACATTTAAACTTGACTGTGTAAACTTTATTGGATTTGGGATGTGCCCAATGGACTGGTGAAGCACACTTCTGGGTGTGGCTAAGTGAGCCATGAAGGTATGGCCTTAGGCGTCTATGTACAATTCCTTGTCATTTTCTCTCTGGCACCGCTCCCCTTTTTTGCTTTTTGGCAATTAAGCAGCATTGCTCTTCTGCCGTGATGTTTTTGCCTTGGATCCAACTGAATCCTTTCAAAGCACAAGCTAAATAAATCTCTCCTCTTTAAGGTGTGGTATTGGCTATTGAGTCCTGCAGTGTGAAATCTGGGCTGAAGGTGCAGCTCAGTGGTTTGGTTACTTGCCTAGCAAGCTCAAGGACCTGAGTTACATTTCCTGGTACCACATTACCCAAGGGTGGTGGCACATGCCTGTAATCCCAGCATCCTGGAGGCCAAGGCAGGAGGATTTCTGTGTGTTTGAGGTCAGTGTTGACTATGTAGTGAGTTTAGGACCAGTCTGGATGGCATAGCAAGACCCCCATCTCAACAAATATATGATATCTGACTAATAAAAATACTTTTATGTCTCACTCCATTTAAATATATACATGCATGAGTCACGTGTGGGCAGAGACCTCTGAAAACATAGGCTAAGATAAACCTCTCCCCTTAAAAGTTGGAGGTGTTAGGTATCATTTCTCCATAGTGTGAAAGTTACTAAAACACTAACCAATAGTGGAGAAATCATTGAGTAGAAATCTCAAATTTTTATGAAGATCCAAATCTCAGTAGTATAGTAATATGAGTCTACAGGGCAAAAGGTCTTAATTCACTTTAAAATAATTATATTAGATTCTCATCAATTTAAGGATCTGTAATCATATGTCCCATAATGTGTAGCACTTTCTAAAATCTTTTATTGTACTCAACGTTCAGAGATAACGTGTTGAGTTACTGTATTTGTAATATAGTAAACCATATTGCATAGCTCTTATGAATTCTATGTTCAAGTTGAGGCTAGTTTGGTCATTTCACCCAATCTCCTTCTCGTTTACATATTCATCCAGCATACTTTTACTGACACATACCAGGCACTAGAAATGTATGACCTCATTAAACAAAGAGCTGTAGTCAGGGGGAAAACTAGCTTCAGAAGAGAACATGTAATGCTCAGGCACCAAAGAGTTGTACAGAACCTACCAGAACTTGTCACAGGAGAAGAAGAGTTAATTTCTTGCATTGTTCTGGAAATTATGTCACAGCAGATAGCCTTCGCTCTTAAATTATATTTAAAGTTTTGACTTAAAAGAATGATTGTCTAGAAAAAAAGAAGCAAGATTGTTGGAAGAATGGAACGTAGTCTGAAAGATTTTAGTCTTTTCCAGTGAGTCCAAGTTTGAGTTCAGCCAAGACGTCTTAACAAGACACGATGTATCTCAGAATACAAGAAGACATGGGCGTGTAGCTCAGAGTGAGGCCATGCCTATGCCAGACAAGCAAACTAACTCGGAACATCATTCCCAGCTCCGGACTGTGCTTTTGTGCAAAGGTTTAGTAAAGCCTGTTTATGCTGGTTAGGTAACAGAAGAAACATCCTTGGGTATGCAGAAAATCTAGTGAAGAAAAATGAACGTGAGAATTTGAAGTAAAATTGAGGACAATGAGGAGGATTTCAAGAAAGTCTGCCTCCAATTTCTGCAAAAGTAAGATGAATTGGGGAAAGACCTAGGTTTGGAGGTTTATTGGCAGGACTGAGTCCTCAAACCAGCCCAGCAAGAAGAAAGGCAGGGCGCCCTCTGCATGTGCCAATGCCTTGGAGCTTGGGGGGAGAAAGCTGGGAGGCCCTGGGAACCTCAGCAACCCAGGAAGGAAAGTAGGGCAGATCTCATGAAAAGTTATTTGTGGGAATATGTTTTGTTACTGATTGCCATTGTGAATCGTCTGGAAGTTTCATTACAAGGCATGTAGCAGCAGAAATGTTATTCAAGATCCAGCTTTTTCATAAGGTGAAGATTTTTTTACACATTAGAAATTTGACTTGCATAAAAGAGCATTTGCCCCATTCCCATATCCCTATAGCTTTTTGATCCATAACGATCTTGTCCCAAAACCAATTTCTTCTGATAGAATCAACGACCTATAATCACCTGAACTTGTCACTTGTTATATAATATTACAAGTTATTTTTTATGTACTAGGCTGCTAATTAGACTATATACATTTCCAAGATACATGTAGATTTCTGATTTTTCCTGTAGGTAGAATTAATGCATTACACTTATTGAATCAAATATTTGATTGATATATACCACCATGAAACACAGACATGAGATGAGTCCTCAAAATGGGCATGTTGGGATTCTCCCAAAGACAATTCTGAGATGAAATTGAGAGGTCGAGATGTTTACCACGGTGCACTCTTGAGTTTGGCAGCTTATCAAAGGAGTAGGAATTAAATAAAAAGAGATTGAGCGGAGGAAAATGTAAAGTTTTATTGGAAGCCCAACAATTAGCTTCATTATGCCTCCCAAGTGCCCAAGAGCTAGAGTGATCTGTCATCACTCTCTTGAGTGGGATTGTGACTGTTGTTAGCTCCTAGATCAGTTACTAGGTTCCAGCTGTCTGGGAAGGGGTGTGGCCTTTGGTGAGGTTGCTCTCTGCAACCAAGGCTTTCCTTGAAAAGGATTGCCAGGTCATGGCCACCTGATGACAGCACTCCCAATAGTGAAAGAGCAGCAGATTCCTCTGGGAAAGGGATCCGAGTGGTCCTGCGTGGTTCTACCGACATCGGCTGTCTTTGTTACTTTTACATTGCTGTCACTCAGTACCCGGCATACACAAGTTAAGGGATAAAAAGTTTATTTTGGTTCACAGTTTCAGAAGATCACAGTCCATTCTTGGGCAGCCAGCAACAGTGAAAGCACATGGTAGAGATGGAGATGGAAGTAGCTCCTCACAGCATTACAAACAGGAAGCAAACTCAAGTCCCAGAAAGAAAGAAGTAGCATTCATCCTTCCACGTCCTGCTCCCCATGTTCTGATTGTTTCCAATTTTAAGCCCCAAACCCACCAGATGCCTGTAATCTATAATCTGCCACATGCCTGTCTTCCACCGCATACCTGTAATCCACCATACACCCATAAATGACTTCTCCAGAGCAGGGACCAGACTCAATCTCCTAACAGCACATGCTTCCATAGTTAATCCATAACATCAAAATTCCTGAGACTTTTGGGGTCATTCCAGATTCAAACCGCAAGATTGGCTAACTCCAGGCAAATGACAGTGCATTTGTTACAGTTGCTTCGTTATGAAATACCTCATTGAACCCAAAGACAAGGGTGTTGCCTCCTGAAACCATGTTCAGCGCCTCCTGACTGAGTTTCCACTAAACTGTCACGGCACCATGACAAGGATCTGCTGTTATTAACTGCAAAAGAAACATAAATAGGAGAGCATTGTCTTTGCGTCGTGTTGGAATAAATCCCTAAGACTAAAGAAAGACTGACTGCGATCACATCATCATTGTAAATCTTTGCTTTTCTTTTCTTAAAGAACATCAACTGCACTTTGAATGGAGGAAATTGAAGAAACAAAGGATATAAAGAAAAAGAACGCGCTGGTCCAGCCCTCTGCTGGGTTCTTCAGAGGCATCAGAGTGCACAGATGGAACTACCGTGAACACAACAGCACCCAAAGTCACAGTGCTAAAAAACTTACTTGTACATTGAAAGCTAAGAAAGCGAAGTCTATGTGTCCGGGACATGTGTTGGCACTCTTCCGCCAGTCAGTAAAAGGGAAAGACAGATCGGCAGGCTCAGGGAGTGAGCGGCAGGGGCAGCGCGTCCTCTTTGCTCCCTTGGTGTCTGTGGAAGTCAGCAGGGAGCACACCTGCCGCTGTGTGCTTCTGTGCCAAGCTGCACACAGCTCCCAGCCATCTGCTCGGAGCTCTGTCTGTCTTCAGGGATGGAGCCCCTCCCAAGACAAGTTCACCTGGGTTCTTTGGCAGCCGGAATCTACAAAGACCCTGCAGGGAGCAGCGGAGGAAAGTGAGTTTGACTTGGTTGGAAATATTTAGATCTGGGATGTAAACTGCAAGGAAAATATTTACTCTGTTTTGTTTTAATACCGCAGAGGTTTGGATCCTAGGGAATCTTCAGAGAAGTACAAAAGGCCCTTGCCAAGGCACCAATTTACCAATCTGGTCAATGACAAAAGGGCATCCTGTTTAGAGTCTGAATTGAAATAACATGTTTCCGATGGATTAGCAAGTCTGTCCTATCGGTTTCCAGAGCTGTTTGCTTTAACTCCTGAATTTTCGGTTTGGTTTTTGAATTGGGATGGAATCAAAATACTTTCCTTTAGATAGAAAGCACGAAAAAGAGTAGGTCGCCATGGTGTTGAAGGCCTACTGCCCAGCTCCTGTCATGACCTGCCCACCGCTACTTAACTTTACGAACTGACCCTGTCCTCAGCGAAGGCTACGAGCTACCCTTAGAAACTCTCTTACTCACCATCTGGGCAGCCTGCAGCACAGACTCATCTTTGTATTCTCAGTCAATAAATTTTCACTGGGATTATCCTAAAAGAGAAGCCTTCTGGAAGTGTAATTTGAAAAGTTGCATTTTTTTTTTTTGCGCGCGCGTGTGTGTGTCTACTTTTTGGATTTCCTGGGAAATCCCCCTTCTGGGGCAGTTCTTTCAGGACTCGTTGATTTCTCTGTACTTTTCTGTGCTGGTTTGTCTGCCACAGAGTGGGAACTAGTTACTGCAAAAGAAAATTTTAAGAAAACATAAATTCCTATGTACAAGAGGTGTATTTATTGGAAGGTTTATGGAGCGAAAGAGAGGTGTCATGATAGGTTAACTGGGATTCGTTCCTACCTAAGGGAAGTGTACCAGGCCTACAAAATATTAACAACTTGTAAGTGCTTCAAAAGATAGACTTCATGATGTTAGCTTCCTGTTCCACCCTTGACTGACTTCTCCTCTTTGAATTTTTTAAAAAATTAAACCTATTTGGCTATACTGCTAAGTCAGTTCCTCTCAAATAGTCATATTGGAGATGGCCACTAACCGCTGCTTCTTAATCATTACCCACAGTTGTGGTTCAATTATCTTTGAAGGTCTGTAAAGAAGTATTTCAATTTAGAAGTTTGCTATAATGGATTATACAAAAAGTCTACTATTGATCTGTCTGGTAAAGGATATTGTGTGTCTGTGACAGTTAAGGCACAGCATCAACGTGGTGGGCTTTGGGGTCTATTCCAGAGATTGGAGGATCACGATCCTGGATGTTTGGATGTCTGGGTGAATGGGTAGATCACAGAGGTGGGATTTTAGATCCTATGTCTGGTCTTTGCCTCATCTTGTTGAATATTGTCCCCTTGCTCATCTTCCTGGCCATCATGAGTTGGACAACTTTACTCTGCCTTGATGCTCCCTCCTTGGAGCAAGCTGACGGTGGACTGAATCCTCTACAACATGAGCCAAATTAGGGCTGGAGGAATGGCACAGCGGTTAAAGCACTTGCCTTGCAAATGCCAGGCATGAGTTTGATTCCCCAGCACCACATGAAGCTGGGCATGGAGGTGCATGTCTGTAATCCCAGCACTCAGGAGGCTGAAGCAGGAGGATTGTCTTAAGTCCAAGGACCTCCTGGATTACAGAGTAAGACAGTCTCAAGGAAAAAAAAGGCTAAATTAAACACATTTTCTTTGAAGTTGTGGGTGTTGGGTATTGTGTTCAGCAATGATAAAGCCAACTGATACAATATCCTATTTTCTTTTCAATACCATTTCTAGGACCTCTCAAATATCCCTTCTCCATCCTTTCTAGATTACCATCATCATATGTGTGATTCAAATGATGTCTGATGTTTGCTGATAAATCTTTAAATCTATAAGGGCCTCTGATCAAAGGAGTTATCCTCCTTTTAGTTATGGGAAGAAAGCAGTTTAATTCATGTGATAATTTTTGGGAACAATCGACTACGACTCCTGTTGTCATGTTTCTGTTTAGTTGCTTGTTAGTTGTGAAAACAATCGATCTGAAAAAGAGTCAAGGATGAAAAATTTGTTAATGGACTGATTTTCATAAGAACTACTGGAGAAATATAGACTCATTTATTTTCTAGTGTCTTAAGATAGAGAAGGATCTCAAAAGCCAGTTAATTTAACTCTAACTTTTCATTTTGGAGACAGGACACTAAGCCAGAATGATGTTAGAGCCATTTTTTTTTCCTCTAGAGCCAGTAGATTCATCTCTAATTTTTCAATTATTGTAACTTTCTTAATTTTTTCCTTATGAATGCAATTTAATGAACCTAAATATATGCATAAAATCATGATGTTATTTGAGTAATTGAGATTCATTGTCCTCCATTTTTTCCCATGTCTCTTTGATTTCTTCTTGTTCATATTTCCTTGTGGGCGTGTGTGTATGGTCATAAAACTTGTCAAAACTTGCTATAAAAACATAGTATGAAATATAAAATATTAACTTTCATTCAATGATAATCCAAAATCTGGGGTAGGAAGATTCTAGATTGTTGGATGATCAACAAAATGAAACATAAGTTGTCACTCAGCTAACCAGAAAAGTAATTCTCCCACTCTGTAGACTAAACTTCTATCTGGCAAAAATTTATGTGTTAACCATATAAAACATCGTGCCCCTTTAAAGTTAAAATCCCTCTAGACAGTGTCTATTTTGTGCTTCTTAAGCCTAATTAAACAACTTAGTATGAACAGACAAATTGAGCATACATTTTGATAAGATGAATAGGAAAGTATCAAGAATTTTTAAAGAGCCACTTAATTTCAGCTTAATAAGGTACAGTTGCTGTATATTTTGTCTCTCTAACATAATTCCAAAAAAAGCGGCTTAAATAATATAAATTTATTATCTTATCATTCTGTCGGTTAGAAAATCCTAAGTGCGTTCAGAATCATTTTTCCTCATGCAGCATCCATTTCTCTGTTGGTTCCACATTATAAAAAACATCCACATTTCATAGCCTCCATGCTCAAAGCCAGCTACAGTGGACCGAGTCCTGGGAGTGCATCACTCTAATCTCTTGTGTGGGCAATCTGCCACCTCTTAGAGGCCTTTTGTAAAAATCGCATTGAGTTTACTTGGATAACGTAGGATGAGTTTCGTAGTCCAAGGTCACCTAACAAGCAATTTAAATTTTCTCAGCCACATTGATTTCCTTCTTTCATGTTACCTAATACATTTGCAGATTCCAGGGAATAGGACGTTGACATTTTTCTGTGCATCATGCTTCTTCTTGTGCTGCCTAGGGCATGTACAATGCCTAGATGTTTTCTCTCTTACATATCATTTCTTCTACTCCTGTTGACATTAAGTCAAAGTCACAAACAGTATTCATGTTTTGTGAGCACCTCCTATAAAAGTACACATTTTAAGACAAATGTGATATTAGCTTCTATGACAAAAAGCCACAGTAGTGAGCATACAGTGTACCATGCCAAGAGCCAGTTACGTAATACAATGTTTCTTATGAACCTATTACTGGTAGCTATTACACTTTTAATATCAAAAAGAATAATGTCTGCTGTCCTCTTATTCATGTGCAGTCTAAAAATTGTAATGCTTTCAAAGTATAATACATAGTTTACATATTAGTAGGATTCTAGCAGCCTCTTTCTTGCTGTTCAGGGTTAATAACTACCAGTAATAAGTTGTAGGGCCATAACTAACACTGGATAGCACAATTCTTCTTGGGACACCCATAGACTTAGAGATCACTCAGTAACTCAACAGTATTGTTAGCCTTGTGGAACCATCTAAGGTAATATTTTTGAAGATCAAAACCATTGTGCACTCACATTTTCCAGTGGAATGGAAAGGAAACTGGAAATGTGAGAAAATAGCCAACCAGGAGGAAGGACTCTTATTTTTGCTTGGCTAAGTAGATGTCCTATCTCATTAAAAAAGGAAGACTTAGCGAGTAGGAAGTTAGCCTAAAGCTGAACACGCTTCAATGAAGAAGCACAAATCCGAAAGTACCCAGAATGGTCGGCATTTTGTCTAGCTTGTTGCTAGGGAAGCAATATTATGAAATCTCAGAATCAAGACTCATATTTAAAGTAAGAAAATCAGCAAAGCCATTCTTCCCCCTTCAGTGGCTGCTGGTGTTGATGCTGAAGAGAATATGGTAACTGGTCGAAGTTTGTTTTTGTGATGCTGCAATATGGCACTTGGGTGACCTCCCATGAAGTGAGGTCCCAGCTGGGGCTGACCAAGGCAGCCATTCATTAAACCTTTTACCACCGGTGGTTGGAATGCATCCATTTCATGCGAGTAGACAACCACAACTATTTCATTCCGTATATCAGTACCAGAAGCTAGGAGCACGGAATGCACAGTGTGCTTTGAACCTCATAATTGTTCCTTATAATAATAAATTTTTACATTTGAACCTGTGAGTTATCAAGAAAAAGAAACACAAAGCCACTTTGGTTAAAGGATAGATTTAAAATAACAGGAATTATGGAGATGGAAAAATACCGCTTTCCTTTGTTGGCCCAGGGATTTATGTCTGGGGAAAAAGTGATTCAGAGGTGATGGCCTTTCTTGGATGTTAACAAATTGTACAGCAGTTTGTGCCTCTGACAGGGGATGGTGTGTAAATTCTAATAGAAGTAGGCTGTGGTAAGCACAGGACAGCTGAACTCTGGCAGCTTTCGCCACCTAAAGGGAGGAAAATTTTGAATTTATTTTTGGCATGGGTCTGGGGGAGCCAGAAAAAAATTTTTAGGTCCTTTCTCAACTGATAGAGAGTGGGGACATTGCACTTTAAGGTACAATATGACTATTGACAAAGAGATGTGTCCATACAAACCACATGTGTCCCCAGAGTACTTGTTATACTGAATGTATAATCAGGTTCTGAATCTTACACAAATAAACTCCAGATGAGGGATGCAATCACATATTTCAACATTAGAAATCCCATTTGAAAGAGAATAAAGAAAAAGGAACCCCCCCCACACACACCCAAGAATAGAAATTTAAAAGAAAACATTTTAAAATAAAACACAAGAATCATTTCTTCCTCTTTGTCATAGTGTAAATTGGTAAAAATTTTTGCGAATAGAGCTTGAAAATGTGTGTATTTACTGATTTAATAAGCTGGAATCTACAATGCGAAATTGTCAGATAATTGTGCGTTTTTTCTGCAACAGACTGTTACACTTTTGTGTTGAGTGTTCTATCATTACTCCCACATGAAATCTTCCCATAAACTCATCCCCTGAGTACCAATAGCACTAATGTATTAAAAAATTCCCTAGACTTCTGACAGGGGGTCGAGAAATCCATGTACAATACGGAGCTATTTTACCTTATTATTGTGATTTTCTTTCTTTCCTTGAGATGTTGTTTCTTGATCTCTGCTTGGTGGTGTAAAGTCAGGCAGAAAAAGAAGGATGTTTTAGACATTATTTATTTACTGATACACTTCCTGGGGCCAGGAAAGTACGTAAATGTGGATGACACCTACTGTATTTTGTGGATTCTTCTTAATTCATCATTCATCGACTTAGATCACTGCCCCATGGAGTTGGCTCTGTGTGACATCCATGTGAACTCTTAGTCTGAAGTCGTCTTCCTGTAACAGCTTTTTCCTATTATTGTCCTATATCTCTCCCAAGCCAACCAAGAGTTGGGCTCCTTTCAAAGTGCGTCACACTGCTGCTGCCCTGTGTGAAGTTAACACTGGCTGCACTTTCTCTTTCTTTTCAGCCAACAGATTTTTTTTTCTGGTCCATTTCTTGCTTTTACATCTAGCAGGTGAGAGACAATCTCTGTGTTTTCCAAATTCTTCACATATCAAGAACTGGGTGTCCTTACTTGGCCTGAGAAAACATAAAACAGGGGAGGAAAAATGCTGAATCGTGCTGACAATTGTAATAAAAAATGATTCATAGATCCACCCAATGGATGCTTATCTCTTGTTATATAATGGAAGATAGGTGATGGGCTGGAAGGGGTTGATATGTTTTTGACCAACTATTTGGCAGATCGCATATAAATGATAAGGTATCTCTAGAAAATAGATGTAACATCACATATACTCCTCGCCTTTGAAATTCCAGTCCAAACGGAGACAACAGAAATAATACCACCTAGATACTATGTATGATATCTAATGTCTAAGCCTATCAGGCTGGAGAAAAAAAAAGGAAAGAAAAAAAAATAAGGGCTAGAGGAACAGCACAGCAGTTAAAGCTCTCGCCTTGAAAAGCCAAGGCACTGAGTTTGATCCACAGCACCACATAAAGCTGTGTGTGGTGGTGCACACCTGTAAACCCAGAACTTGGGAAGCTGAGGCAGGCAGATTGCCCTGAGTCCAAGGCCAGGCTGGCCGACACCAGTGAGTTTAGGACCAGCCTGGGCTACAGAGCATGATCCTATCTATCTCCAAAAAAAGAAGCAAAAAAGGAAAGAAAAGGAAAAACTCACAGACAAATTAATTAACAAAAAACTATGTATTAGAACTCAAAAATAGAAAATTCTACTATGATAATTTTGAAATGATTGAATTTTGAAGTAATTCCCACGATATTATTAATGGCTAAGGGTGTTAGGTCAAGTCTGTATCAAGGAATGTCATACTACTGAAAAATGTCATCATAACAAACTATGTAATCTTGTAAGAAAATATAATACAATGTGAAGTAGAAAAAACAGGGCACAAAATTTCATGTAGACTCAATTGATAATTCTGTAAGGTGAACATTAAGGGACCCAGTTACCTTCTAGCACAGCTCTGCGATTTAAATGTGACTAATACACCTATGAACCCCACTTGGAATTTTTTCTTTCCAGATCTTAGATTCCTAAGCAAAGTCGTTGCATTTGGGTACCATCTATGCATTCATCAGTGCCTGGGACCCATTTTATTGACTTTGTAATATCATCTTAATGGCTCTTATTGGCTGGGTTTCTATGATCTTCTCAGAGAAAGTCTTCAAAACAAAAAAGAAGATATGGTGGAAACAGGAATGTTTCTAAAACAATATTTTTGATCAATAATTCTTTTGAATAAAAGCCGAGATTTGGCCTTTAAATAGATATAATCACCACTTGATTTTTTTTCCCCTAACTGTAAATTCCTACTGGTGAGTACAGATGTCTCATAATCGAGAAATCAGTGGACAAAGACAGTAGAAAAGGGGAACTTGGAGAAACCGTAGCAACTGGATCCGTAGTATGCAATTGATTAAAAAAATTTAGTATTTTACTACACTCCAAGTAGCACACATAAGAAAGAGGGTTATTATTCGTTAGCTGTGTTTCAGGTGGTCAAAATTCCTTTGGTGGTCAAAGTAGAGCCTGTAAATCTGACCCAGATGGAAGTGAATCAGACACAGTCATTAAAATAGAGTCAGAGAAAGAAATGGGCTCTGTAACACGTGGGGTTCCTTCGCTGAACCCTGCGTTATCTACCACCCAGTGCAACTCCAGCGGTAGACTTCATCCTGGGCGTGGCTAAGCTGAGACCCAGTATGAATTTCCACTAAGGTGATGCCTTGGCCATCACACAGGAAGGACTTCCTCGGCCTCGTCTCTATCTGCTACCTTGTCATCTGAGAAAATGAGGACAATAGCTGACTAAATGTGGGGAGGAGATGGCAATAAGGGGTCCCCTTACTTGTTGTGATAAGCATTTTGGATCATTCACTTATCATCAACACGGAGATCATAAAGAAACATTTACCTCCTTGTAAAAATAATGCCTTTGGTTCTCTGAAGGTTGCAAATAAGACAAAATAGCTCGCTGGATGGATGTCTATGCTTGCCATGGTAGCAGAGTCTAGATGCATTTAAAAACTAGCCATGTAGTTGACTCTTTCTTGGTCTTGGCCTGGCTTTGGGCAAGATTGTCATCAAAACCTAGAGACTTTACACAGCTCTTGTGAGCATCTATTTTGGCAGGGCATCTATTTGTCTGACCTCAGTAATAAGGTCACAAAGTGTGCCATAGTTAGTGGAGAAAAACTTGAGCCATTGAAATTTAAGTAAGAGTTCTTTCTATTCCCTCTGGTAGTATTTTTTCTGAAATACTGTGCGTAGAACTCACCTACCTTGATTCTTCATTACTTGGAAATGCTAAATAGTTTTCCTTGGAAGTGACCAGATGGAAAAAATTAAATAATGTTTCAGCTGAGCTATTAATGCTGGGTGGATTTTTTTGTAGGAGAATTTTATTTTTATTTAGGACATTTATGAGATTAATATTAGCTTACTCAATGCAATGAAAATTATTTTATTAGAATTTTGAGCTGGAGCTTCAGGCAAAGATAAATGATTTTGTTCTTTTTATTATTGTCTTGACTTCTCGTACACTTCGAGAAGACAATAAGGAAAATAATTTTCACTACAGTTTCTTTTTAAGTGATCTTAAAAATACAAAGAAATATGAAGAAACAATGACATGGTCTCCAAAATCTTTTTGCAGCGGGCACTTAGTTCCATTCGATTGCCCTTAAAGGATGTCCGTTGGGAAAAAAAAAAAGAGCGAGACAGAGAACCAAATATGTTTTGGGGACTTCCCAGAGAATGACCAGGTTCTATTATCAATTTCCAGGGAAAACATTCTAGAGGAAATTAGTGAAGATTCCCGAAATATTCCTTCTCTCTTGTTTTATAATTATACACTGTACCAAAAATTTAATAAAATGTAGGTATTAAAATTCTCAGAACTTTCACAAATTAGAAAAATATACGGTGAGATTTTCACTGGACTGGCATAATCGTTATGGATAAGGAAAAAAGAGGGGACTTTTAAGATGAAAGGATGATATCTCATGATCAGCTGTTCTGCGAAGATGCATTGGTGGTTCCACCAGGAAAGTGGAGCCGGGACTTATGCATTTTTTTTCTTTAGTTTTCCAAGGCAGAGATTACTGTAAAGAGAAAAAAAAAACTTTAAAATAAGACCAACCCAGATACAGCTTAACATCTTCAGTTTTGACAGATTCCTAAATCTCTTCAAATATTTCTTTTCACATTTCTAAAACAGGAACAAAAGTTACAGAGTTGTTGCAAAGTACAGTATCTATCAGAGTTCAACAAGGGCAGAGATTTACACTTGGCATTGGTACGAGTTGGGTGTTCATTTAATTTAGTAATATAATTCACCAGAAGATCATGACTTTCTATACACATTCCTAGACACACACACACACACACACACACACACACACACACACACACACACGTGCGCGCGCGGCTCAGGAATTACATAGAACATTTCATCTTTTGTGAAAAATACAAAGATTAAGAAAGATAAACTTTCACCTCTTTACAAGTAGCTGTGTCGTGACAGAAAGAGTGAAATCTCTGAAATTCTAAGTCTCAGACTACTTCCCTATTTCTTCAACCTATTAGATCATGATTTCCTCATTTATGTGATGAAATAAATTTCTACCTGCTAGCTTAGAGACATAAATTATTCAAAGTACTTAGGACGTAGTCGATGACTAATAAATGTCTAACTCAAAATAAAATTAAAAAAATAATTATAACTCAATGAAAATTAAGAAGTCCACTCTCCTGTTGCAGTGGTTTTAGGGTTCTTGCGTGGAATGAAAAGACACCTTGCAGTGTTGGTGTGCCTGTGATCTTCTCCTCGTTTTCACGTTTCTCTGTATAATAAACAGGTAAAGTCATCACTGTAAGTTGTTTTTCTCTAAGTGCTCCTTGTCACCAGCAGCTTTGTGAATTAATTTTCCCTGCTCCAGTAATACATGAGCTCCTCTAGCCAAAGTCTTTGAAACAACGAAGTGTGCCTCCACAGGTTTTATTTCTCAAATCTCTTTTTATGTCAGAACACATCCGTCCCGACTTGTTCTCTTCTAGTCAACTTGTTAATGCATTGAACCACTTTGTTAGCATCCTAAGTTGGAATATTAGATTCGATGTGCTTTTTCGTGGATACATAGATGATGGGAGATCCCCAGAGAGGTACAGTGAGTGGTGGTTTTAAGTGTGTTTCTGAGAATGAAAATCTGTGTAGGAGAAACTGTTCTACGTCCACCTAGGGCTTGTGGTGAGTGCGCCTCGGAGGGAGATTTTACAGGTCACATGTGAAAGAACAGATCAAGGCAACGTGTCACTGAGTGGAGTTCTTGCCAGAGAAAGTCACTGTGAGATTGTACCCCTTAGATGTCAAAGATTTTCAACACATGAGGTTTGAAAAATTTCTAGGTACTTTTCAGTCTCAACTTAGTAACCCAGAAACAAAGTAGACAGGAAAGATGACGTGGAAATACATTAACTATGGTAACAGTAAATATGTTCCTCTTTTCTTTTTGAGACAGGGTCTTATTCTGTAGTCCAGGCTGGTCTGGAGCTCACTATGTCATCCAGGATGGCTTTGAACTCACAATAATCCTCCTGCTTCAGCTGAGTGCTGAGATTCCAGGCATGTGCCACCATGTCCAGATCATGTGGTGCTGGGGAATTGAACCTAGGGTCTTGTGCTTGCTAAGCAAGAGCTCTAGCATGTGTGCTATCCCTCCAGCCCCAAATATGTTCTTTTTTCTAATATTTTCTCTTTTTTTGTGCTGGGGATTGAACCCAAGACCTGCTACATTCTAGACAAGCCCTGAACTACTGAACTATACCTCAGCCTGAAATTAAAAATTCTTACAGGAAAACTGACTTTAACATTTTTATGTTTAAGAAATTAAATAGACAGGATGGATAGATGATACATATAGATAGATAGATAGATAGATAGATAGATAGATAGATAGTCAAATCTAGCTTTGTTGTCAAATTAAGGTGTCTTAACCTACTGTCCTAGTTTGAAGTCTGCATGAAAGTAATCCAGTCATTGTGACATGCTTTTCATACATTGTACATATTCTTATTTGTAACACATCACTCATAATGTGGCTTGATTTTAAATTTTGAGGGGGAAAATGAATACAGTAAACCTTTTAACAATAAAATAAAGGTCAAAACAGGAGATACTGAGAAAGAAACTGTGAAGAATTTATACACAACATTTATTCATTCCATTGTTTTCTACTAAAAGCTTTTTTGTTATACTCTTTTCATTTATGAAAATAGAGAAGACCCTATACCTTGTCTTTGAATCACTATATTTCTTGATTTAACAAACCTTCCTGCAGTAAGCTTTCTTATCTTGTATTTGCAGTTGAGTTCTTACCCTAATCCTACCATCATGACCACAGTGGTTGAAAATAGATTTAGCTTCTATTTTTTTCCAGAGCTGGTTAAAAAGAAAATGGAATGCACTCATTGTTATTAAAAACTTTATTTCCATATATAACGTACAATTCAAGTATTAAAAGTCTAGATGGAACCAGGAGACCACAGAGACTAAAGAATCCATCAGGCAAACTCTATGTAGAAACATCATCCTTAAGGATTCATGACCCAACTCATTAGTGGACATATTTAGCATTCCAAAATAGTCAATGTCAATTAGGCATGGTTTCCGAATTTTTCATACTAATTTACATAGACTAAGGTGCTGATTTTCATTAATTATATGAATTTTAATTTGAAAAAATCAAATCAATTTAGGTGAGTTCCTAGATCCATTCCTTGTGGAACTTAATGCTCGGATGTCCTGGCAGGGGTGAGGTTAACATTGACCACTGGAGACAAGTTCTTCTGATTTGATTTTTCATATCAAGAATAAAACCTGAGTGTACCGTCATGACAAAGGCGATGAATTATTTGTTCCAAGATTTCAAGAACATCTGGTGGTTTTTAGCTTCTCTTTTCTTGCATCTCTCCCCCAGTGTAATTATTTATGTGCAGAAGAACCTTAGAATACAGATGGATTACAGGGAGAATAGTGTTTGAGACTATGAATACTGATTTTTTTGGTTTTCCTTTTTGTCGTTCTATATATGTGTGATGATGAGGGGAAGAAATCATTAAAATAATGTTTATTTTATTGTGCTACGTGTACTACTTTTTAATACAACAACTCCTTCAAGGCTTGGAGGGGCATCTAAGAGACTCATAAAATATCATTTTGTAATTGAATTTATGTTCTGACTTTCAGTTTTGTCCAGAGAAGGTTTCTTTTGCTGAAATGTTTGCCCATTTTTCTAAGATGGCGAGGGGCGTAATGATCTGATTGCCGAGGTCCTCTGGACATCCATGAGACAACTTGCAACTCTTTCACTTTTGCTCATACAGGAAGTGAAAAACACAAGCTTACCTTTCACAGGGCGGCAATGGAAACCCTGAAATATATTTACTTGTCTGCTGGAGATTGAGGTGGCCACAAAAGTCACAGGTAGATAATATGTTCCCCTAAATTAGCCCCGCAATGGATCTAAGACTTCTTAAAATTTATTCACATGTCTGTTCGTTATATAATTTTAAATCAAGTTTTCACATCCTTAGTACTACTGTTATTCAAAATCAGAAATTTCTTTATAGGAGAGAGCCCTGTGTGTGAGGGGATATCTGGTGACACTTTAGATGTCTACTCACTAGGTGCAAGTGAGCTACCCCTGCCCACTGTCTCCAGCTCGATTATGACAATCAAAAATGTCAAATTGACAAATGCCCCCGAGGGGCAAATTGCTCTTCATTGGTATAAATCTTGCAAAATAACAATGATACTTCCAAAGATTATGCTGTTAATTTATATCTCTGCTTTGTGACACTTACACAATACCCTGTATGTCTGTGTGCTTTTCAAAGCTGTTCTAATGTGTAAGCTCCCTGTTCATTATTGGCAGAAATAATTGCTTATCTTGCAAGCTTTATTCATGGACCCTGAGATCTTCACCTGGGCTGAACATGCTACTGGTCAACCTCATGTGTAGTCATGTTACTATTTTTAAATATACCTTCTGTAGTCTTATGTACAACTATCTCCAAATCTAGACAATAAATGGAACATTAGGGCATTTATTCCGTCTTTCCCAACACCTTGTTTTTCTTCCTTTATGCTGTCAGTATATTGATTTTTGATAAATGTGCTCACTCTGAGAAGTAGTCAGAAAAATGGTCCACTGAAAACAAAGCTATAAACCAGACAGGAAAGTTACTGAAGGTAAGTACGAAGGTGTGGTTGCAGATTTATACTTGAAATACCCATTTTTGAAAATCCCAGCTCTTGAAACCATTCCTTTTTTTGTGTGTTTGAGAAGGGCACCACGCAAGAGATCTTTCAATTTTACAAAATCTTATGATCTGTTTCTGTGCTTACTCAGGAATATGGACCAAGCTTCCGTAGGAAGAAAGACTGTTAACTTAATGCAGCAGCAATCTCTGGGCCAAATTCTATTTTTTGTCATCTCCCAACTGTCATACTACGTTTATATTTGAAATAGAAAATACGTGAACATAGAATTTGGCTGATGGATTATTTTTTTTTTTTCTGAAAATGGGATAATTTACTCGTTGAAATAAATGTTTCTGAATTTCATATCTTTACTGAAGGGCTCGTGTTTTAAAATTCCTATTAGAATGCATGCTTTCAATATCTGAAAGTCTGAAGGTAGCCATTCACTAAAGTCCTTGTACCGTTCCTTGATGTTTTTGATCACATAGTTTCAAACAGGTGTTGGAATTTTTATCAAAGCTTCTTTTTAGCTGATCATTTAAACATTTGACGCTATTACGGAAAGTAAGACAATTAAGGTTGTTTTCCCCCTAAATTTTGGTCTAAATTGAGTTGTGTCCTCTTTACATAGAGTATCCACTAACTTTAATAGGCACAGATTCAAATTATGTATGAATCCCTACTTTGTCCAAAAATTGGAGCTTTATCACCAAACTATAAACTAATTCTATCCATTAATGATTATCTGGGCTATGAAAGAAAGCCAAACACAAGGAGAGAATTAAATGTTATTTATGTTCAGGTGCTGAATTAACCTTCAATTTCATAGGAGAGAATACTATGTGTGATTAAGAAGTGCAATTTCTTTTGAAGATAACAGAATACAAGTATGTTTTTTCCTTCTTTCACAAGAAGCGTTCTGATTTCATTTATTCAGCTGAATGCCCATCGACCTTTGTACTTTTTGAGTGATAAGATAAAAAGAAACAATCCAAAAGAGAATTTGCCCTATTTGTCTTCATTTCTGAACTGGGAAACTCCAGGAGACTAGAGTGGCTAGTATTACTATCTTTTGTCCCTTGGACACCGGAGCTTAGAACTCTATAATTGCTCAAAGTCTTCTCCATAATTAACAATTGTGAGATAATTTAAACTTTTTTGAAAAATATGAAAAGGAATTAGAATTGTTTGCCATGACTCATCTCCTGACCTTTCTTTTCTCCCCCATTGTATTGATATGTATAAGCGCAAATTTTAAGGTTTACAACGAAGTTGAGCATTTTGTGCACATACGTGTCTTGTCAAGGTGACAAGGGCTTTCCCACTCTTCTTTTGTCCTTCCTCCTCCCTACCCCTCCCTCCCTCCCCTCCCTATCCCCCTGTTTCACTTCGATTTTTGTTTTAAGTTCCATAAGAGTTGTGATCTGGGTTTCTCGTATCAGAGAGACCATTCGATGTTTCACCTTCTGCTTCTGACTTAAAGCTGCCACATACACTGGAAACCCTAGACACCGATCACTTGATTAAGCAAAATTTAATCACTCAACATTTGACAAATATTTTTGGCCATTTTCTATGCCTTAAGAACATGCTAAGGCGATGAGGCTTACCCTCATAGCATTTATATGTTATTGTAGGTGAGGAAGACACAGTTAAGAAAGTTGACTAGTAGAAAAAAATAGTCGCTAGGGGTAAGTTCTTTACAGAAACAATGCAATGCAATAGGTGGATGGGGAGGAGACTTTCGATTGGGTTGCCAGGGCATGTCTCCCTGAGAAGGTAATACTTGGGCTGTGAAATAATCTCGACAAATCATCCAACTGTGCTTTTAAACATCATTTCATGCACAAGGGAATTGCAATCAGGAAAGTCCTCAGAAAGGCTAAGCTTAAGGTAGAGAAGAAAAACAATAGATCTGGACATTAGCCAGTAAGTTAAGAATGGAACTGCATCCCTTTAAGGACATATTTGAACTCTCTCTCTCTCTCTCTCTCTCTCTCTCTCTCTCTCTCTCTCTATATATATATATATATATATATATATATATATATATTTTTTTTTTTTTTCCTGGGGTTAGATAAAAGATTTACAGCTAGAACATTCCAAGACTGAATCACAGGATTGAATTTTATTTCCAAACCTTCCATCACTTAAAATGTAGGTTCAGAGAAGTAAGCAACCAACAATCAAAAGGTTTCTCCTCTCATCTCGAGCCAAATTTTGAGCTGAACTGAAACAGAAAATTTTCTAGAAGCTTATTGAAGATTTGACAAATACACAATCCTCTGTTATAAATCTATTTTTAAGCTCTTGCAGCTTGGATGATACTAATAGCTTTAAGTAAAGAGACAAACGCATAGGGTGGGGATGAAGTTAAGGGTGACTACGCAGAGGGACTGATGGGAAACGCAAGGCTGAGACGCAGTAATCAGCCTCCTTATATTATTACAGGTGCCCACTCTGATGACTTGTTGTGCTAATTTCTTTGATCTGCTTTGTAGAAAACTGCTCTGTTTCATTTCAAAGGAGTTGAGCAGGAGCACCATTCACCATCTCTGGCCTTTGGATCAAGCCAGAGAGAGAGACCTCACAGATAGAATTCCATCCCTGATAGAATTCCATCCCTGGTCATTCACAAGCAGGTAAATCGCTGAGTCCTTCACATCACTTGCAAAAATTTTATCTGACAGAGCTCGATTTTTAAAAAGCTGTCTGTTAGTTAATATTACCATCTGCTCAGTTAGTAATAATGTTTAGGATCTGGCCCCAGTCACGAAGTGTTTTTGCCAAAGCCTTTTATTTTCAGATATCTCAAGGAATTAAAAAAAAAAAAGCCCAGGTAGACATTGTAAAAAAAAACAATATTCAGTATTGGCCCTTGTGCCTTTTTGCTGATGATAATAGCAGCAATCTCTGCAATTCGAAACCTAATTTCAGATGAGGATGAAGACCTCTGATCAGTGGGAGAACTTCAAATTTTCCATGGAATTTTTCCCACAGGCATACATTAAAAAAAAAAGAAAAAAATAAAAAGGAGAGCCATTATCATGCCTAATTTTAAAGAAAAGGAACTGCACTTTGTCATCACAGGTGGCTCAATAAATGTAACTGCCCCCCTGAAGGAAGAGAATAGGGCCATTTGGTACTGTTTTGATTTTCTAAACCTAAATTAAAGAAGGCAATGTGGTAGCGGAGAATGATTCAGGATTTATGGTCAGAGATTAAGAGATAAAAGCCAAACTATCTAGTCTGTAATCGGTTAACTGTGGGTAAATCAATCCCTACCTCACACTTAGTTTCCTCATCTTCTGCCTGAGACTCAACGTTGGTGCACATTAAACAGTGATTTTATACTTCTGAGGATTTTTTTTTTGAGTGCTGAAGTCTCACAAAATCACTGATTAAGTAATAACTGGGCCACAGGACCCAATTATGGGGAACATGGGAGAGTATGCTTAGGAGTTAATGAATAATACAACATGAGTGAATTAAATACCCATTTTTATTAGTTTTCTATTGCTGTATAACAATGACCTCAAAGCAACAAATATTTATTATTTTACAGCTTCCGTGGGTCAGAGATCCAGGTATGACCTGGCTGGAAATGGGTTACTCATATCCATGATGTTAGTGGCAAAAGTGAAAACGAAAATCCTGCCATTTTCAACAATGTGGATGGACCTGCACGGTATCACACTGAGTGAAATGTGTTAAGTAAAGGAAGATATAGGATCTCACTTAAGTGTAGATTCAAAGAAAGTCAAACTCAAAGAAACAGAGTAGATCAGCAGTTTGCAGAAGTTGAAGATACGGAAGAAACGAGGAGAGATATCTCAAAAACTTTCAGATATAAGATGCACAAATTCTGCAGATCTGATGAATACCACAGTTCTTATGCTTAATAAAATTGCATTATGTACTTGAAATTTTCCAAAAGAGTAAATCTTAAATGTGATCATATACACACAACAGCTGTAACTAGGAGGTGATGAGTATGTTAACTAGGTTGATTAAACCAGTCATATATATATATATATATATATATCACATTTTCACATTATATACCCTATATTTATGTAATATAATTTGTAATTTCTAAGTTCTATCTCAATAAATCTGGAAAAATAATGGTGAATTAAAATAGCAATAATAAAAAGATGTTGGTCAGAGCTGAGCTGTCGTTTGGAAACTGGACTAGGAATGGCTCAACTACCAAACCCACTTGGATTGTTGGAGGAATATTCTATTACACGATCGTAAAACCAATTACCTCACCTCCTATGGGCTGCTAACTAGACAACTCCTCTTAGCTCCAGAGCCTGCATGCAGCTCCACGCATGTGGCCTCCTCCTCCAACCTGGCCCCCCAAGGTAGCTCCTGTTTTCAAGCCCAGCAAGAGAGAAAATCAGTGGGATGATCCTGCCAGCAGAACTGTTCTATACCACGTGGAGTGAGGTGGTCACCTTTGCATTATAAACATTTAATAATCATGAGACTGACATACAGCGTCTTGCACTTTCTGTTGGCCAGAAACAAGTCACTTTAGAGCCCATGTGGATGCATAGCAGGTGTCACAAAAGTGTGGTCAAGAAGGAAGGAGCACGAAGGCCTCCTTTGAGTTTATCTACTAGAGTGCACATTACAAGGTCTCTGGAAGTTAGTTCTAGACAATCGGATTCTTTTTAAGCTCACAGAACACAAGCCTTAGGTATTTCTTCCCTCTTCTTTCTTTTAAACCAATTCTACTGTCCAGTCTAGTGCGTAATATAGAAATAGAACTGACCACTTCCATATAAAGTACAATATATGTAGTATTCTACCTACTAGCCCAAATTGCTGTCAGACCTTTGTAATTTCCTCTAAAACAAGGTGACGTTTCTTTCAGTGCCAGTGAAACTAGGTACCGGTGAATGTCACCACCTGGCCTAAGCATCATGTTTTTGTCCTCTGTAGATACCTCCATTGTTCTCCACCCTGTTGTATGTCCTGGAAGGCCAATCTCTGTAGTCTGTACCAAGATTTGTATTTGTCAGCTGTTTTCAGCCAAAAGGAGTTTACACCTGAGAGAGGAGACACGGGTAGCTTTTGTTGTTCAATCCACTGTCGTCTTTCGGTGGGGTTGGCTTGGGCTACCTGCACCATCTACCTGAATACTGTCCTCTGTTCCAGATCATTCCTCTGCTTGACTATTGCTCGCTAGAATTCAGTAACTGCTCCCTTGGCTTCTTTAATTCAGCCCAGATATAACAGCAATTTGGATATTACTAACTGTAGGCTACAGTCTTGGTTTTGCTTTTAATTTTGTTGTATAATTTTTTTGTTTTTCTGAACCCACTTCATAACATTGCTAATAGATCCTTTATTAAATCTGCCTCAAGAATATTGAGTAGTGTGTGTGTGCGTGTGTGTGTGTTGTGTATGTGTGTATATGTGTGGCATGTGCACGTGCTTAGTGGCAGATGCATCATTAGACAGTTGCGTCAGCCAAAATATTTAAAATTTATCAGCACAAATTTTATGCATAAGGAACCAACCTAATGTTACTGTTGATTAATGAAAAAAAATGACTGCAATGAGCAAGGCCCTTTTCTAATTTAATAGTTTTGAGGGTCTTGAGGGATTCCTTCTACCTTCTCAGTTCTGGTAAAGAGAATTCCCTGGAAACTTCCTAGAGAGCTGAGTCTCCAAGTGCTACTTGGTCCAGAATGGTTAAAGCATTAATTTCCTACTAGCTCAGTAAGTTTTCACGAAAAGACAAATAGGGAGAGAACGAAACTGCAACATATGCATGTTTCCAGCAGAATCTCATTGTTGGTTTCTGTGCTGAATGTCACAGCAGACATTCCATGATAAACGAAAAAACAGTGCAAGCGCAACAGTTACAATACTAAAGAAGGCTTGCAACATGTTAGAAAATGATGAACAACTATAGGCATTGAATATTAGATAAAGCCAATATTCTTTTAAAAAGGGACACTTGTTAAGAAAATCTAAGCCCCCGACTAAATGACCTGGAGTCAAAGGAGATTAAGGAAGAGAAGGGATTGTAATGTGGGCATGACATATATGTACACAAAACACTCAAGCTCAGTGTAACTACTCTGCATTGCATGTATACACTAAGAAAAAAAGTGAAAGGAAAAATGCGTGAGACTATGCTGAGAACATTCAAGGAAGCATGCAAAGTTTCATTTTTAAGAATAATGAAATTGACATTTGGCTGGATATTCAATATTGCATGTGAATGAAAATTTGGAAGTCATACGGGGTTAAATGAATGATTTGGCGGCCTCAGGACAGCTGGTTTATGGATTGACTTTACTGGGTTCTGGTATCAATGTTTGCTCACTGGTGACTGATCAATAAGATATTACTGTGCTCTCTGAAACATTTGTTTTAATCACACAGATATGAGTTATCATATTTTAAAATAGGAAATATGCAGTTGCCAGGCATCTGGCCTTTGTCTACACCATCTGTGGTTATTAGTTGTGACATTACAGACGCAAGATACCCTGGATGCAAGAAGAAATTTGGAGTATGAAACCCATTTCTAGACATAGAGTCATTTTGCTGGCTTATTTGCCAGCTCAAGGTCCCCAAAGAGGCTTTTTGCCTCAGCTTCCTTTCTGCACTACTGTAAAACCGGGACATAACATATAAACACGAAGCATGTATTATTCTACAGGCAAGGCAGTCTAACGTCTAATAGGGCAAGGTCCCCAACTCAGGTACTAAGTAAACACATGCTCCCTTATAAGCTTCAATTTGTATACTTGGCTTTATGTACTTTACTATAGAGACTGCTGTGTTTTGTGTAGGCATCCCCCCATTAGACATTAAATATTTAAGTATTAAAGGATTGGACAAAAACATATGTCACTGTAGCCAGAGAGCAGAACATTGAGAATCTGGGACCTAGTAGAAGGAAATTAAGTCCCTGGAGATATGACCCTGAAGGAGTCACTGGGATCTAGGGTTCTTCCCCTTGTTTTGTCCCCAGCCACCATGAAAAGAAAGTCTTTCTCCACCACACAACCCGCTGTGACTCATCATGTGATCATAGACTCAGGGCAAGAAGGCCAAATGGCCATTGGCTGAAACCTCTGAAACTTGAAGCATAAACGTTTTTCCTTATTAAATTGATTGTCTCCAGCATTCTGTTATAATGGTGCATAGCTGATCAACACAAAAGATGACATTTGAATTATGAACATCTCTACTTTTATGTTTGAGGTTTATTTTGTAAAGAATTCTTTTGTAAGCTAGTCTATACTAGAGCTCTTTGTTTCTAAGAGTAGAACATAATGCACGGTGTTCTCTGTTTACAGACACACTCAGAGAATGTATACTGATTGTTTATTCTGGTTTTAGATTCCTGGCTGGAAGTCACAGGTTCTGGTGGTAGGTGAAGGGTCCGTCCAGAGTCCACAGTCCACAGACTGTTCTGCAAGCCCAGCTCTGCTGCTAACTGATGGTAGACAAACAAATAGTCATTTTACGTCTCAGAGCTTTGTTTTCATCTTCTGAAAGGTTCCCATAGGAAAAAAAATAAAGCTTTCATGCAAAAATCACTGTGATCCCTGTAGTCTTAAGAAGATTCTTTAATGTGAATAAACTCACGACAGTTCACTTTATTGGGCTCTTAAAAGTTTGAATTAATTCATATAGAAACTATTACTTGATGATATAGGTCTTAGTTAACTTTTTGTCACTGTGACTCAATATTGGACATGCTCAAATTAAGGGAGGACAGATTTGTTTTAGCTCAGTTTCAGAAGGTCACAATCCATTCACGGGTGGCCAACAACAGTAGAAGCACATGGCTGAGGCAGAGGTGGAGGCAGCTCACCATGGCATTGCAAACAGGAAGTCAAGTCCCAGAAGGAAGGGAGGAAGTAGCATCCACCCTTCCAGGCCCTGTCCCAATGATCTGTCCTTTCCAGGTCCAGCCTCAGTGTTCTGCCCCTTCTACGCTCAAGGCTCCATCATACACCTGTAATACATAATCTAATCCACGTGCCCCTAATCTATGATCTACCACAAACCTGTCTTCCACCACACAGCTATAATCTACCACATACAATCCACCCGTCCAGAACAGGCTCCCATCTCCAAACAGCACATGGGTCCATAGATAATCCATAACATTGAAAAACATGATGTTTTTGGATGACATTCTAGATCCAAACTACAATAATAAAAAATATCCTGAAAAAGTAATTAAACTAGCTACCCAATGGAGCAACACAGCAAAATATTTTAAAGACATTTCCTGGGTGAAGACATTGGGTAAGGATTTCAAAAGATTGGTGCTGGGGTGTTTCAGTGCCTGGAAGGATGCGGGTATTGCTGGCAGGAAGAAACAAGTCACGTGGTGGTGCTAGTTGAAGCCAGGTGGTGGGGAACTCACTCCACAGACATCTGTGGTGTTATCAAGACATCCACATGTTCGGGTTCAATAAAGCACTGGGAAGTCAAGATAAAATTTAAGGAAAAATGTCAGAGCTTGAGGTACAAATACAGTCAGGCTGGAATTACTAACGCAGGAGAACACTGGAAATAAAGCGCAAAGCAGAGACGATTCAGAAAACCAACATAGTGGAGAATGCCGTCACGGATATCATGGACACAGAGACAAATTCAATTTCATCCTTTGTTTCTTTTTTATTTTTGAGACAGGGTCTCTCTCTCTGTGGTCCAGGCTGGTCAATTTCATTCTTAAAAAGACTTAGCAATATAACCCAAGGCTACCAATGTACACGACATAAGCTTAGACAGATGGGAGGGAACTCTAGTGAGGCTGAGTCCAGTGCCAGCTTGGGGCTACATAGCGAGTTTAGGACCAGTCTGGGCTAAAGAGAGAGAGCCTGCCTCAAAGACAGAGAGAGAGAGAGAGAGAGAGAGAGAGAGAGAGAGAGAGAGAGAGAGATACAGTTGCTCCTTGTGATTTGTGAGACAAAACACTCCAAGATACCAAGCAGGTAATATCAAATTATATATATATATATATATATATATATATATATATATATACACACATACAAATTTAATGCCTTTTCCATTGGGGCCTTAACTTTTGCAGTTTAAGGAATGACAGCCTAACTAGAACAAATTTCTTTCTATCTTTACAATGTTATGAAGAGAAGATGTGATTTTACTATAGATTTTGAAAACACAGCTCATGACGCTTCTCTCCCATGGGATCAAGAGTCTTCGCCTTGAAGGAAACACTTTATGGTTTCTTCTTGGCAAAGTGTGAATTGAAAGCATTTCCACCTTTCTGTTTTGGGTTCATTGTTACGTAGTGTACGTGAACTCAAGTGCTGTGGCACTTGTCAATCAGATAACCCAGGAGGGTGCTGGGTAATCACAAGTGGGCAACATATACAGGTGGATAAAGAGCTGGATGACACAAATTTTATTTTATTGCTCTGAAAGGTCTATAATTAAAAAGTTATGAATTATGTATTTCTTGAATCTTTCCTTTTGTATATGTGTTTCTTAGAAATGAAGGCTTGCTCATAGAACTACAGCCTCAGCTTTTTAAAATTTTTATTCTGAGACACATTCTAAGTAGCTAAGTTCCTGGAGGCTGGGTTTGAACTTCCAATCCCTCTCCTTCAGCCTCCCACATTGCTGGGATTACAAGTTTGCACCACCACACCTGGGTACCATTTAGTGGTTTTGAACAACAGTTGACTAGGAGGTTCAAATCACACAAAGTGAAACTAGATAAAGGTGGCCCACTGTACAAAAGTAATAATTAGTAACAATTTAAAATATTATAGCATCAAGTTTTACTTGCATTTTCAAAGAGTTAATAGTCAAAATTAATTAGTGTCCCGCTATAGTGGGCATAATGATGGAAATGGATTACATATCGCTTAGGAGTCACTCCTGATTAGAGATCTATGTATCTTTACAGCTACTATTGAAAAATAAATTAAGTAGTATTTGAAAACACCAAGAGAGCAAACCACAGACCAGATCCAAATTGCTTGACCTACAGAGCTCTTGTCAAATTCTGACTGGGGTGGCTGAGTTTTGCTGGAATCAGCTACAACAGCACATCAACTATGAACCATTCCAAATTAAATCTCTTCTTTTGGAATCAAAAGAGTTCTCCGCTGACAATATCTTATCATCATGAACTTTTTTAGAATGAATTTTCATATCCAACCTGGAAGTAGCTCTTATAAGGCAAGAAAATATACCAGAACATTAGAAAGGCCAAGTTTAGATGGCTCCAGGTTTTGGTGAGAATACATGAATGTATTTTTTTTTTTTTATTAAATCTTGTTCCCTTTTACTGAGTGTTCCTGTGGACACATGAAAGTGCCCTTCCATGCACAGGGAAGTTAGCTTATTTGTGTGTAGGAGTGTGGCAGTCTTTGATGAATGTAAAACCCCATCATTATATCATTTTGGTATATTCTGAGATTTTCCTAAACAGATATCATGGAAAATTCATTGAGAAAGAACATAACTTATTACAAAAGTAACCAACAGATTTTTATCTTTCTCCTTTGCCTTAAAAGTTCAAAGCTAGGAGAAAATAACTTAATTGAGATAAGCCTTAAAAAGAACCGAAGAGTAATTCTTGTGGCATGGACCGGGGAGTATTAAGTGAATTGTGTACGATGGAAACTTAAATGCCCCATGATGGTATGTGGCAAGTCAAAAGGGTTCCTTTATATTCAATAGCTTCATCCTTTTCATTTTGAATGTGCCTTCTCTTTGCATATCACAGACGTCACTCAGAAGAGAAAAGGTAATGAAACTTATTTTTCCAAATAACAGGTGAACTTGTCATGAATGGTTGACAGACTGTTGTGACTGATATCAAAAAGGACACATTTGCAAATAGTAGGTCGATTTCGGGCTATGTCAAGGTTAAGGAGATGGCACTTGACTATGAAATAATCAATACCTTAACTTTAGTCATCAATTAAGTGTCACATGAGCTTATGGCCTGATAAAGAAGTATTTCTAAAGCCCCGAGTCTTGAAAATAGCTTAGAATAAAGTTGCAACTTGTGTTGGGGAGCAGTTCCTAGTCACTTGAAGCATGCCTGTGAGACATGTTTTCTCTCAGAATCCAAGCCCGAAGGATCTGGCAAGCCATGAGAGAACAAAATTTAAAAAGAAATCTATTATCTGTATAGTATCATGATTACAACAAACAAGGATGGTAACAATGTGTACCATCGAGCATACGACAGTAGGAGCTGCTGTCTATCACCCATGGGAATGTAGCATGGTAGTCACTTTGGGAAATAGGTTGGCAGTTTCATAATCAAATCAAATATAAACTCACCACAGGACTCAACAATTTTACTTCTCGGCACTTAGGAAAACAGAACAGTTAAGGGTGCACAAAAAATACGTGAATTATGTAATGAGTTCACATACACAGGTCCATATGTAGAAACAGTCCAGATGTTTTCCAGTTGCTGAATTAGTGAACGAATCATCATCCCTCTATGCAACTACACTGATTCACTAAATAACAGGGACAAATCTCAAATGCATGTGTTAAGTGAAAGAAACCAGACTCCATAGGTGACATTCAGACTGTATGAGCCAATGTATAGACTATTCTGGAAAAGGTAAAATTATAAGAAGGGAGACCAATGGTTGCCTGGACTTCTGAGTTGGGGACGAGTTAACTACAAAGGTACAAGGAGGAGTTAACTAAATAGGGAGAATTTGGGGAGCATCGAAATTATTCTGCAAAAAATTGTGTAGAACTTTACACCACAAACAGTGAATTTTAGGATGGAAGTTTTAAAATATATAAGAAGAAAGACTTTGGAATTCCTCCATAGTATTTCTTTTCAAAACTAAAATTGAAATGTGATTAAATATTTACAATTAAGTAATATTTCTGTGAGCCCTGAATAGGGGTTAATACAAGGAAAACAGAGCAACATTAAGCTTATTTCTTCATTAGTTATGTGTATTAAATGCCTTTTTGGTCACTTGTAGGTCTTAAAACTGGTTTTGAATTCTTGTAATTTTGTTACACTAACAAAATAAACCCAATAAATCAAAAAACAAACAAACAAACAAACAGAAACCACCAACCCAAAACCTTACCAAAGAGTGAGTTCATGCTTCAAATAAGATTAAAAGGGTTTTGAAATCAACTCCACAATTTTTAGACATCGTACAATTCAGATGTACCTTATCTCTGACCCCCTAGCTATTTTTAGGTAAGTGATTTGAAACATTGAGTATTAAATAAGTGTTCAATACTCAGTAGGGAAGGGAAGGAAAGGGAAAGGCTCTTTGCAAGGAGGTAATTTTGAATGGACAGGACTGTTCAGCACCGCCGCTGAACACAGGCTTTACGGCCTTTGTTCTGAGTCTCACAGATACATGTGGAAATCCCCCTAACTGTAGTGAAGCTCAGGATATCTGGAATAAAGAAGGTCTTCCCAAGTTT
The DNA here is from genome assembly GCA_004027205.1 of Ctenodactylus gundi. Lineage (NCBI taxonomy): Eukaryota > Metazoa > Chordata > Mammalia > Rodentia > Ctenodactylidae > Ctenodactylus > Ctenodactylus gundi. Next base: position 1,241,878 of record PVKB01000029.1, read on the forward strand.
CTCTTGCAATTAGCATACTGATAACAAAGTTCCAACCAGCGGTGTTTAGGTGAAGGCGCATTATAACTTCGTAGAAGGATGAGACCTATTCTTTCTTCCTTTCTCTTTTCTTCAAAAGCTGGAACTGTCAGATTGGACCACAGGGCTGAGAATGACAGAACAGCAAGATCACGGGACCTTGGGTCTCTGAGGACTGATAAAGCCACTTCTGTGTTTTCTGACTCGAGGTCAAACATAATCTTACTAATTCAGTTAGAAACTCTGATACTTGCCTCTCTTAAAGAGTTGCTTTGACCATCAAGTAATATCATGTATGGAAGCCACATGGCAAAGTGGTTCTGTAGAGAACGTAAACAAATTTGAAATTTCTTTTCCATGCTAAATTTCTAAAATCGATGAAAACACCTCTATGAGTTTTAATTTCAATGTTAAAGGAAAAGAAACATTTCAGACTCTGAAACAGAGATGCCTCTAAAAAACTGATAGAATGTTTTCTTCACTGGAATTCATTTTTTAAAATAAATTGGTGGAACTTATCTAGAGCGATGGCACTGTTCAAGGGAATGTTGTTTCAAATGAGAGGTAGGTTCTGCCAGTACAGAGTTCAAATTTCACCAGAAAAAAAGACAGAGAGGTGCTTATGATATAGTGTCAGTAGTGCTATCATTAGAAATGTTTACTGAAAATATTATGGAAATAAAAAGTGGCTTTGTCTAGAAAAGCAAGGATAACTTCATCAGAAAATTTGAAATGAATTAGCCTTTAGCAGGTAGTAAACAAAAGAATGCATTTTTAAGAAAAGAAAACAGTAAATTGGGATAGACTATGCATACATAGCGTTAAGGGTGTAGGTTAATAAAAGTAGAGTGTTAAACATAAAATAAAAAAATGTCCTCAGTGGAACTAATGAGTGTGTTGTCATCACACTGTGTCCAACGTGGAGGGCACATTACCAGGCCGTATGTATCGCTGATATTACACTAACAGACCATGTAGGCTGTAATTTCAAGGTGTGATTAAAAGAAAATTAAACACTATTATTTCACCAGAAGTTAGGGAGGTAAATATTTCAATCCATGCTTTAAGATGAAATCAACATAATTTGATGGATGTTTGAACATTGTTAGAAAGAAAAAAGTCAGTCTGGAGGTTTCTTGGGGCTTCTGATGAGTTAAGTAACATTTCTATTTTGCCTTTAAGCAAGGAGAAAGCAGACAGGAAATAGTACTAACTTTAGATTAACTGAGGTGTGATGAATCTTTCTTTGTCCCTATAGCACCAGGGGAATATAGTCAATTTGCAGTTGGAAAAATGCATCTGTAGATTAAGAGACGATAATTACTGAGATATAGAGCAAAGTTGTCAACAGATGGGGAGAGAGGGAGAGGAAAGTAAGGGACAGGAGGGAGAGAGAGAGAGAGAGAGAGAGAGAGAGAGAGAGAGAGAGAGAGACAGAGACAGAGAGACAGAGACAGAGAGACACAGAGACACAGAGAGAGAGATACTGTGATCTGCCTGGAAGTTCTAAAACAAGACCAAAAAATGTAAGAATATATGTAAAAAAGCAGAAGCCTGGTGAATGCATTATTTAAGAAAGAAGCCAACAAGAAACATGAGAAATTGTTTCAGAAGTTAAGGCAAAAATGAAGTTAAATTATGCAACATGGTGCTTTAGTACTTACAAAGGTTCAGCAAATTGTTATCAGACATATTTGCACTTGCCACTGAGTTTTACCAGCTGTTGTTCTAGAAGTTTTACATTTTTGGTTTTTAAAGTTTAGTTCTATCATCTATTTTGAGCTCTTTTGTGTAAAATGCGAGGGAAAGAAAGGTTCTTTTTTACTTTACATTGGTGTCGTTAGTGACTAGCTAGTTGTCCTAGCACAATTTGTGAGAAAGATTATCTTCCACATGAAATCAATTTGCCAAATATATGGATCTGATTTTTGAACTTTGTGGGTTTTGTTGATGTATTTCTCTGTCCTTATGCAAACACTACACTGTACAAATTATTGTAACTTTAAAGTAAGAGAAAAATCTCAAAATTTATATCTTTGAACTTTTAAAAATTGTAATTTACTGTTTTGTTATTGGACTTAAAAAAACTACTGTAGGTTCTTCTAATAACCATATAAGATAAAAATCATTATTTTAATTTCTCAAAAAAAAAAATCCAGCGTGAATGAGATTGATAATTCATTGAAAGTTCTAGCTCAATTAGTTGAATTAGTTGGGAAATATATATTTTAACAATATTTCATTCCAATATATGAATACAAAGTAAATTTCTACCTTGAATTGTTAAGTGAAAGCACACATACATTTGTTTTTTAATGAGAAACTCCAGTTATGACGATTAGAAGCTCTGTTTAACTAATAGCTTATTGCTTTAATTGCCTTTTATTCAAAGAGCCAAGTTATAGCTTTGGCAATTTTCTGTTTCCTTGCTATTTCATTGAACTCTAGATTTATGTTTTTATTTGTTATTATCCATCTTCTACTTAACTTGTGTTGAATTTGGTCCTTGTTTTAAGATCCATTTTGCAGTTCCCATAGCAACAGCAATTTACCTTCTTTTTCCGTTCTTCGATTGCATATTTTGATTCTGGCATTTCCTCTTCTTTCCCCAAATCTACTGTCCTTCTCATCTTTCAATTCTTTGTTTTATAACCTTAGCTGTACGTATGAGACTTAACAGTATTACCGTCCCTACACAGATGTCTGTATTAATCACCTTTTTGTTGCCCGGATAAAATATCTGATACACACATCATAAAACACGAAGGGTTTAATTTTAGCTCAGAGCTTCCGAATTTTTAGACCATGGTCAGCTGACTGCCAGGGAGAGACCTCATGGTGGAGGTAACTGCTGAATTCATGGTATCTGGGAATGGAAGGGGCAGAGAAAGCCAGGCAGAAAGGTACAAATACTGCGTCTTGTGCCTAGCGTCAGGCTCCCGCGGGCCACCCAGACACGCTCAGAAGTATTCTTCCCTAATCTCCAAGGTGTCTCTGAAGCCAACGAAATTGACCATGAGGACTAACCACCCTACTGTTCCTTCACATGCCACATTCCAGTCCTCAGAGTGCCCACCTCACAGACTCAATCTTTACACCTTCACAATATTTGACTGTGAGGCCATCTTCAACTACGGCTGATACTTTTCTCAGGGAAGCTCTGTACTTCCAGTTCGCTCTGTAGCCTGATTTCCAGCCTCTCAAGGTGTGACCTCTTTTCACATTGATTTCTTATATTAGGGATGTAATTTCGCTGGTGTAATTAATGTGTGCCTTGCTCCGTACCAATAGGAGGTGCCGGCCTGAGTTATTTCATTTCTGATAGGAGACTTTATTGTCTCTGTCGTTTAGGAGGAACACAGGCAGAGATGATTAATGACAGCTTTCGAGAGTGTCAAATAGGATTTATCTAACCCATCTTCTGAGACGTCTAAAGCCCTACTGGTCTCAAACTTGTATAAAGGTATCAGTTCTGATTCTCACTGTAATGCCAGTTCTGCGTGATCCTGTCTGTCCTGTATAATTTCGTCATCCCCCCTTTTTTGACACTTGAAGCTGGTTTAGTGTAAGACTGGTCTCCTCAGCAAAGCTAGCAAAGTTCTCCCTTCAGTCATATCAGAAGCAACATTCGCACTTAATATAGGCGTATACTTCCCTCATCTGTCCTAGCAGCCTGGCCCTCTCAAGGACATGGGCTGGTACTGCAGACTGAATCCACAATCTTGGTACTGAACTATATCACCAGTTTTTTATTTATTATTTTTTAAATTTTTGAGGCAGAGTCCTATTAAATTGCTTGACTTTGCATCCTTCTGCCTCATCCTCCCTGAGTGCTAGGTTTATGAGCTTGTGCCACCACACCTTGCTAGCAGAGCTGAGTTTTATTTATATGTTTATCTTCTGCTGTACTTAGCACTGAGTATGACATTCTATCAGTGCTTAATAAACAAATAGAGTGAATTAAACCTGAGCACAGGCAGGTAGCTTTGAATAGCTAAAGTTCAGACAGAGAAAAGCGTTCAGTATCTCAACAGAGTGAGTTTTCTTCCACCTCAAGTAGTTACAGGAGTAGGGAGAGGACAGAGGCATGAAGGAAGGTGTTGCTTTCCTTACTAATGTGTCAACAATAGCAACACACTGCTTCATTTCAAAAAGGAAAAAAAAAAGACCATGCTGGTTGCTGTCCATGGAAATTCTGCCAACACCCTGGTGGTTGCTGGTTTGTAATTTTATGGGTTTCCAGGGGATCAAAAGATGTATTATTATATTTGGCTACTAACTCGGGTCAGCAGTTCAAAAGGAGAGAGAAGGGGAGTGGATTGGGTAGGAGAGGAAAGGAATGAACACGCTGCATATGTGACTTGGTGTATTTGAAAGGATTGATATAACTCACTGAGAATGAAGCAAGTCACGTCAATGAATATATTTATTCCAGTGAAACGCAATCTTATTTGTTGACAGAAGAAAATGAATGTTTGAAGCTCTGTTTTAGAAGAATTCAAAATTTAGCCATTGTGCACCAGTTCTCATTTCTTCTTTCTTTCTTTCTTTCTTTCTTTCTTTCTTTCTTTCTTTCTACTAGGGATTGAACCAAGGGCTTTTGCACTGGGTTATATCTGCAGTCCTGTTTAAAATATTTTGATTTCTTCTATTACAGAAAGTGTGCAATGTTTAACCTTCTCTGTCTGAATCATTACCTAAACATGATGGTCGCAAGTTGAATCCACTTACCTACAGAAGCCTAAAAACTGCCTGTCTTTCTAGATGGGTAGGACTCCATTGTGTACTTGTACCACAATTTATGTACTTACTGGTCTTGGAGTCGTCCACATTTTGGCTGTTGTTAGTTATGCTGCTATAGACATGGGTCTACAGGTATCTCTTTTATGTGATGATTTCAACTCTTTTGGAAAGATTTCCAGAAGAAATATCACTTGATCAAAAGGAATATCATTTTCAGCATTTTTAGGAATTTCCATACTGCTCTCCATAGTGGTTGCACCAGTTTACAATCTCACCAGCAGTGTAAGAGGGTTCCTTCCCACCCCGCCCCGGCCCCCAGCCCCACCAGCCTTGATTGCTGTTCAAGTTCTTGATATACACCATTCTCTCTTGGGTTAGATGGTATCTTAGTCATTTTATGGAATTAAATGGGGTGAATTGTGTAAATTAATGGGGAGAGGAAGTGTGTGGGAGGTCTGAAAAAGGAGAGGGGAAGGGTTTGTAATTTTGTAATCTATATATATATATGCACAAAATACTCAAGTTCAGTGTGAACATTGTCTATCACATATATGCATATCAATAAAAGGGAAAAACTGGTTATAAAGACTAAATAATGTTTCTCTCATTAAAAAGTATATTGTGATATAGTCTTGCAATGTCACTAAAATGTCCACACTGGTCCTTACAATTGTGATCCTTCTTCCTCAGCATTATTACAACTTTTTTTCAGTCTAAGAAATAAATTAAAATTTGTGTCCTTCATCCCTTTACAAAGACGTCTCACATGGGGTATTTTTCTATCAACAATTACCAAAGAAAACAGATTAATAAATATACTCCTCATGCTGAACCTTTTTCCTTCCAAATGTTTTGTTACTTATTTACTTTGTAGGAATATAATATTAAATACCACAAATAAAATCATTGAAAGCTATGATAATTCAAAGGCTGACACTGTAACTCAGCTGTAGAGTGCGTGTTCAACATGTATGAAACTCTGGATCAGATACCTCACCTCCCAGAAGAAATTAATATTTCAATAAATATGGAGTGATTACAATATATAAGTTACTGTAAGACCTCAAATATCTATATATTCTCAGAGAACGAGCTAAATTTATTAGTATAAGAAACTCCATACTTGATCATGAAATTATTGAAATCTATATTCGTGAGATTTTCCTCAGTCTCAAAAAAAAGGAATATGCAGGAAACTTGTAACAAGTGGGGCTTGTAACTAGGGGGACATGAGCCATGTCACTATCAGGCCAAGAAGAAATCATGTTTGACTTATTTATTACAGTTTCTTTTCCTCATATTCAATTGGGTCTAAAGAAAATAACTAGTAAAATAATGGAATTACCATTTTTGCTTAACGTGATATAAACACAGGAGACTTTATCTACCTCTTTTCCTTCCTGCTCCATTCTCATAATAATTACGAGTGGTATAGCTCTATAATTACCTGGCTCCCATAGATCAAAGAGAAATATAAAAAGGATTGTTTAAGGGTCTTAGGAAAGCATTGTATAACTACTTCCCCTTATTACCATTATTTAAGGTAAAATATAAAGTGAACACATTTTATTTACTTATTAATTTATTGTGTTCAGTATTATATTATTACTTCACAAGCTAGTACTTGTCGAAAATTTATCTTCAATTTTGTGTTTTAGGTAATAGTGTGGAACACGGAGAAAGGAAACAAGTGCTTCCAATGAGCGTAGAATCTAGCATGGGAGTTCAGTAAACAGGCAAACAACTCCTATCAGATCAAATTGAGAAATCAGTAGAGAGTTTTTGGCTTGTATTGAAAGGTTTGTTGAAGTGGTTAGATTTGACCTCTCTCGAAAGATACAGGGTCATCTCAAGTAAAAAAAAAAAATGAGACCTCTTGTTTGAAGATTCAGAAATAGCATCAACAGCAAGTAGACACTCGCAGGCCTTCCCTTAAGGTTCTCAGGCTCCCATACAAATAGCACCAGTGGTAGTGTACACATTCCTTATCTCAGTATTTAAAAACTGTGAAACCAGCTTCGCCAAATATTAATACTATTCGCCCACCTTGACAAATAAGTATTTGTAATAATCTAGATGCCTCTTTGGAGATTAGAATTCTCAGACACCGGGCAGACACAGGGAGAGTGAACCTCCTCCCATTTCCTGCTTCTTTTCTCCTCTCATCCTTGGACCCGTCCCTCAGTACGAGGAGCTCCTTGTACTCATGCAGACGTCCCCTCCATACAAATAAACTCGGTCTACACTCTGCACTCGGCCAGGCACCTCTTGGGCCTAGAGATTGGGTCGCCTATGATGTTGTCTCCCATCAACTGAAGAATAGAGCAGGAGGCCTGAGGAGAGCCCAAATCGTGTTCAGGAATACTTCCACAGAAAATCTCAGGTCCTGAAACCTGGGGAGTGCTATCTACAGGGGAGGAATGCATGCATCGATGGGGTTGGTTTTTTTTTTGCCTCTGTCTCTTCCTATCTATACGCAGTGGGGTGAAGCTGTGGTAAGGAAGGGTAAAGGCTCTGACATTCTGCACTCTGAGAGCAGCACAGGAGCCTCAGTTGCTTGGGTCTCTTATGGTAATGAACCAGGCCGAGTGTGTGGTGATGGGTAAGTAAGGAGCACCATTTGCCAGACTTGGTTATGTGAACGGGCCACCTGATCCGATGGCATGCCATTTTTCTCAACTAGTCATCTAATTTGGCTGAAAACTTTCTCCCTCGTTGGGGAAAAGAATACAACGGCTCTGAATGTGAGGTTCTTGGGTTAGAAATGGAAATACGTCGAAAAATAACTCAAAATATTTGGCCGACCTCAATGGAGCAAACAGAGCCTGGAGTATGCATGGCTTGGAGGTCATCGTAAGGAGATTATTTTCTCACTGGGAAAACAAACAAGCAAACTGGCGCGCTGGCATTCCTAAACTGTGCTTATTTAGGTAAAAGAAAACTGAACACCGAAAGCGAAACAACACCATTAAACAATTGCCCTCATGATATGCAAGGGCGGAGAGTCAGAGCAGTGACATCCCAGGGCTTTGGAAAAGCAAAGCCATTTCCCTTTCTGGTGAAGCTGGCTTCAAAGTAGCAGCAGAAGGAAGAGAAGGAAAGTGTATTGTGTTCATGCAAGTGTAACAGGTTAGAGGACACACGCGCGCGCGCGCGCGCACACACACACACACACACACACACACACACACACACACACACACACAAAAGAGCTACAAAAATAACTTCGTTTGGCCTTTGGCTTCAGGGCTTCCGTTCCAAACCTCTCTCTTCCCCCCCCCCCCTCTCTCTCTCTTTCTGTGACCGTCCTCTCCATCTCTGCCATAAGATATATGTTCACAGTTTTCCTTATATTGACTTCTGTCTTAGATCCACTTTCACTCCCTGTGGTAGTTGTACATAACTCATAATCAACAGTGTCGCGAGCACTCCATAAGAGGAGACAGACGGGATAGAGGCAGGTGAACTTACCTTGGAAATGTTCTTTATTTACACAACAATCAATCGATCCAATTCGCAAATCAAACCATAATAAATCGATCAATTAATTAATTAATTAAGCAGGAAAGCAAGCGTTGTTCTGCCTCTTAAACCTATTCCCGTCCTGGGTCCCTTATGCTCACCATGCGATGTGTTCTTGACTACCGGCGACACAGCCGACCCGCGTATGAGCTTGTCCAGGACTCGCCAGTTTGTGGCTGGATCAGGACCCGCTGATAGCTGCCCAGCTGGACTGTCACTCCTTCTCCAGGGGGTCTCGCTCTCGGGGCTCGAGGAGGCTGGGGACGAGGAGCAAGACGCGTATCCTGTGTTCAGAGTCTGTGATTCCTACCTCGACCCTGAGCTTAGGACCAGGACGATTCATATACTATTTTTATGCCCGCAAGCTAAGGATAGTGATTGTATCGGGGTCCACTCGCAGGTGGACAGGGGTTCTGGTTATTGAACATGGGGTTCTGGTTATCGATCATACAAGGGCTTTTTCCACAGGCTACAGATAGTGATTTCATCACACTGGGTCCACATGCAGGTGGCTCACAACTTATCAGTATCAGACAGAGTTTTAAGCGGTTTCCAGCAATTTACTTTATTGCACTTAATATAGGTTTGCTTTCTCTCTGTAGTCCTCATGCCATTCATACCAATGCCTTCATGTCTACTCTCCACATTCTGCCTGTGCTCAGGACAAACAGTCAACTTCACATAGATGTGCTACATCAGAAATTTTGACGTGATGGTAAATATCTTCTTCCATCACATTTTTCATTATATTCAGAAAAAGCTCAGTAGGTTAGACTATGTACTAACATCTTTTCACAAAAGAAAGTACTTGCATACTTGTGATTAGATACTGTACTTAAACCTGGCACAGCTTCTACAAAAAATATATAAGCATTGAGTGTGGTGAAAGTTTTAAATTCAGGTAAATGAAGGTCCACTAAGATGTTTCAATCTTTGAACTTCTCTGTCATTTTCTACAAGGAGGATTACCATAAATAGCTGCTTTTGTTATTGTTAATGTTTTTGATAATATAATGATGGTGATGATTACTTAAAACAGGAGCTGAGAGATTATATGAAACTCAGGGATTCATATCTATCGCTCAGGGGATGAATCTTTCATGGGATCAAAAAACAGCAAGCTGTTGGCTTCAGTTCCACAATAATGCAAACCTGAAGCAAGCACAATGGGTGGAAAACTTACGTCTAGAAGTGATCTTACATTTGAGGAGTGAGGAACTGGGGACAAAGACACAAAGGTGGAGGAAAAGCCAATTAATAGGGACCTTGTGAAATGCGCCGGGCTCAGTAGCTTCATTGCCAATTTCTACAGTGGTTCTCCAGGAACCACTTGTAATGAAGCTCAGAGTCGCCCCTCTGAAGAAAGGAAGAGGAAGGAATGTATTCACTAACCTTTTATCCATAATATCCTAGTATTGACCCGTGGACAAGCAACTTCCTAGAGCTTTCGGGATGTACAGAGTTGAGTGCCAGGAAGTTCTTGCCATCTTCTCACTGTGTAGATGCAAGAGAGGCCTACGAGCAGGAAGTGCCCGTTGCAGCAGAAGGAGGGGCTGTCAGATGCCAGCTTCCTTGGCTGGCTGCCCAAGGTCCGAGTCAAAGATGGGGGAAAAGGATGTGAGGCCTGGCTCAAGATCAATCTTCTACAGACATTTTCCCTACCAATGGTTAATCAAAACAACAGATTAGTAGCCATAGTCCAGCAAGATTCAAGACAGTATACATTGCAAACAAATTCAGGAGATCATTTGTCTCCTTGGGGGATAGGAAAGGGCAGCAAGCCCATTATTTGCCCTCTTCTATCTAAAGCAGCAGTTTGCAGCTTTGACATTCTTTACACTAGGGAACAAATATGAATTCTATCTTGCGTAGTGGGCTACAATACTTAACCAGTATGCCTGGCCACTATGTACTGGAGGTCAAGAACAATTATCCATTTCTCTGACATCTCAGGCTATGATGGACTAAAAAGGTCTTTAGACTTGGACAAATGTCTTCAGGGCATAGGCCAAAGTCCCTGACAGACCCACGACTCTGATAGGTTTGAATCCTCTCTCCCTGCCTCTTTTTCCCTCTATCTTTCTGTCCCCATATCCAACATCCCCTGATTCGTGCAAATGTCCTTCTTCCTTGTGGACAGAGGCAATTTCTACCTCTCAATTAGCACATCCATACTAGTGACAGCTTTGTTTACTTAGAAGTGCTACTAAAAGCAACTTAATGTGACAGGAAACTGCATGTAATTAAGAGCAGTTATTTAGAGAATCCATTGAATGCAAGTGTAGAGTACATTTGCTACAGTGAGATACAGTAAATATTTTTCCATGTTTATCTTCATATCAATATGCTCCCGATTTAAAATGAAACTATCATTAGAATGTCTCCTTTAGTAAGTATATGCCAGACAAACAAATTAATGAGGTCATTTCCATCTAGAAATATCATTTTTCCTTTCAAATGTATATCTTTCTTTTTAAAGATTACTAGTTTAGATTTATAAAAATGCTAAAATGGTATGATAGGTCCGATATACTTTGCACTCAGTTACTTTTATCCTAAACATCTCATACTATATGATGTTTGCCATAATTACTGAACTAATATTGAGAGCTCATTAGTAACTAAAGCCTGTGTTTTACTCAAGAATCTTTAACTTTCCTTGAATGTTCTTTTTCTGTCACAGAATCTCATCTAGGACAAAACATGACAATCACGCCACTCTTGGCTGAGACTGTAGCATCTTTTTTATTTTATATTTTTGTCTTTGAGATGCTGCACTCAGATCCAGAGCCTCATACATGACAGGCAGGTGCTCTGCCACTGAGCTACATTCTCAACTTTTGGCATTCCTTTTGGTCTTTAGCCCCTAAATCAACGGGCAGTGGGGAAACCTTAAGGTATCCCGGATGTTGGCACTGATGAGTGTGGATGAATCTTCAGGACAGCGCTAGGAGGCGCTTGAAAAAAAATACACTGAGACACACAGAACATTACATGTTCATTCTTCCATAGCTAGTAAATAGGAAAACAATACTCTAAACCTAAATCTGTCAGATTCTTAATAAGATGTGATGGTAATACCTTATTTTTCTTGCTTCTTATGTCCCTAGTACCATTTTGACGAAACTCATCACTCCACATGTGGCAATACATTACCCCAGATGCTATTTAAAAGGAGGAACTTAATTTTGTGCCTATCTGTACTCACAAATGCATAGCTCAATGCTTTCTGCCTGAAGGATTTCACTAAAGAATTATTGAAATTTTTTAAATGATAAAAAGTTATTCTGCCCCATAAGCTTGAATCCGGCAGTGTTCAAAAGAGAGTTGGAAGAATGATCCTGAGAGGATATGAGCTAAAAATACCCTCTCATTAAAGCAATGATCAGAAATACCAAGAAACTTCGGGAAGAGGAATTCCCCAGGTTTTCCAGCTCCATACAGCTCTGGGGCTGAGGTCTAATTGTAGGAAACAGTTCTCTGTCCAGGGCGCTTCCCCCACCCACGCTGGAAAATGACAAGGTGTGGTGGAATGCGCCTTGCTCTGGGATTCCTAGCTGTGGCTTGCAGCCTGCCAGGCACTAACTCTGTGACCTCTAGAAAGTTCCATAATCTATCCGGGCTCCAGATTCCACACCTGTAAAATGCCGGAGAAGGATGTTGGGCACACTGTAAGGATTTCTCCCCCTGCACATGTGATGATTTTAGGTGCGATTATGTGTGTCCTGGAAGCAACGCTCTTCCACCCAGCCTTTCTGGAAAAAAAGAGGAGGAAAGAGGAAAAGAAAAACACTTCCATAAAAGTATTTATAGTACAGCCAGTGACTATGAATCACGGCATAATTAATTCTCTTTTATAAAGTTGGCTTGCTCCCTAACTGACTGCAGTAATTCCCAATTCCTTCTCCACAGCAACTCCATTGATGGAAATGTCATACATGTTCCTTGTCTCTTTGCACTGAATACGTGCAAACCACACAGACTAATCTCTGAGTTCCTGCCAGCTCCAAATTCCTGCTGTGGTGTGATTGCAATTCTCTGGGACAGACTGGCAGACACGAGTGTTCAGGGGGCATGAGATGTATGTGATCTATTTTGACTTTAACGAAGCTTTGAATTAATTTTCTCACATCAATGTTGTCCTTCAATTTTTTAAAAAAATTCATGCTTTGCAATTTAATTATGATGTGCTTAGAGAATCCTAGCCACAGGCTGGTTTTAATCACCGTAGGCTGATCCTGCAGTTATGACAGATAACAATAATCCTCTTAGCTAATGTATTTGGATCTCCACTTCTTAAATCTGATGCTTTCTGAAGTGGCTTCCTGATCATTTCTCCCTTTAATAACATTGTCCAGGAGAATATTTTCCCATCAAGCACTTTTCTATGATCTCGGATCCCATCCTAGGATTATTAACATGACATTTAGAGTACCATCTGCAAAATTCATGCCAGAGAGCCTGATAACATCTTGATTATATTTTGAAAGGTTTAATTCATGATACATCTCGTTCCAAAATGTAATCGAGAAAGCATGTATTTTTGGTACCTGAGAAAGAATTGAGGAAATTCCTATGAAGCTATTTTTTTCTTTAATGTTGAGAAATTCCACAGAGTGCGCAAAGGGGAAAAAGCAGCTTCTTTTGCAACAGAAACGCAAGAGTTTTCACTCTTCCCTTGTTCCTGTCCTGGGTCACCCGTGCATTTTCCTAGGTACTAGGTGGATGAAATGCAATGTGTGATGGCTTGGATTTACTTTTTGACTTTGAGCAAGGTAGTTGACCCACTTGAAATGGTTTTCCTCACTTGGAGAATAAAGAAATTGAGCTAAGATGACTCCAAAGGTTCGCAGAGCAATCTGAATCCACCGGCCTTTCATTGTTCAAATTGCTTTATGCTCTATAGCAACACACATTTAGGGATCACTTTAAAGTTCCTCTCAAAAAATCTCCTTTATTTTGAATGACATGGCATGTTGGTGTTTCATTCAGGGTAATACCGTGTAAAGTGTAAAGCCATGGGGTGGAAGGCATGCATTTATCCAATACAGGCTCTTTTCTCCTGAGATGGAAACAGATCTTTGCACGCTGCAGTAGAAAAAGGCTACACGTTTTAGAGTCACTCAAAAAGTAACCAGTCTGCGTAATTAATTGTCCCTCAGAGCAAGAGCCAAACAAGACATGTACTTCCTGGCAAAAATAACCAGTTTTCTGAAAGCCTGCTCCTTACCATCCACTTGACCCCAAGTTGAACAGATTTAGAAGCACTCGGGATTTCCAGCTCTTTTACTTCATTCATCGCCTGCGGCAGATAGTAGCTCGTCCTTCAGATGTCTTCTCTAGAGCTGCACCTTTCAGTGGGAGAATGTCCAATTTATAAGCACTGAAGAAAGTGGTCACAGGAAACAACAGAAGCACTTTGCCTTGTTTTAATGATACTCTTTCCCGTTTGTACTAGGGGAAAAGTGACTCTGTTTTACTTTATGCCCTCTGAAGTACATCTTAGAAATTGACATCCTCGCAAGATGTCAGTTTAAGATGTGGGATCGCCAATGGTACATGAAATGTTAATTATTTTGTGAAATCGGGAGGGCATATTTCCTTCTGTAGCAAATTAACCTTCAGAACACAGCCCAGAGTAACCTGTGTGTGGTGTTTGCGTACCTTGGAGAAGGGGCAGAGGGATGCACGTGTATTACTCAAAGATTACAAAGGAAATATTTGGTATTTGAACTCTTTTATTCTTCCTTATCTCAACACAGGCATCCTGTGCTCTCTGTAGGAACGCGTGGTGGATAAGGATGTGGAGACCTCAGCATAATTCAGGCGACTTTATTTTCTGAGATAAATATCTGGTTCTTATCCAGGTTGCTGCATATCAATGGACAGTTGAGTTGATTTCTCCCAATGCTCCTTCTTTTCCGCAATTTCCTTAGTTTTGTGAAATGAGAAATCTTACAGGGAGAAGTTATGTGTTCAATGAGGACATTTCTGATTATCTCCACACAAAAATGAACCTCAAACAGAGCTTGTTTAGAAATAAGATAAACGTTAATTTCAGATGAGATTTGCTTAACACACTCTGAATTCCACTTTCTAGTCTAGAGATGACATTAAGATTTTTTTAAATCAAGGATTTGTTCTTGGTTCCTACTATCATCCTTTCATACACACCTTGTTTGTCTAAAGCTGATAACAGAAGAACAGAAAGAAAGCAAGAATTCTGAGAGAAAAAATATGATGAGATATTCTTGTGTCAAAAAACCCACAATAAAACAAAAGCCATACTAAAACCCAACATATGCCTTTTATTTTTAGCAAAGGGCACAGGTGAATGAATGAAGAAGCAGCCCTCTTCTCCCATTGTACATCACCTCTCATATAAAAATTAGACCCCAGCTGGAGGAACAGCTCAGCAATTAGAGCACTTTTGTAGCAAGAACAAAGCCCTGAGTTCAATTATCCAGCTTCGCATAAGCTGTGCATGGTGGCATAATCCCAGCTTTCAGGAGGCTGAGGCAGGAAGATTGCTTTGAATATGAGGCCAGACATGGCTACATAATGAATTCAGGACCAGCCTGGACTATAGCGTGAGTCCCTGCAAAAAAATGCATCCATTCTATATCCTGTCATTCTTTAGTATAAAAATTTCATTATGATATTTTTATAGCCATATTACCATCATATTATATTAAATGATTTATTTTAGTGGATTTTCCTTGAGTAAGTTGAAGTTCATCATATGGTGTTTGCCGTAAGAAAATTATTTCAAATACTACCAATAGCTATATTAAAAACAAGATTAAATGTTTTGCTTGAAAATATCCAACTCATGATTGTACAGAGAAATTTCCAAAGTTGGAGAGCTTCCCATTTTTAAAAATCTGTTAATGACTCCTCAGTTGAATAATAAAATCATGATGGAAGTGATGGATAAAATATATTGATCCTATCTCTCATTTTGAGTAAGGTACCAGGCATCTCAACTTATTTTAAAGCTGTCAAGTTATTGGCTGGTATATTAAGTAGGAAAACTATAGCATTAGATTATGCCTACACTAAAGTAGGTTTCTATCTTCCTTGTGTACAGGTGTATTATCTTGGGGAATAGTATACATTCTTAAGTTTTAAGTAGCTTCCTCTGCTCTGATGTCAACATCTCTCACTGTGGTAATAACTGAGCCATTTATTATGGTGTGTGTGTGTGTGTGTGTGTGTGTGTGTGTGTGTGCGCGTGAGGGTGTGAGGGTGTGTGGGTGTGTCTATTTTGGGTGGAAATTTGTGAAAAAATTCCATGAGAAACAAACCAGAGGTGTTCTGATTTGGATCTGGAATGTCTCTCCCAAAGCCTCATGAATTTGGGATGTTATGGATTTCACTTGTTGCTATGAGATTGGGATTGGTTGAGAAGGGTAGAGTAAGAAGGTATGATGGGTCACTGAGAGTGTGGTAGATTATTGAGGGTGTGGGCTAGAGAGACACGCTCCTGCCTCTTTTCTGCCCAACCCTGTTACTTGTTCTTGCGGTGCTGGGAGGAACTGATCTTTGCCAGACACTTCTCTACAATGCTTGATGCTCCTGAATGGACAGAGATTTTTGAAACTATGAGCTAAAATAAACCCTGACATATTGTGTCCCAGCAATAAAAAGTAACTAAAGTAAGAGGATTCCTAGAAACAATTGCATTTAGGACCTATATCCTCTCTGAAATTCCCGGTGAATGAAAGTAGTCGGGGGGATGACTCTTGATAGCCATGACTGATGGTTTATGTCAAAGGTAAAATGTCCCTGGGATATAAATGCCATCCAAGAATAAAAGTTACAGGAGCTGATGGAGACACTGAGAGTAAAGCATCAAAGGTGGATTGGGCATCAGCGCTGGCTTCTATTGGCTCAAAGAGATTTTGGTGTCTGCCTCTTCCTGTTTCACATTTAGTGATGTTACCTTAGACATTTGGGATCAGTCATGGTTAGGAGAATTTGCACCACAGAAACTGGCAAATGCTACCCATTCAGTCCCTACCCCAGAAAGGCAATTGTACACTTGCCAAAGCACCATCAACTTTGGGTTCCAACACTGGACCTAGCCCAAATCAGCCTACCTTGCTACTAGAATTTTCCTTGAGGGAATGGTGGAGAGTGAGAAAAAATTTCAAAGAGTTGTTTTACACAGAAGATTTTTCACACTGAAGCAAAGACACACTAAAAGAAGTTCGCCCACAATTTAGCATTTACCTAGGGGTGTCCAAACCGAGGTGGTGCTTGGCTCGTTAAGGGGTGTGGACTCATGGAAGGCCATTAGGAATTGGGAGGTACTCCCTTCGGAAAAGAATAAAGCAATTTTATGGGGCCCTTGAGTTAAATCTCACGATAATGAATTCAACCCTTGAGCTGCCCTCTGATTTTCTGTCTTACATTGTAATCTCTCATATATGTACTCCTGCTGTGATGTCACCTGTCACGAGTGTGTCACCAAAGGCCAAATACATAAAGCTGCCTAATCTTGAGTATTCAGGTTTCAATACAGTGGGATTAATAAACCTCTTTTTAAAAATAAAGTAAGTCTGCCTTGGGTATTGTGTCATAATTACAAAAAAATTATCTAATAGGGAATTCCCTCAATTACCCAGAATAGTGATGGTCTTGGTAACATTCTTCTAGGGTTTTTTTTTTCGGTGTCATTTGGATACTACTGGAATCATCATTTTTATCATAATCTACGCCATTTGGTATCATGCTTAGTTCTAGTTTTGGAAACTCCTGTCTGCATATCAGAATCAGGGCTGGAAGAACTTAAATGTGTGAAAATTATTGATAAGATATGCTTTAAAGAATATATATATGCAAGCACATGTATTATGCAATTCATTTAGAATGAGATTCGGTCTTTAACCTATTAATGCAATAAAATTTAGGCGTTTCCTATATATTAGATATATTAGATGAAATTTATTTGATCTGAGAAGAGTAACACAGACATCATTTCTGAATTCAAGAGGCCAAACTCTAGCAGCAATATGCAAATAAAAATTAAGCATATAGAAAACCTTTGACGCTATTTGCTATAAAACACACAAAAGCAAGGCTTAGGGGATTAATTTGAGAAAAGCAGTAATTTCTCATTTTATAAATGAGGTGACTAAGGGAAGAGGAAAAAGAGGATTTTTTCCAAGGCCACCTGGGAATAGGCGGCCCAGCAAGGTAGAAACACAGGTTTCTTTTCTTTCCTCTTCTTCTATGATATCTTTTTGTTTTACTCACTGGAAAGATGGGAAAGAGTTGAGCTGTTGAAATCTTGCCACTATTACTTGTGTCCAGGACTGTATGCAATCAAGCAGTAATGGCTCAGTGTTTATTTCAAATGGAGTTTAAGTTAACTAGAGATATCACTGTGTGAGGAAATAAATTTTTCCACTCCATAACCCATCCTTGTGGGTCAGTCATGCTTAACATCAGCATCTTGCATTAGTCTAAAAAAACCCAACTCTATTCCTGGAGCTTCGATGCATTGGGAAGGAGCAAGAAGTGCCAAAGGCTCATCATTTCCGACTTTCCCACCCTTGGTGCCAAAGCAGCATTGTCTTATAGTTCATGTTTTTCTCATGAGATGAACATGATACACAATGGAAAGAATGTCCCCTAATTAGCTTTGGATCATGGCTTGGCAGCTGCTGGGTCCCCATCTTTAGGAGCCATTCAAAACAAGCTGAGTTGGGGCGCATTTCATGGTGTTGTTTGAATAAGCAGGATGCATCTCAAAGTGGTTCAAATAGAAGGTGAGGGCTTCATAAGACTTCTGCGCTTCTCTTAAAAACAAAACAAGGAGAAAACCCTCACGCCGTTCCAAAACTCTTCCTGTTTTTTTGCAGCAGCATCTGGTGACTCTTAATAACTGTCTTATAAACCAGATTAATGGAAATAAATTAGATTCTTACTAGTCCTGGTTATGTAATCTGTAATTGCCTTTGAGGGTAGATTGTGACGTGTGCATTATTGTTAAGACACCTATGGTGCATAGACAGGAACTGTTTGCTCTCTTTTCATTTTTTCCCAAATTAGAAAGTTTTAATGAGTGCATTACACATATCCACTCTGACAAATACTTATCTCGCTTGGCTTTGCAGAATCCTTTACATCTCTCCCTTTTGGTAGGCTCCTAGCAATTATAAAATCCATTATCTATAATTACAAAGCTTCATTATGAGTTGATATATACAGTAATTAATATTCACCATCTGTAATCTTCCAAGTGAATATTTGTTTATTTCAATACTTCAGCTGCCACATTGAAACATGAAGGTAAATAATTTGGCAAGAACTTCAAAGCCTTCAATATTTTCTTTCAACTGAGTGCTATGTGACTTCTTAAAATATCTGTCTTTTTCTTTATAGAACTTTCATGAATACTCCTATTGATTTTTTAGCAAAATAGAAAGAAAAGGGTTTGTCTTACAAAATTCTCAGCTATTTTTAGAACAGTGCTCTAAAATTGAAAGATATGATTATGGCTTTTAAAAAATGAATATGATTTTCAGTGTCATTCCCTCTAAATAACTGAAGAATTGAAGCTAAAATGGTCAAGAGAAAATTATTATCTTCCCCATCATCTGAGAACATTATTCTGTACCTAGTTCTAGTTAGAGTTCTTAGTTGAAAAGAGCAACCTGTAAACCAGCTCTTGGTAACTGAAGTTAAAACATGTAAACACATAGGATCTTTGTTCTCAGACTCAAACTGGGGACAAGGCTGAAGCAGAAACTAAGAAAGAAAGGCAGCCAAGATGTCCCCTATAGACGTCAGGGGACCACTTTCCTCCAGTAGAGCTTTGCTACCTCTGTGAGAGGCACCTGCACCCCTCTGTGGTAGCTGCTGCCATGCCAGATTCCACTTTCTCTGATCATTCAGGGTGGGGCTTCTGGAATCCCCATGTCAAAATGAGGAATGTTTGACTTCAGATCTTTTCTCTAACTCTTATTCATTTTTCTTCTCAAGGATCAAATATAAGCATCTGATTATCTGATGTACATAACATGGCCAGGGTCTAGCTCCCCCCCCCAAAAAAAAAATCAGAACATACTTTTTGGTTTATAGTAGAAAGGGGTATTCCATTACGCCTCTACTTACCATTTGAGCAAACAATTCATCCTAATAAGCTGGCATAGTCTGGTGTGTGTGCGTGTGTGTGTGTGTGTGTGTGTGTGTGTGTGTGTGTGTGTGTGCACCCGCGCAAGTAATATTGGGGTTCAAGCTCAGGGCCTTCAAACTGAGTTATCTTCCTAGACTTTTTTTTTTAACTGAAACAAGATTTTACTAAGTTGTTCAGTTAGTCAATTTGCAATCTTCCTGCCTGAGGCTCTCAGAGGATTACAGGCCTGTGCCACCAGGCCCAACTAGCATAGGCTACTTTTGAGCCTGTTTTGCTGGCAGCTTTATTAATGGTACCCTCATTAGTATAAAATGTATCTAGGTTTGAATAAGTTCTGTTTGCTCTACCTGTCATGAGATTTCTCCCCCTGTATTAAAAAGTATATTTGGATGCTGTGAAATCAGATATTATGTGTTTTGCCTTTCAGCAAGGTACAAAGTGCAAACGGTGCCCCTCCAACCCCACTGTGTCCCAGAGCGGGAAGGAAGGCAAACTTTCCATATTTTAACCTCTTGAAATGCTTTCCATATTATAATCTCTTGAAATGCTTTCCATTTTAAGCCCTTGAAGCACAATAAAAAGTCAATGCTAGCTAGTACAAGCATGGGCTCCCTCCCATTCAGCAATGTGTCTTCTTTATAGACATGGTATTTACTGATGGGTAACAAAGGTTGAGAGCAAGTAAGACCTCCCCTAGAAAATCTTGTAAAACAAATTCATCACACATGTGTCCATAGCTCAATATTGTCATTCGGATGCCCCAAACAAGATGTGGGAAGATGAGAAAGCCCTTAAGAGATAGTACCTTGAGTAGCTGATGGTTTATGCCACTACGAATTGAGTGAGATCAAAGTGTAAAAGGAATTTCTTTCCTTCTACCCACAATTTGGATGGTGACCAAGATAAACCACTGAGCCACCAAAGTCTAAAGCGACATCTTTTCTCATCTTCTCTACTTGTCTAACCCATTCTGTCTGGACACCCGTGGGCTTTTATCATCTACTCACTAGTAGTATCATTACCCCATCTTCCTATCTAAATGACACACTGTCATTGTACAGATTTATGTCGGGTGCCCTTTGAAGTTAAAAATCATCTCTTAGGTTTCCTCAGTTGTACCTTACATAGTGATTTGTATGCACAGGCTCTCAAAAATAATTTACAGCACTATATTAAAATGTAATACTCACACTATGTCATGCACATAATAAAGACTCACTTTGTGTGTTGAAGACTGGAATGCAGTTCTGAACATAAGGAAACATTTAGATATTACACAAGTGTCTGGAGATATTCAAATGTGGGGTCTTCCAGATCTTATAAGGATCTGTTCCACAAAGAAACACAGTAAGAGCCTTAGGGATCTATTTATAGGTTGTGCTGTTAATATCACACAATGAAGGGTAGATGCAGAGTAGCCTCTTCCCACAGAAGCTTACTAGACGCCGGAAGCTACTGTTCTGAGTTTATTTCAATGACATTGTACCTTGTAAGGAGTACATTCATAGTCCTTATGACTTACCCTGTTATTTTAGTATTTCAGTTCCCTGAGATGAGTTTATTCGTCCTCATGGACAAGTAATCCACTCAAAATAGATGTCTCTACAGAGGTCATAGTAGGTGAGCTCTTTTAAACAGGAAATTGCTTTTGCTTGGACAAGGCTTCTCACCATTTTACTTTTCGGTATTGTTCTTTCACACCTTACTTCACAGAGGAAGATGTTTTCTTTAATTACCGTAATCAAATGTGCAACTCATAGGGAGTGACTCAAAGGAAAAAGGTGTAGACTCCTAGGAGCTGATAATGCCAAGCTGGAGACCGCACAGGAAGCCTTCTCCATAGAAACACAATGCCAGTCTCCAGACAGGGTGCCAAGGCTCTGCACAGGGTACTGCAGTTTCTTGCATGGGCCTGAATTTATGGAACTGCTTTCAAGCAAAGCTTACAGTATTCATCGAATGTGTAGCATTCACTTACATTCATCACAGCATGTGATTTAATCATTTTTGAAATGAGCACATTTCCTAGCTTTGGATCTGAAATGAAGACATGGATTTTTTATATTTTTCTCACTTAGTGACTCTCTATTTTGTGTAAGGAATTGTCCTGGAGCCTACAGACAGAGCAATAGAGACAACCTTGGGAGATAATCTTGCTTTTTTTTTCCCTCTCAGTCCTGGGATATCAAGGAGAGAAAAGGAAGGAGACAAAATAAACAAATGGATATATAATATAAAATATTATTATATGAATATACAATAGATCTTTATAAATGTCTTGGCAAGTGTGGAATGAGGAAAGGCACAGGCACTGCCAATGAATTCAGAAATTTCTTTTCTTTTCTTTTTAAATAGATGGTCAGAGACTTTCTGCTAACCATACTGAGGCGATGTTGTATGATCAAAGGCCTATTGTAATATTACTGAAAGAGAGTTCATATGAGTAAATGAAAGTAGAGTCTCCCGACTGGTTGTCTCAAGGAAGGAAAGGTGTTTGGACAGAGAGGATTAAGCATAGAAATGACGAAAGTTAGCAGACAAGCTCATGTGCACAGGCTGGCCTTGATAAGAACTTCGGGTTTTATTCCAAGTATTCATATTACATGTTAAACACGTGTATTATTATGTACATAAGAATCTCAGGCAATGGAGTGAGAGCTCTTGACCCACTTTCCTAAAAGTTCATTAGGTGAACTTTACTTATATAATTTCAGTAGGAGAGGTTGACCTGAGACTCACATCAAAAATTCCACCTAAATCCGGGCCGTTTCCATCCCTGGCTGTGGGATGCTCACTTTCCTTGGCTGGCGTAGGGAAATGACCCTAGTGGTTAGTTCGGATCGGTCCTTCCAGGCTACAGGGAACACAACGTCTCTGCGGGAAATTCAGCCTGTTCCAAGGGCTCTCGGTTCCTGTGGTTCACAGTCCCAGGTGAAAGTGATATGGCCAAGAATGAATCCGGAGAATCTGTTTCCAGGCAGACAATAAGCCAGAGTGTGGGATTACGAAGCTTGTTACATGTCTAAAGCTCAAGGTTCAACTATTCATCCCTCTTTGCTACATCCCTGCTGGCTACTTTCCATTTACGTCGTATCAGAAGGCAATCATGTCCTCACATAAAAAAGAAACCGCAGTTGAGCTTGTTGGACTTTGGGATGTGAAAATGCTAAGTCCCATCATTTCTCTCTTTCATTTTTAGTTTCAAGTTTGCTGTTCACGGCTGAGAAATGTTAACCTAAAAATCCATGAAAAACTTTGTACCTTTAAAAGAGATAAGCATTTGTTTTGTGTAAATTGTTAAAATGATGAGTTAATATTGATGTGTGAGTGGAAGGCCTCTTAACACATCTCCTAGCTGTGGACATCGTAAGAGCGCCTACCGTTTGGAATCAGATAAAACAGTGAAGCCTGGCTTCCTTACCTGCTGCACTCCCTTGGCTAGTCAACTCCTGAGTCTCCACCTTCTAACTTGTAAGTGGGTATAATGACTCCCATAATTATACTGTAGGTATGTATTATTATGTGATGTAATGTGCGTGAGAGTGTTGCTTATAGGGGAGCCTGCGAAGGTAAGGTGTTATTAATAATAACCGTCACTTACTGCCATCCGCAGATAGCATGATGAGCAGCTACTCCAAAGAGCCTGGTCATTATCCAAGAGGATGAGGACGGAACAATCCTAAAAACCCCAAGCTGTTTTCTAACTTTCTTTTATCATATTTCAGAAATCCTTTTGACCTCGCGTATGTGCTTCTGATATTAGCCTAATTAAGTAACTAGAGAGCTTTGCCAGGTTCAAAAGTAAAAGCTTGAAATGAGCATAAGGCCGTATTGACCTTTAAATAAAATATTTGCCTTAAGAATTAGTCCCTACTTCATCCCACGGTTAATGCAGTTAAATGCTAAGCTACATGAATGAGTATTATCGGTTCATGCATATTAATAGCTGGCTAGGTAATCTGAGCTTTAGGAAATCAAATTTAGCAGACTACTTAGTATATTATTATAATCACTGAGTCATTTAAATGAGTAATGTATTTCCTTATTCTCCATTACTTGACCTTGGACAGAATAATCCGTAAACTTTCACATTCACCTTTTAGAGTACACGTCGATGAGGGATGTTTGAAGCTGGAGGAGCTGTTAGTTGCCTGTCTCATGTCCTCTTTTCAGCTCACGTTGCACATGGGCGGTTAAGAAGCACCACGTTCTCTCCACGTGTGTGTGGAGGGTACACTGGGGACTGAAGGAGAGAAGAAATGGTGGGCGGAGTTTTATAACAGTGCCGTCTAGCAAAGAACTGATCCAGAGGGCAAGGGGTCCTGAATTGCCACATGGAAGCGGACTCCATGTAAGAGGGTTTTCTATCTTCTGGTTGAAATTTTCCAATATGAAATGCGTTTTCATTTTTGTCCTTCTGATTTTTTTTTTTTGAACTTAGGGTCAATCATGTCCTCACTTCTTTAAGTTTTTCAGGAATCAGTTATCGTTAGCTAGCTCTCAGCCACGAGACCATTCAACCCTTGTGTGTGGATTGCTAATGATGGGTCTAGCCAAGGATGAGACACAGCGAGGTGCAAGTCTATCAGGCCTTCCTCACTCCCACTGCCTTTCCATGGGTGCTGTACTCATTATGAGCCATCAGGCCCAGCCCTGCAAGAGGAACTGTTTTGAAATTCTGCATAAAATAGTACCTTAAAAAGACATTCTAAAATTGCCCTTCATCAAAAAGAGTAACATGGATGTCTTTCTTGCTTTTCAATAAAGAGGAGATGGAAATTGAGCTAAAGCTTATGGATGTCTGTTTTGAAAATATACACATTAAATTAAAAATGAGAAAGAAAGGAACAATAACCAAAGAACAGCCTTGACAAATTGGGAGGCTCTTGGCTTAGTAAGAAGCAATAACTTATACAGTAAGTGACAACGATTATCATTGTACAGTATAATAATGATTTTATTCTCCAAACTGACGCACGCACGGATGTTGACAACATAAAACTAGCAAAGACCAATCGTTCTGCAAATAGAAAAGGACTTCACAATACTAAATCTAGATATAGCAATAAATGCATTTTTGGAAATCCATGATTCCTTTTACAGCGTCTAATGAAAATATTGGACATTTAATAGAAGATACACCAAAAAGAAAAAATAAGTGGTCATCTATCAGCTTTGTTTAAATTGTTGTGACTCTAAGATAAATTAGACAGGGGGATAATTATCTTTCTCCTTCTTTGATTATGTGAACAATCATTTTAAATTAAAAAAAAAACAGAACATGAGGCAAAAGTCATCCCCTTCCTAAAATTCTGTATTGTTACTAAATTATCTAGGTAATCTTGTATATTCCGTTTTACTGTTAGTGAATGTTTTAGCTTTGTGTCCTCCATCATCATTCGTGGCCTTGTTCCAACAGGAAACAGAAATAATATTTGTTTTATGCTCATTTTTATTAACCGCATTCTAAACAGACTTTTTTCCCCTCCAAACAAGCTTAGTAGTTCTGTAATTAATTTGTACTTAACACTTCATTTAAGTTTCCACCATTCATGTGATCTGTGTTTACTTACCTCTCTTCAGGCAAGTCTGTTTTCCTTTTATTTTCATGGAAAGCTTCACCATCTGTTCTCAAAGCCATAATAAGGTACTATAGCGTTTGGGATTATGGGGGTGGTGCAGAGTAACGGGCTCACAACAAAGTAAAAGAAAGTAAAATCAATTCTTAAAAAGTGAACTATGCCAATAGAAATCGAAGTTAATTAATGGAAAAATCTCCAGGTTAGTAAAATGTTTTTATTGGACACTGTAAAAGGAAGCCTAAGTTTCCTAAAATGTATTTTAATATGGTGAAGTCCTTTTCTATTTGCAAGGCAGTTGGTCTCTGCTAGTTTTACGCTGCCATCAAACACGTGTGAGTCTGTTTGGAAACTAACGAGCTTTATGGCCGTTAAAAAGAAATGGGTTGAATTGAAATGTTTCACCAAGAAGACACGTGGTGGCCAGAACGAGAAGCTCAGTGACTTTAGTCATCAAGAAAAGGCAAGTTGGATCCTCTGTAAGATACTATCTCACACCCACGGGGAGAGTGAAAACAAACAACAGAAAAAGCACAGTAACATTTAAAGAAGCAACAGGAAGAAGACTCTCACAGATGGCTAGTGGAAATGAGAAATGGTACAGCCACCTTCAAAAATCCTTGGGCAGTTCTGCAATAAGATAAATGGAAATTTACCATGCGGTCACGAATTTTCACTAATAGGTCTCCATTCCTGAGACAAAATAAAGGTAACATTGTGTCCACACAGAAACATGTACAAGCATGCTCGTTACAACAATACTCACAATAATCCCAAAGTGAAAACAGCCCTAGTGTCTACTAACTAGTCAAAGGATAAATAAACAGTGGAATTTCCACCGAAAAGAATATTATTTGGCAATATTGAGACAAAGCACTGACACCCTATAACAAGATTTGTGTGCCTGTTTGTGTGTGTGTGTGTGTGTGTGTGTGTGTGTGTGTGTGTGTGTGTGTGTGTGTGTGTGCTGGGAATGGAACCTAGATCTTTTGCACTAAATTGCATCATCAGTCCCCAACTCTGGTCATTTTATTTTTAATTTAATTTTATTTTTAAACAAGATCTCATAAAGTTGCTAAATTGTTGAGGCTGAGCTCAAATTTGAGCTATCATCCTGTCTCAGCTTCCCAGAGTGCTGGGATTATATACAGTCTTATGTCACCAAGCCTGATAGCTGAACCTTCAACACATCATGGTAGGTGAAACAAGCCAGGGACACCATCCAAATTATGACTTGACTTATATGAAATATCCAGAGAATCCAAATTTATAGAGAAAGAAAATAGCCATACCTCAGGATAGAGTAGGGACAGGAAGGAAGAAACTACAAAGGAACAAGAGAAATCTTATCACACTTAAAATGCTGTAACTCTAGATCATATTAACAGATGCACACGACAAACATTTACTAAAATGACTGAATGGCGTACTGAAAGCGAGTCCTGCAGTAGGTGGTGTGTGCAGGCGCTTTCTTCTAATACCTTCTCTGTCTGGGAGGGAGTCCAGCCTTCTTCTAGAAAAGAGACCAGCTAGGAGTGAGTTGACCTGTGTCTCTGTGTATGACACTTGTTCCCACAGTGAAGCTTTATGACCAATAAAAACAGGAAATATGCCATTCCTGGAGATCAGGTTTTATATTTTCCTCTCCCAAAGGACAACATAAAATCCACATTAACCTTAGGTTTTATACCTTTCAGGTGTTCAAAACAAGGTGCGGAGTGATTCAGGACATTTGAAAAGCGGGGAATTTGACCTCAGCACCCTGGCGTCAGGTGTGGACAGAAAGAAACAAGATATCTGGTAATTAACAAAAAAACCAAGGCCAGCTGAAAAATAAATACAGTAGAGCACCATCAGGAAGGTGTCGCCAGAGATGACAAGGGGTGACTCTCAGTGTGTATCCTGCCGCTCTTATTGGAAACTACATATGTTAACATCCAAGTGAGATCGCCCATGTTAAAATTATTCCTCCTATTCACTCCACGTTTAGGATAGCAACGATTTTGAAGTCATTTTCTCCATGAAAATTCGGTATTATGTTAAACAGTTGCATTTGTTTTCCTTCAGCAAAATACATTTCTGGGAAGCGGATTCCGGAGGACGCATGGCAAAGGACACTGTAGATTGTCCCTCTTTTCCATCTCTTTTCAATAATTTATGGGACAGTGGATGATGCAAGCTGAAATCATGCATAGACCGATAGCTAAAATAAAACAGAAAGTGTGTGCTAGCCGATCCAAGCCGTGTGAACAGCAGCTCCCAAATGCTCCACAAGTCATTGTTCCTAGGCCAAGTGTGTCATAAACATTCAACAAGTAGCAGCACAACTTTCTCTGTCTTATTCTCTCCTCGCTACTATTGTCATCCCAAGACTTGCAATATCTGAGACGTTGTTATAAGATCAGGCCTTCAGCTGACCCAGAATCTGAACATGTAGTGTTTTCTCCACATGATTCATATGCACAATACACTCAGAATAAAATGCTCCAGGTGTGAGATTCGGCAGAACTGGATTTTCAAATGAGATGCTTAATAGCTTAGAAGAACATTTCCCTTGTTGTTCATTTTATTTGTTGGTGTGTTAGAATTGGCAAATGTAGATTGTATGCATTTATCGTGTACGACAAGTGGTTTTGAAATATACTTTGTAGAATGACTGAATCGAGCTAATTGATATACAGATGACTCCCATACTTATTTTCGGAGGGCAGATAATATCTATTCTCAACAATTTCCAAGAATGCAGCACACTGTTATTAACTGCATTGTATAATAGACTCCTCCTACCTAACTGAAGCTTTTTTATCCTTTGACCAAAGTCTTCTTAACTTAGCTTCCCCAGCCTCTGATAATACCCATTTAGACATCTATAGCTTCGATAGTGCCCTAGAAGGTGCTGGGCTCAAGTCATTCAGAGAAAGTAGTGATTACAGAAGACAGGTTATTATGGAGTTGTGGTCCCACCCCCACCACCTGAGTGCAGGGCTTGTGCTGACACTGGAAGGGACGTGGGGAGTGTTTCAGAATGGTACTTGTGCAATAAGCCAAGGTAACTTCTTTGTGGTCCCTGTGAGGAACAAGTAGACCTGAATGTTGGCACTAAGGGTTTGCAAGGGACTAGCAGAGGTTAGGGACGGAGGCTTGATACACAATGTCAATCCTGAATGTAGTCTCTGGAGTTGGATTGATTGGTATAGGCAATATAAAATCATTTAATATTGAAGGGGGAGTGTAAACAATTAGTGATACAAAATGTCAATGTCAAGTATCAAAAAGGTTAACCACTCAGTGGAACTTGACTGGGAAGAGAGAAAGCCAAGGCCGAGGTCCTGGCCATGAACCTGGCTGATGTGAAAGGCACTGGTTTGTCAGCAAGATCACCTCTGCCGGGTGCAGATACCGTGTTATCCTGCCAGGGTATTTTCCTTGATGATGATGTAAGATGCTGGGTATAAATATTCCTTTTCAGTGGACCTGATTTTTGGAATGGCTCCAAGACTGAGAAAGGGGAAATGCTAAAGTTAAGGAATCAGGTAGCTTCTGGATTGTGTTGTTCTCTCTGAAAAGATAAAACTGGAAGCCCTATCAGAAATGTGGTTTCGCTGAGAGGCCTTGATATGTGAAAGTTACAATAGGCCCTGGGGAAGTGTGTGAGAGCCCCTGAGGCATCCAGGGCAAAGGGCAACACTGTTTATTTTCATTAGGAAGGTCATGCCCTCATCTGAAAGGTTTTTGTTGTTGTTGTTGTGGAGACAAATACCAAGAACAATGAGAAAAGGTATTGCAAAAAATATTTTATAGTTTTCTCAGGGTCTAAAATTCCTAGAAAGATAACGATTTTCTCTGAGCAGCCCAATCTGACTGCATGCTACCCACGAGAGAAGAAAATTTAGCAGAAGGAGCTGGCTGCACACAAGTTATTTCTCTGATTTTATAGAGATGACCTCAGTTACAGAAAGAGGAAACACGAATATTTTTGAGGAGCCTTCAGATACTTTTTATCCTGCAAAGGTTTCCCTAAATCATTTGGCAATCACTGAGTTCATAAGGCATCCAGATAAACTCCAGCCCTTTGCTCCCATTTTTTTTTTTTGGGGGGGCTATCTTTATCCTTGAAATTAGGAGTCTAAATCAATCTCTGCTCCTCTCCCCCAAGTTTCTGAGAATAGCCAGAGAAAAGTATACCAATATATGGCTTAGAGTTTCTCAAATGTAGAGTCCTGCCGCCTGCTTCACAGGCAGTCAATGTTTTCTGCCAGTGCTGCTCCTTGACGTCTCCTAGCTTGTCTGGTCTCAGACTCCTAGTGGTTGACCTCTTGCAAAGATTAGCCTGGATCCCCCAGAAGATCAGCGCTCTCTTGGTCTCCACATCATCTCTCGGGACTCAGTCCTGCTTTCCTGCAAGTGTTTAGACATTCGCACGGATCTTTCTTCTCAAAGAGAACAGTAATTTTTTTAGGGAGGGAACCTGGCCATTGAATCTTTGCTCCCACATTCCACTCCACCTGCTTTCTTCTAAGACTTTGCCCCGTTGATGACCCCCGTCTCTTTATATTTTTATGTTTCCTTCAGCACTGGGTCCTTCCTTTCAGTTACAAACATAAAGAAATTTCTGCCATTGTAAACAAACCTTTCACCTCCTTCTAGCTACTGCCTGTCACTCTCGTACCTTCCACGGCTTTGAAATTATGACATCTAAGGATGTTGTATTTACATGAAAAACACATTGTCGTGGTACAAAGTTAGAAAAGAGAGCAATCATGGAAGAGAGCGACAGGAACAGGAAGAAGAAGAAAAAAAGTAGAAACCATAATATTAACAACTACAAAGGATTACCTATTTTATTTTTAAAGATACTTTGAGTAGAAAAATAACCTGTGTCATCCACTCCCAAGAGCTCATCATCACTCTTACAGGTAAGACTTGAGTAGAAATGGAAGTGAAGCAAAGTGAGTCTGGGAAAGTCTGCCTACCAAGACTTCTGTGGTCCCTGACTGGTTTGGGAGAAGGGTTGGACTTACCTGGGCGTTTGTAAAGCACTCGGATGTGAGAGCAGAGGTCCAGTGGTGGCTATCTGCAGGGAACTTGAGTCAAAGTCAAGCTACACGGGGAATTTACATGAGCAACTGTGTCTATGACAACACGGGGACGTGGACGTTTCTGTAGATGGATAAGGGATAACCACAGTGAAAAGCAAAGCCAAATAATGAGTCCAGGGTTTATAAGACCCAGAAACACCAACCAATAATCAATTATCTTCTTTGCCAAGTGTCTTAGTTATTTTTTTTGTCACTGTGGCTCAATACCCTAAATCCACAACTTAGGGAGGAAACATTTATTTTTTGCTTACTGTTTCAGAAAGTAACTTTAAAACTCACTTGCTTTTTCCCTTCCCAAGTGTTTTGTCCTTTAACATATTAAACATGACTTGTATTATTATCCATAAATCGAATTTTCACGTTACAAAGATCAAGCATAATCCTTCTTTCTCTAGATTTCAGAGGCAGTATTATCAGGAGATTAAGAGTCTTGGTGATATCGTTCCACAGACTTTGGTCCAAGTTTTGTCGCTACTAGCTCTATGCCTTGGGTCAGGTGAGCAAGTTTCTCTAAGCCTATTACTGTCTCCAAAAATTCTATCTTGCCATACTGTGTAATGAGATAATATGTGTGTATTATCCTTGCCACCTATTGAGTCCTCAATAAACAGTGGCTCTGTTCTTTGGTGATTACTCAAACAATCATTGTGTCTACCAGATTCTCTTCTCTAAACCTGTACTGTCCAAAATGGCAGATGTGACCACACATGGTGGGTGAGTACTTGAATATGTGGATCCAGGTTTGCAATGTGCCGAAAAGTGAAAATACACACTTGACTTAAACGAAAAGTGAAAATACACACTTGACTTAAAAGAGCGTAACATGTCAGTCATAATTTTGATACGAATACCTGCTTAAGTAATAACATTGGCAGTATATTGGATTTAATAATTATATTAATAAAACTAATGGTTGCATTTTGTTTTGCTTTTTATCATCTGGTTACAAGGAAATTTAAATGTTAGGTTTTAGATGTCTTATAAAATGTTCCTCCAAAGTCTCTCGTGTCAGAAGTGGGGCTCTGAGATTGTGATCAGGTCATGGGCCAGGCAGAGGAAGTGGGTCACTGACAGTGACCTGGAAGGACATCCTCTTGTCCCTGGCTCCTTCACTCACTGCTTCTTGGAGTGGGCAGCTGTGCTCCAGATCCTCGGGCTACCCCACTTCTGACATGCACCCTACTTTAACTTGTAGGTGTTAGGTATTTTTGTCTCAATCGTCAAAAAGCTGACTGATACACTCACCTCCTTGAAGCTCATTATAATTCCATTTAATGTCGTACTAAATGTTTCCTGTTATTGCTTTCATGTTTAACACATTCAAGGTCCTTTCTCCTTCTGTTATCTCCTGGGTATCCTACTGGCCTCGCTCCTCGATTCTCCTCGAAAGTCTGAATTCACCTTTCATACTGCTGCTTGATTGGTAGTCCTGAGAACTTAGAAAAGAAAAATGATTTAATTGCCTTTCCACTACCTGGAGAATGCCTTCAGTCTCCTTATCTTGGCACCTAGAACTCTGTGATCAGAAGTTCCGGATCCGCCTTAGGCTGACTCTGTACTCTGTCTCCCGCAGTCCCCGCAGGATCAGGCTACTCGGAGCAATTTCATCCTTCTTTGCTTTTGCGTGTGGTTTTCTTCTACCTGACATGACCTCTCTTATCTTGCCAGCACAAAGAATCCCTCTTTATTCCCAAGTGTGGCGTCTTCCACCAGCAAAGAGACCACACGGACACACTGACGATCACGAAGCGTTGTCGCGCAGACTCTTTTTTCCGCAAAGCCAAGCCTTTTATATTTTCTTACATCCAATTTGCATACACATATCCTTATAGGCTGACAATCGCTGTCCCCACCCCTGCCCAGCGACCTCCTGACTCTTCTCCCACATCGGTACTCCTCTTTGCAATTTCTAGCTGCGCCACAGTTGCTGGCTTGTTGCCCATGCGCCATCTTATGAGTCATAGCGCCATTACCACCGCAACCGCTGGAGCATGCCCCGCACCCTGGGCCGGCTCCCACACCAAGAATCTGTGAGTTCCCTGCACGACGTCCCCCACGTCTCCTTTCAGCTTTCTCGTGCCCTCCCTGTTCATCCTGCCACGCCACTCACGTTCTCTCCATCCCTCTCTAACCTTCAATTTTGGCCATTTTTTACCGTCTGTATTCCACCGTCCATCTCAGAATACTTGCGCGTTATTAAATAAACAAACAAAAACATTTAGAGGAAGGAAAGGTGGGAAGCTTTTTAATAAGACATAATAGCGACAAAACTAGAACATTCAGTATCGTTCGTATTGTGTTTGAGGAAGGAACCAAGTCTGAGGCACCCCACTTACCTGAGCAGATGTCACATGACATCTATTTCCAAATATGCTGACAGCATTTTGTACTACAGTGGACTTTCAAGGACATTAAGTGGCGAGCCAATTCTACTCTTTGGTATGATTCTTTTTTCAGTTAAAAAAATTTCTTGAAATTTCTGGAATTATCTAATTCCTCATATGACATTTCACATTCAAGATTCTGACTGCCAAAGTGCTGGGCTACTTTCTAAAAGCTTGCAGGCATGCTGCCTTTGTGATATCGCTTGCAAAGATCATTTCTATTGGACAGAAATGTAGTCTGGGAATTGCCATGTTCCATTTGGTAAGTGCTTGAAACCACTATCGGGTGCTGATGACATCTGAACCAGGCAGAAAATGGCTAAGAGAAGTGAACACCGATCTCTGTCCTATTAGCTCCTTCCTGGGGATTTATTAAATGAGAGACACGGTTTGTTTTTAAACAAGGGTCAGGTAGAGATGTCTATATGTATCATTGCCATTTCTTAAAACACTAAAAACAAACATAGTAGCACAGGGACCTAATTTTGCAGCCATCCGTTACCCCGTTGGTTGAGCAGCTAGTTTCAAATTTCAATACACTGTGAAAAGTATGGTCTTTGCATCAGGAAGTCAGCTGGTAGGAGGTTGCCCGTTAAGGGTGAGATGGATGACATCAGGTCACAGTCAGGAGACAGTGACTTCTCTGGCCATGTGAAAGCTCAAATTGCACAAGTTACCGCAGACGAATGTTTGTGCCAAACTGTTTGTGTAGAGACAAAAGGATAGGATGAACTATGTAACAACAGCTCCTATTGGGGAAGAACTTACAAAGAAAGAAAGGAAAAACAATAACTTAGTGGTAGTGAGTTTAAAATCCTAAGAGATCAACCTCGTTTGAAAGTTGAGCATCATAAAACACCAACACACTGTTTTTATATCATGCCTTTGTTATTATTAGCAGTATGATTAGTAATAATCATTACTAGTGCTATGATTCATAACAGCTAATTGTGCTACCACATCAGAACAAAAGTCTCTTCTAATTTCACTTAGGATTAGAAGTTTCACATTTAACTTTCCCATTAATCATAATGTGTAAATGCAATTGAATAGACTGGCCGTAATAGGTGGTCCGAAAATCTTTCTGTAAAGCACCAGGTAATAAATAATTTAGATCTTACTGTTCATGTACTCAACCCTGTCCTTTGCAAAATGAATGCACATGGGGGCCTATGGGAATGAAGGAACAGGGCTATAGTCCAACAAGAATTTATTCAACAACATAGAAAAAATAAACAAATGAATGCTTATTAAATTTTAAAAAATGTGATTTGGGCTCCTCATACATGGTTTCCAACCCATGGATCTAGTATAAAACAGTGTAATCTCTTGTAGCTTAATTTACTCGCTCATTTTTCTTGCTGCTGGGAATTTAGGTTGTTGCAATAACTTCCCTATGATAATAAAACCATTCAGCAATCTTCCCTAAGTTTTGCCTGTGTTTCTAGGATTACCCTTGAAATAGATTCTTAGAAGTGAAGTCTCTAGGTCAAAACTATAAATATTCTGAGGACTTCTAATTTTTCTGCCGCTGGGGAGTGCAAATTGGTGTGTCATTTCTGGAAAGCAGTTAGGCAACACTTACACCATTCCTCCCCTGGATTTTACTAGTTCTAAGAATGACCATTTTGGAATAAAAACAAACAAAAAAGCTCCACAAATCATGTTTTTTAAGCATCTTATTGTACAGGTTTATGGTACTGCCTACAGAAGCTTAAATGTTTTTCATACTTATTCTTTTTACCTCTTTGATTTCAAGTTTTTTATCTTGTCCTATTTGTTTTTATTAACCATTTTGATTATAATTTGTTACCTGAACTTGATATTTGAAAACTGAAGGAAATGGACTACTGGATCACACTAGACTTGTAGGACACTTTTTTTCACACTTTACTAAAACAGTTACACCAGTCCATTTTTCATTAATATAACAAAATCTCTGCGAATAGCTGTTTTAGTAAGAAAGATGCATTTTAGCTCACAAGTTTTGAGGCTGCAAGTCTGCACAGTGTGGTGCAGGCTCACACAAGAGCCCTTGAGGCCGTATTACATCACGGTGGGAAGGTACGTAGGCCACTATGTAGAGTCTCTTCCTTCGCCTTATAAAGCTATGAGTTTAAATCATAGGGGAACTACACTAACCATGTTAGTCTAGGTTAGCCATCGCAAAGGCCACGTTAGTCAAAGCATGCGCATTCTCAGTACCAGTTAGCATAAGACTTGGGCGATCAAACACTTGCATCCTTTTGGGGGGCTCAAACCATGCTAAAATCATAGCCACTTCTATGCGCCTTCTATATTTTTCAAATGAAATCTGTAAGTACATCCATTTTCCATTTGTGTTGTATTGTTGCTTCAAGTACCCAAGGAACAAAGAGAGGCAGTTATACATTACTATTGCACAGAAAATATACAAAAAGTACTACTGTGAAGACGATAATAAAAATGTAATTCCATCATTATTTAGATATTTATTACTGACATAGATACCATATATATACCTTGACATCTGTTATAATGTCTTCAAAGTTTTATTTCTTCCTTTCCAATCCTTATAACTTTTATTTTCTTTTCTCATTTTGTTCCCTGAACTGAAGCTTCTAGCATTTACAAAACAGTAGTGAATATTCAATGCTGAATATTTTTGCTTTCTTCCTATCTCCAGTTTCTCACTATTGCCTACGATGGTAGCTGTAGATATTTATCAAGTTGGCGTTTCACACTGCTTCTTATTTTTTCCTGGCTTTTGAAAAATCATGAATGACCATTAAATTTTGTCATTTTTTGGCCTGTATTAGTAATTTTTCTTTAGCCCATTGATATAATTACTTAATTTTCAGTTAATTTTTTTGAAGTTACATCTGTCTTATATCCCCAGAACAACTTCCGGTTGAACAGGGTATTATATTTTTCTACATAATGTTGGTTTTGATTGGCTAATATCTATAGATTATTTTATCTATATTCATTAGAGATTATGATCTATAGTTCTTTCTTTTCTCATAATGATTTTTGGTATTGTTTTATTGTTGGCTTCATAGAATGAGTTTCAAACAATAGCTTCTAACTCTGTGTTCTGAAAGACATTATAGAAAAGTGGTGGTTATCCCTTAAATGTTTGGTAGAACTCATCAAGGAATTCATCCAGGCCTTCTTCTTTGTGCGTTAGGAAGTTATTAAAAATTGATTCAATTTTTATTAGACCTTAGCCTATTCTGGTAGTCTATTTCTTCTTGAATATGTTTGAGAAATATCTTTCAAGGATTTGGTTTATATCATCAAGAAAAAATTTGTATTTGTGGGCATAGAGTTTAATATTATAGAACATATTAGTTACGTTTATTGTCTTTTACCATCTGTAGAATCTGTAGTGATTTCTCCTTTCACTTCTGATATTTGTGTCCATTTTCTGTCTCTCTACCTATCATCTCTCTCAAGTAGTTGGGCTGGAGGTATATTGATAGTGTTGACTTTTCCAAATAACTATCCTTTGGTTTTATTGATTTTTCTTAGTTGATTTTCTGTTCTCAATTTCTTAGATTCCTGTTTAAATTTTTTGTGTCTTTCTGTCTTCTCACTATGGGTACAACATATTTTACTTTTTAAACTTTTGTAGTTATTGATTTTAGACCTTTCCAGATTTCTAAGATATTCATCTGTCCTAACCATGCCATATATTTCCTTTTAAGCATTGCTTTTGTTGAATCCTACAAATTTTCCTAAGTTTTGTTTTATTTTAATTATACAGTTCAAAATATATCTTAAGACCTCATGAGAGTTCTTATTGACCCACACATTATTTTGAAATATGCTTTTTAATCTTCAAGTATTAGAATTTTTCTAGCTATCTTTACTGATTTTTGTTTTAATTCAATTTTGATACAAGAGCAGAACTGTAAGATTCTTTTAAATTAACTAAGGGTTTTTATGGCACAGAATATATTTCATCTTGGTCAATGCTTTGTGTGAACTTAAAAGGTATGTTTGTTCTGCTGTTAATAAGTGAAGTAATCTGTATGTATCTAGTGTAGCCAGTGGCTTGATGGTGTTGTGGAGTTCAACTCTGTCTGTGGAAGTTAACTTTCTCATGAGAAACAGAATCTAAAATCTGTATACAAGGGAAGATTGTTTAGATTGGCTCATGTAACCACAGTGGTAGAAAGTCCCAAATATGGTTGTCTGAAGGCTGGAGGACCAGAGAAACTGATAAATGTTCCGCCTGATGGAGAGCTCTGGTGTAAGTTTGCATTGAAGTCAGATTCTGATGTACCTTGAGTCTGATGTCAGTGGTGATCAGTGACAGAAACCTGCACCTGCTTTAGAAGGGAGGGCAAGAGAGAGAAAGCCAGCCTCCACTTTCTTTTGTTTTCTGCTACCTACATTCACAAGAAGTCTTCTCCCTCAATTCACTGTTTCACCTACCAATCTTTTCTAAAGGGAACTTTAAAGACCTACTCAAAAGAATTCTGTATGTATCCTATAGGAGTTGCTCAATCTAGCCAGTTGACACTTAAAATGAACTGTATTCTTTCTAGTTTTCTGCCCTCTAAATCAAACTGTTTGTAACAAAAGCTTATAACAGTGATTAAGCTATTTTCTTTGCAGCTCTACCAACTCTTTGCTTCATGTTTCATGTTATGCTGTTACTTATATCCACATTAAAGGTTATGAAGTTTTGTTAAATTGTCTTCTGTCCTGCTGTGTCAGGGATTCTTTTATTGATGTTATTCATTTCACCTATTCAAAAGCATAATTTAGTATATAAACATCGATAGAGATAATTCTATATATAATGCTACTATCATTTTTAACATATTGCTATATTTTAACTATAATAAAATGAAAGTTTCCACTTCAGTTTTACTTATTTTTTCCTCTAGTATTCTCCTTTTTATTGTGCAGATCCAAGTTTCTGGTACGTTTTACTTTTCTATTCTCTAAAGAACTTTTATCTTTCGTAAGTCACGAGTCCTGACACAAAATTTCTTTAATTGTTCTTTATCTGAAAATGTTCGCATTTCTCCGTCACGTTGGAATGATAACCTTAGAGTGTAGAGTCTTGTATTGGTTTGTTTGAGTCTTCCTGTCAACAAGTTAAACATTTAATGCACTTACGTCTTATTAGCATGGTTTCTGAGGAGAAAGCAAAGGTAATGGTTATCTCGACTCCTCTCTGGTAAGGTGTCTTATGCCCTGTCATTTCTTTCATAAATTTTTCTTTTCTTTTTGAATACACTCTGTTTAGGTGTGGATCTTTGGTTTGGGGTTTCAGTTTATCCCCTTTGGCTCTTTCTTTCCTTTCTGATTCTCTGATCTGATATCTGACATTCATTTGGGGGAAAGTCTCAGTCTTTATTGTTTTAAACATTTGTTTTGTTCTTATACCTCTTTCTTTGCCTTCTGCTGATCCCACCAAGCTTACATGGCACCCTTTGTTTCCTTTGATGCGACCCAGGTTCAGAGAATCTTTTTCTTCTCCCATTGCTACTCTGCTAATACACTTGGCAAAAGCCAAGTGTCTTCACGTCTGTTAGTGCTGATCTCCAGCACTTCCTTTTCGTTTTCCTTTAGAATTTCCGTCGCTTTGAACACAGTGTCTGCCGCTTCTTATATGTTGCATACTTCATATTTTTGAAATCCTAGCATGCTAATCATAGGTGCTTTAGGCTCCTACCTTGACAATTTCAGCATCCCTGCTGCATCAGAGGCCAGTTCTAGTACTTTCTGTGTCTCTCTCTTTGGACTGTATATTTTGCCTTGTCTTGTGTCTTCTACCTCTGTATGGGTAGCTGGACATAATATGCTGAATGAAAAGAAATTCTATACATGGATCGACTGTGGTAAGGTGTTGAGGGAGGTAATGCACTCTGAATCCGAAAGATCTCAGTTTTTTAGGGAAGCAGTTCCCTACCTTTGTGGCAGCAGGAACCAGTTTCATGGAAGGCAGTAGTTGGAGAAGGATGAGCTCAACTGTGCCTCTGCTCATCACACATCAGTTCCTCCTAGGAAGCACACAATCTGCATTCCTCACATGTGCAGTTCACGCTAGGGTTTGTGCTCCTGTGAGAATGGAAGATTCTGACCTGACCTGGCAGAATTTGGAGGTCCACAGACCATGGTGCCCGCAGAGGAGAGTGTCGGCAAGTATAGATAAAACTTCGTATGCTGGACTGGCCTTTGTACTGTGCAGCCCTTTTTCCTAACACATCAGCCATCTGTATTATCCCTGGCCCTGTGGCTGAGGATATCCGTTTTCGTGAGTCTGTGCCTCTAAGGTGTAATCTTTTCAGATGTCTCTTCCTTTTCTTCTTCTAGAGATTGAACAGGGTGGCCAGAGGCGGCTGTAGTTAAGTATTTCTCTCCCCTAGATCCTTCTGTGGACAGCCTTTATTAAAGAGATAAGGAGTACAGCTGTTTCTCAATTTATGATAAAGCTACGTCCCAACAAATTCATAGTAGTTTAAAAACATCACTAAATCAAATTGCATGTAACACAGCTAATTTACCCATCTCATATGTGTACAGAATACTTATGCTAGATTATAGTTGGAGAAGATCTTTAAACACTAAGTATATTGGTGTTCTTTATATATATATATATATATATATATATATATATATATATATATATATATATATATTCCCTTGGGATTGAACCCAGGGCCTTTCTGCTGAGCTACATTCTCAAAATTATTTATTCATTTATTCATTTCTTTATTTATTTTGAGACAAACTGTCTCTAAATCTCTAAATTGCTCAGGATGGGTTGGAAATTCTGCCTCAGCTTCCTAAAGTGCCAGAAACATAGATGTGTGTAGCTGTGCCTTGCCCAAATTATTCTTAATTTATAATCTAAATTTTATTTGAATCAAAACTGCAAATTTTGTTTTATCAAGAGACTGACTCTTCGTTTAATTCTTTGGTAAGTTGAGAATAAGTATTAACCCTCAATGTTTATTATGAATATTGAAGTCTACCGTGTAATATTATATCTTAATATAGATAATTTGCTCAGGAGAGATTTAAAAGATATGAATGGATTTGCGTTTTAGGAGCCATGAGATGACACATCTGTTGAAGTACATGAGGTCTGTGCGGCTCTTTGGTTTGAGTCTTTTTTCATACATTTATCGTTACAAGCCTCCGGGTAGTAGAAACTGAGATTCCTCCAAAGCCTCTCGTAGAGAGAATGTCTTTTGTCCTGGGGCAGAAGGAAGGGGTGACAGTGCCATGCTAAGCTCAAGTGATACACCCCTCTCCCTCCCTCTCTCTCTCTCTCTCTCTCTCTCTCTCTCTCTCTCTCTCTTTCTCTTTCTCTCTCTCCGCCTAAGTTACTCAACTACCTGGGCAAACCCTTGAGACTTGTTCTTTCACGTAGCACAGCAAGAGGAAGGCAGTGCATGAGCCAGGGTACCTTTTCTTTGCCAGAGGCAGATTGCTTCTGCTATTAGGAGATGTATTAATGTGCTCTAAGTTTTCACTGCTGGAGTTGCAGGTTGTGTGCTGAAGCTAACCCTTTTAATATTACTTCCATAGCCCTTTGGCAGGGCTGTAGCCCTCGCCTACGATTCAGCCATTGCATTTACATTTTTCAATTGGAGAAAATTAAAACTGCAGCTTTGCAACATCCTTCGACCTCATTTTGTCCAAAACACCTAAAACTACTCAGTTATTACTTAAGTCTCTGAAATATAAAGACAATTTCATTTTAGAAACTTGTTTTTCTTTCTGAAACCAATTCTTTGGAAGCCTGCTTCTTCCCAGGGGTAAGTCACATGTGGGATATCAGATTCAGATTCAAAGGGAGAATTCTTTGAAGCAGGAACCACGGCCTTTTCTTTCTTCCTGTGAGCCCTTTGACCCTTGTGCCATGTTTCCTTCCTGAATTTTCCTGTAAAAATATGGAAGCGATTGACTGGAAAAATTCACACGATCTAATTTACTCATTTTAAGCCTATCACAAATCATGGCTAGAGTGGAAAACTTTACTTAAGATACAGCAGCTTCCGTTTCAAAGAAAATTTCGTCTTCATGTAATTAAACAAAAATCTGGGAACGTATATGGTCATTATGCACAACTGTTAATTTAGAGACTGTCCTATATTTCTGAGTTTGAGATATGGCTTCAAAGCATATTAATTTTCATAAGATAGATAAGGAATAAAAGTGATAAAGGTTTAGAAATGCCAAAGAAGAATTAAACATTAGTTTTATTTATTTATTTATTCATCATAACTTTGGATTGCTGGGGATCAAACTCAGGACCTCATGCTTGTTTAGCAAATGACACGTCACAAGCTACTCCTATATCCTCAGCCTCTAAAAGCCTCTACTTTTTTCCCCTTATTTTATTGATATGTGTAAGCACAAACATTAAGGTTTACATTGAACTTGGGTGTTTTGTGCACATATGTATCTTGTCAAGGTGACAAGGCCTTCCCCGCTCACAAGGCAGAAAATAGGTATTGCCTGGAACCAGTGCAATAGGTCGTAGTAGGAATCGGTGTCTCTGTAAGAGGAATCCATGAGAAATTGAAAGCTGACTGCACAACACCGTCAACTACAGGCAGGTATGTCTCCAGCCAATGGGAAGCCTACATTTTTTTCTTCATAACAAGGAAAATTTAATATGATTAAATGGGAGAATGCATTAAACCTCACTAACAACTACCCTCTTTCTGATGGAGAGAACTGAAATACAACACGTGTGCCAGTTTTTATTGAAGAATGAGGCATTAGCTCGCATGAGGAAAACCAACTGTCCTTTATTAATCATCATTATATTTGTTGAAGAAGCTCGCATTGACTATCTGCTTCCTCTCAGTTCCCACGCAGAGTGACAGACGAGGGTGAGTAGAGAATGCCACAGTGGCAGAACATGGATGAGTTCACAGGACGATGGGGGAAGCAAGGCGTCTACAGACATGCTTGAAATTTATAGTTCTAAGATGGTAGTGGAACCTTGAATCATGTGCTATGAAAATTCACATTTGCATAGGGAGGAAGAGGCAGCTCACCAAAAATGCATGGGCTTTTACCATGTCTAGTGCAAAAAAATCTGGCTGTTCTACGCTTTGTGCTTCCTTAAAACTAGTTTGTGACAAGCCAACTATTATCTTAGCCAATTTTTGTCCGACCCTTTTTATACTACAGATTTGTCTTATCTCCTTTTAATTTACATGAATCGGGATCAAGGAGAAACTGCCTCACCTTGGAGCAGTAGATGAGATTACAGACCCACGGTCTTCCAGGCCGTCGTGAGTTCTGGTCTGTTGGGACTGATAGAGTGCTGTGTTGTGAGGAGGCAGGAGAATCCACCCTTGACCTCGGAAGCTGCTTCTATTCAAGGTTAACAAAGTTTCTTCTGTATCCAGAACTTTCTTTTCTGAGGTGTTAGTATTCTCCCCTTGTGGGCCACTGTTCAGTGTATTTCTGCGCAGTTTGCCAGTCTATCTAGAGCCAGACCTTAGCCAGGGGTTGGGAGGTTTAGAAGGGACCATTGAGGGGGTAGGGGGTGGGGGGATAGAATCTATTTTCTTCAAATTCCAGGCTCCCCCTTGCAGGTTTATATTGCTTCTGATGATGAGTGGAACCCACTTCCCTGAAATCCCGGTGACCAACATACTGCCAGGAAGTCGAGAAGAATATCGTTTGAAATGGAACTAAAGGGCACCTGCGTAGGTGCATGTGAGACATAATGGCTTCGTGACACTTCACACTGGTGATTCTGAGTTACACAGAATGGATGACATGAGGCAGAATTCGCAAAGAAATCAGTTTCTAAGTAGCTCTTACAGGTGTTGATGGGCTAATATGTGAGAATTATGTCCGTATCTCCGAGTATAACTGAAACATGAACTTAAAAATTATAACTAACGGTGAATGATAAAATGCTATCATGCTTTATTGAGCTCAAACAATTACTTTAACTTGTAAATTTCACATATATAATATGCCCTTACTTTTAGTGCATATTTTCTTGTTTGTCATTCTCTTTTTAATTTTATCCTTTTTTCTTTTTCTTCTCTTCTGACTTCTTTTCTTCCTTCCTTCCTTCCTCCCTTCCACCCTCCCTCCATTCCTTCCTTCCATTACTCTTTTAAATGGGCACATTGATATTGCTAAATCCCCTAGGATTTCTATAGCAGTAATTGTTATTTTGGGCTGGAGCTTGGAAAAGTTGCCCCATAACCAGAAATCAGGTTTTCTATGATAGTTTGCCTACATGCGCTCATGTGCCTTTCAATAAGTTTTTAAAAATGCTGATTATATCTGGCTTATTTGGGAATGAAGTCAAAAGTCAAGAAATACATTCTCTTAGACTACATAATCTGATTTTTTTTCCTCACACAATATTTGCTCATTTTACCAATGAGTTCAATATCATAAATTAGCATAGCTTAGAAAACTGTGATCTAATGTAGGCATCCTAGCGAGAGGTAAAGTTTGAAATAGTTGTTGTTTGAGTGGAAGCAACACTCAGAGATGAAAGATTGTAGGATACTGAGATAGACCTAAGGACTGAGTGAGATTGGGGTGTCCCTTTGGCAGATTTTGAGGTGAGGATGATGATGGTTTTTCAAGTGTATACTTTATTTTTACAAAGATCTTCTTAGGTTCCTGAATTTCAACTTGCTCATTATAGTGCCATATGAAAATGCCATTAGAACGATCCCATAAAAATAGCTGGTGACTTTCTCTTTCCACAGTGACACTGTGGTTTGGGTGTTCAGAGTGTCCGGGAACTTCCAGAATTATATCAGTTTCAAAAGCTCAAAGCATCTCCAAGAAATGAAAAGAGAACCAAGTCTGACATCCAGTAAATGTGCCCAGTTGAAGGGCTTTCTCATGATAACCTTGCAAATCACCATGACCTAAGCCTTATGCCTACACTCAGCAGGAATGAAAGGTTGTTACCAAGTCGATAAGGACTCAAGCAAGCAAGGTTACTGACTCAACATATTGCCAGCAGGACATTTGACATACACCGGTTCCTGTATTTTCTCAAGATCTTTACAAAATCCAGATGAGTTAAAAAGTCTAAAGATGTGTTCTGTGAACGTGCATTTTCCTCCTGATAGAACACCTGAAAATAAGGCAGCTTTAATTGCAAGGGAAATGGGTCCCCTCAAAAAGACTGAAAGCTTGTGCTTAGTCACCCAGTCTGCCCCAACTTCTACATAGGAAAATAATGAGAAAGGCAAATAAGCCAGAAAAAAAAAGAAAGAGAAAAAGAAAAGAAAAACCCTCACTGGCTACATTACCTTGAGATCAAGTTCCGGCTCATATTATTTGTAAAGTGGGAGTGATAATTTTGCGTTGACTCACAAAGCTATAAGGATTAAAGACAATAATGCACTCAAAGCACTTAGCTGCTGGCTCTTAGCAGACGCTACATAGAATTTCGCTGCGGTTAATAATTCCAGATGGCTATTTTCTCCTGTATTTTTGCCTCTCCCAATTCTCTTTGAACTAGATGGATGTAGTGTTTTCATATCTATTTTTGGAAAAAAAAAGTCAGAACTCACAGAGCAAGCCTAGTGTCATGAGATAAGCCCTGGCTTAAAAAATATCCGTGACCAAGGAGACCCAAATGTATTATGAAAGAGTTTAATATGAATGGCCGTCTGGCTAAGGCAAAGATCACATGGATGTTTGCAGGACATGTTGTTGCGTTCTTTGGCTTACTGGGTTTATTCACCCTTGAAGTCCACTGAGATTCCCTTCAGGTTTAGATACTGTAATCATTCCTTATTCA
Organism: Ctenodactylus gundi; assembly: GCA_004027205.1. Classification (NCBI taxonomy): domain Eukaryota; kingdom Metazoa; phylum Chordata; class Mammalia; order Rodentia; family Ctenodactylidae; genus Ctenodactylus; species Ctenodactylus gundi. The sequence goes on from PVKB01000029.1 coordinate 1,286,127, forward strand.
TTCAGAGCAGGTGCTTTGGGGGAGAAATTGGATGCCAGACTGCATATACAGCAGATAGATGACTACTATTTGGTTGGGAGTGTCAGTCTAGCTGTGCACTGTTACCTCAAGGCACTGGATTTCGTTAACCTTACGACTTTCCATCTGGTTGTTTTGGAACAATGTCCTCTGGTTCACCAATCCATCCAGTGACTAGCAAAGGATTATAAACAAAAAATAGCATGATCCCAGTGCCAAGATACGTGTGTATATGTGCTTCTATGGCAGCTTCTTGCTCCATTTAAAAAAAAAAAAGCACACTTTAGCTTGGAACACCAGTATTACCATTCAGTTCCACCTAGGGAAGAATTAAATCAGGGAACAGCTCCATATGTAAATCGAATATTGGTCAAAGAGAAAAATTCTTTGACCACACAAGTATATAGATACATATCTCCATGTTCAGAAGCGGGAGTGATTAACATGCCATAGGGCAACAATATTAGTGAATACCAGGGTTGAGTTTAATTCAGCCACCTTTAGGATAAAATAATTTGACTTATTTCATACAGAAATATTAGATTAAAAGTGATGATTCTGTTGCATATTGAAAATACAACCAAGAAAGAGGAGGAGTGTGTATTTAGAATTCTAGGCTGATCACGTAAACATGAAAATTGCAAATAAACTATAGGAATGCAACAGGGACTTTCCTAAGAATCACGTAGTTTTTTCCACTCTAAGCACACTTGGGTTTAACTTAGTTACCTTATGTTGACAGAGGAGCAATTGTGACTCAGGAGAGTTAAGTGACCTTGGACTGTCACACTTGAGTGAGTGACCACACGCCGAGTCTTCAGTTTTAAAGACCAGCTTAAAAAAAAAAACATGGAACTAAAGTGCACCTTCTCTTTAACAATTTAATTTAATTTAACTTAATAATCACCAACTATTTTTTCCATACTAAGTTAGTTCCCACCTTTTTGCGTGGTTGTTCCTTCTGATGCACAGAAGGGTCAGCTGGCGGTTGAGATTCAAGGGTATCACCCAACGTTGAATTTTATTTCGTTATTCATGTTCCGAAGAGCTGCATTTTAGATTTAAGAGAAAATGCCATTTCCAAAAAGCATTTCCCTTTGTTCGAGGGGAATAGACTAGATGGTGGAATGAGCTCATTCCTGGAATCAAGTGGGCTGAATCTGAATCTTCAACACCTGCAATAATCCCGTGTCTTAAAACTGATTCCTCTTTGCACTATTGTCATCACAGAAGCCAAAGAAAATGCTTACCAGTGGATCCTGTTTTGTCCATTCGTGATTATTTTAAAGGAAGTAGTAGCAATTTACCCTCTATTCGACCATGAAGTGCTAAGACTAGAAACATAAGCTCTGTCTGCATGTTAAGATGACGCAATAGAGGCTGGAGGAATGACACAGCAGGTGTAAGGCCCTCAGTTTGATTCCTTAGCACCAAATAAAGCCAGGCACAGTGGTGCACTCCTGTGATCCTGGTACTCAGAAGGCCGAGGCAGAAGGATTGCCATGAGCCCAAGGCTAACCTGGACTACAAAGTGAGTTCAGCACCAGCCTGGGCTGCAGAGCAAGACCTTGTTTAGAGAGAGAAAGGGAGAGAGAGAGACAGAGACAGAGACAGAGAGAGAGACAGACAGAGAGAGAGGGAGACAGACAGACAGAGAGAGAGACAGGGAGAGACAGAGAGAAACAGAGAGACTCAATAATCTAAGCTTGCCAAATAAAACCCATGCGCACATTAACTTACTGGTATGCTTAAAGTTAAGTGGCTCTATGTGAGGTACCTGACCTGTGTTCCCCAATGGCCTTTGAATTTTCCTTTCATAAGCCCACGTGGGTATCCAGGCAAAATAAAATAAAAGAATAAAGCTGGTCTGGGTTTTGATTGAGGGATGAACTTGGCCTTGGGACTGACCTTTCTGTAAAGGGGATGCTGATACAAAATACAGTAAACAGTAAAAAGTCAAAATTCATACTTTGTCAAGACAAGTGTCAAAAATCCCAGGGGTTTAACCAGGTTTTAGGTAGTGGCAATGAGCTAATCATTTAATATTCCAGCATCCAACCAAGAACTCAGCCAGGGTAGAGCTTGAGAATTAGAGGTGCATTTCAGTTTGGAGGCTGAAGGTGAGTGAGGAAATCAGCAAATGGCCAAACAACAAGTAAGTAGACTACATAGCTGATTAAATAAAAATAAAATAATGAAGTAGAAATTATGAGAACCACCGGATGTATATCCCAACGTTGTTTTCTTTCTTCTTTCTTTTTCACCTCTCTATAATTACACAACTTGCATTTTGAAAATTTCAGCTGGCTTTTCCTGCCATCAGGCTCTTTCCTATGTCTTCCCAGCTCTGATCCAAGCGTCTAAACGGCATGTCACTTGTCACAAGCTTAAAACAGATCAGACATGAGAAGTTTCCAGTGATTACACTGGTCTCTGCTGTTCTCCAGTTACTGACACCTGAGCTGGGTCAGGAGAGTGGGCTTGGGGCTGTGCTGCCAAGTCAAACACACTGTACAATTCAAAGTCGCTGCCTCTGGAATCCCTATGGCCTATTTGTCTGTAGCTCTCTTTGTTTTAAACAAATCACCTTCGGCTGGCCTCACTGCCCGTACTCTAACCACTTGGTTATGTTGGTAATTGCAATCAGATGAGAAAGGTCTCTCACGTAACGTATGACAACAATAATACCTTAAAGACATAGCGTTGGTAAATTGAATTCCTACTTTTCTTTTAAAATCAGATTTTTTAAACTTTCTTTTTCTGTTTAAACTTCATAAAACTATTTTGGGTGAGTTGGGAGAGTTACATAACAATCAAAATTCAGGTTTTATTTATCTCTGATTTTGAAGAAAAAGACAGGAAGAGGGAAAAGTAAAAAAAAAATAAAGATGACTCTCTGGCCACCTATGTTTATGGAATTGTATTGTGCTATCATGAAAAGCCAAGCACAGGTGGGTTTAGTTTGACTTAAAATTTTTTGATTTTTGTAATGGTGTGAAAGTAATAAGCATTCAGTAGGAACTGTACTTTTCATTTTGATCATTCTTAGTGTGAGTGATATCACTGTTTAATCTGCAGTATGACACTCATATGTGACCCTAGGCAGCAGTACAGTCCCAACTCCCCGTCAGTCACACAATCACAAAAGGTAAACAGCTGATATCGTACTCCATGGTGTACTGGCGTCAACAAATTACTCCAGCTCTCTAATACTTCCTTAAACTATAGGCATAGTGTTCACTGACATTGTCCAACCATAGGCAAAAGGTATTCTGAACATATTAAAGATAGGTCAGGTCATAGTATGATTATTCTTTTTTGAATTTTGAAATAGGGTTTGCTAAGTCACTAAGTTGTCCAGGTTGGGCTTGAACTCACCATCCCTCTGCCTCAACTTTCAGAGGTTTGGGATTAGGAGCGTGGACCACTAAGTCTGGCCCACGTGAGTTTTTGAAGTATGATACTCTCAACTTTTAGGGATTTATCAGACTCTAATACCACCATAAGTGGAGGAACTCCACCTAGTTTCATGAAGAAAATGGAAACATTTGTCTTCAGTAAAATGTAATTATGTCTCCCTGCAACACACACACAATGATTTCCTTTTAATTCTAGAAAGCAAATGTTGGTCTTATACAGTATCTGCACATGATGGTCCCAAGTTCTTTAGGAAGTTTCTGCTACTGGTTGATGGATACTCATTTATACTCAAGAACATAAGAAAATATATTTTTCTAATTGATGCGAAGAAGCTTAAATTATTTATTCTTCAGTATTTTCAGAAGTGACAAAGCAATCCTGTTTGACAAATTTCTTAGCACTAAAATTGCTTTCTCTCTTTTTCTTTGTGATTCTAGCCCTGGCTTTTACTCTTGTTTCTCATTCATCATCCTGTCTAGATCAATCGACAGCCCGTGTTCCCGGATAGCATAGCTTCCTGTTGCTTTCGGTCTGTAGGCTTTGGGGAAAGTATTAAGACACTTGAGTCTTTGTACGAATTTTTCCCAACCTAATTTTCTTTTATTTTGAGGAGTCTGTATTCATTTGATTCCACAGAGGTGGTGCGACTTTTTTACTCTTTTTTTTTCACCCCACACCCTCTTTTTTCCACTTGTTTTCATTGTGGATCTGGTTCAATGGCCAGCTTGACATAATAGCAGTGTTCTAAAGTGGCTCCAATACTAACGCATATCATTAACACAAAACAGCTTCAGGGGCACCAGGAGTTTTGAAAATGACCTCAGATTCTGGTTGTCTTGGTCAATTCCTCAGGAATCAGTTTAATCACAGAAGGGATGTTTACCCAAAGAACTTCAATGAACATTCCTGGGCATGTTTTATAGGTTGTTTGTTGGGTCATAGTTGAAAACATAATGAAGAAAACATTGAGCATGGTGTAAATGTTCCTGCTGGTTGATATATTATTTACGTTGGATCCTTGTAAAATTATTCTCGAAGAGTGGTTAATTTCCTAGAGAGAGAAGATTCTGAACTCGGTACAATGTTGGAAAACCAGATAGGAAATATCAAAAACAATTTGTTCCAGCTCTTTTACGTAAGTAGACTAGTGGCTGCAGAATTGGGGGAGAGAGAAAAACCTACAAAACAACATCAAGAACAAAGTCTAACTTTTGATGAGCAACAAGGAAAGGACATTTCAAAGGTATATAATGACTGGATACATTTTTGGAAGTATTCACAGTGGTAAGTTGATATACTGTAGAATATTGTGATTAAGATCTGGAACAAATGGAAGAATTTGATCTCTAGTATCACACATAAGAACATTTGGACAGAAGATGGAAGATGAATTGAAAGAATAAAATCATCTGGTCAGTAAAACACCCCATTATAGAAGAAGAAAGGAAGGTTTATTTACAAGTTTTAAAATTTCATCTTGTATTCATATTATTGGGAATTGAGCCAAAGGCCTTCTCACTGAGCTACATCCTCCATCCTTCGCTTCATTTTTATGAGACGGTGTCTTGTCAAGTAGCTATATTGCCTGATGGGACTTTAACTTGCAATCCTCCTGCCTCTGCTTCCCAGAGTGTTGGGAATCCACGTCCATATGGAAAAGCTTCATCAATTGTCATGTTTATAACCTTTTGAAGAAATCCACAATGTCATTGAGAACAGTTAAAAAATATCAGATGGAAATTGTGCCTGCATCTACAAAATACCAGAAAACTATCTGGAAAGATAATGGTTAACTCTTCATTTTTGGCTTTTAGGTATCAAATAGCTATAACCCAAGAAACACAATCAGTTTTTCCTCAACACTTCTGTTAAAAATTCAAATCAGTTCCATGTCATTCAATACCGTGGGGAACAATTGGAATATAACAAGTTGCTGGCTTAATTGTGGTGTGGAGTTTGAGAACATTGTGTTTGCCCATGTGAGGTTTTGTCTGCGAAGAACACTGGTAGATGTATAAGGTGACACTCAGCTCAACAAAACGGTGTGAGAACACGCAAAACACATGTGCAGAAATCTCTCACATCCACCAGCCCCTCAGTTCACGTGTGCACTATGAGATATCCAAAACTAGTGATGGAACTTTTCATCAGATTTTAGACAACCCTTCCACCACTTTTTAATAACTTACAAGCTGCAAATCTTTCTTCCAGTACCTACTTCCATCAGTAAATCAAGTTTTTCTTTTTTAAACAAAAGGCATAGTCTTATATTTATTCATATTTATTGTAATATATTTGCTTTCCTTAACATTGAACACATGCAAAATTGTGCCATCTTTACTAGCTTTCTATTTTATTATTTATTAATAATGTTATTTTTCCTCAAACTTCTTTGGGTTTAACAGTAAATTATGAGTAGCATAGTGAGTTCTAGAAGCACAAATAACATGTCCTAACATCGATAATTATGTAGTGTAATTGTCATCAGGGACGACACCACAGGGAAGGCTGTGGGGTATTGGACATAGAGGTTACCGAACATTTGAACCTACGCTGAGCCCTGCACTTGCTAATTTCTAAAGCACTCGATCTCTTCCTACTCTCATTACAGTAATAAGTAAACCTAAACCCATCACTTTGTGTTCATTTTCACATTTCTCCTCTGGTGAATGTATTTCTGATGCCCCTATAGCTTCGTTTACCTAGGATGAACCTAAAGAGATGTCGGCACTTCACGCTCTGTGATGAGTTTTTAAAAAGACCAAAATGTACCATTTTTGGTGTCTTTTCAAAGAGGGCCACACAGGAGGAAAACAAGAAATTCAACTTCTAAGCTGGGCTATTCATGGCCTTTGCTAAACCTTGGCAGAATTTCATGGCTTTTTCATTACGATTCATCTCACTGATTTCCTAATTCAGTGAACTGATCTTTTCATTAAGGCCACAGGGAAGTGAAGCTGGGTCACCCAAGTCATTAAATGCTGCTATCTGATGAGTGAAAAAAATGGATTAATTTCCAATACGCATTTGGAGAGCCCTGAGTCTTCTTTCATTAGATTTCATTCTGGCGAATTTTGGGTCAAAGGGAAGCAGAAAGTCCTTAGAACAATGTCTGCCTTTTTTCTCTTCGGGTAGGCAAAGAGAAATGGATGGGCTTGGGAATCTGGACAGCAAGGCTAAAAACTCTTTTTCTCACTTTCGAGTGCAGCCCAGTATCTTACCTATTTGAGAATGTTCTGTTCCTTTTACCAACAGGAATGTTGATTCATTAACTTCTTAGCCTTTCAGTTAGAATGCGTGTGCATGCACGCGCGCGCGCGCGCGCACACACACACACACACACACACACACACGCACACTCATATACACACACAAGTTGACAGTTCTCTTTTTCAAGAGCCGTCAATCTTGTCATGAAGCTACGAATGTATGTAAGAGAGAAAAATGAATTCATTTAAACATCATTCTGAATTGACTATAAAATGTAATGATTACTAGTACAGAACTTTTAGAAATACTGAGTGGATGAATTAATATAATCAGGTCTTTGTTCTAATTTGTTCTAAATTTACCACAAAAGACTCTGCTTTAAATATTACCAAAATATGCTATAGTTATTTGTTGGGAATAAAATAAACCATAATGATTGAAGATACTATTTTTTTTCTCTTCTGGCTTTGGTCCAGAGATTGGATTCCCCATTCAATTCGATTAAAAATAAAAAAAAAAAGTTTTAAAGAAGGAAATGGTAGAGGATGGTAATTGGATAAAATACTCTGTATTCCATTGGATAGAACGGTCAAACATTTTTATTAGAAGTAAATAATCTATTAACCTGATTACTTACACAGCTCTAAACATTAAGATATTTAGTAAAATACAATTTGCATTAAAATAATTTAATGAATTTGACAACCTAGTGATATAGCTTTATAAAGCATAACATCTGTAGATATTTTGATTTCTATTGTGAATTTAAGATATGTAAGAGAATGCATTATGACTTTTGGAACTCATACAGGATACAGCCATCTTTTTTGAAGCATAGAGCAAGACAAAAATTGTGAATATGAAATACACTTTCTAGACTAGTTGAGTGCGGTTGTTTGTCAATCCAATTCTGTTAAAAGTTTGGCCCAGGCATTGTTTTGTCCTGTACAAATAGCTGAAGTGTGAAATATGTCACTTCCTAGACTGGGCTGTGATTTCAAAATATGGAAACAGCTGGAAAGCATAAATTGAGTCAATCAATTTGCTGATGGCAAAAAAAAAACCCTGAAGACATATTGTATCTCAATAGAGCTGTATCCAGATCCAACACCACGTGAAAGGCTTCTACGTTTGTACCGTCTCCCCAGAACACCTTTCATGTCGGCTTAGCAGGATCTATATTGTATACATTGCAGTATTAACAGCCTGTGAAGACAGCAGTGGAAATAAGAGGTGGCATAGAAGTGCCTAAGTCTTCTATTTGAAAGTAGAACTATCGAGAATATTTACTTGTGAGCAATAGCAAATGACTTCTAAGATTTTAAGACAATACGAGCTGAGCATAAATTTTTGGTGTTATATCATGTGTCTACCTCAGTCCAACCCAATGATTTATACTAAGTCTTTTATTTTATTTTTTATTTTCTTGAGAACGTACTGCCTCTATTCCTGGCTCAGTTTCACTTGAGTGAGAAGAAGTTCTTTATTTAGGAACTGGCCTTGCTGTGGTGTGGGAGAAAGCCAGCTGGGTTAAAGGCTAATGTAAAAATGGCTCTTCTCACTACTCGTTAAAGGTCAATATAAATAAAATTATTTTAAATGCTAAAGTGAATTTTTAAAATTTAGGGGTTCTTTATGAGTGTAAATCCTCTATAGATTTATTTGTTCCTTAAATATTTACTTAAGGCACATCTGTGAAGGCTAGGGATAAGCAAATCATTATGTGTGTAATGAAAAGACCTTGACTTCTGTTTTTAAGTGACTTCATTTCACTTTAATATAAGCAAAAGAAGTGGAAGGCCCTGGGTTCAATTCCCAAACATCATTTAATCTGGATGTGGTAGTCTACTGTAATCCCAGCCCTCGGGATACTGAAGCAGGAAGATTGCCTTGTGTTTGAGGCCAGTCAGGGCTAAAAGTGAGTTTAGGACCGGCCTAGACTACAGAGAGAGATGTTGTCTCAGAAATTTTAAAAAATGTTATTAGTTATTATGAGCAAAAGAAACAGTCCTGACAAAGGCCCTTCACATGTCAAGTTAGTTATCAGTTCTGAGCAAAATCTGATTTTCTGAGATTTTCCTAAGTGTTATTTCTCTGTGCTTGGTGGCTTCCATAGTGTTGGTGCCAATAAAGAATTTGTTTTTCTGAGAAGAAAATGAAGAATCTTCAGAATAATTCTGCCCACATCATCTAATAATGAGCCCAGGATTCACCTCAACTCTTTCATTTCTCTCACACTTGCTTGGTTTTCTCAGCTGCTAGGCAGCAGGACGTATCACTCCACTTGTTTCTACTTAATTCACGTGAAATGACATCAATTTCCATGAAATTTTTCATTCACAATTTGACTTTTCATTTATTATTATTATTTTTTGAGATAGGATCTCTCTGTGGTCCACGCTGGTCCCGAACTCACTGTGTATCCCAGGGTGGCCTTGATCTCATCGTAATCATTTCCTCAGCCTCCAGAGCGCAAAGATATCAGGTGTGTGCCACCCTACCCAGCTCCTTAAGAAACTGTAATTTCATAACTGAAAAGATTATAATAATGTAAGTTGTCATTAAAAACAGGAGACTGGACTGAACCTTGAGCCAGCATATTCAGGACGATGCTTTTTTCCTTTCCTTTGTATCTTGTCGTGTACGTATTGGAAGGCTGAGAGCCTAGTGAAATGCAAACAGCTCTTCAATAGTTAAAAAGAAAAGAAAGATGGAAAAAAGGTGGGAGGGATGGATAGAGAAAATGGAGGAAGGCTGTCAGGCAGGGAAACAATTTTTGAGCAGACTTATTGTAGAAGTCAAAGTTGTAGTTCTTGTTACCATACGAGACGTTTTGATTTGTGGCCTGATGGAGTAATTGTGTGAACTTTATCTTCACAAAAGGCAAAAAGCCTGTTTGCATAAGCACAGGCATCCTGTTTCAGCTGTAGTCCCTTTGAGACTCAAAAAAGTTCTCAAATTCCCCCTCCACCAAACACAAACAGAGGCTCAGTCAAGTTTCTCATCTGCCCAGGAGAGGGGAAGAAGCACGTGACCCTGGTAGACAAAACAAGAAGATAGACGAACTCACTGGAAATGTCTAGATTTTGAAAAGTACCTGATGTGGAAAAAAATTAAAAGAGACAGGAATGGAAAATTCCTTTGCAGGCTTCCTGTTCTCCTTCCTGCTAAAGTGGGATTAGTTACCAGCTGTCAAAAGAAATATCACTTTTAATTCTTATTTTTGGGGGGGAGGAAAGTATTACCAAAAAATGTCTTGGATGGGAGTGAGGCAACAAAGACTTTCCTTTTTCACAACTCATTCCTGAAGCTTGAAATATCAATAGCACCAGAAAGGCTTTTGTTGGGAAGGTAAGAATTATTCCTCTGCATGAAAAGTGAAACAAAAGGCAGAAAAATCAGCTCCCTCAAATATTGCCTGATAAAATAATCAAAGAGGAAACAACACAGTGAATTAATTTCCCTCTTCAAATATATGCTAAAGGATTGAAGTCAGAGGATTGGGCTTTGAAATAGCCAAGTAATTCTTTGAAATCTTCCCCTGGATAAAGACAGGATGAATAAAAGCAGAAAAGCCTTTACACACACCAAGGGCATCTTTCGATATCAAACCGGCCATCTTGGATGCCAGTTTTGTGCTTGTGAAAGGCACATGTCCTTAACTAAGGTCCCAAATTTTTGTTTACTAGTACTTCTTACAGAGGAACAGAATTTGCCTAATATTTGGGTGTGGCCTTTAAGCTTTGGGTCTCATTGAGTGCGCATTCATGGTTGTTCATAAAGCTCCCTCAAGGCATTGTCCCAGAGGTTATTCCTCACAATACAGTATAAATCATATCACAAGGTGTTTGCAAAGTATTGAAAGGTCGATATATAAGTCTCAAAAGATTGGCTTGGACCTCTCCCCCTCGATGTTGTAAAGGCCGGGGCTACCTACGTATTTCTTAGCATTAAGATAAAGAACCCTTAACAAAGGTTGAAAAGCAACAATCAATTTTGTGAATAGAACTGGTTCTCAGTTTTGCATTAAAAACAATAGGTAGAAAGACTGGAAATAAATTTGCTCAAGGAAATTGAGGATGTTGATTAATTTGGGTCTCTCTTTTTATCTCTTATTCAGAAAAAAAATTTATGCATATATAAAATTAAGACACAGGGGAAATTTTAGAATATCCTTTTCTTTCTCTTGCCCCACCCCTGGAAAGATAATGGAGACTTTAACCTGTCTGTATGATTCAAAGTATCAGATTCTTTCAAGTGATAACAGCCAGTTTCATTACCTGCGTTTGAATCATTGTTGAAATAGTGTGCATCACTTTAAGAAAGTGTTCAGAAGAAATCCTGAAAGAAAAAATTCAACTTGCCTCTTTTTTTATTTTTTAACACCTTATTCTGTTGCCTCTTACCCATCTGTTTGCTGTGATGGTGGAGAGAGGACAAACAGGCCACAACCCATGAAGAGTGTTTTCTGAAGTTACACTCCATGGTTGGCTTGCTCCAAGACGGAAAAGACATGGCGGAAAGACATGACAGAGGAAAATGCTGAACCCATGGCAGCCAGCATGCAGAGAGCGCGAGTGAAAGAGGAGAAGCCAGGGGTGAGAATCCATCCTTCCAGGTTATTCCTCCCGTGATCCTCCTGTTCCATCCAGGCCCCGCCTCCTAACAAAGCATTTAAGGAATGAACCCTCAGATGAGCACAGTGCCACACGATTCACTTTCCAAACACAGGAGAACTTGGGGGGTGGCTTCTTCGATCTAAATTGTAGCAGGGCAAGTTGGCAAAAGTAGAACAATGGAAGTGTGTTCTCTTCAAATGTATATTGGAACTCTAGCTCTTCTGTCTCCCTCTACTGTCTGACTCCTATTAGGTGATTAGCTTTGCTCCACTATGGGCCCCCACTGTGATGAAGATCTGGACATTTTATATCTTCGGGTCATGTCCTCTACGAGGCCTTGGAGTCCCTTGCTTTCCGAGTATGAGTATTCATGTCCTCATAAACCTTATTTGTGAACATTAAAATTTGAATTTCATGTAATTTCTATATGTTGCAAAATGTACTTCTCATAATTTTCCTGCTCACTATTTAAAATTGTATTAAAAATTCATAGCTCGGGGTCTTTGCAAATACAAAACAAAGCAAAACAAAAATCAGGAAAAAGGTCGCAGCCTTCTAACACCAGAAAAGTAAAAAGTCAATTACACATTGCAGGCAGCCCTTTCACATAGTGGGACTGCCTCTGAGGCCATTACTAAAATTATGACACCGCACTGAAGGATGAATGATTGAAAAAGAGCATTATATCTTTTAATAACAGTTCATTATGGACATGTGTACATGCAAATAATTGTTTCACCATCTTGTAATTGGACCACTCTCTGAGAAAACACTCCCCTCCAGCTTACCTCAGTTTCTCTTTCTATTTCAGGGACGATTGCAGTTCACAAAAGACATCTTCAACAAGGTTAATTTCCGTTGAAGGCAAATATGGAGTATATAGACATGCAACAGATAAGCCAAACCACAAATCCATGTATCATTTTTCATTTGGCTTTGGAAAAAAGCACTTACGTGTGAGAACGGGTGTGTCTGGTGTTCCCAGAATTAACTTCTAACAAGTGAATGTAGTGATGGTCTCAGTTGGAGTGGATGACACCTTCTTCTTTCAGGTCTCTCTCATCCTGCCATACTCTATGCTATGTGCGGATGCTACATGTTTCAGGCTACCCCAAACACTCCCCCAAACAAAGCCACCATCCCTGAATTGTCCCTCAAGAGCAGAGAGAGTTGTGTGTCCTTAGTCTCCTTAAAGGTCATTGAAGATAGCACAGGAATAAAAGGAACGCAGCCGCATTCAAACAAGAAGTATAAGTGATAATACTCTCTAAACAAGCAAGCCTGATTTATTAGGAGCACTTCTCGGTGAAAGTTGCGTCGGTTGGTGTGAAAATGTAGACACACATCTTGTCTTCGAACATCTCAGCAGAGAAGGAGCTATTGCTTCTCTGACATTTATGGGTGACTGAGAAGTTAAATCCCTTGCAAGTTTCAGATTCTTTTGTAGTGATTGTGTAACAGATTGCAAAACCTGTGTTCCCTTCAGAGCGTTAAACCCTTGATGATGGCTAAGAATTTGGAGCAGGGATTATCTACCTGAGGTAGGTGCTGCTGTTGTTACTATTATTATTATCACCTTCGCCCTCTTTTACAAATGAGAAAACCTTGATAGAGAAGGGTTAAGCAGCTTCCCAATGTCACACAATCTGTAAGGGACCTTCCCAATGTCACACAATCTGTAAGGGACAACACCCACATTGAAATCTAATCTCAGCTCCTCAACTGTTTATGCTTTAAAAAAAAAATGAAACAGAATCTAAACCACCCCAAAACAAAAAGGGTAAAACTTAGAAATGCCCCTCAAATTTGGCTGCTTCGATGAGTTGCAGCAGTCTCCTAGTTTCTCCTGTCTACCTGTGTTCTTTGGAGTTAAGGAAAATATTTCATTCTTAGTCAGCAAAGAGCACTTGTCGAGCTTCCCTGGGCACAGTTGCCCCAGGTTCTGAAATGCTCAGACTTGTTATTTCTGTAGCTCCTCATGACTGCCTTTAGCATGTTTTGGACCTCGCTCTTGACTCCAGCATTTTAAATCGACTTTTCCCCCTTGTTACTCAAAGTTCTGCCTTTCGATGAGTCAGTGTGACCACGTGACCACCCGCACATGTCATTTAACCCATTAAGACCCCGCTTCCGGGCAGAGGAACTGTCGGACAGATTGTACCGTCAGGTCTTGCACTGCTGTCGTCATGGTGCTTGTTGTGTCCGTCTCAAGCTCTGATCCTGAGACTTGGGGAAATAGAAGGAGGACTCTTCAGTCTCAAGTTCTGTCTCCTTTACCGAGACCAACCAACCGTGCTCTCTGGGCTACGAAATCACAGAAGGCAGGTTGAGCAGAGGAATGAATAGATGCTTAGCTATTTCTGGTCTTCCTGGCTCAGTTTTCGTTGGCACACAAGCCCAACCTTCATCTGCTAAGATGTAGACAAAGAGTTCTGGTAAAGTAGTTTCTTTGCACTGTTCAGACAAGGTCCAAAAACTGGCGTGAGGGTTTCCGTACGCTCGTTCTCAACAATCCTGTTTGTAAACATTTGAGTCATTTACTGGCATTGTTGAGCGTGTTTCTGGCCCAGGAAATGTTCCTCCTTTGTACCCTAAGGGAAACTTAGGCTGCATACACTTGAGTGACCTTCACCAGGTACCTCCTCCAGAGCCAGTGAGGTCATCGCTATCTCACCTGGCCAGCTATCGCCTGCTTATAAGATGCCAGGGGTTGCCTATGTAGGTTCCCAGGGTAGAACTGTAGGAGCAAGCCAGTGTCAATGGTTAACCCAGGTTCTTGGTGTCTGGGGCTTTTTTTTTTTTTTTTCCTTTTATTATTAACTAAAGAACATTCTTACCATTGCCCAGCTGAGACACCTGGTGCATAGATTCTCTATGGGAGAGTGAATGAAGGTAAGTACCACTTTTGTTTTTCTACTCACAAAGTTATTCCACCTGGGGTTTGCTCTCTCTGGCCTCTATATTTAACAAAAACAGCCACGCTGTGTCCAGTAATGAAACATCAATGTTGAATTGAATGTGATTCAAGTAATCTCATTTTCTGTCCTTGTGCTTTAAGTAGGAGCTAAATAGTGTGTTGTAACCCATAACTTATTTTAAGCAGTCTCCGATCATTTACAAATTCTGTCAAGCAGAACTTCTGTGTAATAGTACGCAAGGGTAACTCAACATGCCTTCATCATGTTCATGCCTTATGAAGTACTCTGTATCTATTCTCAAACTAGATTATTGAATCGCGTCCTCTGTGGTCACATGAACATGCAGGTGTCTGTGCATTTATGAGCGCACAATTGCAAGCATTTATATCTTCCTTTAAAAGCTACGAAAACATAAGGTACTTTCTTCTTTGCATCATGTATAACGATATGAGATGAAATGTAACATCCGTTTCCCTGGCCATATAGACACAGATTAAAACAAGAAATGGGCTTCTTGCTGACTCCCCCCTCACTTTTCCAAAGTCTTCTCTTGTTTTTGTTGTTGTTTGCTGGTGTAATCTGTTAAGACTTCAGACCTTCTATCCTACAGGGCTCATTCAGGAATATATAGATTATTAAATCTTTGCTCTCTGGCTACCATAAATTCCCAGTCTGTTTCTGTGGGTGGTGGATTCAAGTGGTCAGTAAGAGTTAGTCTGTAACCCAAGTGAAGTGTGATCGTGTGCATTGAAGTCTTACACAGTTGCATAAACTGAAAGGTCTTGAGGAAAAAAGATGCTATAGTGTTTCTGCTGAATTTTACCCTCAAAACTCAGGAAAAACCAGCCCCTCACGATAAAGGGTACGCTGAAGTATCTTAGTTGGGCATGATGGCAAAAGTAGGCCCACCTTCTTCCATGCTAGATTTTAACCAGTAAAATAAAGTGAAATAGCTACACCGTGGTGTTTTCTGGAACGCATTAGAAGATTTTCTGAAATTAAGCCAGGAAAGAAGTTTAAGAACGAACGGAGTCCATAGTTCAATCCAGATCTGGAGAGAACAGGGCGATGGGGGATGGGGGAGCAAATGAAGAGGAATGCGCTCATGTTCCGTGAATGGTGAATGTAAACTTGCTTAATTTTACAACACAAAAATTGTGATAAATCTAAGGTATTACCATCAGGCAAAATGAAATTGCTATGACATTTGAAACTGGAAGAGTAGACTAGAGGGCGAAAGGGCCTTTAATGTGCTATGCTCATTTTTCCACTTGGGAGAAAAGACTCTTCAAGGACTCTAAAAAAGGAAAGTTTCTCCCATTATATGTAGGTTAGTGGCAGGGACAAGCTAAGATTGGGGTAAAAATCAGGTGAAAAATAAGAACTATGAAAGTCTGAGGAATAAGCCTGAAGAAAAATGATAGTGAGCTATAAATGATCAATACACACAGGGTATCTAAAGTGAGTCTTGGGTTCCTAAGCAACGCTTCAGTGCTACAATAGACTCACTGAATCTTCTGGAGAAAGGAGACTTTATAAACAAACTTAGATGTTCTACGTTGCTCCTGTGTAATGTTGGAAAGGTCATCTGATTTCTCTGAGTTTAAAATTCAAACTTAATCTCAGCTGCGTTTCAGAATGCTCATGTTACTTCCCACTGCCACCAAGCCCGCACCTTTTCTAATATGAGAATTCTGAGCTGAATTAGGGTGAGCCCAAGGGCAAAGGAGGGGAGCTCTAAAAACCTCTCACTGACCTTGCTTCAAGGTTGGGGCTGGGAATGCACTTGGGCCACCAATATTCCCTCTCTTTGAACAGATCGGCAATATTTTCTTCTTTGATATTGGTTTTAACAAAGTCATTGTGGGAAATCCCATTACTATGACCCACGATCGAAGCATTGGCGCTCAAGAATTGACCCTGATTCCTTCCACAAAGGTGACTAGGCTGCTAACACCGCCCTTCATTCCCCAAAGCACTTATACGTTTAATTCACTTATATTACACTGATAAAATTGCTTTTTTTCAGAATAGATACAGTTATCCTTTTTCAAGAGCAACATCTACATTTTATTTTTGTTAAAATAAACTCTAACTTTATCCCTTTTTTCCTCTACCAAGTCTCAAGTTCATAATCAGTGCAAGACACTGAAATCAAGAGAATGGTTTAGCTGAACGCTTCCTGATTTCATTGGTAGTACACAAAGCCACGTATATTATTTGCTAATTTACTCATGAACTGATCCTTCCAGGAAATACTTATTAAATGATAAAAATGTAATAAGTCTGAAGTTTGGGTGGAGATTGTTTATTCAGTGGAACCATTTTCTTCAGAATGTATTGGCCAGAGAAAGAGAAAAGTCGTGTTATTTGAATAGAATAATGTAATATTTCATATATTACAAAATATTACTGTCTACTTTTTGCCAGGCATTAAACAGATATTAAGGATATATTAATGAAAGAAAAAATCCAACCTTCATTACTCTTCTATTTTAGTAGAAACTGGCCATCGATATGTAAAATAAATAGCGTGGCACATAATGACAGGTAATATGAAGATAAAAAGAAAAAGATGGTGTGGGATGGGACAGAGAAGTGACTGTTGGGTTGGTTGTCTATTGGCTTGTGACAAATGATCTCAGACGTCACCAGCTTAGAACAGCGAACATCTTCTGTCTTGAAGTTTTTCTGCATCAGGACTCCATGTTTATGTGGATCCTCTGGAAGAACACGTCTGTTGTGTTTCAGTCGAAGTATTTACAGCGGCTGTGGGCATTTTCAGCCTCAACGGAGACAAGAGCATGTGAAGTCTTCTTCCAAGGTCACTCACCTGGTATGGGGGAGGATGTGGCCTTGTCTTGGGCACGGCTGCCCCCATTCTCCACTCACTGTTGGCTAGAACATTTCACTCAGTTCTTTTCCTCATGAACTTTCCCACAGAACATCGCAAAACATGTGGCTAGTTTCATTTATAGCAGCAAGAGATAGGCAGACTGAAAAACCAAAGTTCTTTTCTAATCTAACCTTGAAAGTTCTCACCTTGGCCATATTGTATTAGTTAGAGAAGACAGACATAGTGTAGCTTCTACTCAAAGAGAAGGCATTACAAAGGGTCATGAGTACCAGAGATTGGGATTGCTGGAAGCATCTTCTAAACTGCCCTACACAGGTTGACATTTATAAAGAAGATGGTCAAAGAGAGCTTCATGAAGGGTGATATTCGAGTACGTTTCTGGAGGTGGCATGAAGGTCACTAGTGTGGATACTTGGAGAAGAGCAGTCACCATCACTGGCAGAGGTTTTCCCTGGCACATTCAAGAAACAGTAAGAAAACCCACTTGGCAGGAGAAAATTGCCATAGTCAGAGTCCTAGTGGCTAAGGACATAAGACCTGCCATGACGTTTTCCAAGATAGAGGGAATTCTACCAGGTAAATGTGTCAGAGTGGATTTTAAGAATAAAGGAAAGACCAGGTCAGGTGCAGATTTCAATAGGCAAAGAGACACTGAAATAAAAAGAGTGTTGCGGGAAGTGGACATGTGACGTGAATGAAATAAAAAAGCAAAAACGAACCTAATTAGCCTAAAAATGAGGGCAGATGAAGACTTAGCTCTTCTAGGTTGCTCAGTGGGGTGAGTGAAATGTACCCTAACATGAAGGCCATGCTGGTACCCACCCCAAGCTTTGTCTAAACTAACAACTCTCTTCAACAGGGCACCAGGTCACCTGTGCCTTTCCCTACATGTTACCAACAGATGAGCAACTGCAAAGTAAAAGTAGATTTCTTGTGCAGGAAACGAGAGGACTGTCTCTGGAATAGGGTGTGCTCCTTTCTCATATAATGTCTCAAATAATGACCAGTAGTGCACTGGCTTTGACATTTCGGACGATCTCTTCACTGGAAACAGTGTAATAAACCTAACTAGTCCTTCTGAGATATTTATTGAAGTTAAAGTCAACTTTTATAGGTGTTCAGTTTCTAGGCTCAAGGGCCCAGCTTAAGAAAAACAAAACAAAACAAACAAACAAACAAACAAACAAACTATATATATATATATATATATATATATATATATATATATATATACTGTGGAAAGTATTTCATGAAAGATTTTCTGGTATTTTATCTGATCAGTCTCTGTTGATTTGTAAAATTCTTTCATTTTTTCACTCCTTCCTTTCTTCCTTCTTTTCTTCCTTCATTTCTCTTTCAGAACTAGAAATTGAAGCAAGGAAGCACCTTCACATTGAGATATATTCCTAGTCTTTTAAAATTTTTTTGAGGCAAGTCTGATTACATTACTAAGTTGCCCCAACGAGGATCAAAGTCAAAATTTCTCGGCTTTAGCCATCGAGAGTATAGAGCTATTGGTGTGCACCACTATACCTGGCCAAGGATTCCTCATTCTAGGATCATCTTGTAGGTTAAATGTACCTGGACTTTGTATTTATTTGACTTGACTTGAAATGAGAGGTGGAGTTTTCTATTTTCCATGTTATTGTTGCCTTTAAGTGGAAAGACAGAATCAAATTATTTTTTCCTTATTGTTTCAGGTTTTTTCTCTAAAATCAAAGATGCAGATGCAAAGCCTATGTAGCATTTTCTTAGAAGAATTTCATCATTAAAGATAATTTTTTTACTTACCTTGGATCAACCTCCACCCAGTTCCAAAAGTGGTTCTGAAACTGTCCACAGGGGCAAATGAAAACTGGAGAAAATCCAATCATGAGGATAGAAATGGCTCCAAAGTATATTACCTAACAACACGTAGAGATGATTTTTACCTTAATGAGTTCCAGAAATAACACATCAACTTTTAATTGTACTTGCATGAGTATAATTTTAAAGATTTTAAAATAATGACATAACTTTGTGCTTTATAAGCCTTTTTTATTCTTATAAGTAATGCAAAATTTCAATTTCAGTTATTCCTTTTTTAAAGCAGTGTGTTTTAGCAACAATACACCCATTTCATTAAGGCCCATTTTGATTTTTCATTAGATCTGACTTTAAATAACAGCCGTGCTCTCATGCAATCAATAATAATTTATTGAATCCCACTGTATTTGGTAATCTGGATACCATGATAACCAAAACCTGGTCCCTGCCTTTAAGCTGGCAGGAGAAGAGAGATCTGTTTGTAATTAAGGAAAGGCAATTATCTAGCACCAGGAAAATATAACATATGATCCGTGCAACACTGAGTTGAGTTTTTTTTTTTTCCAGGAAAGAGAGTGGTAGCCAAGTTTGTGACATACTAGTATTATCCTAGGTGAGCTCTTAGAAAATTTCATAAATTTCATAAAAAATTTCATAAAATTTCATAAAATTTCAAAGATCATTTTCACCCTGAATGTGAAGATTCCCTTTTACCAGAAAGTCATTTTGATTTCTGATTGGAGGGGTAAAATTATTGTTTCCTCTCCCCCATAGTTTAATAACTAACTAAATAGGGATCTTTAAGGAATGGAGACAAAGTAAATAAAAAGAAGGGGAATAGGTGAGGAAGAAGAGAAGGAGATGAAGAGAGAGAAAAAACAAAGATAGAAAGGCAGAGTAGCAGCGGTAATGGTAGCGCAGGAGAAAAAGAAAGCAGTTAAAGAACTGGTTCACAGCCACATGGCCCTGGGACAGTAGAAATCCATAGGGCAGGGCTTCAAGGTAGAATTTTGAGTAAGAGCCAATGTTGCGGTCTTGAGTGCGAATTTGCAAGATGGGGGCAGCTGGCAGAAAATTTAAGCAGGGTTTCAAAATTCTGGTGTTAAGAAAGAATTGCTGCTGCCTTTCCAAGAAGCAAGATCCTGGCTCCCAAGGCCTTCAGCTATGTGAGTGAGACCCAACCACATCGTAGAGGAGAATTTGCTTTATTCACAGGCTGCTGATCGTAAATATTCATCACATCCAATATAGGTTTTCATAGCAGGATCCAGACTGGTGTTTGAAAAACAACTGGGTACCACGGCTTCGCCTCATTGCCGTAGCAAATCAACTGTGAAAGGAACACGGGAGTTTTAACACTTTTGTGTTTTGGCATCCAGTTGTGAGATATCATAAATCTTCAGTGTCTTTCTTTCTCCCTTTACTTTTTGCTTTCTTTTCCCTTTATCCTTCCCTTTCTCCCTTCCCTCCTTCCCTCCTTCCTCCCTTTTTCTTCTACACTGAGCTACATTTCTAGTCTCTCTAAAAAATTATATTGAGATAGAGGCTTGATAATGAGGTAAACTGCCCAGACTGGACTCAAACTTGCAGCCATCTTGCCTGAGTCTTCCAGAATAGGGAGCTCACAGGCCTGTATCATTAAGCTTGGCTTGAACTTTCAGCTTCTGTAAAAGAAAATATAATTTTATAAATTATATAATGTGAAATTCCATGCCATGAATCTGTCCAAAGACACTGTCTACAAATAAAAGCACCTGCTAATTCAACATAGCATTTTCAGTGCTGTAGTCTTGTAACACAACTTAATCAAAGAGAAGACAATTCCTTTTGAAGTGAAAAACAAATTATTTTATAAAGCACTCAATATGCTTCCTTCTAAGTGCATTGCTTCCTTTTCTAAAAAGCCTCTTTCTGTACTGCATATTTTGCTATCAGATATTCTCTCCTAGATTCTCATATGTTTATTTTTCATATGTAGGAGTGTGACCTCCCAATATCCATGTTCACAGCAGTAGCAGCGCACAAGGAGCCATTGGCAGCTACAAGACAAGCACAATATAATATTTATAAACATTAATTTAACTCAACTATTTGGAGAGAGTGGGCAAAAATAAGCAATTTAATTGATAATGTTTCAATAATTATTTTTGCAATCCAAGGATGAGCGTATTAACAATTCAAGCTCATCATAAGACCAGGGGATGTTTCAAGTTTACGTCCTAACCTTTGTGCTACATGCTCATATTCCCAAGGATTTTAGGTAGAAGCAAGAGTAATATATGCATTTCCCCTCTGCTTCATTAGTTCTATTTTATTTGATGGAGAATTACAAGAAGCATTACTAGAAGTTAGTTTTTATGAGACAAAATTCTTGGGTTTGGTTGTACTTGATTAGTTAGTTGAATTTGTCCCAAGAGAGAGAAAAAAACAAAAACAAAAAAACCCAAAACAAACAAACAAACAAAACGTTTGGTCAGTCTTTCTGCAGTTACGTGTCCTTCAGGTCTCATGTGAGATGAATCGATGCCATGGATTATTAAAAACATTTTGTCTTTGCTTTGGGAAAATGATCCAAAGTAACCTCACAGAATAAGGCACCGGATCTGATGGTTAGACCACACAAAGTACTCCTCCATAGATGGCTGTTTCCAGGTTCCACAGGAGGTCAGCGCATTAGGCCTGTTGCAAAAGAACTTAAGAACTCACTGCTAGCACCTGAAAGGCATCTTAAACAGTGAATTGAACTAGGAAATTAGCTGAATTGTTCATGCTTTTTTTGTATTATTGAGTTCTGCTTATAGATGACACAATAAAATCCTTCCTAAGCTTCCAACTAAAATATAAAATGGTGAGGTGTATAAGAATGAATTATACACCAGGGTTTTTATATTAAAAAGTCTCCTCCATTTGCCCATTTAGCTTCCTTTTCATTCAGGTCAGAATTGAGCTAACTTGTGTGTGGTTACAAGGGGAAAGTGATGTGGCTAATTGGAGAACATTTTGTTAAGATTGAATGGATTACTCATATTTAAATTTAGGCTTATGGGAATCAGAGGTGGTTTCATTTCCTCATGTTAAAAATTTCATTTGACTGTATTAGACAACAATATGGAGTTGGAGATAAGATTACACTGCTTGTACCTGGGCAGCTTAAATGCTAAAGAAACATTCAGAGAAACCAAAGTGAACAAAGCAAAATCATAAACAGATCTAGACAAAGTCAAACAGAAGTGAATGCAGTGCGCCTAACACTCCCAGGAAATGCAGTGTTTCCGTGTAATGCATTAGTGTAGATGGAGCAATTTTTGTGCTTCCCCTGAACAATTGTGTGAAATCATCTTTGTACTTCGTTGACTCAAATAATAACGTCATTCCTCCAGTCGCTAGTAGTATTTGGTTGTGACCTGTTGGGGCAGCTCTGGCCCAGAAGCAAGCAATAGGTGAGAGAGAAAGAGAGGTGAAAAACTGTGTCCTGGCATATGACTTGTTCAGTCATCATGCCTGATATGTGTGGGTGCATATCCAAATAAGTGTCTCCTCTGAGTAAGCACAAAATAATACCATAATAGTGCTCTATTAGGATTGCAACATCATGGATCTGGTTATCTTAAATATCATAATAACATTCACTAACCATCTTGCCATTGGGCAGCGGGTAGGCTGTCTTTTACATACTGTGTTTCACAAATTGAACAACCGACTCTACTTCCTTCTATGTGGATGTGTAATGACCCATTCTGTTGAACACTGGGAAGATAAAAATTAAAGTGTCAGTTCCTTGGCCTTGGGGAAGTCAAAGTCTATCAAATGAAACCAGTGGCAGAATTAAGAAAACAAAAACTGCAACCCGAGACTTAGAGTAACAAGGAAGCGTTCTAGTGGAAGTAATATTGGTGTTTTAGCTTGAGAAAAAAATAAAAGAGTGTCCTCCTGATTATAAGGAACATAACAGCTTTGAGAAAATGTGAAAAGTTCAGTGTGGGTACAGTGTAGGATTGTGGACTTGAGAAACGAAACGGTGATGACAATGGAATGTGGTGCTTTAGGATGCGAGACAATTTCTTTTTTTTTAAGACAGGGTCTTGCTCTGTAGCCCAGGCTGGTCCTGAACTCACTATGGAGCCCAGACTGGCCTTGGACTCATGGCAAGCCTCCTGCCTCAGCCTCCAGAGTGCTGGAGAAGGTTTTTAAGTGTCTATCTTTCTATTTCACATCATTTGAGACTATCACTCTAAGACTATCTTTGCGGTTCCCAGGATTGATTCTGGAAAAGCAGCACAATTTAATGGGAAATACCGAGAATAGAAGAGGTGGGAGAAGTTAATTAACAAGATTTCTAGCCAAGCCTTTGGTTCAAACACAAGATAGCCTTTTAAAGAACTAGAATTGCCTCTAGCAAAAGGACATCATCATGTTTTTCCCCCACATTTTATTGATATTTATATGTGCAAAATTCAAGGTTTACATTGAAGTTGAGCATTTTGTGCACATAGGTATCTTGCCAAGGTGACAAGGACTTTCCCACTCTCCTTTTGTCCCTCCCCCTCCCCACCCCTCCCTCCTTCCTCCCCCACCCTACCCTCCTCTTTCACTTTGTCTTTCGTCTTAAGTTCCATAGGAGTTGTTTTTAAGACTCTTCTGTTTGCAGAATTAGATCACTCCCTGTGATTTACTGTTCTCAACGATGTTAGCATTCACTCTTTGTTTGAAACGGGCAGCTACAACATTGTTCTACACCCTGATGGGGCGCCGAGGACAGTCCTAGATATTCACCTACCAAGACTAAATCATCTACCTATTAGGGCATGTGGCAACCAAACCAAAAGATGCATTATGATACAGGAGAAAGAACATCAGGCTTCAAGTCAGGAGTCTGCAGTGTTATTGTCACCATGCATTGACCATTATTTAGAAATCATTCTCCCTCAGTTTTCTCGTCTACTAAAGAGCAGGTGTTTCCCACATGCATTAGTATGTTCCCTTAATGAAAACTTTATACGTTTGGTTAGTCGGTGTTTGATCTACTAGGAGAACTACCAGTAACGTGTGTGTGTGTGTGGGGGGGGTGACATTACACAACTGATCACACAGCCCGTAGGAAACTGTTGTTTCTGTACCTGGTACTGCAACAGGAAGCACAAAGGGCCAGAAAATGAGATGTGAAATAGGACAAAAATTAAAGCCAGTGAAAATCAACTAAATCCTATCAAGAAGGGGTGCAGTCTCTTGTTTTCTGATGGCCGTCAAGTCTCAAACATTATAAAGAAGGTGGCCAGCAGGAGCTGGAACCATCTCACCTGCCAGAGAGGAGGCTGAGGGAGGAGGATGACAAGTCCAAGCTTGGGCTGGACAAGTCACAAACCTAATGAGACTCCGTTTCAAACGAAATGCAAAACCACAGGCTCGCCCGTGCCTGCAGAACGATGACCACTGGCTTGGGCTTCCATAGCGCCTCATGGGCTCCAGCAACCACCCGATGCAGAAAGGCCATGCCTGTTGGTCCCTTCCTGTGTCTAAATCCTATCATACACGCCGTCTCTCATGGCCCAGGCTGACCTAGGACTCGGGCACAGAGTTCCAACTTTAGCTAAATCGATGCCATCTAAACGTACCACTTCATACATCCCAAATCAGAAGGACAGAGCACACGACCCTGGTTCTAAAGTCGTGAAAATGCTCATTCGCTTAAGCTATCTGCTGCTAGATTCCTTCTACTTAAACTGTAACAATGGGGAATGAATTCACTGTAGATATTAACTTTGGATTCTGTGAGACTCACTGGTCTTTGTGGTGCTGAATGGATAGCAACCGAGTCCTGCTACCAGTAGGACAGATCTTTTCCCTCGTGTAAGGATGCCCTCTATGAAGCAGCCAACGGCTGTCCACAGACAACGTGTGTGTTGCTTTTGTGTAGCTTATCTCTTTTAAGCTGATACCTCAAGGCTAACTTCAGTGGCCGTTAACGTTTTTAAAGCCTGTAAGACGAGAATAGCTCCTTAATATGTTATGTTAACAAGTTGAGTAGATTTTGCATATTTCAAAAACATCATGTTGTATTGATATTGTGAAGATAGGATCACAATAAATCAGGTTATTATTTTTTGAATTATTCGTTTCTACATTCCAAGGGTTTTGTCACCAAACTCATGAAAATCAGATATTTCTGAATTTTTCATGTATAATCTAAAACCACACGAGATGATACCTTCATTTACCTATATTTTAAAAATTCTGTTATCAGAAGACATTACATTTACAACTTATTTTTCATTTTTATTTCACAGACACAGGGTAATAAACACATGTTATGTGCCACCCTAATTTTTTTAAAAAAAATATTAATCTTATTGGGCTGGATACAGTGATTCAAGCACTTACCTTGCAAGCACAAGGCCCTGAGTTCAGTTCCTCAGCACCACATAAAGTTGGGCATAGTAGTGCACACCTGTAATCCCAGCACTCGGGAGGCTGAGGCAGGAGGATTGCCATGAGTCCAAGGCCAGCCTGGGCTTCATAGTGAGTTCAGGACCAGCCTGGGTGACAGAGCGAGGCACTGTCTTAAAAAATATTAATCCTGTAATATTCATGACAGACTTTAGTTTCTTTTCATTTTTCTCTCTTCCTTTTTCTCTCTCTTTTTATGATACTGAAAACTGGATCCAGGTCTTTTACATGAAGTTCAATCCTCAACTCATTTTGCTTTATTATTTTGAGACAGGGTCTTGTCAAGTTCCTAAATTGCCTAAGCCGGGCTTGAATTTGCCTTAGCCTCTCAGAGTGCTAGAATTACGGTGGTGTGCTATGATGCCCAGTTTTCAGCTTTGCACCTTCATAGCAGATAGGGAAGTCAAAGCACAAAGAGACTGAAATGTTAGAGAGGCCCTACAGCTATTTAAAAAAAAAATTGTCCAACTGGATTTGGTCCAGAGAGTCTTTCTCTGCAACACATAAGTTTAGCCAAAAATCTACTTCTTTTGAAGAAACTCAGTTTTCCATAAATGTACACCTGTGTGATTATTGGGAACATTATGTTATGTAGGAGCCAAATTTGGATTATACACCCACCCATTATACCTCTGTTGATAACTCAGAGTGAAACCATCAGATGATAACAAGTGTCAAATTCTTCTATCTCATCCTTCCTCTGTGTTTTCGATTGCTTATCGTGGTTCAGTATTTTCTTTTGCACACGAACCAACAAACTGTTCTTGTTCTGTCAGATTAGAAGTGGGAGAGGAGATATGTGTGCTTTAGTTAATGGGAAAAATTTCAGAGTCACCAGTAGAAAGTTGTCATTTTCATCAAGAGTGAATAAACATAAACAGAACTTCAACAGCGCAAATCAGTGCGTATTTCACTTCACTGAGCCAGTGTAGTGTCTAATCCGAGGGACGGACTCTTTTATTGATGGGGAACAAATCAAACATCCTTTATAGTCCTGGTGACATATGGCAGTCAGTTGGCCCAAATATCAAATATTGAAGTGAGGCACCACTTGTCTGGCAGGTGAAATCAACATAAAGAGTGGAGCTCAATGGTCTTCGTGAATTTCTTAGTCTAGAATAACATCTTTTCCCTACATAATCTAAGATAATATTGATAATGAATATAAAAGTTGGCTGGAAATTTCTGTTCTGATAGGAACAGATGTGCAAAGGGAATTTTCATGAAAAAAGTATAAACAAACAACTCCAGATGGGAAGATTTCCAAAGAGAATTTTCATGAGATGGTAGAAGAAAAAAACTTGAGACAGAACTATTTTCAAAGAGAATTTTTATGAGATGGTAAAAATAAGTAAAGAAAACAGCTTGATATGGAAATATTTACACAAAGAACTTTTATGAGAGTAAAAGCAAACAATTTTAATTTATATACTAATCAGTTAATGAAAAGTAGCAGCTACACAAAGTGATCTGCCAAAATATTGCATATTACTTCTTGCTTTGCAAATTCTTTTTGTTGATTTAGAACATCTCTGATTCATATTAAAGTTAAATCTATGTTTTTAGAGAGGGCATTAGACAGAAAACAGTAGTCAGCAGAAGGAAATCACACTTTTAAAAGTAAAACGCTTTCATTATCTTGTGAGTGAAAGAAAATTACAGTACCTACGAAAGTCGCTAACATTAATTTTCATTGTGTAAAGAAAATTCTCTTCAAATAATTATTTATTAATGACTTTTCGGTGTTTACCGTGAAGGATGTCTCTCTAATAAAAATAGGATGTTTATCTTTTAAGCTGAAAACAAATAGCACTGGGAAAACTTTGGTGGCAACCCTGCCCTAAAAACCCATTAGTGAGTTCATCTTGACGGAACTTTTGAAGATTCTAATCAACCTTTTTGTTATGTTTGACATTTCCTTTTACGTAGTCTCAGCTTTTAAACTAAATATCATATCATTCACTGGCATAGTTGTGTTTCCCTTGTTTTGTTCATCTTTAATCATTTGCTGGTTTGATTCCTAGTGAAAATAACAACATTCGGGGCACAGAATATTCTCCTGCAATATTTTTCATGTCTCCATTTCAAAACTATACTTGTAGAGCAGGGAAACTTGTAGTTAGAGTCTCCGTTAGAGTGTAGCAAGGACCGGGTAAATACGGGGGTGTTCTGGTATCTGAACACAGACCACCCCTCAACCAGAATCCACTTCTCTTTCCTTGACGATGCAGCTACTGTAGTGTTTCTTACTTTTCTGCTTCTGCAGCAGAGAAATCTTACAGGGATCACAGATGCCTTTTCCACACGACGGTACTACACCTTTCAGAATCAGATAGTTTTTTAAACTGGGCTTTGCTACTTCTGAGCTATGAGGTTTAGATTAGTGGTTTTTAGTGGTTAGGACTAAAAGTACCAGGGTCATCAGGAGACTTGTAAGAAATGGGGTCTTGTCTCAGCAACTCTGGGGTTGTGGTTCCTCATGCGCATGTCTAACAAACCCTGCAGTTGATTCTGATGCATGCATTTAAGTTTCCCAATGAGTGTGCTGGTCAAGGCACTCTCTCCTGATGGAACTTTTGTTTTGTAAATTAGATCCACGGTAGGTGACATGCAGAACTCTTGGGGGGATTGGGACGATGACCATGAAGTAGGCAACCTTAGCAGATTAATATTCTCAGCGATTTGAAATGACCAGAAGTTATTCATTCAAACACACTCTTTACTTTTGATGGATGGGAAATGAAACAAAGTGATCACCTTTCTTTGATGAAGATCTGTTTCTAAGCTGGAAGTACTGAGTAACTTAAAGGCACAATTGCTGTATTTAAAGTCGTCAGTGGATGCCACTAAAAAGGAAAGCAAATACAAATCAAGGCAAGTAATTTTTTTTTTTGTCTATCTAAAAAGTTTAGGGGGAAAAAAAGATGGAAGAGGACCTGAGACCTGCATATCTCTATGCCACCATTATTTTATTTATTACTTAAGAAATTCTGCCTCCGTATTGCAATGGGTTTGCCCAACGCTCAATTTTAGTCTCATTATTTGAAATTTGTATATGAAAATATGTCTCAGGGGATGCAAGAATGGCACACTGGTGAAAGATTCCCCAACACCAAGTAAAGCTGGGTGTGGTGGCACACACCTGTAATCTTAGCACTGTAGAGGCTGAAGCAGGCAAATTGTTCTGAGTCCAAGGCCAGCCTGGCCTACACCAGTGAGTTCAGGACCAGCCTGGGCTACAGAGCAAAACTTTGTCTCAACCTGTCTCAAAAAAAGACAAAATATGTCTCAAAAATGCAGAAGAATTCAGTTTAATGATAATTACTTAAAAACTCAATGGAAGCTTTTTTTTTTTTTTTACCAAGACCCAAATTTCCTCTTTTTTCTTGTCTTACACTGTAGCCATCTGCTTTGATCTTGGATTACTAGAGGGAGTGTGGATGTATGAACAAGCAAGTTAAGTCTTTTAAATGTTTTTTTCTGTCTTTCTGGACCTACAAAGACTTCAAGTGAAAGAACGCTTGTTAAATGCCTCCTATGGGGCAGGTATCACGCTGGGGATGTTCTATAGCAAGAATTCAGGGGATTGACTAAGCTATATCAGTTGGCCGCCTATTGAGGTTGAATTAACGTTTTGTGAAATTTACACCCTACTAGACACTATTTACCTTTTCACTATCAGCAAAGAGCGCAGTATTGCGAATTCCTTCATTTAAACCCAGCGTGTCCTGATTCCCCATGTTGGAAAGGAAACAACACAAACATTCACAGCCACCTTCTAAATTATTCATTTCCACAGTTCTCCAAAGTGGAACTTCTAACCAGAAGGAGTCAGGCAAGGAGACTGCAGGTAGGGCTTCCGTAATTGGGGTAATCTACACCTCAAGGACACACTGTTAAAAAACAGCTTAACTCTTCAGGAAGGAGGCAGAATATTTAGCCATTAACTAAAGTTACAATCACATGTAGCTTTGTCCAATCTGTTTATCAAATCTGTATATAGATGAAAAAGATTAAACACCAGTTGCTCTCTTATTTACAGAGAACACACAGCCCTGACTAATTATGTTTAGAGTCTCCAGTTACACCACACTCCAGATAAAGGCAGGAGACGATAGTGCTAACACTTAGCAATCCTAGAAATAACTTTTCATTTCCTGGGGCTAGATTTAAATTCTGTGTGGGTACTTTAAGAGAGGAAAGTTTTAACTTCGAGCTGGTAGAAACCACTTCTGCCCAGCCTCAGCTGCGTCCTTTCGGCTGAAAAATTCTGTTCAATCATTTGCTCAAGCATTTTTTTTATTAAGACTCTACTTGGGATTTAATCACTTACTGATCTTCCTGCCAAAGTATTTGTGTGGGTAAAATAGGGTAACTGATCTGGGCAGAACCTGCTGTTTCTGCTTCTGTCCAAAGGGCAGTACAAGAAAGGTTGAGGGCTGTGACTTTCTGATTGAATGGGGAAATGGTTCTAGGGTTTCTTTTTCTGTCTTTTGTATTTAATGAAAATCCAGCAGGATTGGGAGCTCCGAGGGGGAACGGCTACTCAAAAGCTTTGTGGACAATCTTACCAACTTCCGGCTAGCAAAGATCATCTCTGTTATGTGTTGGCTGGGTAAAACAGCACACGTTGTTTAGGAAATTGAGGTTGATGAGAACACTTAGACTTTATGTTCTCAGGTAACTTTCTTTTCTGGCCTCGAGGATGAATTTCATTTGGGTAGAAAACATCACCTATAAACTGCGCTGCCAGCTTACTGGGTACATTTAGTGTGATACAGTTATTATTTTAGATTATCAGCTGTATTGTTTCTCTTCAGTTTCCTAACACTTATCTCCCGGGTGACCACAAATGTATTACATACAGTCTAATTTTTTCTAAATCTGCTTGATCATGAGAAAAATATATATACCCTTCATTTTCTTTAGCTCAATTGCTAACAATATAATATTTCTCAATGGGGAGAAACTTTCTTTAGGAAATGAGTGGTTATTTTTGAAGCTCAAAATATGCAGCCAGGTAGGTTAAAAAATTCAATTTGGGCCCAACTTAGTGTACTGACCTTCTCCACTGTCATTTCTCTGTCCATCTGTTCCACTTTTTTTAAAAAAAATATCCTGTTTTTTTCCCCCTTCTGGGGAATGTTAACTCCTCTCCCATGAGACTCTTATCTGTTTAAGCATATCTTTCAAGATTACAGCTAAATCTACCTTCAACACAGCATCTTTCCAGAGAAATGAAACCAACATGAGTCCACTTCCTTCCCAACTTGTGATAAATTTTCCCTGCCATCTTCCACCCATTTGACTTTTGATTGGCATAAAAATGAAAGAAGAACTGAGAGTATCATAAAAGAAATTCTGATTCTGCATTTTGTCTTCTAAATAGCTTACCAACTTCTTGTGGGATAGCATTGTGTCTTACACATTTTTCAATTTAAAAAAACCCACTACTGTGGTTGAACATGTTAGATGAGAACGCTTAATGTATACTGTTCATTTAAGGGCTAGGTAGAAAAGGCAGTAAAAAAAAATTAGGCCTAAGAATAAACATAATAGGATTTGATGCCTTGGTAAGACGAGCTGTGAGCAAGTTAAACATACGCAGCCTCCATTTTGAGTCCTCATTTATTTCAACTCACGACTCTGTCACCTAACTGCCCCTCCCGGCACACACATACATGCACACCACTCTTTGGTGCTTCTGTTTCATCCATTCTACTGGCTTACCTAAGTCTTCACTTTATCAGACATACTGGTACTATGATGCTTAACGTGAGCTGCCTATACCCAGAATCATCCTGATCTCACTTTCCTCCAAGAGCCACCTTTTTCCTACTTACCCTTTCAGGTAACAGTTACATCTACATTGAGCGATTGAGGAGCATCTGCAGGAATTAATGTTAACCAGTCAAGCAATACAGCAGCCTGGATGAGAGGTGTAATTTTGGGTAGGCGGAAGGGATGGTTACATGCACTGGATAAGCTAACCCTTTTTCATAAGCCAGGAATACAAGTGTTATGCAAGACAACAAAAGTCTAAAATTTGTTTTGCATTATAAACAACAGAATCCTAAAATTTGTGTCTCTGAGTGCCTTGAGAT
The DNA here is from genome assembly GCA_004027205.1 of Ctenodactylus gundi. Classification (NCBI taxonomy): domain Eukaryota; kingdom Metazoa; phylum Chordata; class Mammalia; order Rodentia; family Ctenodactylidae; genus Ctenodactylus; species Ctenodactylus gundi. Next base: position 1,317,523 of record PVKB01000029.1, read on the forward strand.
GACCACAGCAAGCTCTGCACTGTTCTTTTCATTTTGCTTTTATGATTTCATGATGCTCAGTTTTCGTCTAACATCAAAATAATTAAACAGCTTTCAACTTTGTGCTTGCCAACTTTATCCCAAATAATCAGATTTATGGAATAGTTTGTATATTTGTTCAGGTTTACCCCTCAGAAAGAAGACACCCAACAGGCTCTGGATACTGTGGTATGTCACAGAGCAGAATTTCAAGATTCCTGTGATCTTTTGATAAATGATATAAGGCAACCTACGAGTAAGCTAATGTCTACTGTGGCGCTTCTGGAAAACAAACACAGACTGTGACTTAAGCCATCAAGCACCTGGTTCTACATAATTGAAATATTTACTGTTATATTAGTCAAAATTTCCAGACAAACAGAACCAATATGGCAGGTAGCTAGATGAGAGGCTATGTACTGGGAATTGGCTTACACAATCCCAGAGGCTGAGAATTCCACTTGTGTACCATGTGTAGCTAGAAAAACAGAAAGGTGATGTGTAATTCAATCTCATTAGTATCCCTTGAGAACTTGGGGAGCCAATAGTGTAACTTTTACATCAAGTTCGAAGGACTGAGAATCTAGACCTCTTATGTCCAAGGCCCAGAGAAAACGAATGTCTCATCATAATCCTTCTTTCCTTCTTTTATAGTTCTACTTGGACTCTTAACAGATTGAGCTAATTCAAATTCTAATCTCTTCTAGAAACAATCTCATAGACACACAGAGAAATAATGTCTGACTACCTGGGAATCCCATAGCCCAGTAAAGCAGATAAAAAAATTATCTATTATGCACATCAACTAACAAAGACAGAAAAGTACAAAGTAATTCTTCTGAGAGGAAGAAATAGAGGGAAGACAATCCAAAAGATGTAAGTGAACCCATGTAATGAAAAGTGGGTGCTACATCACTTTCCAAAGGCTGCTGTACCAATAACTTGGTTGCACTCAACCAATAGAAATCTGCTTCCTGATAATTTAGAAATCTGAAAATTTGAATCCAAGTGTCATCAAAATGTCATGCTATCTTTGAAGCCCCCCAGTGATAAACATCCTCTTGTCTCCCTTCTAGTTGTGTCTTGGCTTATGACCATGTCCCCTCAAATTACCTTCATTTTTCAGACAGACTCCATCTCTCTGTGTGTGTCTCGGTCCACGTTTCCTTGTTCTTAGAAGAGTTTTGGTCATATTGAGTTAAAGACCATTCTAATGACTTACCACTACTGAATTTCATATACAAATCTGACTTCCAAATAAGGTCGTATTATAGATACTGGAAGTCAGAACAAGAACATTTTGAAGGTCTGATTCAGCTCATAGTAGATGTTGACAGAAAAGAGGCAAGATACTCCATAATTTTTTCAGAAAGGAGTTGAGAAATACCCAGAAATGAAGCGTGAGTTTCCTTTCATTTTCTTGCTACTTGTTGTGGTTAGGATCTGGACTGTTCCCCAAAAGTCTCACGTATTTTAATGTTATAGATTGTCTATGGGACCATGTGATGTTGGTGGATTGGGGTCTAGTCTCGAGGGATGGATTGGGGTCTAGTCTGGAGAGGTGGATTACAGTTAAGTTAGGATTAAAGGCATGTGAGTTAAGGCTAAAGGCGTGTAAGTTAGGATTAATGGTGTGTAGTGGCCACACCTTCCACACCTAGATGCAGGAGGGGCTACTCGCTGGGTGGAGACCTAGAAGGATATAGAAGTTGCTTTCCTTGGAGGACTAGGACTAGGACTGGCACTGGGACTGGTGTCAGCTAGTATCAACTGGGCTTCCTGTTTGTGATGTTGTGAGGATCCGCCTCCACCTCTGTCTCTGCCATGTACTTTGATTGCTGCCGGCTGCCCTTGAGTGGACTGTGATCTTCTGAAACTGTGAGTGAAAATAAACCTTTCCTCCCCTAAACTTGTGGATGTTGGGTATTGAGTCATAGCAATGACAAAGAAACTAAGACATTACTTATTTCTGTTATTGCAGTTTTAGTTTATTTTGCCATTGTGACACAGTAACATCATACCTGAGGAAAGCATTTGTTTCTCTGTTTGGTTTGAATCCTTTATCCTTTTAGAGGAGGCATAACTGACTGTTCTGTTACTTTCCATAAACACTAGAATTTAATTGGTTATTTTTCAGCCATCTTTGTATGGATAATAAACAAAACGTCAGGACATGTTTTACAAAAGGAAAGACCAAATAAAATAAGGGAAGCAACAGAAACAATTACCCATGGGTTTCGGGAAAGGTAGGAGAATAAAGCATCTTCAAAAACAGTTATCTTGTAAACAAGGGCAAAACTGGGATTTAGGTCTTGACGCAAGCATTAGTGATTCAGACTTTCTTCCATAACTTATTTTACTCTCCAGACAGCCTTGTGTTTTTAAGCTTCCTCTATATTTTTCCAGACTTTCCAGCCTAAAGACAAATAACAACCCTAACATTTGCATTTACTTAAGGCCTTGGGGAAAAAAAGTGAAAATAAAAGTAGACTTTATAAACTATTAGCATGGAATAACTGAGTCGATACACTGGGCCAAGGCTCCCTTTTGGTCCTGAATTTCACAGCCGTCATAGCAACAGCACCAGGCAGTGGAAGTTAGGAAAGGTTGGGAAGGTGTGGAAATCAACGGAATTTTTCCGTGAGGAAAAACTCCTACAGGCTGTGAAGTTGACTGTTCAGTCAGTGTCACAATGCTAAACTTGAGAAAGTTGCAGTAGTTGAAACAAGATGAACAGCCAGCAATTAGTGAACTGATGTATGATTTGTACAAACACCATGCAGATAATAAGATGAAAATTTGCTGCTACCGTTCATTGCCACTAGTTATTAATTTGTGAGACAGAAAACATAAGCATGAGAAAGGAGAAGTTGGTAAAATTCGTTTGCCTACCTTTCTGTGGTTAAAAAATAAGCAAACCAAAACCACTTTCACTGGTATGTTGGTTACTTTCTTGTTGTTGTGATAGAATACCCACCACACGCAGATTATGGAAGGGAAGGTTTATTTTAGTTTCAGAAGGTCACATGGCTGGCTGGCAACGCTGGAAGCGTATGGCAGAGGTGGAGATAGAGGCAGCTCCTCATGGCATTGCAAACAGGAAGCTACGTGAGGAAGAAAGGGCAAAACTAACATATATGTTTCTAGCTCTTGTCCCAGTGATACACCCCTTCTGGGTTAAGTCTTAGTGTCCTGCCACTTCCAGGTTAAGCCCCAGGCATCCGCCCCTTCCAGCCAGTTCTCCCACCCAACAGCACACGGCTACATAGATATCCCATCACATCTAAGCACACAAGGCCTTTGGGGGCACTCCAAACCCAAACCACAACAAGCGAGTAAATTTGACAAGGTTGTCAATTATCATACCATTATCCCTCAGTGTTAAAATAATTTTGAACAGTGACATAGAGTAATGATAAAAACTAAATGCAAAGTAGGCAATCCATGTTTCCAAGAATACAGTCCAATGAACTTGCTGGAGTTTACACTCCTGGGACATGGCTGGAATCATTGTCTTTTATATTTCATATCGTGGAGCCATATATTTTATCCACATGTAGCCAGCGTCATTAAACATTTGCTATAATAGGTTTCAATAAGATTAGAGAAACTCAGTAGAAAATAACGCAATCAAGCTTGAACATAATAGCTAGTAGGCACTTAGTTTTCTAAGAAATTTTAGCTTCTTAGCGGGAAGGGAGGGAAAAGCCAAATGTAGTTTGAATCCATCGTCAACTGAAAGCATCTGAATTTTTCTAATTTTGGTTTTGTGTACAAATAATTCGTAGGTATTAGTGTGGAGACTGCAGACTCACGATAGATATTTGTGCAAAGCTATGACTCCATACTATATTTAATACTATATTGTACTGTTTGCCTTGAGAGGCTGAGTGTGGACACAGAACCCGGGGAGACCATCTAGAGCAGTTCACCTCTGACTCAGGACTTCCGACTCAGTCCATGGTACAATGTTGGCCAATGGCTAAGTTTCCCAGAATTTTCTCTAACTCAGATCCAACCAGAGAAAGAAGCCTAACTCCTCAAACCAAGCACACAGGATGCCTGGCTCTCAGTTAGCCCAACTGCAGCTTCACAGGACAGCTTCTGGTCAGAAAGAACCTTCTAACCCGAGCAGTCCCCTTTTAGCCATTGCAACACTTTCTCGCTTTTCCAGCAGCGTTGGAATCTCTCCCTATGAGTGTAAAGGTACCTACCTCTTTGGCTAGAGCCCTCCATGCATGAAGAACCCCCGCATGTGCACATATGGACGTCCTCTTCATTTTCTTTCCTGTGATCCCGCCCAGGCAACAAAACCATTCAGAGTCATTCCATGTCAGATGTGACAACAACAATTTGGAAAGCCAAAAAAAAATATTGGAACTAGATAAAACTTAGATTAAGATTTCCTTTGACTTAACTCAGACCCGGTAATTTGGCATTTATATTACAGCTCACTTTTAAGATCATTTCAGCAAAAGTAGTACGGCTGTGAGTGTCCTGGCTGGTCCATTTTGGGTGGGTCTTTTGTGTGTGGAACTATTCAAAAGTAACATGGCATTCATCTGTGCTATGGATTCAACTTTGTCCTTTCTTTAAAAACTTTTATTTTACATTTATTTATTTATTTATCGAGATAAGTTCTCTCTCTATAGTCCTGGCTGGTCCTGAAGTTACTATGGGGCCCAGACTGGCCTTGGATTCATAGCGATTCTCCTATCTCAGCCTCCTGAGTGCTGAGATTACAGGCATGCACCACCGAGCCCAGCTTCTGTGGTGCAGAGGAATCGAACTCAGGTACTTAGCACTTACTCAAAGACTTGCTAAGCAAGTGCTTTAGCAACGGAGCCATTCCACCAGCCCCTTATTAACCCAAATTGTGAGAACTCTCATAGTAGATGTCTTCGATTTTAATCCTACCAGTGAGATTTATTCATCACATAAGTTTTGAATAGCATATCGACATACTTATGTCTCATTTTTCTGACTTAAAAATTTCTACAATGACTTTAGCACCAATCCTTTGAGAGGTATGCTTAATAGTTAAAACAGATAATTTCTGCAAAACAGTTACCAAAGTACATAATGTATTATTTTATTAAAAATTGGTACTTAAACTTCCAAATGAACAAGTTTTGCACACTTGATGTGAAAACACACTATTTGGAAATTCCTGAGGAAAAAAAGTGATAATTTTCACATTTTATTAGTTTTCAGGCGATGCAGAGAATCAAGGTATTTTCTTCATAATTTAAGGAATGACAACCACCACTCTTCTGTACATTAAACTTCTCAGAAGTAGCATGATTTGTTCTCAATCAAGAGTGCTTTGATCTCAGTATTGTCCATGACTTCCACTAGTTAAGCAGGTCATAGCCAGTCACTTGGTCAAGATTTCTGGATATAAACATTAATTTTTGGAGGGTGGCCAATTCTGCACCTTGGTACTTCTGCCCAGAAGTACCAAAAGGTATGTGACCCAGTCGTGTGAACAGGTAGCATGTCCTAACATATACACACGTTGGTTCTCGAGCCCCCCATTACAATGGAAGAAACCATCAGACGTGGGGAAAGGCTCATTTTGCAGACATGACGTGCACAGGTTTAATTTCTGAATCGAACAAAGGAAAAAATTCCTGTTCATTTTATGGGCGTTTTTGTTAATGTGATCACAGATACAAAGTTAGCCATTCAATCCCAAAATGAGACATGACCTCACTGGAACTCTGTCCCTTGACTTAATTATGAAGTTCCCCACAAAGGACACCTACGTCAATCATGCTGCTTGTGTGCCCATCTCCTCCTTGATGCCCGGGATGATTTGTACTGGGAGGTCTCTACCAGTGTTTTTGGAACAAATCTTTTGTGGAATTTCACTGTTTTTTTGTCCCAAAGGCTACTTAGTGGTCAAACTGGAAACCAGGAATGGAATGAGCTACCTTATTAAAATTCTTAAATCATAGAGTGTTTATTTTGTCTGGTGGGTCTCAGTAGAAGTGAGAGGAGCAGATCGTGACCAAGAAGGGAACACCTGGAACAATTTTTCAAAATGCCCTTATTCCATTAGATCCTTGAAGAAAGGTTACCAAGAACAGGCCTATTCCCAGCAGCATGGTCAAATGCATTCACCTTTTCCGACAAGGACGATTTCAAAGACTTTCCATTCTCCTTAAATTTCTATTCTTGTCTCTTCTACGTATCACCCATTTCTACCTAAGAGGAAAATAGTTTCACAACTGTCTTTCTCTCAACTTAGAGCCCCGATTGCATCCACACCACATTCTTTCCTTGGGGATCATGGTCTTTGTTCTTTCCCATTCTGCACTCAGTTCTTTTGCGCCCCCTTCCTACTCCCCCAGTCCTGTCCTAAATAATCTCTGGCTGTAATGGATTCTGACTGTCCCCTAGCTCTGAGGACTACACCTTGCTTTTTCACTATTGGTGAGACTCTCTCACGAACCTCTCTATCTGTCATGTAGCCAATCCATCCAGTCCACCAGAAACTTCAATGCTGATCGTAAAAACATCACGTGTTCATTGCGATCACATTGGTGCTAGTGTCTCTTGGCTACAGCCTTTGAATGTTCCTTTAAAATACTGCAAAATGTTCAAGATGATTTTACCAAAGGCTTCTCCACACTTCACCTCTTTCCAATTTCTTGCCAACTCCGTTTCGAAGAAGAGTCAAGTAAACATTGTTATTTTTCCCTCTAACTCCTGTTCAGGGCTAACACAATTTGCCTTCACCGGTTTCATTCAGTATGAATAGAGTACGGATGCAAATTATACCCTTGGGGAAATCCATCTCAACAAGAAACTACTGGAGAGAGGATTTGCCGGAGAATAAAAACAAACATCTGCGTGGCTTTTAAGAAATTAGAAGCCTACCCAAGAGTGGAAATAGCTAAACATGAAAATAAGCTTGGTCATTTGTCAAGTTTTAAGTTAAATATTTACAATTTCTGAAATTCACAAGGACTTAAGTGCTTACTGAATTATGTGAAAAATCTTTTAAGACCATAAGATAAATCATGTTTGCACTGTCCCTCTTAACAAGGCAGCTTCTTGTTATTTAATCCAGTTCTTGTTATATCTAGTTTCCTTTTTCATCTGTTAAAAAAGTCGTGATTGTGGCTCAGTGGTGTGTGACAATTGCTCTGGGATACACATCATTTAATGAGGATGTGTACTGGTACATTGATTTTGCCCAATTTTATTTCTAGCCCAGGCACCAAAGGGCATTTCTTTTTTTCTGACCCCCTAAAAATAGAAGCTAGAGGCTTTCTTCTGTCTTTGTATACTTTTTCCATTCACAGTAGCTTTATAGGAGAATTTTAAGTGGGATTGTGGTTGGGTTGGGCTGCTCAAGCACACTCTGATAACTAGGAATTAAGAGATTACTTCTGAATAAATGAAATATTCGGGGGGGGGGGGACAGGACATTGATTGAATTCTGAGGCGGGACTTATACCACAGTGCTATATAGAGCTACCTTATTCCAGCTCACAAGAGTGAATCGTGTATGCCTCTTACCAACTCGGAATCCTGATCCCTGACATCAGTAACTTGGAATAGCAGTGACTGAAATGTTTACATCCCCAAAATTGGGAACTCTAAAATCTTTATGTCTTTCCAAGAGAGTCAGTTGTTAACAATTTATCATCATACCACTGCTTATTTGCATATTGACCTAATGTTCAGGCGTCCTGGTTTGCACCAGTTGTCCTAATGAATGAAAAGCCATAGCATTTTACCACCAAAAGCGATAGATTGAAGAGGTGCAACAGCTATTGAGACTAGGTGACTTTGGAGGTTTTCACAGGAGGAAGTGAAGACTGAGGTTCGGAGACAAGTAGTGACGGCAAGACACTGATCTTGATTTATCTGAGGAGCTCACAGCTGGAAGTAGCATGCGACTTGTTTTGCAGGACTTCAGGGGACAGCGCCAGGGCAGGAAAGTGTTGTGAAAGCCAAGGGGAGACATATTTTTATCTGAGTTTAGGAAGGACTTCCTCTTTGTTAACGTGGCTTCATCATAAGACAGGAATGGGACACGTGGGGCCAAGGAGGTCTTGCTCCCAGAAGATGATCAAGGACAGACTGAGAACCACTTTGAGGGAATTTTCTAGAGGGATGCAGGCCATAAATTCTTCCAATGATGCCCATTATGCGTTGAGTCTTCTCATGTCATTCCTCAACTCTGTCATTTTAACAATCCCTCGAAAATCTCTACCTGTTAATAACGTGTGCTACTGGGAGTAGGTAAAACATCCAGTTGGGGAACGGGGATCATTCAAATTCAGAAAACAGGGGCGGAAGGAATGTCTCAGCGGTTAAAGCGCTTGCCTAGCAAGTGCTATGTCAAATGTTAAGTAGCTGGCTTTGATTCCCCAGGACCCCAAAACCTGGGCATGGTGGAGGATCACTGTGAGTCCAAGGCCAGCCTGGGCTCCATCATGAGTTCAGGATCAGCCTGGGCTACAGAGCGAGACCCTGTCTCAAAAAAAAAATCTAAGCAGAAACGTTCATGGTGTTTCACTATTTAGTATTAAAATAAATTCAAAAACGGTACATGTTCACCTGCTCACTTCTGATTTATTTATTTAGGATTAGAGATTTTGAATTGTGTTGGGACAATGACTTCATCTTAGCAGGATTTGGCCAAAGAGAGGAGACTGCGTCAGGAAGTTTCAAGTAACTTTGCAATCCTAAGTAGTAGGAGAGACTTTCAGGAGGAGAACACATTGTTTACCAGCGAAGACTTCAAACACTTCCTCCGCATCCTCTGGTAGTCAGGCAGATAAAATAACAGGAAGCCCTCAAGTCACAAGAAGGAGGCACTTGTGCAGTCCGCTACTGGAAGCCTGGCCAAAGGCATGATTTCAGCAGAGGCGGAGGTTAAACAGACAACTTAGCAGCTTTTACTCTATGTGGGAAAGTGGGTCAAAATTAAGCATTCTGTCCACCATCTTTGTCTATGTGCTGCTACTGAGAAGTCCCATAGCTCTTTTTGCTTTTTGTTAAACTAGAGAAGAAGTCTCTTTCCTTTTCGAGTCATGGTTTTGGTACAGTTTTTCCTCCAAGATCAGTGTGCATCACTTGAACACTATTGATTCTACCAAACACATCTCTGCTCATTCCTTCTCTCAAAAAAATGTCTTCACTACTTCCTCTTTTCTTCCATTTAACTTTTCACCACCTTGAAGAGTTCACTCTTGTCTGCCAACCTGTGAGCACCTCGCCTCATAGCGTCCTTGGCAGGAGTCTAATGTCACAGTGCATAGGTGATATTTATTTTTTACCTGCTCTTGTTTAATGGGCTTTATGAATATTAACTCATTTATTGCTGTCAGAAACTGTGTGCAGTGGATATTTTATTTTACTTGTGCAGGTAAGGAGACTGAGGGACAGTGTAAGTAAATAATGACACCAGTGATAGGAATTGAATCCACAACGCGGCCACCTAGCCCGACCCTTTGTCACTGTGTTTCCTCCCACTTGGTAGTAAACACACGAACAAACTAGTCACATAACAATCTTAAAAGGAGCCTTGGCGAAAACACTGTTGGCCCTACTTATCCTATGGAACTGTGATTTGCACCGACTTGTTCTCCATGAAGTCCACCTGCTCCTTGTGAACGTACTTTTCATATATCTTCATCATCTTTGCCATAAAGTCCTAGCAAAGCCAAGGCTACAAACATTGTTTTCTTCAGTACCCATTTTATACATGCAATACACCTCACTACTTTTTATGAAAGAGGAGGCACTTACATCATTTTCAAATCCATGTTTTATTACAGATTAAACTAAATCAGTTATATTCACCCACTTGGATTTTTGAGTCTCAGATAGTAATTCTGATCCTTGGGTGATTCGGCCTATCCAGATGTTTGGGAATGTCTTGTGACATTTTTGGCTACCACAAAAAGTGGGTATGAGGTAACAGTGGCATTCAGTGGGAGATTTTTAGGGATACTGGGAAAGAGTCTCTAAGCACAAGGCATATTCAACCAAAACAGAATGATGTGGCCCAAAATACCAAGGTTGAGAAACCCAAGACTAAAATATTTTATGCCTTTAATTTACTCCATTGAGGATAATTTAGTTCTGTCTTAAATACTGCTGCAAAATCTATCAGAAAGCAGGGCACGGTGGTACATATCTGTAACCTAGCACTCATGAGTCTGAGGCAAAAGAATTGCTGTGAGTTTGGAGCCCGCCAGCAGTATACATTGAGTCCAGAGCTATCCTGGATAACATAAAAATACCCTGTCTTAACAACACCACCAAAAAAAGGAAACTATCTAAGTTACATATGTACACATAGTGATTTCATCTATCATTTATGTACTCTATTGAATAGACATAATTAATATCTTATGTTTTTTTCTTGTTTATTATAAAACTTTCAAAGATATTCTGGGACTAACACTGAAAATATTATTCTTATAAATTATGGTATTTGCCAGTCAATTCATTTGTCCAACATATAAATATTGATTGCCAAACGGTCTCAGAGAAAAAGTAGTTTAGTTACAGCTCATGGTTAATTTGTGGATTAATATTATGATTGTTTAAATGCCTGCTTATTGAAAATTATTATGGATTCAATGCTGTATGTTATTTTTATGAAAAAAGACAAATGAGGATTTTTAAAGAAAAATTGAGCTAAGTCACTTACATAGTACAGAAGCAAAGAGAGATGTACAAAGGAAGTATTAAATTATTAATTTTCCCCCTGGTTTATTGGAAAATAGCGGTTACTTCCATAATAGTGAGTGTTTCCTGCTTCCCTACGATTTTTCGATGAAACCGTAAGACTAGAGAGGCATTTTATCACTTACCGAGGTACCAATTTTTAGTAGGAATGATGCACGGGGATAATTGCAAGGTATTTACTTAATTTAAAAATTGTTTAGAAATAAGAAGTGGCCAAATTGACATATTTATCACGTGAAAACAAAGTGAACAATGATTTTCCTGAAAAAATGAATTCTAATGGACTCTCATAGCTCTCTTTACCCATAACCACATTTTCATTTGGCAGCTGAACTCCCTATAAATCTGCCATATGCTGTCTCCAACTTTTCTTACTCTGTTATCAGTTGTTCTTAGATCAATCAAGGTCATATCTCCTAGGTCGTAATGCAACATCTTCCTTTGAAACCACCGGCCACATCACATCTCCAAACCCCGTGGTCAATTCTTAAATTTCCTCTTGTCCTCTCGTGAGTCTACGACACCACAGTGATCACTTTCTTTTTTTTTCTAATATTTTCTTCTTCATTTCATACCACATCTCATGGTTTCTCTTCTACTTTAAATAATTCTCCTTTCCCATCTTTTGGGGATGTTTCTTCCTGACTTCACACTAACCTGCCCCACCTCTTCCTCATTGGAACCCTTCTCTGTTCTGACTCCTCTGACTTCTCATGTAAACTCATCTGTGCTCCGGGGTTTAAATACCAAGTATGTGCTGATAGCTTCTGGGCTTGGACCTCCACTGTGGACCTCCTCCCCGATCCCCTGGGGAGCATGTTACCTTCATGACTTCATCTGGTTTTCAAAGAGCATATCAAATTTACTGCAGTGAAATCCACTATTGACTCATGAATTTCAAAACGCCTGCTTTCAATCCCTCCTTCTCTGAAGAGACCATCACCATTCACCCAGTTTTTAAAGGTGTCATCATTTTCAGGACTACTGCATTTCAAATGATAAGGTTTCTTAGCCAAAAAAAAAAAAAAAAAAAACCTACATCAAACTTAGAGGAAGCAAATGAGCTGTCAAAAGAACAGACAACATCCTAACTTCGTCCTAGTAGGCACTATTAATATTGTTCATAATGTTTTCTAAAGGTATATATTTCCTTGAAATCCAAAAGAAATGATTTCAGGTGAGATGCTGTTTGCCTCAGTTAAAAATTAAATAAACAGGGTGTATAGTTGCATAGAAAAATCTTCACCTGAACAATAATAGAGTAGCCACCTTTACCTTTCACACTAACACCCTTGAAAGAACTTGGACACATCTAGGGGGCGGTAGTAAAAAAGGACTCGGCCTTCTGAGTCAATCAAATTTAAAGACGATTTGGGGCTAGCGTGTGAGTTGGGGTGACTGTTGCTGTTGGACAAGGTCACAAAGCTCTGATCAAAACCCAAAGATGAAAGGGGCTATGTAGAAAGGATACTTCTTCTAAATTCTGGTGTTCTGTCAGCCACTGCTGGCAAGACTGTCCAGGCATGGGAACCAATTGAAGAAAGTGTTCATTCACTAGCATGCAGCTCAGAACTCAGTGTCCTTTGTCTGCGGTGGATGTGTCCGGAAAGGCAAAGACGACTGAGATTCTCCCGTGGGGTCTCTCATCTCCTTGGCGGTAGGGGCTGACAGCCACAGAGAGCACGCGAAATGGGCAGTGAGAAAATAGCCATGAGATGCCCACACTGATGAGCATGAAAAGCACAGAAGGTTTGGATCCGAACTTCCCTAGCCATAACGAAGGTAGGACCGTGGGGAGGACTACAAAGTGATCTAAGCCTCTAATTGCTTGCCTGATCTTGTAGCTCGTTCTTTATGTGTGTGTGCTGCTGCCAGGCACCCTTACGATGCTTCCGTCTGCTCAGGAGTCATGTTTTATTTATTGCTGTTTGGTCTCCGGCAGGGCGCTGGTTTTAGCTTCTTTTCAAAACATCTCTGGGGAGTGCTGTTTATAGATCTGTTAGGAGCGGTAGCATTCAGAGAAAGAGGCTTAGAGAATGATGACTTAGCCAGCCAGACATGGATGTGGGACAATATGGAAGAGGTGAATCTTTAATTTCCTGTGGAAACAGTCATTCATAAAACGTCCTGTTGTATGTCTTTGGCCACTCTTCCACTGTTTTGAAGTGGCAACAAAGGACCATTGAGAATTTGAAGCTGTGTGGTGAAGCCTACTGCTATAAATTTAAAATTAAGTACATCTCCACAAGTAAAATAGAGATATGGTATAAAATGCCACATTGAAATACCTTGTAAAAGGCCATTTCCATAAGTAATAAACTTTTTAAGCATTGAAGTCTTACTCGGTCTGAACATATTGGGTTCCCTACTTTTAATATTTTTCATTTGCTCATTACTTTCTATTTGTATTCTTGACGATTACTATGGAAGAAATAAGATCTACTGTATCTCATGCCTGCAGAGTTTCATGACACTGGAAGAAATGGGAAAGATTGAAACAATACACTTAACTGCATGGCAATTTTAAGACTGTATAACCTGGAGTGTAACCGTAAATGTTTTATTTATTATAAATCATAGTCCTTCCATTTCCAAAAGTCATTTGAGTAGCCTTAAAACAATCCTGAGAGCCAAGAGGAAGTGGGGACCAACATCCCCAGAGGTTCAAAAAGCTCACCATGACAAAGACAGAGCCGAAATCGGCTGCATATTATCAGGGTAACCTTTCCAAGACACTCAACTTCCGTCTGCCTACAGATGCTTTCAATAGCATCAATTCCTTAGATATCATTTAATCTCTTTTGATACTGTACCTGGCACGGAGTGAACACAAAGTAAATGGAAACAATTTTTATTAACTTTGTTTCAGAGGAGAAGGAACCTCTGATATGACAAGTGAAAGTGGTTTAATAGCTCAGCCCAGAGCAATATCCCAGATGGCTGAATTCCAAAGAACACATGATGCTTAGTTTTCACATTCAAGAGTATATAAGCCAATCACGCTTTAGCAATGGGAAAGGTAGGATATAGTTGCAATATTCAATGTAGTTCTTGTGGGTTATATCAACCTTGACTTGCTCCTGTTGTAGTTTCCTGACCAGCAAAATTCTACTTTTTGCTTTTAGACATCTGCATTCCATCCTTGGCTTCATCGCTTTGATGATCCCAGTCTCAGTAGGCCAGTGATAGAGTCGAGGTCAGAGAAAATGTGTTCGGATGGACTGGCACAGGGATAATGAAGGTCAAGAGGAATTAGGGCCAGGTATGTTCCAAGAATTGCACATGTTCTAATAATGACAGATCCTTTCACATTTTGGTCTTTTAGGTATAGTTCTACCAAAAAGTCATTTAAGATGTTAACAGCTTTAAGGTGGCTCTGCCCAGTGGCCTCTTCTGTGATGGTCTCTGTAGCTACTTTGAATTTCTCAAAGTTCCTGTTTGAATACTTAAACGTCAAGCCAACCTATGAAAGGACACCTATTGTCCCACAATTCCTTTTATCCCATATTTTATTGATATATATAAGTGCAAAATTCAATGTTTACAAGGAGGTTGGGCGCTTTGTGCACATTCATATCTTGTCAAGGTGACAAGGACTTTCCCACTTTCCTTTTGTCCCTCCCCCTACCCACCTCTCCCTCCCTCCTCCCCCACCCGACCCCCCTCTCTCACTTTGTCTTTCATCTTCAGTTCCATAGGAGTTGTGGTCTGGGTCTCTCATATCAGAGAGACCATTCCGTTTTTGAAGGGATAAGAAAAAAAAGAACCAAAGTATCTAGTCTTAATTTTTACAGGTAAATGGAAGAGATGAGGTCTAAGCAGAAATCAGTCTTGCTTCAAAAATCAACTCTAACTGATTCAGACAAATCCATTATTTGGTTTGTAAAAACAATACACAATGTATTTGGAGTGATAAGTTGTAATAAGAGCCTGGGAAGGAGATTGTAAGAGGCAGACCATGAAACTTGAAGTCGGTTTGCCTTGAAGAGGCAACAACCCAACATCACACCCGTAGAACTCAGAAGTCACCGATCCAGAACTGTCAGCTACCCTCGGAAACTTCTCTGTGTCATTTCCCTGAATTCTCTAAGTCACTCAGAAAATCCACGATCAGGCCCAAGTTGTTTTGTGTGTGTGTGTGTGTGTGTGTGTTATTAAGTTTGTGCTACACTTGAATTATAAAATAAAAATAAAAGGTAGAGTCGAGATGGTGCGAGAATAAAATCTCCCCATGGGTGGCTCCTCACAGACTTTTTTAAAAGACAGAAACAAAAGGAATGCCTGGAAAGCTTAGCTTGGGAGAGAAGAAGAGTTCAGGGATTTGAATGGAGGCCAAAGGGGAAGGAAAAATCCTCAAGGATTCGGTGAAGACTGAAGCAGAAGAGAAAGGTGATTACACCAGGCCTCAGAAGCTGCAGGCAACCTGGGAGCAGCTGGTCAGCAGTCATCAGGAAACAGTTGCTAGGAGGGGAGAGCAGGCCACAAGCCTCCTGGAAGGTTTGCAGTCTGCGGGAGCAGGTCCCCGAGGGCAGAGTCCCCACTCCCACCAGTCACTGTGAGAAAGGGAGATAGCCAGGAGTGTTCTGCCCAGGAGGCAGGGTGTGAAGGTACCTGGTTGCTTAAAGCAACTTAGACTACTGGGTCCCCAGCGCTGCCCAGCACAGAGACCATCTGGGCTTGTGTACCCCTCTCCTTCCTCCACGCTGGGAGACGCACCCTGACTTGGCTAGTGGAGTGAGTGCCTGGAGGCAAGGGACACGTTGCTTTGAACTCCGACAAGGCCTTGGCCAGCTCTCCTCAGCAGGCAGGAGTAGGGAGCCTAAGATGTCACAGGCAGGACACAGTCCTATGACTGCTCGGTCTCCCCACCCCATATCCGGTGGACATAGATGCAAGACAGAAAGAAACTCAACACAAAAACGTTTTTGGAATCTGGACTCTAACTTCAGTGGTTTTTTTTTTCTTTTTCTTTTTCTTTTTTTTGCATGTATTTTGGATTTGGGCATTGGTTTTGCTTTGTTTTTGCTATTTTAAAATTGTTTTTTTTGTTTCAAGTTATTCTTTTAGCTCTTTTAAAATAACCTTCTTATAGACACTCATGTTGTTGTTTCTGTGGGTCACTTTTTCCTTTATCCAATTTACTCTTCTGTTTTGAACTTCTTCAAAATTCACCCTTTGTCTCAGTCCTCTTTTTCCATAACTTCATCATTCTCATTAATGATGCTATTAAGCATTAAAGGTTTATGAACATTTAGTTAGGCCTATTAAGGGTTAAACTTTTACTATCTAGGTGTACATAGGTCACTTATGTAGTTAGGTCTTCTGTTATTAACAATGGTATCAGGCTGCCTTGAATAGATCTTTCCAGTAAGTTACTATTTGGTTGATAGTGATATCTCTATTAATAAGGTTGCCTGAATTTCCAGTGTTAAGAATGGAACATTGTATAATTTCATTGATTTTTGTGATATGTAGTTCGTACCATTATTGTTGATCCTTTTTATACTGTTGATGACGGTATAGTGGTTGGAACCTACAAAGAGTCAATAACTGTTAGCTGTTGTTTAGCTTATACAATTAACACAGACCTTGATTTTATAACCAGCAAGGGTATAGAGCATTGCCTTTAGTAAATCTTTTCAATAAATCAATGTTTTGATTTATCTGGTTAGCTATATTAATAGTTTGGACTGCATTTCTGTGGCGGAGTAGATATTTTTAATTGATTGTTATGACACATTATTCACTGGTTTGTCTTAGTTCAAATATTTTTGCAGAGTTCCTTCATGCTGTTAATGATAGAATAATAGTACTTTTATTTCGCTTTATGCCGATAGCTGGCTTGTTTTTAGTTCTACTGTGATCCATTTTTCCCTCACTGAAAGGTATAGGATGCCAGGAAGTCAGAAGTTCAGACACTAAGAAGACTTTCAAGTGTAATGAGTAGGTAGGTTGAGAACAGGGATAAATTCCAAAAATACAAACAAACTCAAGGAAACACCAAAGGAAGATAGAATCAAACTGAAGAGATCTTCATGACAGTGTCCGTGTTTTCCTACTGTAGCTGATCTGCACTCCTCAGCAATAGAACCAGGAGGAAACTTGACAATACGATACCATCAAAAAATGCCTAACTCCATGATAGCTGATTTCATGGGCATTGATATAAAGGAGCACATAGGGAAGAGACTCAAAAACCAAGTGGACCTAGTACGACCTGTGGCCCCACCAAAGGAGACCTCTGTGTTCTATTTGCATGTATATATGATGTCTCACATCTGCCTTCAAGGGTGCCAGCCCCGGGGAGCTGAGTCACATCTTGATGACCTCAGGACACCTAGATCACACAGTACTGAGAACACAGTCGTGCTCTGTGATCATTTTTTTCCGGCACTCATCTTCCTGAGATCTCCTATGTTGCTCTTTTACTACACAGTGAATTCTTTCTCAAAAAAAAAAAAAAATCCAGAATCAACCACTACATTATAGATATGAAGTATCTCCAATTAAACCAACTTTTATTACTCTTACTGGGAATTCTGTGTGGATTTAAAAAAAAAAGACTATTTCATTTGAACCTTTGCCTTGATTTTCTGAGAAACATTTCTTTCTCTCCCATTGACTTCGCCGGCTCTTCCATTTCTTAGTAGCTTTTTGGGCTGGATCTGGGTCTGCTTTTTGTGGAGCCACATTACCGAATTTCTCTGAGGGCAACTTCTGCGCTGCCTAGAACAGAGAGCATTTAATCTTACCTCTAATTCCTTCTGTTCCAGATCCTGAGATTTTTTTTTCCTTAACTTCTAATTAAGAGACTTAGTCAACATTTCTAAAGCACACTGGAAGAGACTTACTCGACATCTCTTGCAGATAACCCTTGTCCTGGGGACTGGAATTTCTCCTTTTTTCCTGAACCCACATCCAAAGACCCATCTTCTTTGCTCTTAAGGACTTCAAGTATTGGTGATGGAATGAAACGGGTTTTTCATTGTCTATTTCCCTTTCCCTTTAATATTTATTACCTGTGTGACTGAGTAAAAGCTCTACAAAACTAGCTAAGCATCAGTTCTCTATCTGAGAAATGGCCGCACTATTGATACCTGGTTCTTAGGGTTAGTGGGGGAGTTAAACAAACTCCTAGACATTTAAGAGCCTGGCGCATAGGAAGTGTTTCTTCGTGAACATTGTGCCTGGCTATCATGGGCTGTCGATCTGGAGAGCCTTAAGAGCAGATGCACACCCAGGACCTGATTGTGTTTTTGTCAAACTTGGGTGTGCAATGCCTGCCTCCTTGTACCTAGCTGCGGACTGTGCTCACTGCTCTGAATTCTGTATTTTCCCTTCCTTCATTTACTGGCTTCTCTTGTCTGTAAAGCTGGTTAGCTGAATCTCTGCCATTCTTCGTTTCCCATACAGAACTTCTGGTCTTCTACAACCATAGCTGAATCAGCCTCAGTTCCGACAAATACAGCGCTACAATGGTCCATCTTAAACTCTTGACTTCACAGTTTGTTACTCTGGTCTTTACATTACAAACTAACCCACCTGCTTCCAATTCAATACTTAGGGAAGTACTACTGTCTTCACCCTAAGTAAGTGCTCCCAGTCTCTGGGTGATGTTCTCAGTTCCTCAGACTCACGAGCAAGGTGCTGTAAGAGCTGTCTTTTGCAATGAGCTATTTGGTCAGCATTAGCAAATATTTTTGGCTAGTAGTGACACAGGCCTGTAATCTTAGCAATCTGAGAGCAAGGCAGGAAGACTGTAATTTTGAACTCAGCCCAGATAATTTTGCAACTTAGTGAGATCATGTCTCAAAAATTAAAACCAAAAAAAAGAGGGACTAGAGGAATGGCTCAGTGGTTAAAGAGCTTGCCTAGCAAACACTAGGTCAAGCACTAAGTACCAAGTTCTTTTTCCCAGTACAACATAAGCCAGGTGTGGTGGAGTACGCCTGTAATCCCAGAATTTGGGAGGCTGAGACAGGAGGGTTGTGGTGAGTCCAAGGCCAGCCTGGGCCCAATAGCAAGTTCAGAACCAGCCTGGGTTGCAGAGTGAGACCCTGTCTCAAAAAAAAGGAAAGAAAGAAATTTGGGGGGCTAGGAGTAGAGCTCAGTGCTAAAGCCCAAAATTCAATCTCCAGTGCCATAAAAAATAATAAAATAAGGACTCATAATGCTGACTTTCTTTCATGCATAATGTTAGGAAACCTGCCCTTCCCAAGTACAAACACTGCTTCCACCTGAAAATTTTCAGACTTTAATTATAATGGATGCTTGGTCTTCATAGTACTTCTTTGAAAATGAACACAGAAATGCTCTTTTTCCAGTTACATTTATTTTAATTGATGAATAAAATAGCATCTATTAATTGTGCCTACCAGCTTGTGTTGAAATTGATATATGCTATGGGAAGTCATTACCTCACAAAATGTCATTTATTTTGGAAAGAGATCTCTTAAAATCTACTTTCTTCGAAATCTTCAAGAATATAACACATAGTAAGCTATATTCATGTTGTGCAATAGGTTTCTTGGGATTGTTCCTCCTGTTTGACTGAAATTTTGCGTCCTTTCATCAATACCATCTCTGGTCTTGTGTCATCTCTGGTTTTACACAGCAAATAGATCCTCCACCCACAGTCATGTGTCATGATGTGAGTTTCTCTTTATTCATGGCAAGCTGACATCGAAAACAAAAAACTTGTCAAAAACAAAAGAACCCTTTAATTTAAGATCATTTTTTCCATTTCTATTCTTCTTATATTGAATAGCCAATGTTATAATAATCAGTGACAAATTCTAGTCATAGTTTTGAGTGTCCTTGAGAAAAGTCAGCCCTGTCTTTCTTTCGTCTTCCTTCCTTCCTTCCTTCCTTCCTGGCTTCCTTCCTTCCTTCCTTCCTTCCTTCCTTCCTTCCCTCCCTCCCTTCTTTCTTTCTTTCTTTCTTTCTTTCTTTCTTTCTTTCTTTCTTTCTTTCTTTCTTGAGCTCCAATGGAGAAATGGAGGAATGACTAAAGTGTTATTCCCCAACTCACTGATCAGGAACCAGACACACACACACACACACACACACACACACCCTTTACAGCACTTGAGTCTTCCTTTATCGTTGAGGTGACAATTAAACAACTTGACTGCAGAAAGAATTTACGTCAAAATAATTCTGGGGACTTTGGCTGCACTGAGGAGGAAGCTTTAACCCTGCTGCTTCCTTCACAATAATGTGTGACATCTACACTAAATGTGTTTATACACTTGTGCTAAAATATTTTGACTTAATTCCAAAGGTCAACCAGATACATCAAGTCTTATCGCTAGTCCATTCACTGACCACAGTGCATCACTATTGGAAAGTTTCTTCCCCTTTAAAGGGCGTCATCCAGTTAGTATTAAGTTGTCATGTGCCTCTGACTTGGTCTAGTAGAAGTTTGCTGTTTTACAGAGATTCCCTGTGCTTGTGTGCAGGGCCATTTACCTTAAGAGCTGATATTTTAAGTAGAATAGGCTAGATGTGCTTCAGAAAAATTAAAAAACCACTTCTGGGCTCCTTACAATTCGGTGTGTGGGATGCAAAGAGTAGCTTATAGTCTCCTTGATTCTTGAAATCTGGTTCCAGCCGTATCAAAAAAGAATGCACCTAAAGATACAACAATGTTAGTGGTCATGTATGATTTATAATCTAGTTACAGAGACCTGAATCACAACCCTAGTTCTGTAGAAAACTCGATGGCACATAGTAAGCTATTTTATTTCTCCAAGATTCAGCTAGCTAATTTCTACAAGTCAAAAAATGTACTTTTGGTGATCACTGCTAAGATTGGGCACCTGAAAGTACAGGCAGGGTGCGACTAAGGGGAAAACATCGCTAAAAACAGAAGCAAAAATTGTTTGGTTAGCATTCCCAGTTGTTTATGGGCTGCCCTTTACACCACAGTGATGACTTCATTGTGTTTTCTGATTTCTTGGCTGTTGTTAGTAATGCTTAAATGTTTAAGATTTTGATGAGTGCTATTCTGTTGAACCGACTGAAGTAAAATCTCCTTGGGGGAAATGAATAAGAGTGATATGCACACGGGCAGACAAGGCCAGGGTTGCCAAGGTACTGCTTCCCTGTGGTAACATTCTTTGACTCAAATTGGAATAGAGATGGTGAATGGCCTAGCTCAGGAAGAGTCAGTGGCACAAGTGCACACACAATGGTGCCATGCTTAGCCAGACCTGGACCCAAGACTCAAATAGCAACTTCAGGGCAAAAAGGGTGGGTGGTTGGGCCTCATGCGTCTTTGGTCTTCAGAGGAATTTTTGCCACCATTAGCCATACATAAGTGACAAAAAGGACAACTATTTCCCTGGCCTATTATGTCTTCTGGCTTAAATATTCAGAGGTACGTGAGCTGTAGAGAGAATACTTACCACTTGTTGAGAGTTTGCTTTTTGATGATTGTTTGTTCAACTTGTTCAATAATAACATTCACTCTGTCCACTCTATAGCAAAGTTATATGAGATGTGCTAATTCCAATGCCAATCAAATTCATATTGATCAGGTAAAGGAGAATATTTTTTTCTAGTCTTAAACCCTGTGAGGGATGAATAGAATTTTTTTCATTCATAGAATAATATTTCCATTAGTATTTTAAGCTTCTACAGTGCTCCAAAATTCACCAATTGAATGAATTTGCATAAAAATATCTATCACCAGTGGGTGCAAAATTTTACTTTAAGTTGAAACAAAAGTAATTTTATTACTAAAAATATATGTTTCATATCTGTCCCCTTCTTCTATCAACATCACACCAAAAGCGTATTTGATCTATAGTTAAATTTGCTCTACAAATGCCTTAATAAAGTCTTAGCTAAAAATAATTAATTTTCATTGGAAAATCTTTCTTTATATGGCAATGATGTTCATATCCTAGGATAAGAAATAATTTTGATTTGGTTGTGAAAATTTCATTTGTTTAAGTCCAGAAATATTTTTTAAAAACTTTTTTTGCGGGATATAGAATAATAGATCTTTATTTAGAAAGAAAGGATAAACGTAAAATTCCCAGTATCTGAAAGGGATTGCTCCACACAGAGTCATTCGGATTTTTATACTTACATTATCTGCTGACTGAATTAATTCAAGGAGTTAAAGTTTAAATTCCTAAACTTTCTTTTGCTCAACTACCTAGACTGTTCCCCTTGACTGCATTTTTTTTTCATGCGATAGTTTGAATTCAAGAACAGATGATCATTTTCAATAAGTTTCTATGTGCACAAATGAGATTTTTTTCCAAAAGACTACAATTTCTTCAAGTCAAATGCAATTCAATATTTTGCTACCTTCCTTTAATAGCCTATCAATGGTCCACTTTCTTCATTTTCCTAGAAAAAATGAGAAGTAACCACAAAAGAACAGTGCTGGGGAGTAAATTTCTCCTTACATGGTGACAAAATTTTTGAGCCAGCCACCTTTCTTTTCTGTGCAATAACATCATACTTACATTGATACTTTCTACCAGAGAGATCTTCATTTTAGGAGGGCTGTCTTGGCAGGACATCTGTGGTTAGACTTGGCAAAATTAAACTTCTTAGAGGCAGTAATGGTCCTCAAAATCCTTAGTCATGTTCCTCACAATTCTTGAGATGTAGCTAAACATAGATTGAATTAAAGAGTATGCAAAATCCATTTCTCTATTACTGTCCAGACCATTACAGGCACTGGTGTTTGGGGTAAATTATATGCAGACTCTTATAGGGAGGATTTAAACAGCCTTAGTATGAAATTTAGGGGGAAACTGTCTCTACCTTCCCAAACTCATTCCCCAGTATTCATCAAATGAACATTTCAGTACGAGAAGTTCTAGGACATATCCCTTCCTTTTGGGAGGAAGGTAGGGTCCACTTGGGTCTCTATTACTTATACAGGCATGCATAGCTAATAAAATTCATGCCTTCCAAGCAGCTGTATTCTTTTCTGCCACACCATGTGAGAAGTAAAAGTACAACTGAAGGAGAAAGAATAGAAAATTAGATGCATGGGAATTCAAGAGTCTATCAAATACATTAAGTCCTATCAGGTACTCACATCTTGTAGGACCTGTACCAAGCAGCAATGCCTTCTTTCCAAGTGGCCTCTAGAAGTCACGCACTAATAGAAAGTTAATCTCCTGTGATAGGCAACAGCAGTGGCTTAAAATATTGTATTAAAAGCTATTCATCTGGATCTTCCTAGGAGGATATTTTGCCTCATATTTGAAGGCCTTCTCGATTTATCTCTGAGCACAAGGGAAACGGGAAGGAGGCCAACAGCTAATAACACTTGCTTTATTTTTCCTTTCCAATAAAGATGCCCCGAGTTTTCATTCTGACAGCTTAAAACAGAAACACAATCATTGAAAGGTCAAAGGATTTGCAGACACAATCCAAGGAGTTCCTGGTCCACGAGTAAATCACATCTGTGAGTTCTGTGATTCCCGGCAGACGGGATGGCCTAATAGATAGACTCTGTGGAAATTGCCAAGGAGGCCAGTTTGCAAGCCTTTCTCACCAAGGGGAAAATAGCAAAGGAGAGGTAGGACTTGAATTCCTGTTGCAATGTCGTAAATACCAAACTTGCAGAAGGTCAAAAGGCACAGCACATATGCTTTCCATAAATTAGGCTTTTTTTCTTTTTTCTTTCTTTTTTTTTGGAGAATGAACAGTTAGATTCAAACAATGAAGCTTTCAAATGACAAGAAGTGGGAACCTACTAAGGGTCAGTCGTAGGGAACCTGGTATTTGGAATCACCGCAAAGAATGTGGCTGTCACCATTGAATAAAAGAAGAGCAGGGGACAGGTAGCCTATGACTGCTATTCTTAGTGCTATTTATAACCCTTCTTGGCAGGTCTCCTGTCTCCCTGAAGGTTATAAAGGTCGAGGCAATTAGACACAAAAGTGAATTCCTAAACAGGTCTGAGAAATTGCCAGTCCCACAATTCATGGTGAAATAAAACAGGGTCATCACATATGGGTCTGTGCAGGAATAATGATGTTGATTTTTATAAGATGATTCTAGTTTGTAGTATGATTTGATTCATTTGATGATGTAGTCATGCAAGTCCTATGATCAGTTACTTATTAAGTTCCAAGGAACTGTGAATGGAAGTTTGGGATCAGTCCATCATTTCACTCTTACAGCAATCCATTGAACTGTGGATTTTCAGAGGAGCAAACATGAACTCAAAAGAGGGCTGATTCACTTGTGCAGAAAGGCAGTGTTGCTAGTAACTATACAAGTACTGATCCCTACATCACGCCTGTCAGAATCCAGTCTCAATTCTCTCAACTTGAAATCAGCAGGTCTTGATCTTCAAGGTGCGTAAGAATGAACTGATACAATAACACACAAATGGCTGGGAAGGAACTCGAGTTAAGTGACCTCTTAGGATTTGGGAAAAAGTGATTAGAATATTCTGCTTCAAAATACACTGTCATACTCTACTGTACATGGGGCATCTATGTCAAGCTGGGTAGCTCATCATGAGTGTTTATTTCTTCAGGATTGGTGATGTTCAGCCATATCAGCAAATTTGCACCCTAAAATCACAATGGCCGTCTTGAGAATTCATAATTTAAACTACCTTTTCTTGAGGGGGGTTAAAATCTATCAATATAGACCTTAGTGTCTTATAGTTACACCACAGTGTAATTTTTCTTTAACATCTTTCTTTCCAAAGTTATTAAAGATGTTAAGAGAAAAGGAAGATTCCTGAACCAGACTTTGCTCTACGAAGCCAAGAAATGAAGGTATTAGTCGTTTAATAAGATTCAGAATATGGAAGGAATAAAAGGGGGTGCTGAGGGCAGGGGTTCCACTGTGATGCCCGTGCGGCTCCAACTCTGTGTTATGTAGCTTTGATTTGTAACCAGCTGCTTCCATGGTTTCTCCAATTGGTCTCCGGTGGCCAAATCCGATCCGGCTCCTTCTTCCCCCCACCTCCTTGTTTTAAATGAGATCTGGTTTTACTTAGACGAATTAAATGTCACTATATTTGTTTCTGTGAATTGTTCCAGCAAAAATTACAGCATCTGTGTCTGACTTTAATGTCTGTAAGACTGTCTGCTTCTTTGGGCTATTTATAGCTGCCTTTTAAAAGGTCTAATAAATGCTTTTAGATTGCTGTTAGTTTGTTTTTTCTTTACAGAGCCCTGAAATTGGTACAGTTCAAAGAATCAACTGAAAATACCTGTTTTTCTTTCCGCAGAAAACACGCATGTTGATCATAAAATTTGGTAAATGTGAATACATAAAGAGAAAATACCATCACACCAAAACAAAAGGCCACAATTAATGTTTTATTGTTTGTCATTGCCCTTTCTAAGTGCCGATGTATGTTTAAAATTTAAAAAAATCATATTGCTCAGCTATTTTGTAGTCCTGTTAGTATTCACAGTAAGCAACATGCTTTGAATTGTTTCTATAATTCCTCAACTTTATCACTTAGGATGGTCATAAAATAATTATATGATTATACCATTCCGTATAAACCAATCCCACATTTATTAGATGGTTAGCTTATAGCCAGATGTTTTTTTCCTACAAATAGTCCTCCAATGTGGTCAGGGATTTGGACTCATTCATGGTAGATTTCTCAGGATAATTTTTTTCTTTTTCTTTTCTTTCCTTTTTTTCTTTTTATTTAACAGAGTCTTTCTTTTTTTTTTTGTAGTCTAGTAGTCCAGGCTGGTCTAGAACTCACCACATCAACCACGCTGGCTTAGAACTCATGGCAATCCTCTTGTGTCAGCATCCTAAGGGTTAGGACTATCGTAGTGACCCACCATGCCCAGCTCATGCTGGAGAATTGAACTCAGAGCCTTCCACTTGGTAGGCAAGTGCTTGAATCTCTGTGCCATTTCTCCAGGCATCTCAGAATAAATTTTTATAAGCAGTGTTGGTAGCATATACCAAAATATTGGAACATTATCATATATAACTGACATTCAGAAGTAGTGAAGGTAACATATGCTACATGTATTTGAATATGTCTTTAAAATGATAGCACAGGCCTATAATCCCAGCAAGGTGGGATGTTGAGGCAGGAAGGCCACAAGTTTGAGTCCCGCCTGGGCAACTTAGCAACTTAGTGAGGTCCCATCTGAAAATCCAAAATAAAAAATGAGATGAGGTTGGGAAACACAAGAACAAAAGACAATAAAAAGGGTAATTTAATAATAATATAAATTAGTATGAGTGGGTTAATTTCTATTATTAAAATTCAATTGTAAATTTAGCAGAATCAATTTTAGTGCCAGGCATAATTTTTTTAAACTTCTGATTCCTAGAGAGTTCTACAGCATAATGACATGTAATTATTATACTGAAATCTATTGAAATTTACTCAAGAATACACACACACACACACACACACACACACACACACACACACACACTAGTGATACCTACATCCTATGAATTGGGTCAGCTGCTTTTGATATAGTAGTAAATAAGACAAGTATGATTCTTCTTTTTTGGGGGGAGGGGGTGGGGAGACACAGTCTCACTCTGTAGCCCGGACTGTTCCTGAACTCGCTATGGAGCCCAGGCTGGCTTTGGACTCACCACAATCCTCCTGCCTCAGCCTCCTGAGTCTGGGATTACAGGCATGCACCACCGAGCCAGGCTTATGTGGGTCGGTGGAATCAAACTCGAGTACTTCACACTTGAAGTAGCCCTTGTTAGGTTCTTTAACCACTGAGCCATTCCTTCAGTTTTTTTCTTTCTCTTTCTTTCTTTCTTTCTTTCTTTCTTCCTTCCTTCCTTCCTTCCTTCCTTCCTTCCTTCCTTTCTTTCTTTCTATGTCTCACAATGTTGAAGAGTGAGATGGCTAATGAAATTAGGCAAGGCTTAGAGTAACAAGTCTTTATTTAGAAACAAAATATAGAGGGGGAAAAAAGCTCCCCACTCTCGGGGAGAGAGTCCCTGGTGGGCTGCCCCAGTGTGACTTTTCACACAGAACTTGCAACCCATCCCCTGAAGCAATCAATCCATCAACGCATCAATAAACCCATCAGTCCTAGAATTTGGCAAACTTTCCTGTCACCCAATCAAAAGAGGAAAGCTAATATTCAAGATGGTAAACATTGTCGACTTTGAGGACCATGTGGTCTCTGTTACAAGTTATTCAAGTTCACGTTATGCCGTGGACAGGGGCCTCTGAAACAAACAAATGGCAGGCAGAGTATCTCGAGAAAAAATTGTGCACATGTCTGCATCCTGTGCGCCGGTCGTCACAGGGAAGAGGGATATCGGAGAACAGCCGGTGAGGTTTGGTGGCTTACGCAATCTATTCAGAGGGGAGAAGAAGGACCTGGGATGCGTGTGGTAGGGAACAGTAGGTGACATCGAGAAATAGTGAAGGACCCTTAAAAAATGGGTAGCCATCTGTGACAAAGCTCCCGAGTATGGTATGGGCTTAAGAGACGCCGTTCCTGTGAGATGAGTTAATCTTTAGTTGTTGAAAGAAAAATCTTCCTTGGTGGGAGAACAAAGCTCAATATGGATTTCATTGCTATCGTCCACGGGCAGATTTGAGGACCCAGCAAAGGCACCTTTATCCAGTCCCACAGGTTCCCTCAGTTCATGTTAATCAGCATTTCAATGTGGCATATTTTGGGGTAACATTTCCTCAAGTTCTTCTGTGACAATGTGTAACCGCTAATGATGTATAAACCGTAGTCAAATGGTGTTCCAATTAAACTTTATTTAGAAAGGAAATAAGGATTCATATTTGGCTGTAGTTTTCTGACTCCTGTGTTTGAGAAAAGGAAGAGAGCTACGGGCTCTGTGTTTCACAGAAGGTCATGGGAGCTGTGGGAGATCTGTAGGTAGACGGGTAGAAATCAGAGGATGTAATATCCATTATGCAAAGTGCTTTAATTGCACTGAAAGCTCAGGGGAGAGTAATTAGCTTTATCTCATTGTTTGTTTGCTTGCAGTGCTAGTATCAAACCCACGGCTTCATGCATGTTAGACCAAAGCTCCACAG
Organism: Ctenodactylus gundi; assembly: GCA_004027205.1. Lineage (NCBI taxonomy): Eukaryota > Metazoa > Chordata > Mammalia > Rodentia > Ctenodactylidae > Ctenodactylus > Ctenodactylus gundi. The sequence continues at coordinate 1,345,271 of PVKB01000029.1, forward strand.
CTGAAGTGTACCTTTAGGTCAGACATTACAGGGGTTTAATGCTTTTGTTTTCTTTTTAAAATGAAAAAAAAAATGAAGCAAAAAATAAAGTAGAGGAGCAGATAGAAAGATTTTGCTGCTCCATTGAGAACATGATGGCTTTAATAGCAGGGTGGAACAATTAGGCCCCTACCTTGAAGGTCATTCCGTATACTAAGACCTGCTGACAGTTTGCAAAGTAGGAATAAAGGGGAGTTATTAGGCCATAGAAAATACTTTTAAACAGTTCATTAAGTTGAATTTTAACTTGTTGTTGTCATTACTCTTCAAGCAAAAAATGATTATCATTGGTTAACAGAAGCAGAAGGAAATTTTGAAAAAATGCTACATGGCCAATAGCATCACAGGAATAGAGAGAGAGAGAGAGAGAGAGAGAGAGAGAGAGAGAGAGAGAGAGCACATGCACAAAACTAGGCAGAATAGGAATGCTTTCTTAGGGAGAGCTGTGCCTCCTCGGACACCTAGGTATATGTTCCACTTCCCCATGAGCTTCCTCACTCATCGTGCTCCCCTGAAATAACAACATTCAACAGTTTTGGGCGATTTCTTCAAGAGTCAGTCTTGATTGTGCAGTTCTGATTAGTTACTTGCAGGTCATATTATCCTGATTCAGATGCAAGAAAAAGAAACGATCTAGTGACCGGTAGCTCCTGCCAAATCCAGCGGCATCGTCCCAATACCCACCGCAGTCATCTCTTACCCGATTTTTGAAGTAGCTTCCAGGTTTACCTCCCCCTTGTCTGTTTTTATTTTTGTGCCCAGTATCCCATTGGACAGCCAAGTCCCCAGGTAAATTAGCTCAAAGCTTTCATGTTTTTGGAAGAAAGACCCAAAATGTTAGTTTTACCTAGAACATCTTGTATCGGGCCTAGTGATGCTGGCTTGTAATTTCAGCATTCCGGGAAGCTCAGGCAAGAGGATCATGAGTCTTGGGCCCAGCCCAGCCCGGGCAACATAATCATTTAGCAAGACCCAGTCTCAAGATAACATTTTTAAAAAATGGGCTGGGGATGTATCTCAGTATGAAGGCCCTGGGTTTCATCTCCAATACCGAAGAGAGAGAGAGAGAAAGAGAGAGAGAGAGAAAATTTAATTTTTTATTTTCACTCTTGCTGGCCTCACTCTCTCTGCCCGCTCCTTCTGCCCACATTCAGTTCTTTGAACAGCTTACCTTATGCACCCTTGAGTCACAGAGCTTGGATAAATATTTATTTCTCTGGCTGGGAAATCTTTTTCTTTTTTTCTCTTTTATTTGGCCCCTATTCATCTCTCCTATCGAAGCTTGAGCATCCTTTTCTCTCAGACTAGATGAGAACCCAGTATGATAAGCTATCAGAGGAGAGTTGTTTATTCAGGCTAAAGGTAAAAGAGGACTACCAAAAAAAAGTTTCCAAGGTACTAGCTTTTTTTGTCTTCTACATTCTATCATTTATTTTACACACACACACACACACACACACACACACACACACACACACACACACTAGTCTCAGGTAAGCTGACTATGTGGCCTTGTTTTTAAAGAACTGCAACCGTGCTGAAAGATATTTTGTGAGATGATGGTATTTCGCAGCTAAGATATAGTAGAACCAGAAGCACACTCTTCAGGCTCCATATGCCCGCCCTTTGTCACCTGTCACTTACTCCATGTCCTGGAGCTTAGACTGCACCCCCGCTAGCAAGGGGTCCATCTTTCGGGTGTAGAAGGGCTGCTGTTGTATCACAGAGGCCACAGGTGGGTTAAAAGACAAGCTGTTACGTAAGCCAGGTGAAACCAGAGGTGACATCAGGACAGCCGAGCCTGACGATAAAAGGTAGGTCCATTCCCGTAATGCTGGGTTCTCAAAATTAGCTTAGAACAAGGGACACAGTAGCCAAATTACACCTATAAATAGTGAGAGCCCTAACAACCAGATAGCGACTGCGTCTGACACAAGCAAAATAGGACAGGGAACCACATCTGAGCTGGGAGGATTTTTCCCTGAGGCTGGGTGCGAAGAACCTCACTACCAACTTGGATGCCAGGCCCTGAGCCACGCCTTGCCCGACGCCCCTGGTCAAAGGCAACCTCTCTCTTGGCTCCCCACCCTTCTGAGCTTTGGTGCCTTATTTTGCTTTCTCTGCTGTAGTATCTTGCAGTTTATCTCATTTGATTTATTTTGATTGATTTGTTTACTGATGTGCACCAGCTCCGAAATACATACCCCAAAATGATGGGGCTCTTTTCTCCAGGGCCTGAAAGTGGGTGGGCCTGGCCACTATTGGGGATTCAGTTTTAAAAAGTGAATTCTAAAACAGGACAAAGTATGAGTCAGGTGTGCTGGCTTGGGACCTGTAATCCCGGCTACTCAAGAGGCTGAGGCAGGAGTATTACAAGTTGGAGGCCAGCCTGTATAACTTCATGAGATCTTGTCTCAAAAAATAAAATAAAAAGGCTATGATTGTTGGTTGTAGCTCAGTGGTAGAGTGAAACACACCAAACAAACAAACAAAAATAATAATAAATAATCTGGTAGGGAATTTAGAGTCATGGGTGGAAATCTTGAAAACTCAAAGAAGATGGAATTGTGTCTTTTAAAGGAACATAGGATTAGAGATTTAACTTCTCCACCACTCCAGATCTAGCTCATAGTATCATGTAAGCAACCTGGGCCAGCATCCAACAGAGACTGGGAGTATCAGCCTTGTTTTCAAGATAAGAACAAGAAAAACCATCAGAAGCATCTTAGGCAAGCATGTGCACACAGTGGAAGACAAAGCCTAGTGAGCTAATCACCTGGTGGGTTTCTTTAACCTGCTGATTTTGCTAAGCCCGTCAATGCCTTACTTCCTTTACATGAATCCTTGGAAAATAACAATGGAATTCTTGAACCAACTTGGATCTCTCTCTCTCTCTCTCTCTCCGTGTGTGTGTGTGTGTGTGTGTGTGTGTGTGTGTGTGTGTGGTCTCTGGGCTTCAAATAACAGGAGAGGGTTGGGGAGCACAAAGAAATGGCATGATGGCTTAGCGGTAGGACACATTAGCATCACCTCTAAAATTAACAAGACATATGAACTTAGGAGTCACGTACTATCTGCCTGTTTACCCTCATGTCTTGCTGGTGAAAAATCTTTCAGAAATCATTGTAACAACTGCTCAGAGAAGGAAACTGAGTCCTCCCAGGATTCAGATTCACACAATAATTTTAGAACATCAGTTATATGCTTGTCATAGTAAATGGTGTTTTCCTATCTGTTATTCCATTCAAAACTCTCAGTACCTCTGTGATGTTAAGTCTTGTACCCATGTATTATGAATGAATACATTGATCTCAGAGAAAAGCCACCTATACAAAGTGTTCAGAAAGCTGAGGACAAATCTGGAAGTGAAAAACTACCTTCTAATTCAGTATTTCTACATAATATAAAAAATCACTTTCTTGCAGAGCACTAAGATTAACATAGTTTGATTTTAAGACAGATTATACAAAGTATATTGTGTGTGTGTACATATATATATATATTTGACAGGGTCTTATGTCTGTTTCTGAACATGCTACGAAGCTAAGACTGGCCTTGAACTTGTGGTAATCCCCTTGCCTCAGTCTCCTAAGTGCTGGGATTACAGGTGTATGCCACCACACCCAAGTTATGCAGTGCAGGTGGACTGAACTCAGGGCCTTACACCTGCTAGCCAAGTGCTGCAACCACTGTGCTATTCCTTTAGTGCCTGAAATTATTATTTCTAGTACTTTGTTACAACTGATTTTACTTCACACTTAATAATTGTATGTATTTATATTATTTAGTGCGATATTTTAGTATACATATATGACGTGTGCAAAGCAAATTGCCTTTGATACACTCTGGACATCTGAAAAGTAGAAAAATAAAATCCCAGTCTTCAAATTCCTACCTGTTTGTAAGTGTAGCAGCAGTTTGGGCGAAACAGCGTTTATAATGAGGGAGTAGAGAAAAACTCGATCTCAGAATATTGTCACTAGCAATGCACTCGTACTGGGTGCCTACTCTCGGCTCCAGCCTGTAGCCTAGGCAATAACCTGTAATAGCTTAGCATCTTCTTTTTATAATATACTGGAGCGTGGTTCCCTTAAGTAGACTCAGGAGAGAAAATTGTAAAAGTATAATCAGGAAATACAAAAGCTCTCATCCCAGAGGCCTCCAGTTAGGGCTGAGAGAAAAAGGGGCTAGGATGGAGGAGAGGACAGAAGGGGAAAGGACAGTTGAAGGTCACCTGACTGTCCCTGGAGGTAAGAGCAGCCGAAAAGGGAAGGTAACAGTGGCACGGGTTTGTCAACAAGAGAGGCACTGTTCAAAACCAGGGAATCAAGAGAGATTTGAAGAAAGTAGGAGCAATATCTAACTGGTTTGGGGTGCAGCGCGAGTTTAGGAGTGGATGGAAAACTCCATTTGAGGATGTCTGCCTATCTTAGCAAGAATCCCAGGCAGGACGCTAAGGCATCATTCCAAGGCAAGGAGCTGTAGAACAGGTTTTAGACACAGTAGAAAATGAGTCTCTATTTTTAGGGGTTTGTCCTAAGGTAACACCCCTTCTCTTTCTTCTTCAGCGACCAGAGCCCACCCACATGTGCCACCTGATGGTCTTTGCTCTTACCCTGATTTCTTAGTCCTGCCCTGTCCCGAGGTTTCCCACTCCAAACTCGCCCCAAAGGCAGTCACCTGCATGGAGAATGAGGCCACCTTTTCTACTGGCTACCCGTCAGCTCTCACATTGCCACCCAAACTTATCTAATAGTTGCCAAAAAAGTAACATGATTACAGGTGACTCAGATGTTAACTGCCCTACTTTCCTCATGTGGTAAAGACAGTACTTGTTAACCACGAAGGACACAGACATTAATAACTGGCTGCCACCAAAACCAGCTTGGACCATTGGTACGGCACATCTCAAATTATCCAAGATAGACGATGATTAACGTTCACATAGGTAGGTTAAGTAGAGGCTACAAACACTGTAGAACTTTATCGTCAAGGTGACACAGTTTGCAGAGTCTTCTCCATCCTGCTGTTACCTCAACGTGGTAATGAAAGGCTTCCCTTTGAAGAACCAAGTGGCTGACTCTGACATGAATTGGCAAAAGAGCAGAGAAACTCCTTAAAACATTCATGAGTCGGAGGCAATTTTTGTGCTGAAAAACAGGGTCGAGTACCCCGGGTGCTCGTTTGTTTTGCTGGAAATGTTCCTTGTCCTGTTTATGTCTCATCTGAAATGTGACGAAATAGTACATTTTTCTTGAATCCATACAGAGACCTAGAAAGGTGAGGCCGAAAAGCGTATCCCAACCAGACAAAGTAAGTTAAAAACACTTTTTAAAAGACTGGTATGTGATACAAAGGAACAAGATAAGAAAAACATAGCTACTGGGATTCGGTTAGCTGACCCCTGTGACTTAGTCTCCAACAGCTCTCTCCATGGCGCAAAGTTAAGTCAGAGTTCTTCCCGGTTCTTTTTGGAGTGTCTAGATAGGTTTATCAGCTTGGGTGGCATTCTGAGGATTTACCATTGTCACTGTGTCTTGGCTGATATTCGAGCTCCATCTTTAAATGAATCCATGCAGGAAATCCCAGTGCCTTTTCTACCACTGTCTTTCATTATCTGGCAAAATGTACTTTCTTCGTATTCAGCATTTAGCTGTAGATTTTGCATTCTATAATTTTTGTAATTTAACTTGATCTATATTTTTATTCCCAGCTTGAAAACAGGAGTCAGGCTCCCCATGAAACATACCTACTATTTGTTTCTGTAGGGCAACATACAAAACTCAGCACAAAAGTTGGAAGATGGCAAAGGAATGCTTTTCCACAAAGGGCTCGATAGAACAGTGGCCAGGTGACTGTGTAGGGGCTAAGGCAATTTTAGGGCTGAGTTTTAATTCTAAGAAACACAAGTGTAAAGTTTGGGATTCTAGTCAACTCTCTAGAAATTAATAAACATTTATTTTAGCTATCAATTTTGGGAAAAAACCGACCTCTATAAACTTGTTTGCTAAGGAACAGGTAAGATTGAGTAGGATTACTTCGGTTATATATCACTAGGTTGGCTATTTGTCTTAAAAATTCATCATTTATATGGTTGTAGATTCAAAGAATAGATGACTAAAGTTACGAACTCCCACTGAGTTCCTTTTATTTTTCTGTAAGTTGATATGAATGACCGTAACAATGAAACTCATTAGCAGATACGGTGAGTTTGAGCAGAAATTTCAGTCATTAACTTATTACCTCTGAAATTCTCATGTTTTTTTAGCAATACATTTTCCACAAACTCAAATTTGCTCATTTGCAACTTTTGTTTATTGGAAATCCATTGGCTGATCTCCAAATGCTGAAAGGTGTTTTAAAAGTTGCTTGTGTATGACAATTGCAGGCACTATTGGACTCTGCAGTGATGCCAACTGGAAGCTATTTCAAATTAAATGTTTTTTTTCTATTGGTAGCAAAAAAAAAAAAAATCAGAGTCACACAGTAGCTGTTGATTTTTGAACTCTGTTTTCTAACTCCCCGCCTGATGTGTAGTTTCCTTTATAGGATTGAGATGGAAACATTTAACAAGAAAGCGACTCTATCAGCAAATCTGCTCTTTAACTAAAAATTATATGGTCCTTTGATGATAATGAATCCCATTCTCATAGCTTAAGAGGAGAGATCGAGAATCTCATAGTTTCTTCTGTTTTAGAGTTTCACTTGATGACTAATCAAGTAAGAACCACCAAGAACCAGTAAGTGTCAGGTGTCATCGATGAAGTTGGTGGGGAATACTTTTCATTCTACTTTCCAGTAAGCATTTTGGTAGGCCTGGGTCATGTCTTAGAATTACATAATCATCTGCTCCAGAACAGTTACTCCACAGGTCAAGGAGAAGATGTCACCACTTGAAGTAGATCAGAAGGGTGGGCGGGCAAAGCGGTCATCGGCAGGCAGGTGAACAGAGAGGAGTCCATCCGTCGCTGTACAAGATTTCAGACTGTAAGCGAAGCCCAACCTTGTAAGTGGTCCATTGAACAAAGAGTCTATTGTAATGTGGGACTTGTCCCTGGAGGAGAAAAATGATTCTTTTTCGCTGGGAGGGGAGAATTTAACTCTTTGTGCTGCCCTTCTACAGCAGGAAAGGTGCAAAGTAAGTACTTAGTGATCAAATGTAGTTCCAAGGATGTCAGTGGGGATAACAGCGCTCCTTTTTGTTACATTTTCTGTGTAACAGAGCAGCGTCGGCCTCTTGTGTTTCCTGCTACCCAACCTTTCTCCCATTTAGCACAGGTAGAATATGTAGTATACATGTTCTAATAATTACTAGACCTCTAAAACTGACATATTCCTATCTCTCTCTCTGGCTGTAGTCTATCATTAGCTCAAAGACATTTTTGTACGAAATGCATCATTCACATGGTTGGAGATTCAAAGAATAGACAAATAATATTATGAACCCAGACAGGGTCCCCCTTATCTCTATCCCTGTCTCACTTTCTGTCACATGAAAGTAACAAAGCAGTTTTTTCTATGTGCTTTTAGATTAGTTTTAGACACAAGCTGGAAAACCCAATGGCCTATATACTATGATCACTAAAATTAATAAAAACTATATATTCTGCTTTGTGCTTAAAGACTGAATATAAAAGGAGAGAAATCATGTTGCCTAGTGGTGGCCGCAGGGGCATCAGAAAAACACTGAGTGGCTGGTCACAAGGGTCCAGTTTTGTTGTTGAATGTTCCCTTTAAGAGTGAAACAAGATTAGCAACTTTGGCAAATTTTCGACTTCTATTCAGAAGGAAAGATAAGAGCTGCCAGTGTCAAAAAAAGAAGAAAAAAGAAAGAAAAGAAAAGAAAGGATGGATGCTATGCGACAAAGGAAGAAGCAACTTAATACCTTACTGAAAACTGAAATCTAAACAGAGTGATACCAACTCCTCTGGGGTTAAACAAGATTTTTTTTTTCCCAACCAAGACACTAAGGGTGGAGCTAGGAAAGAAAGAGTTTGATCTCAAGTACAAGCCCCTCGTCGGTTTTCCTCTGCCCTGGAAAATACACAAGGAGAAAGCCTTATGTGGAAGAGGAATCAACAGGTGTTGCAGGTGAGGAACTCATCGCTACGACGCGTAGTTCCCTCTATAGGACGGTGTAAGTTTTGTACTTAGAGAATGTGGAAACTCTTTATTGCCTCCTTTTTTTTTTTCAATTTGCCTTTCTTTAAGGAAAATGATTTGACTTACATAATTGGGAAGCTTGTAAGATTGCTAGACCAATATTTGAATTATATTCTCCCTTCGCATGTCACGATGATTTTGTTTTCTAGCTGTCCTCTCGCAAGAAGCGTCTACACAAATAAAGCAAATGTACTCTGCATCAGGTCAGAAGACTGCAGGCACCATTTGAGATAATCACAGTTTTTACTCAAGCCTTATGCATATCTGAAAATGTTATTTTCTCTAATTGCATATTTCGTTCCTGTAATGACCGAATTGAATGCTTTAAAAAAATTGAGAAATCAATACTGAGTACTTCTATGGTTCAAACAAAGTCTTGGGTATATTTTAGAGGGCATAAAATTGCTCCAAACTCGGCAAGGTAAGACGAAGATGGAAATTGAAAAAGCTAAAGTGTGTTCTGTTTTGTTTGTTTGTCTTAGGCTTTTACTGAAAACTCAAATCAAGAACTAGCACCACGCCTAGAACTCTTCTTGCGACAAGACTCACCTGAATGCCCTAAGGACGCAAGAGAGAATGAGCTACTACGGCAGCAGCTATCGGATTGTCGACGTGGACCCCAAGTACCCAGGCTACGCCCCAGAGCACGCTATAGCTGAGAAGAGAAGAGCGAGAAGACGTCTGCTTCACAAAGATGGCAGCTGCAACGTGTACTTCAAGCACATTTTTGGAGAATGGGGAAGCTACGTGGTTGACATTTTCACCACTCTCGTGGACACCCAGTGGCGCCATATGTTTGTGATATTTTCTTTGTCCTACGTTCTCTCCTGGTTGACCTTTGGCTCCATCTTTTGGCTCATAGCCTTTCACCACGGAGATCTGTCAAATGATCCAGACGTCACGCCTTGTGTGGACAACGTCCACTCGTTCACGGCAGCATTTCTGTTCTCCCTTGAGACCCAGACCACCATCGGGTACGGTTACCGGTGCGTCACTGAAGAGTGTCCCACGGCGGTGCTCATGGTGATTCTGCAGTCCATCTTGAGCTGCATCATCAATACCTTCATCATCGGGGCAGCCTTGGCTAAGATGGCAACGGCTCGGAAGAGGGCCCAAACCATCCGCTTCAGCTATTTTGCCCTCATAGGCATGAGAGATGGAAAGCTTTGCCTCATGTGGCGCATTGGCGATTTCCGACCGAACCACGTAGTGGAGGGAACGGTTAGAGCCCAACTTCTTCGCTACACAGAAGACAGCGAAGGACGGATGACGATGGCATTTAAGGACCTCAGGTTAGTCAACGACCAGATCATCCTGGTGACTCCAGTAACTATTGTTCATGAAATTGACCACGAGAGTCCCCTGTATGCCCTTGACCGCAAAGCAGTGGCCAAAGATAATTTTGAGATTTTAGTAACATTTATCTATACTGGTGACTCGACTGGGACATCTCACCAATCTAGAAGTTCCTATGTTCCCCGGGAGATTCTCTGGGGTCATAGGTTTAATGATGTCTTGGAAGTCAAGAGGAAGTATTACAAAGTGAATTGCCTAGAGTTTGAGGGAAGTGTGGAAGTCTATGCTCCCTTTTGCAGTGCCAAGCAATTGGACTGGAAAGACCAGCAACTCCACAGCATGGAGAAAGCACCACCCGTCCAGGGATCCTGCACATCAGACACCAACATCAGACGAAGGTCATTTAGCGCAGTTGCCATTGTTAGCAGCTGTGAAAACCCCGAGGAGAGAGCCACTTCGGCCTCGGACGAGTGTAAGGAAGTACCATATCAGAAAGCTTTCCTGACTTTAAATAGAATTTCTATAGAATCCCAGATGTAGTCCTACCATGCAAGGAGGGCCACCACCTGGTCATTTTCTCCTCCAGCCAATCGTCTTACGGCAAGTAGTAGAAAACATGGCCCTCATCCTTGGTTCAGTGACATTGTGGGACGATGGTAGTAGGTAGAGTAAGTTAAACTTGGCAAAGGATGATCTGAAACCTCCATCATTTTCCATTAGTAATTTTTTTCTAGCAAGCTTCGTATCAGGAAAGCTATTAAGAAGTCTAATTTGCTAAGTTTCATCTCCTTTTATTAACTTACATAGTTGAGTCTTCAGTGGAAGGTGCAATATTGAGTAATGCGGAATAAAGACAAGATGCTATAATGCAATTTAGGAAGACTGGTAAGTTAGGATGAGTAATAAGTTTCTAAATCTATAAAAATTAAAAATAGAACACGATTCCTTATGATTTTCTATACAGCATAACATTTAACCAAGACATTACCAAATGTTCACTCTGCGCTGTCACATTGAGATGTGTTACTCTGGCACAAATTGGTAGTCTAAGTGACTGTATTTGTAAAAATGTCTTGGTATTAACAAGGAGAGAGAGTGATTCTAAGATATTGTAATGCCATCAATTCAGAGAGTTTTTCTCCTGCCGCTTGTCCAGGTCATGATTAGTTAATTAGTTAATACCGGAAGTTCTTTTTTCTTTCTTTCTCTAAATTATGGCAAAAATGTTGGTATCATTAATTCGAAGAATATTTCTTACGTACTTTGATTGATGCCACAAAATAAGAAACAGAAATGAGGTAGCAATGACCTGCCAGGGTTCTCTCTCCAGGTGCCGTCCTGTGTGTGCCCCCACCTTTTCAAGGCCGGTGGTGGGGAACCAGGATGGTAGAGATAGGATGGAAACTTCCTTAGACAGAATGGTTGCCACGTTGGCTGCTATCCCACAGAAAGAACATTTTATTTGAACAGAATGGGGAAGACAGAGAATAGTTATTTGTGCTTCTTGTTGAATTCACCTTACGCGACATAAGTAGATCAAGTTGGGGGTTTTAAGAAGTTCTGTTGTTGAACATGGAACAATCATTTAAGTGGATGATTTTGTGGAAAAAAATTGAAAAACAAAAACAGATGATCTTAATGTATACTAAATAAATCATCTGAACACTTGGGGGTGTTTAAATTTTAGGATGGTAGATAAATTTGTAAGCTCCAGTTTCTTGTTATAGATGTTAAATCACAACTAAGCACAAACCCAAATACATTTGATTGGAGTCACTTTAAACTTTCTAAGTTGAAGAGTTACTAGCTACACTCAGATGTATTTATGAGGGGGGGGGAGGGAGAGAGAGAATGTTTTCTGTTGTTGATGAGCTGGCAATAGTATATATATTTCAGTTTTTGCTTTGTTTAAATATGCATATGTAGACATATAGGTTTCTCAATTTTCCGGAAAATCTCTCTCTCTCTCTCTCTCTCTCTCTCTGCCTGTCTCTAAATTAAACTACACAAATAAACTGAACCTAATCATCTAATCCAAAATTATCAAGACAAAATACATAGATATGTCAACTACTTTCTTTTCTTCCCTCCTAGAAATTATGTCATTACTTTCTAAATGCATATATACAGATCTCTCATTCCTGTTATCCTATAAATAGGAGATCTGTTCAGGTAATCAGTTGCAAAACCATCCCAAACTTTCATATCAGAATCTGAACAAATGCACTCTTTTATTTTTCTTCTTGGTCTTGGTTCAGTAGCATAAATTTTACGTTTAAAACCACACACACATCGTAGTCTTGGATTTTGTTACCACAATTCTTTGACCAAATTAGAGCACCCTACTCTCCAACGTAGAAGGCAATCACCAGAACAATGACCAAGATTTCTTTCCTTCCTAATTCTAGTGCGTTTCACCTGTGTCTAGTTTCATTTCCCTGTGCTTTGCTTCCTGGATGCTGTCTCTAACGGTTCTTGTTTTGACAGCCTCAGAATGGGGACATCGATGTTTGATTAGACACCTTCTGTTGTGCTGTGTTCCACAGACAAATCCGTGTACACCAGATAGAACAGAAAATCAACGTCACTTGGAATACCTATTTCTGAAATTCTGTGTTGATTTACAATGTATGCTGAAATCCCCAGAGAGTTGCTTAACAATAAAAATCTTCAAGTAATGCCCAGGAGTGCGCGCATATACCTTTGTTGCTTGCAGTATAAACTATTATTTGCTCAGAAGAATGTTTGCTGCTCCGTGTGATTAGAAAAGAATCAGCTCTGTAAACCGTTTTTATGGCTTTCAACAGCTTGTAGAACAGCCATATCTGAAATAACAATTAACTGTTTCTTTAAGTGTTACACAAAGGCTATGAGCCAAGTGGCATTTTTTTTTTTTTTTGCTTTAAATGATCTGTCAATGATGAGAAGCCTGTTAATATTTTTTCCCTCATGCCTTCTATTTTCTCCCTGGAAAGGAATTTATTCATTGGAGCTAATTACACTCAACACAAATTGTGGCATCAAAACATTGCTCAACTGTGGGCTCTAGGCTGTGACCAGCACTCCAGAGAAGTATGTGAGCCCGGAGACGAGGAAATGCTTTTTCTCTATGCTACCAATTCACCAACGCTACCAGGTGCACTACACAAATATACTTAGTCTTCTTCTAACTGGGGCAGCAACATTCTCAGATGTAAAAGGAAAAAATAAATGTAAGTTTGCTTCCAGCCTCTCCTGCAACTGGGACACATGGTGTGGTTACATGGTATCTTTATGACCCACGTGATAGTAGCACTGATCTCTCTATGGGGCTTGTAAAGAGCTCTTGTAGCCAGGTGAGGCGGTACAGGACTGTAATCCCTGTACTCTGGGAGGCTGAGGCAGAAGGATTACAAGTTCGAATCCAGCCTGTGCAAATTAGTGATTTCAGGAAACTTTTGTCTCAACATAAAAATTTAAAAAAGAAAGATGCTGTGATATAGTTCAAGGTGAATATGCCGGGTTGGATTCCCAGTACTAAAAACAAATTAAATTGAATTTGAAAAGCTCTATTGTAAGAGCTGACTTGGCTGGTTCATATCCTTTCTTCCCCCTGTTCAGGGTTTCCTCACCTGACCTCAGGTTCGGTCACGGACACACACATAGCCATATTGTAAGAGTCACACGGAGCTTGGTTCTTACAAGGGAGGTGGAAAGGCAGGAGAGACTGCTTCTCTAGAATGTGTATCTCTAGGCTTCATTTGCATAAATGAAAATCTGATTTTCAACAGTCACAGTGAGCAACATGCCCGAGATGATTACTTAGAAAATTGGTGTGCAGTTTAACTCCGGCGTGGACGGGGCATATGATGGACTTGGTCACGACGCAAACAACGCATATTCTGCAGAGTTGAGGAAATGGCCTATTATCATAAAACAGACGTGAAGGAATTGCTGTGGGCCTGGAAATCCCTCTGAGACCCTGGTGGCTGAAAGACCTTGATGAAAGGATTGAACAGGCTTCTGTCGGACTGTCCTTTGTCTTCTGCACGAAGGAATTACCTAAATACAGGGCTATAATGGGACTTTCGCAGAGCTAATGACCTAACAGCAACAAAGGCCCCAGGAACTGGACAGCTTGGGGAATAAAACCAAAACAAAACAAAACAAAACATACCCCCCTCTACCCATAGAGACCTAACATGTTCTAGCCAGACCAGACTGCACCCATCTTGGGGGACTTTCACTGCATAGCATTGAAGTTGTAGCTTTGCAATTTAACATTTTGTTTTGTAAATTTAATTTTTTTGTAAATAGCCTTGCTTTTTTATTGCTTCTTTTCTTTTCTTTTTTTGTGACAGTGAGGGCTGAGCCCAACGCCTCCATACTGAGCGACTTCTCCAAACCACTCTCTTTTTATTTTATTTTCTTTATTTTTCTTTTGAGAGAAGATTTTACTAAGTCACTAAACTACCCAGTCTTGGCTTGAGCTCCCAGTCCTCCTGCCTCAGCCTCCCAGAGTGCTAGCCTAGGCTGTTGGGCCCAGCTGCCTTGGATTTGTGCTTTGAATATTTCTATTGCTTATTTCTGAGCCAATGGCTGGGATATGCGTATAGGAGATCCTATATAGATCATTCCTATCTTTGTGTAGAGACACCAAATTCTACCCAGTCTCAAATAGGCTATTGGTGTCATCCACTGCAGGCCTCCTCCATGCAGCCCTTCTGAATGTCCTGAAAGTTTGGGGTAAAATCCTGTGCTTTGCAAGATAATCTTCCCATGATGATTTCTAGTGCCTGCACCCTGGTACTCTATAAATCACACAGCCCTGCCTCCCTCCTTCCTCCTCCTAAAACCAGTGTGGTCGCTTTGTCTCTCACTTTCATTTTTGAAGAGTCGCATGCCAATAGTTAGAAAAAAAAAAAACTAAGCACAACACACAAACACAAGTTGGGGTTGCCCACAGATTACAGGAGGAGAAGCACTGAGCAAATTCCCTGCAAAGATTCCCCTGGGAAGGAGAGTTTTAAGCACAAAAACTCGTAACTGAGAGTCCCTTTGGGTCCGTCCACAGGCAGAGAGCAAGCCAGGCTCCCGGCAGTGCATTTCCCAAAGGACCCAATCAATCCCCTGGTTGCCAAGAACCCACCCCTGAGCTGCAGAGCTGGCATGAAGAGTCGGAACTCACCGACGCTTTTTCTTCTTGGATCTTAGGTCACAAAAGCAACCTAGGTACTCCTCTCAGGTCGCTGTGGTTGGGCCATGAGATTTGGCAAGGGGCAGGCTGCCTTTTGCCTTGTCACGCCATCCCGTGGCATGCCTTTCTTTGGAAATGTACATGCCTGCGTTTTGGGCAGGGATCCTTTGTAAAGAGTTCAGAGACTCAATTCAACCTCCCTTGGGTTCAATATCCCTGAGCTTGAACGGATACCTTGAAATTCAAGACTCTTAGTCACGAAGGATCCAGCGAAAAGTTAAATGAATTAAGTAACTCATTGCCTTTTGCCGTTTGGTCTCATTGATTTATTCTGATTTAGGAATACTGTAAGGTAAGAGGATAGTGTCTAGAGTCTGCCTGTCGTCCCCCAGGGGGTGCTTGGGGGATGGGGAGAAATGGATTGAGTTTAGAGTCTTCTAAGTAAATAAGACAATCTGTGCTGATAATTATTCATTGCAGGCCTTGACTAGAAACTAGGAGACTCTTCAGGCTCC
This sequence comes from Ctenodactylus gundi, assembly GCA_004027205.1. Classification (NCBI taxonomy): domain Eukaryota; kingdom Metazoa; phylum Chordata; class Mammalia; order Rodentia; family Ctenodactylidae; genus Ctenodactylus; species Ctenodactylus gundi. The sequence goes on from PVKB01000029.1 coordinate 1,360,461, forward strand.
AGAGAATCAGGTTGATTATTTAAAATATGTCAGCAAACCCCGTGGGTAAAAACCCAAACAGATTGTCTTGCTAAAAGGCATAGCCAAAGAATGCTTTTGTCTTTTATTGCTATCCCTTACTACAGGGCTTATAAAACATCCTTAATCACTAAGTGATATGAACTCCAGACAGAAAGTGCCCCAGAATTTCTTTAGTCACTCTGAAAAGCTATCTTTATAAGAAGTTATCAGAAACCTTCATATTTTCACATAAGTTATTTCAATCACATGCATTGGTCACTGTGGTCAAACACCCCTTATTTGAATTAGAAATGCATGTTTGCAGGACAATTATTTATTGTGTTGCTGGTTGTCTGTGACGTGAGTTTGCCTGGGGAAAGTGGGGTGGTTGGTAGCCCTAGGGACCAGGATGGGTTAGGAGCAGAGCAGGCGGCAGCAAGAAGCTGTCTGCAGCTTCTTCTACAACTAAAGATTTTTAGGCCATCGACCCGTTTGATCAGATCCTGCTTTACACTGAAGGAAAACTGCAACTCAGAGCAATCAGTCTGCCCCAAAGAAACACAGAGCTGGAAGGACCACAGAGAAAGGTGGCACAGTGACTGGCGATCCCTCCACTGCTCTCCGCATTCCTGCTGTGGCTTGAGGTGATGTTGTTGTACGGTCACCATAAAATGGGAAAAGTGATTGTGTAACCCTTTGTGGAGTCTAAGCTCAACGTTTTCTCAAGTGTTCCTGTGTTGTTCATTGCTCGTTAATTATGCAGGAAGGCTCGGAGAAGAAAAAAAGGACGTGGGACATGGCTGGCAGGAGTCACGATGAGTGAGGACCAACTTCAAAATGCAGACAAGCAGAAATGATTGAATTTTACAAAATCATTTTTTCAAGGAGACACTAATGCACAGCTTGGCAGAGCTGTGCGCACGGACCCATCACCACCACCACCAAGTTTCTCCTCTTAGGAGAAAAAAAAAAAAACCTGTGGTACAAGCCGGAGGGAATAAGCAAACAGAAGGAGACATAGCGCTTTCCTTGCATCACACACATGTGGGTCTTTGTGGAGGCTGCAGGAAGCCCAACCTGAGAGAATCACAAGTGTGCAAGATGGCCCCAGCTGCTGGGCAACCTGGAGCAATTTAGTGGAAGTCTCTGATCCTAAATGTCCCTATTTATATATAAGTGTTCTTGTGACAAGGAAGAGTGTGGGCTTAAAAACCAACTGCCTAGGTCTCTCCACCCTCGTGTTTATTCTGCTCTGACTCTGTGACCCTCAGCAACTAACTTAACCTCTCTGTGTCCAAGATTTTCTCAGCTCTGAGGGAAAACAATATCCATCTTACAAAGACTGCAAGGACAGAGCAAATATTGACAAGGATCTCGAAACAGTGCTCTGCCACTAAATGTCAATAAAATATATGCATTTAACTAGAATCGCCAACAGCAAATTCTTCGTTGCTTTTCATGTTTCTGTGATTTATATTTAACAATATATGGATGTAAACAAAAAAGATTAGTCACGGAGCTCTTTGGCAGAAGATACATAAATGATTCCCACACAAGAGTAAGTGATTTCTGCAATGTCTTTCAGAATCACTTTGGACTGTCTAAATCATCCTTCCTCTCCACCGTACTGCAGTAGCAGGGGGTCAGCAAAGTGGTGTCCTCTGTGCAAAACTTCCGCAAAAGGCCGATGTGCACAGAGCTTAATGAAGAGTATCGCAGCAAGGAGTCAAAGTGACACAGGAACAGCAGTTCTGCACAGAGTGTCTACTGGGCAGCCATGTGCACACACATTTAACATCACGGTCGCCTGTGCAATTTTCAAATTGTTCAGCATGTTCCGGTAAATTGGAAGGATCCTGGGAAAAGCAGGTTCACCATCCTCAGATGACTCAGCGCGACCCACGTGGGCTGCTGTAAAAGGAACCTGGAGAACCCTGTCGGTGTGGGATGTGCGGAGGGTTCCTGGGGACCTGCCAACCTCCCCGGAGGCAGCTGAGCCACACTCTGTGCCCTGGAAAAGAAAAGGCATGTTGGACCCACTTGGAACAGGGAGGAGCAACTCGGCGTGTTCCCCAAGGCATGACCTACTTTTAGTAGAAAGATCGTGGTTCGTTCAGAGTCGAGGTGTGTCTCTTGCTGGCTGTGTGATCTTGGGCGATTCTCTAGGTGCTGCTGGGACTCGGATTCTCCATGAGTGTAAAAAGAATGGATGGAGCCTACCTCATGTGCTTCCTGAGTCTATTTTGGACCACTATAACATGGCACCACAGACTGAGGGTGTTATAATGAATGCGCATTTATTCTCTCACGGATCTGGAAAGTGAGATGTCTGGGACTGAGGACCTGGCACCGGAAGAACGCCATTGTGCTGTGTCATCCTGTGGCTGAAGGCAGAAGGACAAGCCAGGGGAAGAGGGAAGGGGGAGGTGAGGGGTAGAGAGGGGAAGGGGCAGGAATCTGAGAACAAGAAAAAGAAAAGAAAAGGACACACACACACACACACACACACACAGAGAGAGAGAGAGAGAGAGAGAGAGAGAGAGAGAGAGAGAGAGAGAGAGGAGCCCTTTAAACAAACCTATACCCAACATAATAGAATTGATCTGCTCATGACAATGTCATCATGACCTAAGGACTCCTTAAAGATTCCACATTTCAATGCTGCTAGGAGAGCGATTCAATTTCAGTGTGAATTTTGGAGGAAACAATTTTTCAAACTATCATATGGCCTAATACCATGAGTTGTGTCAGGATAGCCGCACACACATGCACACACAAACATAGCTATTGTGTACATAAGAGCTGCTCCATAAATAAACATTCTCTCTTTTCTTTCATATGTGTCATAAAAAACAATATGTTGCAGAGAAATTTGGGCACAAGAGCAGTGGTAGGTAGAGGATGGCAGTACTTTTTCTACCAATTCCACAATTTTTTCACCTCCCGTGGCTGTGAATGCCTGAGATCATGAGTACATACATCCTGTTTCTGCTACTAAGAGAAATTGATTTTCATCTCAGTGTTGTCACCAAAGATTTGTGAGTTTAGGTGTAATTTCTCAAATATTCTAGGCCACTCTTTTCAAATATTTATGCCATGCATTTTTATTAAATGGCGTCATAGTTGCTTGTGATGTCACAAAACGTGATGAGTTTTTCCTCTTCCACTTTTAGGGTTGATTCTTTTTTTTTTTCCTTTCTTGGTCTTTTATGCTTTTTTTTTTTTTTTTTTTGCATGAACATATTGCTATGATCTGTGTGTCTCCTAAATGCCTCTGCTGAAATCTTAAAGCTGAAGGGGACAGAATTAAGAGGTTGGACATTTGGGAGGTGATTGGGTGTGTAGGGACTGTAAGCCTCCCGCCCTTTCCACCACTTGGGACTCAGTGAGAAGCCACCATCTCAACACCCAGGCCTGAGTTCATACCAGACACAGTGTCTGACTTGATGGTGGATTTATCCATTTCCAGAATTGTAGGATTTAAATTTCTATTGCTGATAAACCACATAATTTGTGATATTTTATTAGATAAACCTGAATAGCCTGAGACACGTTAGTAGAGTTTTCTATTCTTGTGATTTTTGTCCAGTCTAAATGGAACTGGGAAGTCCTAGCTTCACTTTATTTTCTGTTAACTTTCAAAACCTTTCTCTAGGATATAATCATACACTGTGTAACTTCCCATAGTAACAGATTAATTCAGTGAATGTCATAATTGTTTCATTTCTAGGTCTAAAATTAGTGCATTTTTTGACTAAAATTGGGTCTAATTTAAATAACAAAGTAAAAATATAGTACACATTTCAATTGTAAAAATGCTCATTGCTTTCACAATTGCAAAGGCAGGAGGTAAGTAGTGCCATGGAAAAATACAGTAACTAAGACGCCACACTAAAATTCTGCTGAGGGAAATACACATTTATATAGCGACCGAAGAAAGGCCCCCCAAATATGCTACTCAGTTTTGTGAAATGCTGGAATTCCTCATCTATGGATATAGAAGAAAATATTCCTGCAAGGATGGTTTCAATTTATTGTGTTATTACTGTGAATGTTTGCATCTTCAGATGAGTGGTTTGCACAGTGAATGACAGACAGCTCGCCTTTTCTTTCCATGTGGGAAGAAGCAGTAGTTCTTTATAAGTCTTCTGGTAAGTAGAGGTATCTGCCAATGCAGCGCTTGTCTTAGCAGGCATTAGTGGTCCCATAGTCCCCAGAGCAGGAGGAAAGATGGTCTCTTCTGAGCTCAAAGTAACCATAATGTAAGTGTAGAGCACGTTGGAACAGTCTGGGTGCTTTTCCTAACACTACATCTGGCGAAAACCCCAGAGAAATAGCAGTTGGTAAATGACAGATATACACTGCTACCATGCAACTGCATTTCCAGAATTACTCTTGCTCTGTGATACGTAAGTGTGAGTCTAGTCATGGGATGACTATGAGTGAATTGAGAGCAACCTTAGCTCCATCAAAAAATACAAAGTTTTGTTTATCTTTCTCTAGTAATGGAATATATTATATAAGTTATTGTTCTACATTTTAAAAACTTGGACAAGGCATGGAATGAAAGCTTTGCAGAGGAAGTTGTCTTCTTGGGAGTGGGAGATTGGAGAAATGAAAATCATAAATGATTTTGCTTATGGAAAGATACCAAAAATTACTACTGATAAAAACCCTGTACTTTTTTACCAAAGGCTCAGATGATATTTTAATAATGATAATCCTCTAAATATCGTCATCCTCCAAAAGGTACTAAGGGTAATTATGGAAATGCCCCTGGTAATTGCATTTCTATGAGGAAGTCCAGTATTCTTGGTCCCCAGGGTGCCACCTTGTGGTCAAAAGAGCGCAATTCTTTTTCTAGAGGAAGTGAATCTGTTTTTATTTTATTTTTCCCCCTTCTGTTATGGAATAATATTTGGAAAAACAATTTGGAAAACATGTTGCCAATAATATCTTTACACAAAACATCACGGCACCATTAAAAAAGAAAACAGCACGCGCTGAGAAGTTGCAAATGACGTTAGTCTTAGTATGGAGGGCCTGCGATGACCTTTTACCTCTGCCGCCTCAAAGCAACCTGGACCAAGGCCACCCGGCCTTTTTAACACCAGGGATCGCTTTAGTTGAAGATCATTCTCCGGAGGGGACTGGAGTGGAGCTCTTGCTATGCCATAGGTCGGTGGAGAACAGGTTTGAATCGACAAGCAGCAGGGAAGTAGGAACGAAGCTCCACCTTCTGTCAATCATCAGTGGCATTAGAACCTGATAGGAGTGCGCTCACAGGAGGCGGGCCTTCTTCGCTGTGCTCACCTCCTGCTGCCTCCCAGCTCCGCTGGCCCTGTGGCCTGCTTGCTCCCTGTGAGGCCGCAGGTGGAGTCCTGGAACCCAGGCCCAGGATTGAGTCTCGCTGCTTTACACTAAGATGGGAAACGGGACTTCATTTAAGCTGTTGCTTCCTAACTTCACATATACACTGGAAATCTGGTTTGTGTCCAGCGACAGCCGAATAAATAATTCAGCAAACTGTTGCGAGCGAAAGCATCCGGCGCGTAGGTATCGATTATCAAGAATGTATCAGAATAATCAGGCAACACAGAAACAGCTTAAAACATAAAACATGTATAACAGAAGTAAAGATTTGCTTTGAAAATGCATTCGTCGAACTTTATAAGTTTCATGCATTTCATGTGGTTTTTTTTGTTTGTTTGTTTAAAGGATTTTTGTTTCTTTTTTATTTCACTACAGTCACTATCCAAAAGTGGTTAAGAGAGAAAGATATGATTGGCCACTGTCCAACACAGGAGCATCTGCTAGAAACTAAATAACATTTTTATAACAAATCCACAAATTTCATGGCTACTGTTTTACACCATGGTGTAAAACACAGTGTGTGTGTGCGTGTGTGTGTGTGTGCGTGCGCATACGCACACATGTGTGTGTTTAAGTACTAGAAAATAACAAAATCTGACGATTATTTTAGGTCTCGAGTGTGTTGAAAATGAAAAAGAGAGACAGGCAGACAGATAGAAAGACCTACAAGAGAGCTGAGTACATTTTCACGAGTGGATGGTCAAGCTGGTGTTGGTTTTAAGCGTTTCTACTCATCCCTCGAGTTTGACTTGACCACTTTCTCAGTGTCTTCTTTCCTTATCTCGTCTACGTCTTACTCTCCCTGTGTAGTCCATTTTTCTTCTTCTGTTTCGGCCTCTCTCATTGTTTCTTTGTTTCACTCTCTTATCTAATTTACACTGAAGTTCAGGAGGTTCCCTGATCTGGATTGGACTTTCTAGCCATACGGATCACTCAGTGTGGCCACGGGCAAAGGACCCAAGCATCCACACCTCACTTCCCTTATCTGTTACACAGGGATTGAAGTATTTTTCTCATCAAACTGTGACAATCGGCACACTGCATGTAAAGGCACTGAAAATAATACCACCTACAGAGTACTTAACCAACATAGGGTACTCATTTTTATTTTGATTGCGTGAGAAAATGATATCGTCTTAATATTCCAAGCTCTGCCGGCACAAGACATTCTAATATTGCCTTATACATAGGTGCAAAATGACCATAAATGAGTGTTGTATCTCATGGTCTTTTAAAACAGAATCTCCCCTCCCCCTCTTGTGACGTTTCGTCAACAAGACACACAGAACAGGAGAGTCACCAACAGTCACCTATTACTAATTAGCAAAATGGAAAGAGGAGTCTGTAACTTTAGAAAAGTCTTACCCAAAATTCAACACAATGAATGTTAATTACCATTTTAAACCATGGGTCTCTCTCTCCCCCTTTCTTTTTCTCTTCCTTCTCTCCTCTTGTATCTTTCTCTTAATTAAGACTGAAATTAACGCAATTGGTGCAAAAACCATTTTTTATCACTCAACAGTGTTTGATTGTTAAAACATTTTGGCATTCATACAGTAAGCATGTAACGCACATCCAGCAATTTATAAATCCTTTACAGGCCCCCAAAGGCAATCATCAACTACATAGAAAAAATATCCCATTCTAATGAAACTTGCAATAAAAGAAAAAAGACAGAAGGAAAGAAATAAATATATATAATTCAATATGATGAACTGTAAAGGGATATGAAAAAAAAACAAAGAAATGTGCTCATGTTCAGATGGGTAGGCTCAGGTACTCACAATAACAGAAACGATTCCATGTAGATTCATGAAGAGGGAAAGTGCCAAACCAGCACGAGTGCCCTGGTACAGGACTTGAGAACTATGGAAATAGCAAACATTTAATATGGCGGAGTATGTTTCAGATGTCTATTGGATACCCACATGAGAACAATATGTGGGAAGTCATATATGTAATTTCAGAATGATGGGGAAAGGTGAACCCTGAAGCTGTAGTTTTTGGAAGTCAAACACCTATGTACATGCCAAAAGATGGAGGCCTGGGAGGTATTTCCTCAGAATCCAATAGAAGCAAGCGGTCCTGGTAGCAGGCAGAGCCAGGCACTGCAGCAATGTGCCATTGAGACATACAGGTGCAGAAGGAGCCTTCCCGAGGTCTAAGAAAAAAATAAATAACGGTAAATAGTTACTGAAAAGCCAGTGAAAAACTTGGTCCAAGGAGAGATTATGTTTGTGTTAAGACTAAGCCTCAAAGGCTTCCGAAAGAGAGTTTGAGGACAATGCAAGACTATAGGAGGCTCCCTGGAGGGTGAGGGGTAAGAAAAGGAGAGAGGACTTTTAAAGAGTGTTGATGTGGAAGGGAGAAGATTCACGAAGCAATAGCTGGAGGTAGATCTAAGGTAAAAGGCAGTTTTCTGTATTTTCTTCTTTCTTTGTGTATTTCTTTCTTTTGTTCGTGGGAGGAAGTTCAGTATGTTTATGAACAGATGGGAATGATCCCTCTCTAAGGAAAAAATAGATAATGTAGGAGAGCAAGGATAATTAAAGAAGTAGAGTCCTTGAATACATGAGAAGGGGTGACATCCAGAGTAGAAGCCTGAGGGACAGTGGCTTAGCATTTTAGCTGCAAGTGCTGAAGAATAAAGCCACTAGGCACCGAGAGAGACGGATGTTAGATTTCTTGTCGGAAGGGGAAGTTACTTTCTTTTCTCTGCTTTTGTTTTCACTCTAATAAGAAGTCAGTAGAAGAGGATAGAGACTGTGGGCAGGGGTCCAGTTTCAAGGGGAGGGTAGGCAATATTTAGCATTCTTCCCAGAGAGTAGGAGCTTGAAGGGGCCAAGGAAATCCAAAAGGATGGGATAGCCAGGCTGTCTCAAAGTTTCTTTGTAGGTACGTGTTCACGCATTTAAAACAACACAAGCCAATGTAGCTGTGTGGTTTTTGTTTTTGTAAATCTATAACACCGGGTTGAGGACTTAGCTCAGTTTTTAAAGCTCTTGTCTAGCAAGCTCAAAGGCCTTGGTTTGATTCCCCAGCACCACATAAGCTGGGCAAGGGGCACGTGCCTATGATCCCAGCACTAGGGAAGCTGAGGTAGAATGCTTTCCATGAGCTCTAGACCTGGGCTACATAGTGAGTTCAGGACCAGCCAGGAGTTCAGAGAAAGGCCGTGTCTCAAAACACAAACAAACCAAACCTCTCACAATATATGTTATAAACCTGAGTTCCAAGAACTGAACTGTTGCTAACAAGACTTAGCTTTCCAAGTGCACATGTTTCATTTTTTTGTGAAGGACGCACACACTTGTACTTTGATAAGAGATAAGTAACATTGTCTGCTACTGAAATAATCATTGTGGGGCTCTAGAAATAAGTGACTAGCTCACCACATGCCACACAAAAAAACATTTTAGGATTTAGTATCCCTGAGAGCAGAAATCTCTGAATATTATGGCCTGTGCTCTTTCTCCATGTGGTCACAAAATGCAACCGACACTTGAGGGGAAATGTGGGAAGTGTGTTGGGATTCTATCAAAGAAAGAAAGAAAGAAAAAAGAAAGAAAGAAAGAAAGAAAGAAGGAAGGAAGGAAGGAAGGAAGAAGGAAAGAAAAAAAAAAAGCTTACCCTAGCCCAAAGTCCTGTATAACATTTAACAAGCATTTTAGTGTATAATATTAAAGGATGGGGGCTGGAGGAATGGCTTAGCGGTTAAAGCGCTTGAGCAAGCGGTAAGGCAAACGCTAAGTACCCGAGTTCAATTCCCCAGCACCACATAAGCTGGGCATGGTGGCGCACGCCTGTAATCCCAGCACTCGGGAGGCTGAGACAGGAGGATTTCTGCCGTGAGTCCAAGGCCAGCCTGGGCTCTAAAGTAAATTCAGGACCAGCCTGGACCACAGAGAGAGACCCTGTCTCAAAAAAAAAAAAAATTAAAAATAAAGGACAATAAACGAGGGAAAGTACTAAATGCATTGGCTAGAAATCCAGGAGTTTTCTCAAACTGTGTCTACTGGAGAAAAATGGCTACCAACTGATGTATTCATAGTAATTTAATGTATTACCCCCCCATTCTTGAATTTGAGTTTTTCTTTCACATTTGCAAATGATGTGAAAAATGGCACCTTGAGGCACACACATCTGTCCATTGTGAGAAGCTCTACAGGGTCATTTTCTTGTTGTTGAACCCTTTGCTGTATCTAGGGAAGACAGGTGGGGAAGACAATTGTTGGTGGACTTGATGCTTTTCGAGTTTGAAATATATTCTTTGATATAGTATTAGGACAAAGCGTTAAATTGGATTTTTTAAAATTTCCTTCTCATGTGGTCAAAACTCATTCTTACAAAGCAGATGGTTAAATATTCAAAATTTGATAAGGCTGTTTGTAATCAATCTACCAGGCTATAAAACAGAAGAGGCTTGGTTTTCACTAAAAGTCTAATAAAAAGAGAGAACTATGGATTCCAGTCAGATTAATAGGCTTTTAAGAGAATAAATTATTTATAAGGGCGTGTTTGGGTAGATTGGAGCTACAGTGATGACACTTTGAATGTCATATAATAGCCTCATCTTGGAGCACTAAGGAACTAGCTTGAGGTTAACTGTGTTTCTGTGACAGTTACTTCAAGGATAGACCCTCCAAAGACCTACAGTACAACTACAAGTTTTAAAAATGGATTCTAACATTTTTATACCTAATAGAAAAAGTCATATGTGGGAAAGTGCCACAGTTGTAATTTTGCCCAAGAGGGTACAGACCCTTTAATTCTGGGAGGAACAGGACTGGCATGTTGGTCAACCCCAACGTCCATGTTTGCAGAATAAAACACTAAACAGAGGAATAAAAAAATGAATGAACTTGTCAATGGATTTTTGACACATATTTAATGTTGTAGAAAACTAAGTCCTCTTTTTAAAATAAAAACAATTAAATGTCAGATATGAAGGATTTGGAGAACCCTGTCTCTTTGAGGTAACTAGTTCTTTATTTTCATTTTATGGAAGTTGACAGTGAAATTCAGGATTTGACTAAAATCACTTGGCTTGTTTTCTTTTCAACATGTGATAAGTTTTCCTCCTAAATTTTCTCATTAAATGCAATACTTTGTTATTTTTTAAAAAAATCTGTCCATCTTCATCTTGATTTTTACCCTTTGTTTTTTTTTCTCCAGAAAGCAACTCTGAAATGTGTGTTCACATACATCACATGAATTTGAGCGAGTAACTGTTCTCTGTGGAGGCGCACCCATGATGTACCTAAGTATTAGGAAAAGTTTAAGAGCAATCAGTGTTAGGTAACGAGCGACGTCACTGAAATCAGTTCTTTCCTGAAGAGTTTCATAGGTTTCATCCTCCTGTGTGAGCCTCAGGCGGTGGGATTCGAGCGCACCACCATGCTCAGCATAGGTTATGCTGGAGACAAAACTCAGTACCCCGCATGGCAAGCACTTTAACCACAATGCTATTCTTCCAGCCCTACATTATTTTAACAAAATAATGATTATTAAAATATTACTTACTCATTACTAATAAGGTTTTTCAGAGCTTCTTCAGTTTTATATTTGAGATAAACAATTCCTCATTTGCCTGATCCAAATTTTAGTCTTGATTGGCAACTCAGAAAGAGAAGCACGTTTAACACTGACATAAGCATATATGGCTTTCATTTTTTTTAACCTTGAAAGAAGTGACATCCTACATCGGTGTCATCTGAATTCAATGCTAAATGAAGTTAATAAACACTTTGTAAGACATAATTTTTATTATGAATTGGTCCAACCCAATTATTTGCTGTTTTTGATGTTTGTTTTCAATTAAGAGAGATTCCTAACTGCAGCGGTTAATGCTCACTAATGAGACAAAATTTACCATATGTTGAGTCGAAAAAGCACTAAGTTAAATATGTGCCAAAAAGTTTGATAGATTCTCAGATCCCTCCAGGGAACAGCAAGCTCAATACAACCTAGGTATAGATGTGTTAAAAATCCAGACATTTTACAGTGTAGAAAAATAGGTCAAAACTTAATCTCTATGGAATCAGTTATACTCTTTAATTTTTAATCGTTGGTATGCTTAATAACCTCAGTTCTATTTTGTGAACTCACTTGAAAGCCACTTTTTAGCATGTAAGGGTATTTGATCAAAACATGTCAACTATAATTAGCTTGAACAGAAAGCATTTCTTGTTTGAGTATGTATTTTACAAAAATTATGTTGTTCATCCTGAAAGAAATGTTTGAGAATTATGTTTCTGCTTTAATGAGAAGAAACCAGTGATTACATTGTTCCTTCAATTTACTCAAATCTCCAAGAATCAGAGGTGAGGAATAACATTCACATCATATTTTTTCTTCAGAATTTAACCTGATGCTCCAAAAATTTAATTCCAGTCCAGTAACCAGTAAACTTTTTCTATAAAGGACCAGAAAGTAAATATTTCAGAACATGTGGGCCTACAAGGTTTCTCAGTTTCACTCAATTTTGCCATTGTAGTTCAAAAGCCATTAGATGAATGGGGCTCTATCTTAATAAAATGTCGTGAATTTCATAAAATTTAAATTTTCTAAAATTTTAAGATATATCCAAGTAGTATTCACCTCTTTTTACTTTTCTCTTCTTTGAGAAGGTAAGAACATGTTTAATATCAAGGTGATGCAGCTTGTAAGTGCAATTTTACCTACAGGCATAGCTTTAGACTTCCATTCCAGGCCCCAGTGACGTATAATATCTTGTTTTTAAAAATCTCAAAGCTTTTTTTTCCTACAGTTCTGGTAAATATAAGGATCTTCTTGTCTAGCTATCTCTGTGGTAGGTCATTGTAGGTCATTTCTCCAACAAAAATTCTTTCCCATTAATAATTCTGAATTATGTAATCTTTACCATGAGCATCAAGAATAATATTTATGGAAGTAATTGCACATAAATGCATGAGTCTTCTGAAGAACAGATTTTTTTAAAAGAAAACGTTTCTTAGGGATTCTGTCTTGTTTTCTTATTCTTCATCAAGATTGATACTCTTCTGTTTTAATTCACTTCTGAGGAAGCGTATTTAATATGATCAATGACATTCAAAATTACCCAAGAGAGCCTTTCTAGATACTTACTGTTCTAGAGAGAAGAGATTTGTCATTGCAAGCAGCTTAGAGGTTTTCCTTGAGGAATCTGTGAAGAGATGCTGAAGAGAAGGAGTAGAAGGAAGAAGAAAAATGAAGTGGCCATTGGGAGGGTATTGTCACAGCTACAGGTACGTCACAGTGGCATCTCTGGGATTTATAGGCAAAATCACATCTACTCAGTCATATTCGGGGCCAAAGGCAAATGTGTAATATTTGTATGCAAGGGGTGATGAATTGCACCCTCATTCTCAGCTGATTAAAAAAAAAATTCCAGGGTAGAAACAGGAATGAGGAAAGGGACAAGGAATTGGGTGGTTCAGTGGCCTGAGGAGGAGAGAAAGAAGAGTTGCATTCCTTCTCTGTTCACCCAGTCATCCTAGAAAACTTGCTAAGGAGATCTCAGTTTGCAGCTAGCTTGGTGAAGAGGGCAGCATCTCCTGCAGGACCAGGACAGAGACAGAATGAAGACATCTGTTTCACCTTTGGGGGCATTTTATCTCACCATAAATGAAGCAAATGTGTGTCTTCTTCGCAGTTTCCAACTACTGTTGGGTTTTCGCAAACAATCATCTTTCTATGTTTTGCAGGAAAAAAAAAATATCCCAGTACTCAGCTTGGCAAAGGTCAATAGCACTGGGGACAGATTCGTGTTTTGTTTTTGTTAACTGAAACCACTGCAGAGTTAACTGAATCTCCAGAGTTATGGGCAACTAAAAGAAATTGGCTTTTAGTTGCCTGTAACTGTTGAGTCAAGGTATGTCCCTATTCAAGCTAGGTCCTTACATTCCTAGCAAGTTAAGATTGGGGCAAAACACTTAAGACTTCTAGAACTTGTCAATAGATTTAGACCAATGCAAGTCAGTTCCCCAAGGTTGCTCCCTTCAGCCTGACAAGGGGGGTGATATTTTTCTATGGTATAATGACCTGTTGAGGTTCCTTTTTGGGGGTGTGGGGGGAAGAAAACTCACCAGCAAGTACATCTCTCCTCTAACCAGAAGGTTGTTGACATCATCCGCAGTGGGTGAAAACGTGTCCTTTAAGGCTTTTCAGACCAGAAACATTAGTTATGGAGGTTGTCATTGTTGTTGTTCCTTGCAAGGAAGAGAATGAAAGTGTAATCGCACTAGGTCATGTGTAAATTTATGCTGTTTTTACTGGCTCTTAACCCTTTTCCTTCCAGGAATTGTTAAGTGCCTTTGCAGTCATCTATCAGCCCTTGGGTCTGTTCTCACCAAGGTTGACCGTTTGACGGTAAGGCCCCTCTGTAGACCAACAGAATAGAAAGCAGGTCATGGAACCGAGTCCCTGGAAATTACGTAAGAGAAATAAATACCCCGGTGTTTGCAGAAAGGAAATTATGAAATTCTCGCCCGATGTGAATTCATAGACTCTCCTAAGCTCTCCTGTGAGAAAATGTTTTCTTTAGTCTCCAGGGGTCTTTAGCGGAGTTAGGGATCAATCCTGACATAGAAGAGACCTCCGGGTTTCCAGATCGCTTGGAAGTGGTGTAGGCCAGGCCACATTGCCTTCTGACGGAGACCTGGAAGGGGGTCAGGAAATGGGAGAAAGCAAAACATATCTGTCCATGCATAGATTCTTTCTTCATTTCTTTCTTCCTTTTTATTTTACATTTTGTTTTGCTTTGTATCGTTAAGGCAACTCATAGAGAACTACTTTGTGTTACAAAGAAACAACTCCAAAAGTCTTACTGATTGATTTCAAGTTGGACTGTGTTACTGTGTGGTGAATGGCTGGATTTTACAGTGTCAAGTGTGTGTGCTGCTACTCTGGCGTGTTGCTTCCATGGGTGATGCTATTGAGTGGAGCCCATGAACCTGGAATCATGCAGGTCTTGAGCTGCATTTCTAGAAATCAATCCAAGGCTAAATTGTGGCAGCAATACCATTCCGAGCACTCTGCCCAGATCCCTGGGTATGTGCGAATACTGGTTCCTGTTTGGTAGGACTTGAAATGATTTACGAATCCCAAAGAAAAAGAATGAACAAAGTGAGTGATGGATGCATGGGAAAAGAAGATAGAAAGCAGTAAACTAATGTCTGTGCTTGATTCGCTTAGGGGAGAGTACTGTTGTGTTTTGCATCCAAGATTAAGGAGAATTGCATTCACTTCTGTTTTACTGGCCAGAGTTTAAATCTATGAGTACGACATCAGTGACTAAGTCCATCGACTTAAATAATGTTGAAAGCAGATAGTTGTACAAATTATTTCTTGAAGACCCCCCCGCCAAAAAAAAAAAATAACAGTACTGTCTTTTATGGTACAGGGCTGTTTGAGTCATCTGTCCTTAGCTTGTGTTTTACTGAAATATTGAAGTGGTTTAGCCTCACAGCTGTATCTGCTAATCTACTTTCCAAAATGTCGAGAGTTGACAATAACTACTATGGTTTTTTTTTTTATGTTTCCAGTGCTTAAAAAGGATGGGTGCACTGGAAGGGCAAATGAGTTTCTAAATTGCAAAGTATGAGATATAACTTGGGGTATAACTGGATACTAAACGTTCTAAAATCAGCATCATAGGAGCAATTCACTGTGAGAAAGGGAATCGCAGAGCTGACCACAGCACCTCTGTCAGAACACATAATTGCAAATCAAGACCTAACCCTCTTTGCCCTCTTGTGAAGTTTGTGAGAGTGTCATTACCAGGTCAGCAGATAAACCCATGCTTGTGTGCCAGCATGCTTCCGTATACTCTGAATTTGCTTTCTGTTAACTATTTATTCAGTAAAGTTTTCACTCATTGAATTTGTAACAAGAATGAATCATATTTTTATGTAAAATAATGTGCACTATGAACGATGCCTTTGGAGTTTGATCTTTGCTTGAGTGGAATATGTATCATTATTTGTCAATGACTTTTATTTATTTATTTTTGTAAGCACTATTGCACATGTTACCATTCTATAGGTTTTGATCTCAGTACATGAGAAAGTTAAACACTCTGCAGTGATTTTTTTCCCAAGTTAAAAGATACAGCATGAGTCTTCATGTATCTCAGTTCACATGCAGGGAAATGGCAATCAGACTGCAGAAGAAAAGCATTACTTACGGCGTCCATCCCTGCCTTGCTATAACTTGGTGAGTTGGTTATGCAAAGCACGCAAAAGGTTGGACTTCAGTATAAACACAGGTTTTGAAATGAGATCATTGCTGGTAAAAAGAACAGAAGCTTCAATGCTCATCACAGATTTTAGTCCATGTTTATATCAGTTTATTGCCAAACCAAGATACAATTTCTAAAAGGCTCCTTTGTAATGATGACTGAGTCAAGTTCTATTGACATTTAAAATGGCTCCAACCCAAATGCAGAAAGAGAAATACCTGCATTTGATTTCAAATGGCACATTGAAAAGTCTAAGCCCTTAAAAAGTGATCAGGGAAATAACTCAGGTTATTCTTTTAAAAATCATTTGCTTTATTAATATTCTATTATCATTCATCATTAATATTATGATACTAGTTGGGTACAGCACTTTACAAAATTATAATGTTTCATTTTAACTTGTACACAAGGCTTTGACTATTAGAACATAAGTTTACCAAAAGTTTGTAATTAGATATCAACTAAAGAGATGCTTGCCAAATGGAAACTGGTCAATAATAGAGAAAAAATTCAAACATATCCACAGAAACTGATCACATTTATTTTTACCACCGGAGAAGTTTTCTTATGGGAAAGCATACAAATTGAGTCAAATATTTGTAAGCGGGTATTGCACAAAAAGTAAAAAGCAAATTTTATATATATTTAGACTCATGGAAGAAACAATTTAGGAAGAATTAGTAGGTGGCTCTGAAAAATATAGGTCTTATTCTGGGTTTGCAGACTTTCCTGAGCAGAGATGCTATGCAAAATATATATTCTGCAGAAAGCAAAGAAGGAAATATTAGATTAGAAACCAGTAGTCTTAGAAACATAGCACAGCCTCCATCCACTCACATAAGGGGATTTACTGGAATATAATTTTTATATCTCTATTTTTTAATTAAAGTTGGGATTTGGAAAATCACATTAATTTAGAAGAAGAAGCAATAACCAGGTAGAGCGGCAGCCAGGAAAAAAAAAGAGAGAGGAAGAAATCCCTGTCAGGTTCATGTTCCTACTTCCCTGTTTACATTTGTTTCCTTCTCCTTGGTTATCCTTGGCCCCTCTTTGCTATGTGGAGAACAAAACATTAACTCCTCTTCCTCGCCTTAGGACTCTCAAATCTGACCCAGATCTAATGTTCAATTCCAGTATTTCTGTAAGAAACACTGAACATCTACTGAAAAACACATTTTATATTTCTTCCTGATACCCTTTCAGATAGATGAGCCTAGAATTTGTTCCAAAGCTCCTCTGGTGCTCACGTCTTCGTCTCCGGCCATCTCAATACAGCAATGCAACCATGGATTTCTATGCTATTTAAAGGTTTACAGTACGTATCATTCACACCTCCAAGTAACTGCTTTTATTGACCTCATTCTTTTTATTCTCATTGTAGCAGCAGCAGCATAAATAACTACCACTCTGTGCCTGGGGATTTTTACATATACAATTTCTCATCCATACATTCATCTTCCACAGCTAGCAAGTGACAGATCAAGTTTGCAAACACATACCAGGGTGACTCAGATCTCAACCCTTCCATACTGAGCCCTCCTACCTACAGCATCACCAAGCTAACAGATCTAGAACTTTCCTGAATTTCAGTATGTTGGGGTTTTATATGAAAGAAGTATAATGAAGAAAATACTTGAAGTGCTCATAGTTTTTGACCTGCTAAGTCCATATTGAGCCACCAATTCTAAGACAACAGCTGAAGATGAAGATAAACACGAATCTATTAATATACAGATGGTAGCATCCTTATAAAAGCAACAACAAAAATTAATATCGAAGTGGATGGACGGTGGCACCTAATTACAATTCACACACACACACACACACACACACACACACACACACACACACACATATATATATATACATATATATATATATATATATATATATATGTATATATATATATGATACATGTGTTCATTGACATGTAAGCTTTCAAATCATTGCAATTGCCTGCCTAATACTCAGATAAATATAAAAAATATGATACTCATACATCAAAAGATAAGACATGCTTGATCTTAGGACTGTAAAATATAAATGACTTGCAATAGAAGCAGAAATACAGAGACATGGACATATAGCAAAGTATTTATTTATAATGGTTGTTGCCCTTTTACAGAGTTAATTTGTTTCTGTATTTTCCTACATTTTTCATAAAATCTTTATATTTTACATTTTCCACAATGAACAAGTATTGTTATGACAAGTCAAAAAAAAAAAAAAACCTCTAAAATATATTTCAAAAAACTCTACAAACTCTCAAAGGCCATATCCCAAAACCCAGACATTCAGGTATATAGCCTTTGTTCAAAAAGTATCATGATAGTATCGATGATATCATTCAAAAATGGTTTTCTTTGTAGTTTGTGGCATAATTCACTAAATATCTACAGCGATCTGTAGACTTAAGTGTCTGAAGTCTTTATTTTCTTTGTTGCTGTTGTTAGTTTTGGGAAAAACTAAGCTGCGCGTGTCTTATGATCCTTCAGTGAGGTGTTACTCAGGCAAAACCACGTTTTCCCAGGTGTTTCACAGATTGGATTCTAATTGTAGCACACGTTACTGAAAAGTGTTTCACACTGTGCTAGGGAGGGGCCCACGGATACTGGACACAGGCACGCCTTCCCTGGTGGTTTCTGAGTGTTTCTTCTTCATTAGAACCAAATAATTCCAAGGGCTTCTTTCTTGCCCCCTTCCTTCTGCCTCCCTGCCCTCCTCTTCCTTCTTCTTTATTTTCTCATGCAAATGTCCCTACAAGGCAGACCCATAATGCAGCAGGCTTGCAAACCACAGCAGCAGTAATTGGCTCTCACAAAGCCCTCAATGCGGGCTGACTTACTGCGGGTCTTCTTGTGAATACTTCGGCACTGCTATTAAGTGATGCACTACTGAGACTTCATAATAAGCAGTGGGTGTGTATGAAGAGTGTATATGAAGAACACTGTGTTTCCCAGGTGGTTCCTCTTGTAACCAATGACCTGTGCATATGACAGGGCTGCCTGGCTTAAGGAACTATGATCCATGCTAAGAGTGGATAAACTAAAGCTTCTTATCAGCTTTGAGAAAATGTAGCCTCCCACAGATAGCCCAGAAGAAGCAATCTTGGTAATTACGGTGTTATGAAGCCTTAATGTAAGGCCTAGTCCTATGATGGACATAGTTTTTCAGCCTCGATTGGTTCATGGTCATGATACAAATCAAATCTTCCATGGTATGACAGAAGAGATAATTTACTGAATAAGAACTCCTTGCTCTAGAACTGTGGGCGTCTGCAGAACAATCCACTTACTCTTGTTGGTTTAAACAGGTTTAATGGGAAAAAAGATCATAATATAAATGCACATATCAAGCAATGACGTAGCATGGAACAAATAAAAAGTATGCTTTTGTTATATGCAAAGAAGCATACAAGTAGTGAAATGTGCAGGTATTCTCTAATCCAGAATTCTATTCACTTTTTCGCAGCACATACAACGACTAAGGTATTAAAAGCTGGGATAGATGCCTTGAATTACCAACTTTGACCTTTTATACCCATGATAAAACAAAACAAAAAATAACAAAGACAAGGTAATTTCAAGTCCAGCACCTGTTTATACTATTTTCTAAACTGTGCTAGATTCTAGTTATTTCTATGTTCCATATGATTTAACAACCTCAGTTACATAATTTCTCAACCTACTGTAGACTAGGATCAACAAATTAGAGCTCAGTGACAGCCTGACAGGTCCAAGATACATTTGCAGGAGTAATATATATATATATATATATATATATATATATATTTACATTGGGGAAGAAAGAAGAAAAAGAGGAGGGTTTAAATAGGGTTAGTCTAGGGTCATGACATGGAAGGGACACATCTCTCCTGCATTCTGACATACACTGAATTACAGGTAAAAATGAAAGGGCTTGTAATCATACTGTCATTATCCAAGCCATATTGCACTTAAGTTCTGTTCCTTTTGTCCATTTCTTCACCTCACGGACATTTATGGAAAATGACTTGTGTATCTGGCCAAAAGCAAAGCCACGCAGAAAAAAAAAAAAGATGTAACATTGGATTTTTCAAAGCTCACTGTTGATAAGCAGAAGCAGACATGAAAAGGATTGTCATGGCATGTGAGGAACAAAATCGCCAGGCCGTAAACAGGTACAGGGTGCTCCTGGAGCACCCAGAGAGTGTCTTGCACACAATGGTTCAGAGAAAAGAATGGCCACTCAAATAAATTTCAATCACGTAGAAAGCCATTATGTAAGATGCCGCATTCCCAGGCATGCCAGAGCAGTATGGCGTTGCTGCTGTCAAGTGGTGGAATAAAAGCGTAGGAAACAAGTGCTATTGCTTCAAAGCAAAGAGTTGCTTATCTGTGCAGGCAGACACTTAGTAAGGAAGGCTGTGCTCGTCTTATAAGAAACTACTCATTTATGTACATGATTACGCCTCCACAGAAAGATCTGGGCATCATGGGCACTTGAGAGCACTGATTGGAGAGAAGACAATTCTGTTTTCTGGCCTGTTCCCAACCTCCGTGACATAGGATAACGTGATGTCATGCATATTGAGTGTTCCAGGATTTGTTCACTTAAATATTTCACGTGTGCATTGTTTGTCCTCTCCAGGAGACATTTCAAACTCCTAAGGAATGAAACTGCTCCTTCCAGAACTTTCTGCTTCCCTTATCATCTGCATCTAGGTGAAGTTCAATGTAGTGACTCAGCAAGAACAGTCATTAAAGTCGATATAAAGGTTCGATGTGTGTACGTGAAAGATTATGAAGACAGAAGTATGTAATGGCTTGGATCTGGAATATACCTCCAAAGCCTCCTGTTTGGAAGATGATTCGATCAAGGAGTTATTCCATCGATTTCCTGTGTTGTGAAGACGCGGGGCCTGGTTGGAGAGGTGGATTAGCGGGGTGTGACCTCCTTCTGTCTGCACCCTGTCTTGCCTTGCTGTGAACACCTTTCCTCAGGCTAGGCCTCTGCCATTTCGTTTCATGACTGCAGACAACCCGTGTATGGCCTGAGGCCTTCTGAAGCTACAGCTAAACCAACCCTTCCTCTCTTACATTGTGGGTGTGGGCACTGAGATGCACTAACAGAAAAGTAACTAAGTCAGAGTGGTAAGTGAAGTTGCTTGACTTTTAAAGCCAAGTCTATTCTGCAACAGGTAAGATTCCGTTGTATGCCTTAAAATACCAGAGGAAGTAGCTTTTTCTCATACAACCGGTTGCAAACTCATCCTGTCTATGTGTCGAGCCAATTGGATAGTGATTTATTTATTATTTATTGTCTCTGGTTATTCTTCAGAGAGCTGGAGCACACTTCTTTATGCCTAGTAGATGCAAAAACCAGTAACACTTAATTTCTACTTCATGTGAAAATGAACTGTACACACACACACACACACACACACACACACACACACACACACACACACAAAGTTGGGGATCTTTATATAGAGGCGAAGAACAAATTTGTGCTCCTAATGATACAATCACCGTCTATGTCACACAATCATTCATAATCTGACAGGGGACCTGGGTTCTGACTGATATTTGGTTCTAATATTCTAGATGGTTACTGTGGAAGGAGCCACCAAGAGTGCAATTATTATTTCTTTGGGGAAAAAACAATTAATCCACAGTTGGTTCCCAACACCCAATGACAAGGCAGTCCAAATCTAATGGTTTTTCTGCTCTGTAAGGCCTGACTCAGCCAATTGAGACAGACTGACTAGAAAAAAGTCTAAAAGAACACAGTTCCCCAAGTCCCGATGTGTTGGCACTGTATGCACTTGCTGCACAGCACTTTAATCATAGCAGGGTGAGGGTGATATTGATAGTTGACCAGGAAGACCAAGATGCATTGATTGTGGGCCCCCCAAATGCAACACTGATAGAGCCAACCATCACCTCATAAATCCGTGTGCTTTTATGCAATGGTTAACCTGTCCTGTAAAATTGCTTTGACGTCTTTTCACTTAGAATATTAAAATAAAACCATTTCAATCCACATTGCAGAGAAAGTAACACCCTTTTCCAGGTACTCAGTTTGTGAACACGGTCCTTTTCCCGACAGAATAAGCGTCACCCCTGTGAATCCCTGTGGCTAAATTCTTAGCCATCTACAGATGACCTGGTTGAATCGAAATAAAGAAGGAGAAAACATCAAAGTGATCGATTTCCTTTTCCCATTTACTCTTTATTTAATTGAAGAGATTTATCTATATTTATCTCCAATGTGTTTTTAGGGAAAATAATTTAAGAGGAAACATATGTTTGAGGAAGCCTTTTCAGGCGGAGGGAGCAGCTACCTTTTCTTTTATCCTTCCACTGATAGAGTTAATTCCTACTTCTCCATGTGCCTTTAAACTTTGGGCTAGAGCCTGGGTTCTTGTGTACCCATCTCCTTCACAGATTTAATTCAAGCGGTTTATACATCATACACGATCACATAAAGGTGAAAGTAGGTAGACCTCCCTTGTGTGGAGCAAGGTTCCAACTTAACAAGGCTTTAAAAGGCCACGGAGTTGGAAACCGCGCTCCGCGCACGGTATAACGCAATAAATGAGCGGCCACGGCAGGGCAGTCCGCCGTGGGTACACTCACAGTGCGTGGGGGACCTATTCCACACTCCTTTATTTTCACCGTCTTGCTCAGTGCTAGGCGACGAGGCAGGCTTGGAAACACAGAAGCCAAGTTCAGATCGGTAAAAACCGAAGCGCACTTCGCCAGCACCTCCTAGGGGCCACGTGAGGATCTGAGCCCAAGCGGTGGCTATTGCCGGGAACCCTCCCCGGCACGGTCAAATTTTAGCTCCCCTACCCTCCACAGTCCCCTCCGGCTGCGCAGCCCAGAAAGACCAGCTAGTTTGCAGAAGCATTTTGGCGATTCAACGAGGCTTTTCGAGGTCTCAATAAAGTGCTCGAAAGATTTGATCACTTGAGGAAATACACATTTAAAAAAAATCATTGCTGCAAACTCAATGAAAGGAAAAGACTTCTAAATATATTGTTTAAAGTTTCAACAGGATACAAAAGAACTCAGAGATTAAATGCATTCCGTTTACACACATGGGTTAATGGATACAGTTTCAGGATCCGGACTCGGTCAGCACCAACGTGTTTTTTTTTTTTTTCACCCCTTTTTCTTTTCTTTTCTTTTTTCTTTTTTCTTTTTTTTTTTTTCAGGGGTCTCCACGCTCTTGACTGGTTGCCGGGAAGAACTGGGAGGCGCTGGGGCAAGGGCAGAGCAGAGCGCCCGTAGGAGTAGCTGTTCCAGAGACTTCATTTACCCAGTAATAGCTCTGATTTTAGATCAGCCGAGCGTGCCAAGCGCCGGCGCAGACCCAGCGACCGAGGCAGGACTGGGCGACAGAGAGCGAGACGTCCACGCTCCAGAGGGGTCTCGGCGCTTTGTAAGTCGTTCGTCATCGGTCGCAACAAGACCTGGCAGCCTAGCAGCCGAGCTGCGCCTGCACCCGGTGTGCGTCTAAACCCTGCCGGGCTGTGCGCGCGGGTCGCTTCCTGTCCCCGTGCCCCCCGTTTAATTACAGGCCCCTCCGCGCGCTGCAGGCAGGTCCCGCTGGGGGTTGGGAGGGGCGGGAGGGCGCTCCGGGTGGGAAAGAGGGAAGGCGACAACCCCCCTCCCACGATCTGGCCGGCAGTGTCTCCCGACAGCTGACGCCTCGTCCCCAGCAGTGCCCCGCCCTGCCCCCACCCCCACGCCCGTCCCAACCCGCAGTATAGAAAGAAACCGGCAACTATGGGGTTCAGACAGGGCTCGGAAGCCGGGACCCAGGCGGGGCTGCAATCAGGCAGCCGCCAAAGCCTGGCTTCCCACCTGCTGCTGTCCCAGCTGGGTCGCAACTTCCTCCTCCCCGGCCCGGGCCCGATTCCCCGATCCGTCTCGCTGGGTGGAGAAGGAGGAAGCAGCAGCAGGTTCCCTGCGCTGGCAGCTTCTGGCCGGCGGGGGTAGGCTCCGCCCCGCCCGCGCGCTGTGATTGGTCGGGGGGGTCCGGGGGCGGAGCCTCGAGGGCCCGAGTGGATCGCCTCAAAAGAGCCCAGAATATTGCCGAGCGCGCTAGAGCCCTGGCCCGCGCGCAGCCTTCCCGGCGCCGGCGATCTGGGTCGTAGGAATCCCGGTTCGCTTAGGCTCACTCACTTTTCCAAATCCCTGGATCTTCCATGCCTCTGTACCCTCCCACTCTCACTCCATGTCCCCACGCTCCCGGGCCAGCAACAGGTAAGGGCGGCTGTGTGTTTTCTTCTCTCGCTGTCTCGTGCGTCCCGGGGAAAGCGGACCCTGCCTTCCCCTGCCCCGCTGCTGCCGGCTGCAGAGGTGCCCAGCTGTCACGCTTGTGTCGACCCCCCCCCCCCACCCCCCGCCTCCGCGCTGCGGAGCCCCAGCTCGTGCCTAGATAGTTTGTGCGCGCACCAGAACATCCTCAGACCTAAAAATACTGAGACATGGTTGGAACACTTGAGCAGTAGAAACAGATTTCTCTGCAGCATCTGTTTGTGCTCATAACTTCCAATGCACCAGCTGTAGCGAGATATACGGGCTTTGGAGGCAAGGGCGCGAGTCTGTCTTCCATTCTCCCTGGGGGGGGGGGGGGGAGGGGGGGGAAGAAAAGAGAAACCGCGAGGGGTGGAGGAGAGGTGACTGGAGCCCCACTCTCAGATCGTGGCAACTTGGGGGACTCAACAATCTTCTAGTCATTTTTTTTTTTTTTTCCTGGACGTTGCTTCAAGTGTAGCTTGGCGTTCCGAACGGAGTTCAGTGTCTCAAAGTTGCTTTCCTGGGGAGAGAGAGCAGGAGCCCGAGTTGGATTTGAGCCTAAAGACCGCAAAACTTTCAGATCTGTTTCCCCCTTTTCCCTAAGCGATTTGTGATTCTTAGTAATAATAAGATAAAAGCCTCGCTTGAAGATAGAATGGTTTTTAAGGAGGTAAAGGATCAACACGACTTGAATCTGAAAAAGAAAAGATTGCATCATTGCATGAATTCATCGTGACAGTTGAAAAATAGATAGGAAATGGGTAATTTAATGTCTGTCTAAGGCAATGAATCGCTTGGCAACTGGGATGAGGCTGTGGATTCTGCAGATTTTCATAAATTCAGAATGTACCTGCTAGGAAATTAGGTGGTGCCCGAAATTCTGTTTTGGATATGCAAAGAATGCATGTTTGCCTTTAATTATTTGATTTCTTGTCACATGAATAACCAGAAGGCTGTCAGATTTCCTCTCACTAACTGCTGTTTTATGTCACCCTTGCATTAGCTCTACACGTGTTAGCTCCCTCCCGCTCCCTTCCAAGTGTTGCGTTTATATTTTCTGTGATCTGGAGAAATTCTGATGTTCAGCAAGAGTGAGGGATGTTACCGCAGGCGTGGGTGGGAGGGGTGAGAGTTGAGGTCAAGGTCATTGACTTTCTCTCTGCCCGTCCCTTTGATATTTTGGTCTCACTCACTCTTTTATGTGATTGGTATTTATAAGGATTGTCTGTTTTACATTATATACATTTAGCTTTTCTTTACAACAATCTTTCCACACCTTTCAGACTCCTGAGTTGTATGTAGAATCTCTGGTTAGCTCCATTGACTTCTGAATAGCCTGAAAGGTCGGCTGTTCATGTCTTTACCTGAACTGTTCCACCGTTTCCAGGTTTCAGTCTATAGGTTTGTTTACCAACAGTGTTTTTTTTTTCATCATATGCAAATACTTGTGCATAGTTGAACCCAACTGACAGACAGTGCTCACATACATGCGTGTTCCCCTGCACCCTGCCCTCCCACTCTGGCCTCCTCCTCCCTTCTGTTTACTGAGCTTCCAAGAGGTTGCTTTGCTAGCAGTTGGGCTCACGTAGCAACTTGTGCCCAGAGCACACTCAGGCTGGCCTATATGGCGTCAGCGGGGGAATAGCTGCTCTGAACACTCATTAGCAGACCTCTCTCTCAACCTAGGGCATTTTTCTTTGCGGTCTATTTCCTCTGCTGAGTTAGAAAATTCCTTGTTCATTGAATACCATGACCTATCACGGGACCTCATGATCTTCATATATTCTCTATGATTGCCTTTTGGCTACTTTTTTTTTTTTAAATATGGCCCAGCCTACATAGTAAAAACAAGTGAGATCTCCTCATTAGTGCCATAGGATCTCCTGTCCTCGTCTTGATCTATAACTCTCTGTTTTTCCTTTAATATCTACCTAAGATTGAAGCGCTGAACTATTTTTTCCATTGCTTATGCTTAAATTTGGCTCAGCCTATAAATAGGCTTAACATGAACAGCACCACATGTAGCCTCTCAGTTTCCCAGAAATGCTTTCTACATTGTTGGTTGTGGCCTGGGTAAAGTGATTATCTGTGTCCCCTGAGTGTGCGCCCCAAGCCTTTACATATTTAGTCTGAAAAGGGAATTGATAATATTGTTCCTCAAATCAAATATCACTTCTTTGGAATCATAGCCACCAAGAAGTCCGATCTGTTAGTGTTCCTATCTCTTCTTAATTGACTCTTCTTCAAAACATTATCTGGAATAAAGTAGTGTAGAGAAAAGCCCCCCACCCCCTTTTTAAAATGAGAGTTTCCCCAAATGTTTATGCATTGATTTCCAGTGAGAGAGGAGCAGGAAATAAATTTTCGGCTTGCCTAAAGCCACTAGGACATGTGTTGTGTTGCCAGAGACAGTCCTTACGATGAATTGTGAAGGAAGACTTTGGCAGGTTCTAGATTTTTGGTAAGTAATCAACTCCACACAAGTCCTGGTACACACGATACACGGGCTCCCATATACACACACAAATCTATTTTGGGCCCTATCTATTTGAAGTGACAAATGTTTCTATTTTGCCAAAAACCCTCTTCTTTTTCCTTTTCCAGAAAGAAATGGTAAAATGTCTAAATGATGCTGCACATGTGGAACAAATTCTGTCATTAGCAATGAAAATAAGACAATAATAGTCACTCAATACGAGCTATTTTCAAGGTTCTAAATGTGGACAGTTATTCATAGGACACTGGTATTGTGTGATTTGTGGAATTTAAGCAAATGTCTTGGGGTCAAGATTTTCGGAAAGCCAAGAAATCAGCCTTTCCATTTCATGTGCTGTTACGTTTTAATTTGGAAAGAGTGTAGGGATAAGTCGGAGGAATTTCAGGACTGCCTAGTCATGGACCCTCCTGGTAACTCTGATGAAAGGACTATTTTGAATTAAGAGATGGAGATTTTTGGTATCAGTGTATGATAAAAAATTCTAAACTCAATCAGAATTCAAGGATATAAGAAGCGTTCTTAGGAAAACACACCTGCATTTGGTATTTTGTTCCTGTCTCTATCTTTGTGTGGAAATGGGTGGTAATTTCATGTGAGGGAAATAAACTGAAATCATTGTTTAAAACAAACAAACAAAAATCCTTCTCTGTCCAGGATCTAGAACCTGAGGGATTAATTTTTTTTTTTTTTTGTCCAAGTGCAAGCTTCATAGTGAAACAGACGAAACAGCGAAGCAGGTGGAAGATTGAGAAGGCACAGTAACTTCTTTTTATAAAGTAATTCAAAGGCACTTTCAAATCGGGCATCATTTAGGTGTCAAAAGCTGCCAAAATGTAACACACATTGCAATTTTCACAGATGACTAATCTCAGGAAAAATGTGTTGGGGCACATTCTTGCATAATAACTTGGATATCGAAGGAGAAGTCAAAAGACTATAACAAGGCATTTTCAAAGACAATGCACCTTCCCTCCTTTTAAAGGGATGCACAAAACGAAGACAAAGGGTTTGCTTTATTTGTTCGCAGCCGGCTTGGCTGAACGTGGTTTTGTGAACTGCTTAATCTTTATGTGGCTTTAGGGGAAGGGAAAAAAAAGAACTTGTGTCCGCATAATCAGGGCTTTAGCAAGTTTCTGATCCTTTCCATGTGTTGCTTGCTGTCCCCCTTAACTGCGGGAGATGGATTTGGTTGTTTTGCAAAGTTGAGAAACCCTTTTTTTTATATATCATAGGCATGTATATGAATGGTATGAATATGCATTTGGGAAAGAAAGCATCTTGGACTTTCTCTTAGGCTTTTGTTAGTCAAGGAAAAAAAATAGCTTCTTCAGAGCCAAGATGGAAGGTGAAAGCGTGTAGAATTGCTTTTACCTAGGGGAGAATGAGGCAATAGGAGAGAACCGAAAAATTCAGTTTGCTCAGGTTAAGCAAAGGTGAGTGACTTCTCCATAGGAACCTGTGGCCAGCAACCAGGCTCGAAATGAAAGTAAGGTGACTGGCATTTATGAGCCACTTTGATTACAAAGTTGTCTCTGTTTGAAGGAACACAGCCGTGGACCTATACGAAATGATTTCCTGCCTTATCTCAATCCGCTAAAGACCTCGTCCTTTGGCACAGAGGTGCTTACTTCCTAGCCTGTCATTACACATGGCAATCCCATCTCGGGAGAATTTCGGGACTCTTATTGCTAGGCAACGAAATCGCTCTCTATCCCCCAGAGCAAATCTGTGTCTTCAAGTCAGATTCACTTGCACTAAAAGAGATGTTATCAGGCATATTGCTGCACAGTGGCTGCCTACAGTGTGCAAAGCAATGGAGCAAGCCCCAACAGTATCCAGAAACTGGGAGCCATTTCAGACAGTTCTAAGGGCTGGCTGCTCAATTTTTTCATTGAAAAAAAAAGGTCTTTTTTTCCTGCTAGTAACTTTGTCATCGAGGGCTCAGCTCTTTTTTTTTAAAACATGAATCAAGTGTAACTCATTGGATATAGAAGTTACCTTTACAGGTGGCGTAGACACATCCTGATTCTACAAACTTGATGACAATTTTTAGAACCAGAAGTCCTTCTCCTGTTTCATGTCTTGAGAACCTTGCTAGTATAGAGAAAGCAAAAGAGAATAAATCTGAGAGGGAGTCCGGAAAACAGAATATTCTAGACTGATGGTAAGAGAAAGGGATGACACATTTTGGTTGAATGACTACCACAGACAACTCGTTTCTATTTAAAAACTCGATGCTTCGAAATAAAAATTGAAAATAGTCTTTTTAAGGGACAAAGATATTCAAACCCCTCCAAGTCAATGCCAAGAGTATTTGTTTATATTTGATTCTGTTGGGTCAGGATCTCTGACCCCAGGCAGTAGAACTCTCTTGGGAAAGATTTCATTTGTAATTCCCAAATCTCTTTTCTTGCAGACCATGTTCTCTGGATGTCAGCTGAGGTACTGAAGTACATGTCGATAGACTGACCTCGTTAGAACACCAAGGCTCCTGGAGACATCCATCTCTATTTTTTTCTTTGTCGTGTGTGTCCTCGCTGAACATTCAAAACTGTTTCTCCAAAGGGTTTTGCAAAAACTCAGACTGTTCTCCAAAGCAGAAGCACTGGCGTCCCCAGCAGAAGCGATGGGCAGTGTGCGAACCAACCGCTACAGCATTGTGTCCTCGGAGGAAGACGGCATGAAGTTGGCCACCATGGCTGTTGCCAATGGCTTTGGGAACGGGAAGAGTAAAGTCCACACCCGGCAACAGTGCAGGAGCCGCTTTGTGAAGAAAGATGGCCACTGCAACGTGCAGTTCATCAACGTGGGGGAGAAGGGACAAAGGTACCTTGCCGACATCTTTACCACGTGTGTGGACATTCGCTGGCGATGGATGCTGGTTATCTTCTGCCTGGCTTTTGTTCTCTCGTGGTTGTTTTTTGGCTGTGTGTTTTGGTTGATAGCCTTGCTTCACGGGGATCTGGACGCATCTAAGGAGAGCAAAGCGTGCGTGTCCGAGGTCAACAGCTTCACGGCCGCCTTCCTCTTCTCTATTGAGACCCAGACCACCATCGGCTATGGCTTTCGGTGCGTCACAGATGAGTGTCCCATTGCCGTGTTCATGGTGGTCTTCCAGTCCATCGTGGGCTGCATCATCGACGCCTTTATCATTGGCGCAGTCATGGCAAAGATGGCAAAGCCGAAGAAGAGAAATGAGACTCTCGTCTTCAGTCACAACGCGGTGATTGCCATGAGGGACGGCAAGCTGTGCTTGATGTGGCGTGTGGGCAATCTTCGGAAGAGCCACCTGGTGGAAGCTCACGTCCGAGCACAGCTGCTCAAATCCAGAATTACTTCTGAAGGGGAGTACATCCCCCTGGATCAAATAGACATCAATGTTGGGTTTGACAGTGGAATTGACCGTATATTTCTGGTGTCCCCGATCACCATCGTCCATGAGATTGATGAAGACAGTCCTTTGTATGATCTGAGCAAGCAGGACATTGACAATGCAGACTTTGAAATCGTTGTCATACTGGAAGGCATGGTGGAGGCCACTGCCATGACGACACAGTGCCGTAGCTCTTACCTGGCCAATGAGATCCTTTGGGGCCACCGCTATGAGCCAGTGCTCTTTGAGGAGAAGCACTACTACAAAGTGGACTACTCGAGGTTCCATAAAACTTATGAGGTCCCCAATACCCCCCTTTGCAGTGCCAGAGACTTAGCAGAAAAGAAATACATCCTCTCCAATGCTAATTCATTTTGCTATGAAAATGAAGTGGCCCTCACAAGCAAAGAGGACGATGACAGTGAAAACGGAGTTCCAGAGAGCACTAGTACGGACACGCCCCCTGACATAGATCTGCACAACCAGGCAAGCGTACCCCTAGAGCCCAGACCCCTACGGCGAGAATCGGAGATATGACTGGCCGGTTATTTCTCTGGAATGTTCACTTCACTCCGCAGTCTGTTGGTCAGAGGCCTGAAGCAGTTACACAGATGACGACGGTACTGGTCAAGAGGTGGGGCAGGGCAGGTGGCCACAAGGGACCGAGGCTAGCACAATGGATTCTGAGAAAGGCTGTAGGCTCGATGATTGACACAAGGCACTCAACCGGCCTCCTCCGCGTGACCCGATGGCACATAATATGTTGTAGAATAAGTTATGGGTTTTTAATGTATTGTTTTGTGTTTTTAACAAAACTTGAATTGCAGGCAAGCCTTGGTTGGGTATTGGATTATCCAGGATGCTTCTCATTAGGGAACAAGAATGTTTTTAATGGCATAACAAAGGCAAAACTCTGCCTTAATTCTTGAAAAGCTGCTAACTACATGAACACAAATGGTATTTTTGTTGCAGTGTAGTTTTTCTTTTACGTAATTTAAAAGTCAGTGTTGAACTTTGTTGAAAGCTCATGATGCGCTTCAAAGTGGCAAGTATTTGGCTATTAGCTGCCAAAACAAGAGCCTGATTTTTGAGGCCAGTAATCTGTTCGCTACGATTGATTTCTCTCTCTTTCTCTCTCTCTCCGTCCTCTCTCTCTGTCTCTCTTTGGTTACATAAGGGCATTATGTAACACTAGCCAAATGGTAGCCTCTGGGTTTTTAATTTTTTTATTTTTTTTTCTTTTTTCTCCATGATGTTAATGGGTTATCTCAAATTTTAAGTTAGACTACCTAAAATAAATACCAAAGATAATGCATGTTTTTGCACAGTGGAGCTTACACTAAAAAGGGTAAGAAAGCCTCATAGATTACCTTGAAATCAAGAGACAATAACATTGAACCTCAGCAAGACCTCAAACCTCCTGTTCATGTCGCACCTTGCTCAAAAAACAGCATCAGACACACAGTCTTGTAAGTGCAGTGCTTTTAATTTTTTCTCTCATGCCCTTCTTTTGTAAAGAGGAAGAGGCGAAAGGAAGAAGTACGATTTCTACATACGTCCCCACAACAGGAACATCTGACCCCACCCACCTCCCTGGTAAGGTAGTGCTAGCCAGGTTAATGCATAAAGTGAGAAATTATATACTGTGCTCTTTTAGATTTTGTTTCTGGTCACGCCCTCCTTTTTTTTTTTTTTTTGCACATTCCAGCAGTTACTCCGTAAGATAAAAACATATTTGAGTTTCATCTGCATCCTGGCCCCCTCAAAATGAGCCAGCCAGCGTGAAAGAGGAATAGGTTTAAATTTTACAGCTGAATTCGAGGCCTTTGACCATCAGGGTCTTAACGCTGGCTTTACCTTAAAAGAGACAGCATGCCTGGCTTCTAGGTTTGCTTCTCTGGTCAGTCTAGTCTGGACTGAGACCTGCAACATGCAAAAAAATTGCAAATGGCGAGGCGAGGGAACCCGGAAGGGTGGACAAACCACTTTGATGTAATGTTTAAGTATTCACAAGGGAGATGGAAGTTGCCTTGTTTTTTAATGGTAGCGTATAAGAATGGGAATGTCTCAGTATTTTATGGTCACAGGGAACCACATAAATAAAGTCACAACCACAAGTAAAGGGGACAGTCCCCCCTCCCCCCCAATACACATGCGCACACACACACACACACACACACACACACACACACATTTGGGACTGATGTTTGTCTCCTGCGGAGCCTTAGGGCAGGTTGCTAAGAGCACCTTGTTTTCCAGAAATCTCTTCTGCCTGGCTGCCTGCCTTGTTAGAAACACCCTCTGTTACCCCTTCAGCTCAGTAGTGAAACTCTTTTTGGGGGGGATTCTAGGGCTGGTGGTTAAAGATCCCTATTTGTGAATTCTGCGGTTGCTGATTTTTCTTTTAAATTGGAGTCTTGAAATCAACACTCTTGTGGTATTATATCCTGATATGCCATTATAAAACAACTTGTTCTAAGCTCATGTATTTCTCACATCGGCGTTTGTGATGGTCTCTGGTTCTTGAACAGCCGTAGCTGAACGCAGTGCCTGCAAAACTAGGGTGGATGCTGATTTTGGCCTTCCACACTGATGGGTTTGGGAACTGTGGTGGTGTTTTCATGGAAACCAAGAAAGTGATGTTAAGTGAGTGGGTACTATTTGAAATCCAAATGTAAAGGCAGGTTTGGGAAGTTGTTTGAAGAGTTGGCGAGATTAGGACCGAGAGAGAATTTACAGGGCAGATCAATATTTTGGTCTTCGTCAGTGAGAGGCTATTGAGGGCATAAGCTGCTGCTATTATGATGTTTTGCAAAGAAAAATAATCAAACCAAAGAGTATTCAGTGACATGTAAATGAAACGAAGACACGGTGGAGAATGGGGGTGCCCACAAAGAAGCCCCCTCCCCCCAAATACATAGTGCTACCACTTAATAAGACTTGAGCCATAAGAATGGGGCGGGGACAGGGAAAAGAAAGAGGGAGGGTGATCTTTCAGTTTATTTCTGAAAAGGAGAAAAAAAATCTAAAATATCTGGTGCACAGGTTTGTTTGTTTTTTTCAAGAGAATTTTGCAGAAGCTATGTTTTTAAAGTGTACATTTTATAAAGTTTATCAGATATTTTCGTATTTAAAGCCAAATGTAAATAGAAGTCTGTAAAGGAAAAAAAAAATATTGCCATAGAAAGTATAATTTCAGTGCAACTGATTTCTGAGGGCTAGTACCTATATGCTACCGGTTAGCATGGTTTTAGTAAATACTTACCAGCCTTATAAGGTTTGTACTGCTATGTTTCTCTGTTATTTATTTCAGCATGGGCTGTTCATTTGAAAGCTTTTTCTAGGTATTAGCATTTTAATAGTTATAAGCTTTAAAGAGCTTTTTTCTTCGTTTGTTCGTCGAGAGCCAAGACACAGGTAGTGCACGACATTGATTGCTGCATTTTACCTTCACAATAGCGGTCCTTTTTGACTGGGTTTCCTTCACTAGTGCACACCTGTCACTCGAATGCGGATGGAAAGGACTCACCGTAAATATCTGGGGTGGGTTCCCAGATGCGAGTTGCTTCTCTATTGCAAGCACACCCTTATGGATTTTCCCATAGGCTGTGTTCCCTTTTAAAGAATGTCTGCCCAGTGTCTGGATGGACGTTATATTTTTGGGGGGAGGCATAGATCCCTGGTTATTCTATTTTTAAATAAAAAAGTAGACAAAGTGAATTCTATTTTGATTATTGAGAAAGGCATAGTTTTCTATCCCTCTGAGAGCATACTTGAATCCGACATTATAAGGATGTCACTCTAGCACTGTAGTCTTTTCCAAATTTCTAGAGGAAGTCTGTGTCACGTGGTTTATGTTCTGTTGATGCGGCCTTTCCTGTCTTTCCTGTGAACCCCCATCCCAAACCTGGATGCATATGGAAGAGCTCAGTCCCCCAAATCAAGTTCCTCCTTGCAAATGATAAATGTCAGTTCGTCTTTTATAAGCCACTCTCTAAGGACACAAGCTTGTCTTGAGAAGCAGAGTGACTTCTCTTTCACTCTGTATCTAACAGCGTTAAGGTGGAAATTACAGAAAGTGTTGCCGAGTCGCCTCTCTACCCATGACCTTCAGCAAACTAGAGTTTCTTTTCTGGTAATGTGAGTTTTCAGCTCCGAGCTCCAGGGAGTTGAATTATTCTGGCCTTTGACAATCGTGATAGTTACTATTTTTCCCATTTGCCATCTTTTTTTTTTTGTATCCAAAGTCTTCCTGTTGTACTGCACACACCATGGGTTGTACATATTTTTTATATATTATGTCTTATTTTATTATTTCTAAATAAAAAAAATTAAAAGCGGAAAATGGATTTGTGCAAGCCTCGTTGAGCCTCTGACTGTGGAAACACTGAGCTGGAAAACAAGTGCTCTGAACAATAGGACATAAACCGTGATAGTTTGCATGAATAGGGCCATAGAAATTACCTGAGCGCACAGGTGCGGTGGAGTGGCACATTAGTTTAATCCAAGTTAAAGGAAGCCAAGCTCGTATTTTGTGGTTGAACAGAAAGGCCTAGGTAGACAGAGAGAAAAGTCCAGAAAACAAACAAATGAAACTAACATAAAAAACTCGCTGTATAATGATAGTGACTCCTCAGCAAACCTCAACCATCTGTTGATTATGCCTTATATATATGTATATATTTTAAATCTCTTCTTATAATAAATAAAACAGGATAACATTGCTATTGTCCTCTGAGGCCACAGAGTAAGTATTTTTGGCTTTGTGGACCAGAGGGTGTTGGTCTCAAGCACTAACTCCCTGGGACCCAAAAGCAGTCACAGACCACGAGAAAACAAGTTGCATGCAGAACATTACCAATATAGGTAGCAAGACTGATTTGACCCGCAGCCTGTCTTTTGTCCAGTTTTTCTATAGAAGGGGAAACTGAGGCTGGATCTTGAAAGCTGGTGAAGCCTAAAGGTAACTTTTAAAATCAGGTTTTGTCAGCTTCCACACTCAGTTGACTACACCGAGTTAATATCTCAGGATACAAAGTTGAGAAGGATCCGTCTTTTCAGAGAAAACGGGGCTTTTTATCCTAATCTAGCATAATGTGGTTTTGCTACTTGGAATAAAGGGGGAAAGTTGCCTTCTGAAGTACAGATTTCTCCTTAATACTACTAGTTTCCTTTCCAAATTTTCATAAGATCATTTCAAGCATTTTTTAAAAGCAGTATTAAATAATCTAATTCAAACCATTCTATTATTGTCCACACTTAAAAAGTGAGAAGCCTGGTCCTGTGGTGAGGGTTTCTGATCTCAGCACTCTGGGAGGCTGAGGCAAGAAGATTACAAATTTAAACCCAGTCTGAGCAACTTAGGGAGATCCTGTCTCAAAAACGGGGCAGGGTGGGGCTGGAGAAATAGCTAAGCGTGAAGGCCCTTGGAACGTATCCCAAAAAAGAAAGACGAAAACCAAAGCCCGGGGAGGAACCTGTCCAAGCACCCTCAGCTAGCAGGTGTTAGCGGGGAGGTTTAACCCAGGCCGATCCACCTGGGCTGTGTTCTTCGCAGCTCCTGGGTGTCGTGCTCCCTCTGAACACAAGTACGTACCGGGGATCCTTTTTCATTTAACCCATTCAACTGAAGGCCTTCCTGCCTTTATTTTTGCTGTTGCTTTCCTGAGAGACAAAAATGCACTCTTCTCTCCTCCCCCACCAGAAGCAAGATTCCTGCTTCTTCCCTAGCCTCCTGCCAATTCTTTTTCCCATTCGAAACAAAACAAAACAAAACAACAACAACAACAAAACAAAAACAAAAACAAAAAACACCCAGGGGAGTCAAATAATTACAAACCTAAAACTTGGTTGCAGGATTTGGGTAAATCCAAATTTCAGATTAGTTTCAGTTAACGAGGAATGGCCTAGACCTGTCTCCAGGCGAAACCACAAAGCTCTGTTACTAACCAAACTGTAGCCACCTCACCACCTCCCACTGTCCTCCTTCCACCCCAGCAGACAAACCTGTAATGCGACCCTGCTGGGTGGAGACCGGTAAGGGCGGCTGCACCTCCCCTGTCCAGGTGGCCAGTGGAAGACTAAACTGACTTCGGGTTTCTTCTTATTTTTATCTTATTGAATATGTACCCCAAACGAAAAAGAACAGGGGGTTTTGCAGTCCTTCTGCCCGGACTTTTCTTTTCACCGTAGTTATTTTGTTATTACCTTCTCACTGGCATGTGTTTCCCCTAATGATTATATATTATTAGGCTATGTTTGTGGCACAGAATGATTTTGAGCGTGATATTACGTAGTACATAATAATTTTGAGTGCAATTCTCAAGCTCTTTCTGTTTTTAGGACAGTTGAGGCAAACTGGGTGATACTGACTGGTCACCCTCCTTTGGAAGCTGGGAAGAAGGGTTGTTGGGGGGGCTGGAGGACAGTTAGGACAGCATGGAAGGAGGCGGTAAAAGGCATGCCGGCTTCTCCACATGGGCATTGCTAAATGCCCACGATAATAATGGTGAATAATTACACATAAATGCCTCTCTCCGAATAACTCAAGTTTGTTGCCTGAAGGGCATTCATTGTTTTGAGGAATAATTTTTGTAAATTGTCATTCTTTGCTTTCTTTAAAAGATGATGCGTATTATTTAATGCTTCCTTAAGTAACTGAGCATCATGCATATACATCCCTTCTCAGTGGGACTCCACGCGCAGTTACATCCCCAACAGTTTTTCCTCTTCTTCTTTTTTCATTTTTAATTTTAAGACACAATGTTGCTAAGTCATGAAGTTGCCCAGGCTGGGCTCAAACTGGCGATCCTCCTG
This sequence comes from Ctenodactylus gundi, assembly GCA_004027205.1. Lineage (NCBI taxonomy): Eukaryota > Metazoa > Chordata > Mammalia > Rodentia > Ctenodactylidae > Ctenodactylus > Ctenodactylus gundi. The sequence continues at coordinate 1,397,051 of PVKB01000029.1, forward strand.
CCTCAGCCTGCCAGAGTGCTGGGATTATTGGCCTGCCCCATCACTCCTGGAAGGACATGCTTTTTAAAGACCTTATTTATTGTGAAACTATCCTCTGTTATTTTGCCCAAAGTCTAGAAGTTCTCTAACACCACATTTTGGCTTCTGATCTACCATGTCAAGGAAACCCCATTAACACGTATGCTACAGATTGTGTAATATATAATAGATCACAGGTGTCATGTCGTAAGTCACCATGCCATAGCAGGTATGATATAGATTATCGTATCAGGTCAACATGTACTCATGTCTAATTAACATCAGAATACCAAGCATGGGAGTAGGACGAGTGAGAACAAAAGTGACCTGACTTGAACACGAGGATTTGATGATGACAATATTCATTTTAAGGGCTCCGTCTCTCTCTCTTTGTTGATTTCGGATTTAGGTAACATTCTGAGAGCTGGAGGCTATTATGAGGATTCTAGAGGATTGTACTCAATTCAGCCAAAACTTAGATATTGAACTACAATACGGTACCGGGTACTCAAAGTTTTCTATATGGGCTTTGTCCTCATGACAACATTGGGTGGTGGTCAGTATGGTCATATGTTCATTTTGCCAAAACCTAAGTAAAGTAGATAGGCTTCAGGTACGAAAAATATAGGTGTAATAACAGTGATTAATAATTGATAATTCCATGTCTGTTATGCATTGCACAGATGGATACATATAGTTCTTGACCTCCATGTACAGACTTCTTTATGTAGAAGATAAAGTACTTTTTTTCAGGATTGTCACCATGGGTTCAAATATTATTGGAGATCATTTTCAGCATCCATAGCTTTGATAATAATTCACGTGTGGTAAACTTCTCTTTTGTTACATTCTATTCTTAGAAATAAGCCCACACGTCAGTAAGACAGACACGTGAGTGAGAAAGGTGCCTACTTAAGATTTCGAGTGTCATTTGCATGAAATAATCAATACATGACTATTAAAAAAGGCTTGCCATGAGGTGATTTGGTTGTTTAATAATTGAACGTTCAGATGTCACTCCAAACGTTCCAGGAGGCCTTACAAAATATTTTGCACTGAGAAAATAGAGTTGGATTAAGTAATCATCCTCCTGATAGGATGACTTTGAAGGACATGCCACATCTCTATAAATAAACTGACCTAGGCCTAAAAACAAAAACAAAACCATACAAAAAGAAAACACTCCTTCGCTCTTCTACATGGCAACGGCAAGTTTTATCTTTGCTCTTAGTTTTACCCTTGAATTATGGAAAACACTTATTTGTGAACACTCCCGTTCCTGTGTGGGATAGTGGGACAAATGTATTTTTTTCCAACCTCATAATACCTTAAAATTAGACGTTTTGAAATGCAATTATAAGTAGATCTTTTTCATCTCCAAACTTCCCTCCAGACGTTTGCATTTAATTAATTGACCAAATTTTTAAAAACCTGTTACATTTTATTTATGGACACAGTACTTTCGTAGACAGTCATAATCCGGGTACAATGCTAGGAAACTCGAGGTTCTGTTAGACTGAACAATGGAAATTTTATAAGCCAAACATTCTCTTCCAGGAGATATTCAATATTTGTGTGTGCTTGGTTTGAATTTGATAATGCATGCTTTATGGCTGCGAATATCCACATCCGGTCAAGCTCCTATTTCTCTGCAAGTTATGGAATAGAGAGGCAAGAATGTTACTTAATTCCTCGGTTTAGGGAAATCCGAGAAAATGAAGTGCAGCAAACCTCAATCATTTTTTTAAAAAAATCACATGACCCTTTTTTCCTTCCCTCTCTTCTTCCCGTCTTTCCTCCCTCCCTCCTTTTCCTTTCTCCCTTTTCCCTTTGTTTTTCTTTTCCTCCCTCATTCTCTTTCTTCTTCACATCTTTCTCTTTTTTCCATCTTTCCACACATTTTTTTTTTGGTCTGCATATGAGCCAACACTGTGTTTCTTTTTGTTGGCTTTGCTGCCATTTAAAAGTTATTCTCAATAATATCATAATTTAAAGCTAGTGAATATCAAGACATGGTTACTTATTGGGATGTTCAACCTAAAATCTGGAAATGTTTGCTCTTAAAGTTTAAGTTGACTTTGAAGGACTTTGCTGCCCTGGATCTTGTCCCCTTCTCTCTTCAGGCCGGGTGATTGCTCTGATCCTAGGATCTGCCTCAATTAGCTCTCTGAGTCATCTTTACACCACACACCTCCCTGGTCCTGACACGAGAGCCAAAGACACCCTTTGAGTAAGCCTTTGGGTTTGTTCCTGGATCACAAACAAGTGAATGAAGTTGATTATGTCTCCCACCCAATCATTTTGACTTTTACCCTTTTTTGTTGCAACATTTCTATGCTCTGGGCTACTCCGTATCTGATCCTGCAACCAAGAGACTCCCTCACTACATAGGGTCTGGGAGTTTCTGAAAAATATAGAGAAAGCTGCGTCATGGATTATTCTCATAAAAACAAGTTACTTACCAATAGACAAACGTCAAAGGCGAATGTCCACAAATCTCTAGCAAAACTCTTGTAAAAGGCACTGTCAGATGGTAACCATTCATAACCAAATGTTCTTCTGCTGGCCAGAAGAACAGGGAAGGGCTCCTCTCTGCCTTGTGGGCCGTCACCTACAAGTTTTAGCCAGCATGACCTGGGCACACTCAGACTCAACCAGGCAGCTGGACAAAATGCCCTGGAGTTGCCATAGAAACTAAGAGACACACTGCAGCACCGAATCACCTTCCCCTGCGTACTCTCTAATTGCATCTGAGCGACTTTATTTAGTAGAACTAAAAAATAAAAAGTGCACGAGGATGTAATTATATAAAAAGCTGCGTTCTATATTATAGACACAGTATGTACTTTTGCCTCTCTGCAGCTCCCGCTCTCTTTCCATTTGAAGACACTGGAACTCTTAACGTCTTCTGTTGCTGTTTAATTGAAGTGAGGCCCAGATGTACCCGGATGAGCCAGGAAGGCTGTCCTCCCCTTTTCTACTGCTCCCAGCTCACTCTAGGTATCTGCACATGGCTTCTCTGATATCTAGGTCCCTTTCTGGTATATTGTCATATTGGATTACTTGGGCTCATTAGGGCTGACTGAAATTGTACTACCACCAGGCACTCCACAATCTAAAACACTCTGCACATTTATGATCATTTTGTAGGAAGTTTTTTCTTAAAGTGGGCAGGAGGATGCCAAAAAAGCAATTAGTGGAGAAGGCTGACAAGATTTTTTTTAAAAAATCTTGTTGTTACTTGCAATAAATAGCTCATTTCACAATAGGGGGTTTTGTAGGGAAACATAAGGACCCTAAAACAGTGGTTGTATTGCAGTTTTACTGTGGGTCATGTGTTGGATTTTGAGTGTCTCTCTGCTTTAGATCTTCATTCAGACAATCGAACAAATTTGCTGGAAAAAAGAAAAGAAAAGGGCAACAGAAATACCTCATCTTCCCAGTAAAACAAGTCAATCCTGGACCTGCACATTGGCACGACTTGAAATATCCTTAGGTTTTGACTTCCGGCTGGTGATTTGCATGAGGTCGTGTGCAATATGGCATTTATTTAAAGAGGAAGATGCAAAAAGACAAGGTGTGCCTGGCGAGCGAGGGTGTAACCTCTTTCCTCTTTGTGAATAGGCCTCATCTGATCTCTTGACTAGAAAGAATATAAGCGAAGGCCCTAGACTCAGTCTTTTTGCAGTGCAAATAAGTTCTTTGTAGGAATAAACCAGAAAGGAATTTTCCCCTTTACGACAGTTGACAACCTGCAGGTGAAAGCCCTAACTATTTCAGTAAGGACCACTAGGAAAACTAGACAAGCGATGCTGCTTGCTGCTTTAATGTTTTTTTTTTTTTGAAAGAAAAGAAAAGAAATGATAGGATTGAGGAGCTTCTTTCCACCGTCAAAGCTGGAAATTTTTATGTTAATGAAGCTAGAATTTCCAGACCTTTGGGTCCAGAGGAACATAGCAACTGCAGGAGGGGGGTTCATCATCTGCAACTTAGAATGTCAGCAGCATCTTCTGCTTGGCTCTGTGTGGAGGTGCATTGGTTTGGATTTTCTGTTTTGTTTCTTATTTTTGCTATCAATTCATTTCTGGTTTTTTTTGGCCCCACATCAATCTTTAATAACTCAACTTGTCTTTGCATTTTCCAAAATATTATTAAAATCCATTCTTGAGCAATAGCAGCTTTAGAGAAACTTGTGTATAGGAGTAGGGTTAGTTCTCAGCACGTTTTCTATGGAGAACATCAAATTAACTTGCAAATTATATTTTTATGGGGATTTCTTTCTCTTAGCTCAACCAACTGTAGAAACTCATCCAGATTGATTCTTTTTTACCTCCTGAAATCTATTAGTGTGCTAAGCAAAACAGATTGCCTTGTGGTTAGTAAGACCCTCATTGCTAGGAATAGACAGGTTTTATTAGTTGTTTTTATTTTGCACAGTAGGTGTATCGCTAAGACGCACAGTTAGAAAATCTAATTACTATGGTGGGTATAAAGTTTAGCTTGCTTCTTTCAGAGTCAGAAGTCTGACTCCATCAGTGTATTAAGAAACAACTTAATCAACCTTGGTAAATAGATATATTGACTCAAAATCCTCATTTACAGTGAGGACTATGAAGGTTAAGAGAACTGAACACCAAGCCCTTCGATCAGCGTATGTTTCCTCTGTAATTTTCGCACCGTGCTTTTGGAATCTGAGCAAGAAGAAGTCATGTGAATTAAATGTGAGATGTTGGCAGACAAAGACAGCATCTTATCTATGGTTCCGCTGGGGATTTGACTCTTCCTCTGGGGAATCACTTTGTATTGTTAGCTAGGACTGTTTTCCCTGGACAAGGCATGGATAGGCACTATCCATCTCTAGAATCTTCTTTGAGAGATTCCAGTGCTGAGTATTGTTTTCATTCTCTGTCCTTTATTAATGAAAAATCCCTTACTTATAGAAGTGAATATACCAAGTGCATTTGCAGTCAAGCATCTGAGGTCTGGAAACCAATCTCTTGTTTAATGTGTGGTTTTTATTTCGTCCATTAATTATCTTTTTACGGTACATTGGACATAGAAGAAAGTGTGCCTAAGTGCACATTTCTATGACTTTTATAAATGTATGTACTCTTCTAATCACTAGAATAATTCTGTGACTTCCCAAACTTGTTTTGATCCTAGCTGCAGAAAACCCTCCCACATCAGCATATCAGCCCTGGGAAAACACTGATATATATATTTTTTGTAATAATAAATTAAGTTTGCATTTCCCTGAGATTCCATTTTACCTTACAGTAGCCCAATATATCTTTTATTTGAGGCCCGTTGTCTTAACTTGCCCTCTAAGGCTAGGAAGAAAATTTTACTCTAATCTGCAAGATCGTAGGGACTTTCAGAGCTTGATAGATGTTACTTCTTCTCAGTTCCCTGCCTGCCTCCCAGATTAGCTCCTTAGACCACTGGCATTCTTTTTGTTAAATCTTTAATAACAGAACTTCAGAGACAAAATGCATAATTGTGATTATATATGCTATATTTAATCATTATATATATCCATAACGTATTTACCGATGTATACATGTATCTATATATAATTTAAAGCATATTTTCTCAAAGGAAATCTTTAATTCTAAGAAATTTTCAAAGGAGCTCCTGTAGGTTTGGGGAATAGCTTCGGTTTCTGCTCTGTCTTTTTAAACTTCTGTATAAGACTTATTTAATTCCATAAGGTGAGATACTGTTTTTAATTTGATTCATCTAACAGAGCCATAGCTGCAGTCGTGCTGCCTTCAGCAAGTTTCCTAAGGATTTTGAGCCTTACTTGGGTCAACAGAATATAAGAATAAAAGCAAATTTTGTGAGATTTGAAAGGTGACAGTTTAAAAGTACTTTTTAAGTCATATTAATGCTATGAGTTATTTATTTTTTTCTGTTTACAGTAGCAATTTTTCTTTTCCTGAGATGGTGTTTATTTTAAAAATCACGAACGCTTAAACTCATGCCCCAAGTAACTTTTGAAAAACATTTCCCAAGAATCAACCACCTAGAACCTTGAAAGGCCTGAGGGATTTGAAGGTACCCTTTGCTTGCAAGGGAGTTAAGGACAGCAGCAATTACAGTAATCTAATTTTAGATTTCTATATTTATGCTCTGACCTTCACAATTAAGCCCAAAGACCTCCAGTAAAGTATCTGCAAGATACGCAAGCACTTCCTACTCTGCACCTTTGAGATAATCTGCATCCTTCTTCGTGTTACATCAAAAGCCAAGGCATTCTTTTCTTGGTGGCTGTTTCCTTTTCATTTGCATACCGGAGTCTCTGAGGCTGGACTGGATGCACCTGGACGCTAGCTGGCACTACGTGAAGGGAAGGCGTTGTTCCTGGCAAAGTGCTGTGTAACAAACCTATCAGATTACGGAGTGCGTTTCCTTTATCGTGGGGCATTGGACTCTACTCAGGGGGCAAACAGGATAGAGTTTCTCAGCTTGTTTGGACGTGCTAGTGGTTTCTTTAATCTCCTTCTTACTAAGAGAAGAGTGCAGCCTTCTGACATACGTTCTACCAGGGCCTATGTCCAAACAAGGAAGGCATCAGGTGCCGGGGACCCCTTTGATTGAGCAAAAAGGATCCTATTCAGTTGTTTCTCGAGAACCAGTAGCTGGCTTTTCGCAGAAATTCTCTCTAAGCACCAGCCGTTCTTGCAACATGGCAGAAGTCTGGTCGTGCTTCTGTCAGGACTCATTTGGAAAAAAAAAAAAAAAAATCACCTCTGTGCTGTGTCTAAAGGGATTTTACCTTACTAGACTCCAGGAAACTCTGCGCTTGTTACTTCCGGGTATGCTTTTCACTTTCTGTTTCCATCATCGCCTATTAGAGGGCAAATCTTTTCCAAGTTTTTATGTCACCAGACTCTTTCTGGAAAATCTGCTAGGATAAAACATGGATGTACTTTTTAAAGACTCTTTTAAAAAAGGAAAGGCTGTTTTCATGACAGAGGTATGAAAAGGCTTATTTTGCCCATCACAACATGCAAATAACCCTCCTCCTCACAACGCCTGTGCACACAGGCACACACTTAGGGACATACACACGCACACACACTCACGCGAAACCAACTTTACTCCATCAGAATCTCTTTCTTCAAGAGTCTCTCAAGCTATTGGTGAGACCAGAGGGGCAGTTCAGTCTGAAACTGTACTGACGTCACAGCATTTTGGGTCTTTGGCTTGATTTACTGTTCATTCTCTGCAGTTATTGGAAAGGAAATAATAATAGGGTAGGATTATGAGTGCTTTTTTCTTTTCTTGGTAGTATAATTTCCATATTTTTCTGCCATAAAATAGGTGTATAAAAGCATATTTATTCTCTGATAAGTGTATACTTTAAATATTTGTATGCTTGTTAAGTATATAACTCAAATATTCAATGCCCTTTGACCTGTTTAATCTTTTTATTATGATCTATGTTCTTGTGGTGTGGCTATTTTTGCTGGAGACTCCAACAAGGTGGTGGATTTATTGCCTGTATTATCTGTAAACATTATTACCTGCATTTCCAACACTAGCTCACTAATATATCATTAGGCACATCCAAGTTCATAATTCTTCAAATTTATTGAAGTATTCAATATCAAGTATCAAATGAATTAGCTCACTTTTTGCTTTTACCATGACTTGCTTTTCTTGGATATAAATACAGTGATACTATTACTGCTTTCTTGATATTAGCCCCATGTGTATTTTTCTCTTGGTTCCTTTTTGCATTTCTATGCCATTTTATGTAGCTGATTTTTATAACTAATTTGAGAAGAATATTTACAATTACTATGAAGATGAATCTTTCACATTCTTTGCATCTTTCCCTCTTCCTTTAAATATCATTGTCTTGAACTGTTTATGTCTTTCCTTATTTTGTCCCATAAGTGTGTGTATACCTTATTTCCTTTATTTCAGTAGTCATGCTAATATATTTAATAGCTATGGTAGGTCACTACCTAGTCCTAGGCGCTACCTAGGACTTCATAATATTTTTACTGATTTTTTTCAATAAGACACAATATGCTGTTACTTTTTTGTCCTGTCTTCATGTACTTAGCATTTCTTCTGACATACTACACGAAAATGAACCTGAAAATATTTTAGTGGAATTTTCTTCTAATTAAATGGAAATTCATTATGCTACCTTAAGATGAAGCGAACACTACAGCAATTAAAGTAGACTAAAACATTTTACCGTATCGACAAGGGAACTCTGGATTGAGTTGTCCAATTCTAAAATATAGGTCAGGTTGTTGATCTGATGCTGAGAACAGCTACCTTCAGGTCTCTTTTGAGAACCCAGAGCAAATTAACCTTCATCTAATATGGAACGTGATGGGTACTCAGTCTTTATTGAAACAGATCTTCCAAGACCTTTGGATGATAAGAATTTGAGAAACACCTGCCTGACTCTAAACACAGATTGGGACATGGCCCAGAATTCTAACACATACACTCAGGGTAGGAACCTGAGAAGTGACATTTCTACTTGGGTTTCAGGCTGAGTACATGATGCCAGCCCAATGACCTCAGGTGAGGAGCAACTGGCCTATTGCAATACACGGTGAGCAGGAACTCTGAGTAGTCACCCACGTTGGAACTAACTAGACTTCCCGCCACAGGAAAGCCAATTTCCACTTATTTCAAGATAAAGGGGCAGAGGAAGCACCAAATGTTCTCTGACTTCTGGCCAGTTCTGGTTTTTATGTTGTCTTTTGTATTCTCCAAAGAGGATCTAAGTTATTTTCTTCCAGATTTGGGAAAAAAGATTATCAAGCTATTGCATGACCAGAAAGACAATTTTGAGAACATTACATAAGAACTATCACTTCTGCTATTTATGTAGTAGTAAAAATTTTATATAAGGTGCAATAGATTTGTTAGATGCATTTAAACAAAGTGAGGGTTCCTCAAATCATGCTGTTCATAATTACAAGTTTAAGTGAGAGGCCAGAAACTTGCTTCTGTGTTTAATGTTTTGCAGCCAACTTAAATGGATAAATTGAAAATTAAAATACATGGTTTAAGTATGATTTAAAGTGCCACAGTGATTCTAAGAAGAAGGAAAATACTGTATTTAAGGATATTGGTTAAAAAAAAAACTGAGAAAAGTCTTCGGTTACGGAGGTAAACCAGTAGTAGTGCACATGATTTTAATAGGTGGGAAAGACAGCAAGGAAATTATTCCAAGCACAAAGCCCAGAATAAACACATATGGGCCTGGGAAATATCAGATATATTTTGATATCCACAAGAGAGTTATTTTGTCTTTGGTAGGTGTGGCCATTAAACTTGATATATCAATTTAATTAGATTAAGAAATGCCCAGCAGATTAGTAAAGCAAGCTCCTGAATATGTGTAGGTGAGTCGTGAAGGCATGGTCTTGGGTTCTTCTGCCTTTTCTCTCAACCATTAATCTCTTCTTTTATTGCCTCAGACACCACAATGTGAGCATGTCTTTTTCACCGACTGTGTAATGCTCCTGCCCCAGGAGGAGCTGATTCCAGACTGAATCCCCACAAATTGTCAGCCAAATTTAATTTATTCTGTGCCTTGACAGTTTCAGCTATTGTGCTCCCCAGAGAGGAATCAGTAATACAGAAAGAGTTCTGCACCCTGAGAACAAGTGAAAATGTCTGGTGACATTTTTGTTTGGCATCATATTTAGTGAGTAAAGACTAGAGATACTGCTAAATATTCCACAGGGCACAGTACAATCTCCATCAACAAAGAATAATATGATCCACTATTTCTTTAGAGCCATAACTCAGAAAACATTTTTTTCTGACGACTTTTAGACTTGAATAGGAAATGAGATTGGTAATGTAGCTTAAGGATTTTACACGCTCAGCTGAGGAGAAACCATTGATATGTTTTGATTGAAGGAATGATATAACTATAGTGCATTTAGGAAGATGAAGTGTCACATATTTTATGTTGCGTGGATGAGTAAGAGATGCAGAAAGAGATAAGTAGACAGTACAGAGTCTGTGGCAATTTTTCAGGTGAGAGGTGATAAGTGCTTGAACTTCAGAAAGGAGAGTAGCTGATCAGTTCTGGATGCGTTGTAGCAAAGAATGTCTTTGATTCCGTGGATGTTTAAGTTCGAGGAAGGGAGAGGATGGTAGAGGAGTCATGGCATGATTGAATTAAGAAGCAGAGCAGCCAAGAAAGAGGGAGTGTCGTAGGGAGGAGAACTACGGCTTGACTTGATGGATGGGAAAGTCATTTATAAGTGAACACCTCCAGGAGGCTGCAGAAAGGCAGAGAGTCAACCCAGCATTTCTGTCTAGGTTCTTCAGCTCTCGGCAGCTGAATTGAATCCAAGTTGCCACCTTCGTTTGCAACAATGTATCTCCGGTAGGAAAAATGATGCTCATCCCCCCCGGGACCAAATAAGTCCTGTTTTATCCTAGCACCATAGTCCTGAAACTCAGTGTTTGCCATTTGTCCACAGAACTAGTGGATTTGTTTACCATTAATTGTTTCTACTTCTGTGTGCAGTTTCTTTCAATCTAGGGTTGAAAATTTAAATCACATTTGTGTTCTGGGCAGGAGTTCACATTTATGCAAATCTTTCACATGCTGGTACAAATCCACTCAAGTTGACGGTTCAGCACATCCCGACATGTACATTTGAGAGGTTTCCATGAATTACATTCTTTGTTTTAATCCAGCATTGACTCATTCTCATGTATTTACCGTCCCTCCTGCTGCAACTTGACTTGCCTACAGGTTTTTTTTTTTTTTTTGAGCCTCATTATGTATGTCTCTACAGTGGGCAAATATTCTGTCCCTCCTCCTGCTACAGCAAGAGTGGAAATAGAGGAGTCCAGGAATTAGTCACAGCCCACAGCTGATGTACACAGCAGCCAGAAACAGACACTTTGATATATTCATTAGGTAGCAGTAGGAGTAGCTTAATTTTGTCTGACTAGGTAAAACATGTCTGCCGATATTATAGAATTTCCTCATGTTTCTAGCTCCATAAAATCACGCAAAGATAAAATCTCAGGAATTAGATTACAGCCATATTTTTGTCATGCGATTTGAGTTTATGCTATAAAGAGTAGATATAAGACAACCAAACTCCAGTCAGGTGAAAAGCTTCTATATCATATGAGAATTTCATCAATTGATTTATCAGTATTCTATACATGTTACAGGAATAGATAGAGACTATGAGTTTTGTAGACCGGGTTGTATTTGGGGAGTAATGTTTCTAAGATATTTCTTTCCATGCCCAGCTGTCAAACTCTTGCTTGGAAAGAGGAACAAGTAGACTAGGCATGGTGGCGCATGTCTATAATCCCAGCACCTTAGAAGGCTGAGTGAGAAAGTCACAAATTAAGCCTAGCCTGAGCAATTGAGAGAGTTAAAGAGACTGTTTCTCTACATAAAAGTAAAAAGAAGTAGGAATTTAGCTCAGGGCTGAGGCTCTGGTTTCCATCCCTACCAATAAGTAAACAAATGAAGCAAATGGACATAAACCTGGATGATCCACTGTGAAACCTGCTAAGAAGTTACCTGTCAAGATCTTCCTAGTAGTGGGCATGGACAAAGAGGGGGTATTTCCATTTAGTATATCACCTTCTATATGCAAAATGAAACCAGGTAGATAAGGTAGGTCAGTGTCATTGGTCTACCATGGGCTACTAAGCCCTTCACTTGAACCCAGATCCTGAGTAAGCTACATCTTCAGAGTCTACACCTACCTCCTTACCATTGGAGGGTATTTTTTGACAGGTTGCTAGGCCCAGATTCACTCTTTTGCCATTTTCATTCTCTCATACAAACCACATTTTTAGCCCCAAAAGTCTGCAGAAATCAAGAGCAAATGCTCTTCATGGGTGGGCAGAGTAGACAGAGAAGCTCTCCCAAAGTCACAAAATTAGAGCCATTTCTTCTCCTCTGGCTCCTTTTAAATTGAAATTTGTATAAGGATTTTGTACTTGAACAATCATAAAACGATAATACAGGGTGGGATGATCAAAAAAGAGGAACATTGGAAATATGGATTCCTGAAAAAGGGTAGAAGAAACTGGGATTCTCTGCATAAAACAACTAAGAGCACTGAATACATGTTTTATTTAATACTTGTTCCAAGAAGCCGACTAAAAAGAATTCTCTTAGGGACTTAGAAGGGACTTCTAGAATAGCATTTAGGAAATATCAATTCTATAGGGATCTAAAAATGAGAAAATGGCTTCAGAACTTCTTCTTTCTTCTATATAAAATCTAGCCAATGATGTCCCTCCATCCTAATGGAACCTGCCTGGAACTTCCTTTAGGAAATGTTCCCTTTAAGCTCTAAATTCAGTAGCTAGTGGTAATGCTGTTTTCCAGAGATGAATTTAAATCCATGCCACTGGTAATTTTATACTATTATTTATTTATTTATTTATTTATTTATTTATTTATTTATCTTAGATTCGTGACAAGTGTTTCTCCACTAGCTTTTCTGATTCAGAAAGGAATTTCCTTCTGATTTTGTTATAAGTGGCCACGCTAGCTGAGTTGGGTACCAAGAAGTCATTTTAGTGTGTCTACTCCTGGGAATCCCCAATTAAGGTTTCCAATGTTTCTCTCTGTCTATGGGCTCAGTGTGGTCACACAGACACACAAACGCGTACACACTCAACTGAGCTGTTTCTTTTAAGTGTTGCTTTCTGTGGGGTTTTCTATTCTTCCTTCTGTCACTCTCATTCCTGTGACAATCTTGGAACAAAAAGCTTCACTTAATGTAATCTGTATTCTATCACTTGAGAATAAAAGAGGGATTATATAGGTTTAATGAACTAAAGTGTCTTCGAAATGTTGAAATAATTGATGATACAAAATTAGTAGTTAATTCACCTTAAGAATTTAAAAATGATTCCTAAACAATCTACATTAATTTAGAAAGAAATGGAAACTGTGATTCATTATTTTTAGGACGTGGAGGTACGGATTTTGCCTGTGTTCACTAAACCACATAAATCTAAACTGTCTAGTGATATAATTTACTGAATTTCAAGATAAAGATCTGCGTTAGCTAAGTAGCTTTCATCTATATTCTTTAGATAATGAGTTAGCATTGTAAGTAAAGATAAATATTTTTAATGGCAAGAAAAATGAGTTCTCAAGGCCACCAACCCAGTATCTGGCAACCTTGTTGGGGTTAGGTCATCCTATTAAAGAATTACAGGAAAGCTTAAATTGTTCAGGATCATTCTGGAGAACCTCTGAAACTTGTGAAAACGCTAATAAAAACATAACTTTCTTAAAAAGGCCATCAAAATGTTGAAAAAGTGTGGTCAATAATGTGTTTCTGAATTTTAGCTAGTTCTGGCCATTTTTCTTTTATAAGGAGTAAAATCAATGAGAAATGAATCCTTTGAGGATTTTTATGACAACACCTGTTTTTGTGACAACTGCTTGCTGGTAATTAGAATGGGATTTTTTTTCTTTTTCTCTATGCCATTAACTTAAATTATAATAAAAAACAACAAAGTAAAAAAGCAACTTTGTGATGTGCCACCAATCATTATGAGCATTTTATATACAATGCAATCTCATTTTATCCTTAACAAAAACTGTGAGGTAGCTATTAGGCTATCATTTTTTTGTGAAAGAAACTCAGTCACAGATATGCAGATTAACTTCCTAAAAATTATGTATGGTCCATGCGAGAATTCTAATGCAGGTCTTTCTAACCCTAATTAATCTTAACCTTTATGCTCTCCTGCCTGAAATCACAATTTGTGTGATTATATTACACAGGGGAGATATTATACTCTTACTGGGAAGTTATGCAGACCAATAGCAGTCTATATTTATTTTCTTTACACTGTTATAAATCACAGATCTTGCTTTCATTGTCCAACAGTATCTAGCCTTCTCTGAGAAAACCTTCTGTGTCACCAAGTTTGTATACTAACTCATTTTCCATATATGCTTGTATCTGGTCCCAAACAAGTGGGGGACAACTTTTATTTTGATTTTACAGCTGCCAATAATTTATTAAAATTAATAAGGCCACATGAATGGAGAAAATACTCTTCAAAAGGCACACTTTTGAAAGTCACACAAAATATCGCAGAATGTAGGTAAAAGAACCTTCCCACCAATAGCTAAGTATAGAGGCCACACGCTCTGCAGTTCAAATATCTACTATATCTGCTTCTTATGAAAGTTTAAGAAGTTAAAAGTACTTGCCAAGTTTATCATTGAGAGCTAGTAACCTTTATGCAATATGTCTTCATTTTTTCTGTACAGGGTTTTGTTTTTACTTTAAATAACTTCTTTTTCTGTATTCTCTAATTTGAGCTAGTGGAACTTAAGAGTAGAACGTATATTCACTTAGCCTTAACATTCTTAAGTCGGGACTTGCAATTCGCATAGCTCTGTGCAGCATAGCATGACTTTATCACTAAGCTGGCATCCTTAGCATTTAACTCCATTTCACTGTGTATAAGTAGGTAGAGGAACATTTACCTTGTGCGACATTTAGGAGCACCAAATAACTCTATGCTATCGAATTTGGTAATCATTATTACTTATAGAGATGACAGAGTAAAAGCGCTTGCTCTTGGCAGTCTTCCCAAAGAACAGCATAAGCAAAAACGAAGAAATAGTTTGCACAATAGTGAATGAGGACATGACCACAGCTGCAATAGGGACACGAAGGAGCATCTGTCAAGCACAGGGAAGCATTTTGCTATTACATTGAGAAAGGCCACTGAGGATAAACCTATCTTTGGGTCAGAAGCCATGGGACATTTTCTAAAAGTAATAGATTGAGAGTTTCAACCAATGCCCTTTCTTAGAAAACTCAAATGCAGGAACTAGGCCAAGAAAAGCAAAAGCGCATACCCACTCAACGTGAACCATCAAGTAGGCAGAGACAGGCGGAATCTAAGCAGACGTAACTGCTTTTCAAGCTTAACATGCCCATTTGGAGAAAGGTCCTGAGGCGTGCTACTAGAAGAAGAAACAGCAATACATTGTTTGGCTGTTGGTTTCCTAGAAAACAAACAAACACACAAACAGACAAACAAAAAACAATGTCAATAAAGATACGGAATAGAGATATTTTGGTGGTCAGACTCGAGGAAGAATAACCGAAAAACAAAGAATCTGCTCCCATGGTAGAAACAACTCAGTTAGGTAAGACAGGCTGAGTCAGAAGCCTTTGGAGAAAGGATGTGTAGATACTGGCACTGAGCCTGGCCCTTGTGGGCACGGGAATCCCCGTAACCCTCAGTCTGTCTTCTGATGTTTCACTCCTTAAGGCCAACCAAAGCCTAAAATAGTAAATAGAAAATTCCAGAAATAAACAATTCACAGATTTTCAATAACTTTTATTACAAGATAGTGATTCTCTTTTATTATTAATGGTTGTGAATCTCATTATGCTTAGTCTATATTTTTTATAAATTATAGTTGCATATGGACAGGAAAAAGTCATGTATTTATGTTTATATATACAGTTCAATTGTATTCGTAGTTTCAGACATGCACTGGGCGTCTTGGTAGGAGTTCCCTGTGGATGATGGGAAATAATCATGTTCTATAAATATTCTTTTTTTTTTTTTGAGACAGAGTAGTCCGATCTGGTCCTGAACTCATTATGTTGGACTCATAGATGTCCTCCTGTTTCAGCCTCCCAAGTGCTGGGATTACAGGCATGAATCACCACGCCTAGCTCATGTGGTGCTAGGAAATTGAACTCAAGTACTTAGTGCTCGTTTTGGCACTTGCTAAGCAAGTGCTTTATCACCTGAGCCATTCCTCCAGCTCACCTATACATACTCTTTGTATAATTAAAGGAAAAAAAATCAACCAAAGAAGAGGACAGCAGACCATGGTGAGCGAGTGACAGGCAACTTATTACCATGATTACACTCCTGCCACGTAGAGACGCCATCTTTGTTTCTTTTTTGATTCTTCTAGCAAGCATCGAGAGCCCATGGGGCACTCTGGCACATCGACATCTGTGCCGCAATGGTACTCAGTACTCCATCTTCAACTCACAGGACAGACAGCAATAGTATAAATCTCCTGAGAAGTCCTAAAATAATCAGCAGATATAATTTCTTTTTCACACTTCTTTGAGTAGTCATTAAGAGCAACTGAATTAAATTGAATTTAGGTGAGAGGGGCTATCTTTGGGTGCCCTCAGGGTGCTTTCATTTTAATAATGTCAAACTATTTATTTTCTTGGTGGTGTCAAAGTTATAAAGATTGACCTAAACTCTTGCCTTCTACAAGTGATACATATTTTGAAGAGTTTCCTAAAAATTTTGTGGCACAATCTTCTCATCTATACAGTGGTGAGAACAATAATAATATCTGATATTTAGTACTGGTAAGAAAATGTATACAAAGATAAAAAACTTTCAAAAAATTGTACAATGCTTGGTATAGTAAAGCAACCTAATTTTCCCTATTTTAGACAGAACTCTAATTTATTAATATTTTAAGTTTCAATCTTTCCTTGAATTTCAGGAGAAAATGTTAAAAATCACATTTACTTGAAAGCTATGAAAGAAAAAAGTGAACTCTAATAATTCTAAAATGTTTGAGATGATTCATTAAACATAAAAACATAATAATATCTAAATATGAAATGTCATTTCCTTAGGTAGGAATTCTAATAGGTTTCTATGCTTTTGATGGTTACAAGAAACTCCAAAATTGGTAATTTTTTTCCTCACTTCTGAGTTTTGCTGTTGCTAACTTGCCAATGTCAGAAATTCAGACTATGAGCCTTATTTAGTTGGGAAGGTGGGAAGGTAGCTTCTTACCAAGCCCATCCACAAAGGAAGAAGTATCCAGAAAACAGATCAGGGACGAGGTGACGTCACAATGAAGGAAAGTGTCCACAACTTGTTTATCAGTCTATTTGTCAAGTAGATTCCCCTGGGCCGGGACCACTCTCTAGAATGTAGCAGTGACTATGGACTAGAGAGTATTTCCACCACTTAATTCCAAGGCACTATGGCTGCCCCACTTCTAACATGTGCTTGGGACCCTGCATGAAAAAGCACCTTATCTCATTTGTATCCACATACATTTGCAACTATTACTATGCACTCATGTGCATATGCAATGATACATAATGCTTTATAATATATTATTGCATTATATATATACACAGTAAAAACAATAATCTCATAATATTAACATGAATAACCACTTTAGGTGACCTAGGCCCTTCTCAACACCTGATATGCTTGGGGTTTTATCTTATCTTTGCTTTGAATATGGACTCTCCAATACCACTCCAAAAATGGAAATGGAGTTATAGGCATTCACCTAACTTTTCTGATAAATATTTAAGAGTTGAAATGGATATCTAAAACTCATGTAACTTGCTTTTGTTTTAAAATCTAATGGGTTAGAATTCTCTCTCGAGGAAGCCGCTGCCAGAAGGCCTCACTGGGTAGGTAGGGAGTCTCTATGTGAGCCTACACTCGGTGCTCCTTTTTTAGGAAGGGGTGCTTTTTAAGGAAAGATTTTTGTAGGCGGTTCTTTTTGTTCTGGCATTGCACTTATATGGAGCTCCACCCCCACGTTTGGTTGCACTTTCAGAAAGCCAACTCATAAAAGGATGCGTATTTTTCTTTGTCCTATAACAAGGGTGAAACGTATTTATATACACTGTGGAAGCAGATGCTATAGAAGCACACACTGTTATATTTGGTTGATCCTCGCCTTCCCTAACCCCATAGAGACCTAAAGAAACTTAGATCCTTAAAAAAAAAGTAGATTTCACACCAGTAAAGCCTCTATTAGAGGAGAATATTTTGTACCAGGTTTAGGTTGCTAAGGTGAAGAGTTTCTGGACTTCTTTGAAATCTTGGGTCTCTAGCGAAGAGATTTTAGTTTTATTTTCCAAGCAAAATTCATAACATTAAACAAAAGAAGTGAAATCTTAGGAGGATTTTTTTTTTTTTAACTGAGAGAGTGATAAGTTGTCAGGGACACGAAATTGTGAAGTGAACCACATTCTTTTTTGATGGTTATTATATTTATTGTAGAAACCAAAGAGCTGTGGATTTGAGGGTAGGCCCAAGTGTCAAAAAAATGTTCTTCGGTCACAAATATTTTTGAAACCTATCTTTACCTATTGTTACTTTTGCTGCTCGCAAGAAGAAGAATAATTCTTTTAAGTATTTTTAGTAATATCTACAGGCTAGAGTGTTCTGTTTCTCGGAGGAGACATCTTCTTTAATTCTGAGTGTACTTTTATGACTGTCAACTTCTTCATTAGACATATCACGGTATTTTAATATTAGTGTTGAGCTCATGAACTTACATAAAGTCAGAACTCTTTCAAACAGTTTGTCTAGGGTCCTGAAGAAATCAGATTAATGATCAGAAATTCTGTTATTTATTTTTTTTCTTTTTATTCTACCTGATTTTCATATTTAGTGTTATGCTTTGGTTCTGCTACATTCTGAAAGTTCTAAAATGTGACAAGAAAAATGAGCTCTGACTTTACCACAACCAAGTATCAATATTTGAAAGTTTTTGAAAATAAATACTGTGAAATTTCAAATCCAATTGTACAAGTCTGAAAGTTTTAAATTTCAACTTCTGTTTATAGTCTCATTTGATCTACAGTGATAACAACCTAGGATTTTTATTGAACCCAATGAAGAGATATAAAAAAAAAAAACTCAAGCAGAACTTTAGCTCACTCACCAGAGGGTACCTGTAGACACCTTCAAGGCCTCCTCCCTCCCTCTCCTCTTTGAAGATGGCCTGTGCTCTGGTCCCAGTAATATCACCACACAATTTATTTCTGAGACATTAAGAATGGGAGATAATACCTGTTTATGGGATTAAATATATATTACAGGAGCAACACTTTCCCTTGGGCAATGTATTGCACTTTTAAAACCTGATTACCTATAATTTGGGGAAGTAATTATGCTTACCACACAGTGTCATCGTTAGTAACAAATACATTCCCCTTGAAATCTGGGCATGTTTATTTATTGAAATAAAATTGAACAGATCCTATGTTTCCTGTAAAGTAACTAGCATTGAATAAAGAGAATGAGCCATTTTTCCCAGAAAAAAAGCACTTTCAATTTAAAGTAGAATAATCAATTACTTTTCACCTTCTTACTTTGCAAGCCATAAGTCCATCTTGTGCATTAAAATGATCAGCATATTAGCAAAGTTAATTACAGCAAAATGTCTCCTCCAGACCTCTATAAGAGTCTGTACTAGTCAGGATTATTGGGTGTGCATTCTAACTACTGTAAGGTTTGCATCGAAAGGTCAGCCATTTTAGTTTTTCACATTCTCTAGAAATATCAAGTTCTAACAATAAAAATTTCAAAATGTTTTAAGCATTTTGGACAGTAAATATATAGACTGAGTTTATTTTTTTAGGTTTTCTGTTTTAAGTAGAATGCAACAACAACAAATCTGCATCGTTAGTTGATAGGACAAAATACACTGAAATTTTAATTTTGCAAACCATGGTTGGGTAGCACCTCATCATCCAGGACACTGTTTTTCACTAAATACCATCACAGATTGTCTTAACCCAGGGTTACCCTTCTAAGCAGAGTCAGCAGGCAAGCTGCAATGCAGATACTCATTCCCGTCCTCTTCCACGACCTCTTAAAACCAACTATATTTATTTTCAGCCTTTTGAGGGGTCTCCATGCTGCCCTCCATAGTGGCTGCACCAGATTACAGTCCCACCAGCAATGTAAAACGCTTCCTTTTCCCCCATAATCTTACCAGCATTGATTGCTGTTTGAGTTCTGGATATACACCTTTCTCATGGGGGTCAGGTGATACGTTAGAGATTTCTTTTCTTTAATGGTTAAGGGCGTTGAACATCTTTTCAAGAATTGACAGGCCATTTGAAATTCTTCATTGGACACCTGCTTATTCTTTTCAGGAAGATGCCAAAACACCTATCAACAGACAAATGGATGCAAAAATTGTGGTGTATGTACACAACCGAGTACTACTCTTCCATACAGACAGATAGATTTGAGGCTTTTGTAGGTAAATAGCTGCAACTTGAGATCATCAAGCTTAGTGAAATGAGTCAAATGCAGAAAGTTAAATATCACATGATTTCCCTAATATGAGAAACTCAGGATAGAGTCAGTTTTTAGAAGCAAGTGGGTGTGATAATGGGGTTAAGGAGAGGAGGGCGCAGAAAGGCCTAAAAGGGGAAGAGAAAAGGACAGTAATGTTGATGTGATACATATGTGCACAAAATACTCAAGCTCAAAGCAACTGTTGGGTGTCACATGTACATATTTTAATAAAATGGTATAAATGACTATATTTAGGGTACGATTTCACCAGCATTACACGCAAGCAAGGAGAAGGGAAGAGGAAGCACAAGGAGGAAGTTGGGAACACCCGACATGCTCTGCAGAGTCTCGGAGCCATGCGTGTTGTCATGTGGTGGAAGATGGTGGCTCATCAACAATCTACGTAGGATAAGTCATGGCATGCTGTGATGACTGAAGACTTATCTTCCATCAAGTATAAAATATACAATATTGTCCATGCGTATAAGTCACAAAACTTCCCTCATTTTTTATATCTTAACCAATGAAATTATTTTTAGGGAGTAACACAAGGCCAAATTCAATAATTAAATAACAAACCTTGCATATCTGCTTGGGGAGAATAAGCACCTGTCTTCAGAGGTGCACACCCATGCAGGTAGGCTGAAATACTTTTGTTGGCAATTGTTGAATTTTGCTTGTCAAGTTCCACAATTACATACGGCATCTGATACACACCGGTTTCTATTCAACGGATTGTATGTCCTGTGCACCAGACATGGAGTCAACGCCACATTGACCCCCTCCTTCTAGGAGATTCATCATTGCTTACCCAGTCTATGCCCAGGTACTGCTTAATGGAGGTATGAATAATATTGCTGAAAATCACATAATCATGTTAAAAGTTGTCAGCTACTTGTCTAGCTCCTGGGGCTCTGCAAGCTAGACAGAACTGCTGTAAATTAACAGTATACACTTTATATACATACATGCATTGTTGTACAATCATTAGTAATAATTTAAACAACATTGGAACGTGTAATGATCTTTTGAAACATTGCTTTAAAGCAGTTGAGTCCAACATGCAGCAAGTCATATTTTTGCCCTTGTTTTTTTTTGATTAAAGTGAAACTGCCTATGCCACTAATAAAATATATACCATAAATGAATTTTTGTTATTATTTTATTTTTGTTACTGAGAATTAAATGCAAATCTCGCCCATTCTCTGCAATCTTTAACATATGTATTCTTACTCTTACTTTGAGGCAGGGTTTCCCTAAAGCAAGTTGTCTAGAGTAGACTTAAACATAGATCTCCTGACTCATCCTCGCAGAATGCTGTGATTGCAAGTGTGTGCAACTCTATGCTGCTAATGGAAGAAGTAAAAGTAATTAACATGCAATTTGCACATGCCCCAGTGGCCTGAGTAATGTAATTATTATGTACTAATTATGTGTGTACATGTAGAAATATGTACTAATAAGATAATAATTTCAGGAAAACTAAAATCCATAGTTAATGTGCATACATTAAACTTTAAAACATGTTACATACATTGTAACATTAAAACAAACCAAGGGCAAAAAAAAAAAAAAAAAAAAACTGTGGCCCATAGGTTGGAGATGCCTGATTAGAGTATTTTGTGAGTGCTATTCAAAAGTGTGTCTTGAGCCTGGGTTACTGTTTTAATAAAAAACTTGACTGCCAAAAAATTTTGAGCTGATTCACGGAGAGTACCAGATTTAAACAAAAACCAGAGAAGTCTGTCCCTCTATTCCTCCTTCTTCCACATCTCTGGGTCACCACCCAGAGTCAGCTTCCTCACCAACTTTTTTCGTTCTCCATCCTGGTTTCTGTTCCAGTTCAGGCTCATGGAGGCCTCATCCACCCTGACTTGGGCTTCCTCTTGTCCTGTTCTAACTAGCCCAGGTTTCCATGGCCGCCAGATTAGTTTTCTTGAACACAGTTTAGTTTCTTCTATTCTCCCACTTAGGAAAACACTTGGTGCCTGCTCATTACCAACCCATAAATCTCAACAGCCATCATCTATCCTGTTTCCACCACCTCCGATTAGCGTTCCCATTTGTCTCGGTGGTGGGACTTAACGATGGCTGTAACAAGCATGACCTTGTTTTACCTTTCGCTCTTGTGAAACTCATGTCCCTTCTGCTGAAACAGTTGAAGTTTTTTTTTTTTTTCACTTGAACAAGACCCCGGTTCTCATTTTGCAAATTATATTTTAAGTGTTTTACAATACTCACTCATTCAATCTTTGTCACAACTTAGGAAGTAAATATTATTACTCCTCCCACATAACAGAGGAGAAAAAGGTTTATAGAACTCTGGTAACTTTGACCTTGAGCACTCCAGTTCTCAGAGATTGTGTATGCTCTTATCGACATCAACACTGATCATGTCCCTCCAGGGAATGACAGCCCTCTGGCCTTTGCATCGATAGCATTTCAAACTCATGAAATTGTTTCGAAGTGGTTATCTGGGTTCCAGCCTTGCACTCACTCTTTAAGTCATATATACCCATAGACCACAGTAACCAGGTGTTTCCCGTCAACTGCAGGGCTTGAATCGGGTAGCTTCTCGGAGTCACGCCACTGCCACCTTACAATCTCTTCCTTCCCGCGGTGCAAAACCCAGAACACCCTGTTCCCACTGAACCTGTTCTCTCCCAAAGGGGAGGGGATAACCCGTTCCTCATTAAGCTTTATGAAGCTGTGTGCTAAGCGGAAGCCAGGTTGCTTAGAGACCAGGTATCCTTCTATCTTTTGGTTGCCCAGGATATTTGCTGGGGCAGAGCTCAAGAGTTGAAAGTCCACAGCTTGGGGGTGACTTTTTCTTTCCTAGGAAAATTGATTTAAAGGTGGTTAAACAGGTTCCCGATCTCAACAGTGATCTTCCTGAGTTACGTTGCTTTTCTGATGGAATGATGCCGCTATAGAGGCAACCTTCTTGGGAACGTGTAAAAATTAATAGTTTAAAAGACTTCGCTGGTAGGTGATAATAAAGTTCTGAATTTTAGGCCAAGATTCCTCTTACGAATGCTAGCTTTAGTGAAAAAAAAATCACTGCTTTGCATATCTAAGCTAATCTTGCAGTTTGTGTCTTAGCTGCTTTTTTTTTCCTGTTTTTCTTCTGTGAAAGTGTTACGCATTCATGATGCCTATTCAAACATTACTTAAAGCGATAGCACCGAAGATAAAAGATTTCCATAAACAGCCTCAGAAAATACTGTCACTAATATTTTGCTACACTCCACTAATTTTTAATCTCTCTCTATAAAATTATTATATAATTACCAATGATATTTTAAACCAATCAGATTATTTTATAGATGCTGTTTTGAAGTTTTGCTGTTTACTGAGCAACAACTATTGGCTGTAAAACCACTCAAGAAGTATTGCATTATGTACTTTTTCTTGTATATGGGAGTTTCACAATTTATTGTTCCATAATTGAATATTTCTAAAATATTCTATGCCTAATACATGAAAACAACAAGTCTTTGACATGAAAGCAATGATGTCCCCTTAGGTAACAAAATTTCAAGTTTCTGTAAGCTTCCTTTATACAACTCTTGAAAAGTTCTTGACCACAACGAACTGTACAGGTAGTTTGCTGTTCTTCATTTTAAATGCACGCAAACGTCTATCATCCAAGCTGGCTGACCACAAGGTTGATTGATTGACACTTACTCTTTGCCTGTCTGGATGGGGATTTCAAGTTCTGTCCATCTCAAGAATTCTCACTTGTAACACTAAGAGAGAAAAAAAAAACACAAACACACAAAACACTTTTGTACAATTTCCTGTGAAACTTTCATGACGGATAAGTTAAATAATTTAAGCTTTATAAATTATACACACAAAAAGAACAACTGGAAAAGAGACACTCGTGTGATCAGAGAACAATGGCTGCTGTTTGCAGTGGCTACTCGTCATCCTCCACTGTTGTTTTTAAAACACTGTAAACCACTTGAAAAAATGTTCACGAAGGGTAATTTTCTCTTACAGAGATGTAGGGAAATGGAAATCTGGGAAGAGTGAAAGGAATCTTGAAGGGATCACATCACTTGAGGAATAAGAACAGATTTGATCAGTATTCTAGAATGACAGAAGAACCCTCCTCCTATGGCTCCTCCCCTTCCTCTTCCTCTTTCTCCTCCTCCTCCGCCCTTTATTCTCCTCCTCCTTTTGTTTTTTCTCTACTTCTTGCTTTCTCTTTCTCTCTGTTTTTCTATTTCTTTTCCTTCTTAAATTGGAAGGTGGCTCAGGAGCCAAGAAGAGACTGAGCTGTAGTGAGAATGTGGGGACAACTGGATTTGTTCTTTAACAGAAGTGGGTTACTTATTTATTTGCTCATTTATTGATTGCTTTACTTATACCGTAGAGGTCTAAATTAGACTTGACGAAAGCAATCCTCCAGAAGCTCAATTTCAAAACAAGTGGATGTGTTTGCAATCAAAGGTAAACATCAATGAAACTGATTGCATCAGGGAGTGGCAGCAGTAACAAGGATGCTACTGTAAATAACGAAATATTGTCCAATGAGATCAACTATTGTCATATATCCCACATTAAATTATCAAACTTAATTCTTATAATGGCCTCACGACTTGACCCCTTCCATTTTTCTCATTTTACAGATGTGGAGCTTGGGATATGGAAATTTCTTTCATGTCTTACAGGTGATAACATGGAATGTAGAGGTTTGGTGAAATATTGGGAAAAGTTGTAGGCAGACATTGAAGGGCAGAGCTCACCCTGGAGACCGAACTCAGAGGTACTTTGCTGAACCGAATGGTTGTGAATCATAGCTTGCTGAATGAGCCTTGTGTCATCTGGATAAATATTTAGTAAATGCTACAGAAAATGATGCAAATTCTTTGATTGTAAGAAATTAATTGAATTCAGGCAATATGTGAATTGTGTAAGAGCTCGGTGTTTTTGACTTCTGATTTACATGATCGATCAAAAAAGTCACAACTCCAGGGTCAGGTGGTTCCATGACTATAATTATTATGCCATGTTCATCTCACACACACACACACACACACACACACACACACACACACACACACACTCCAAAGACTGCTTCTCACTCATGTTACATAAAGTTCAGGTTATAATCATTAAACCTTGGAAGATTTCATTGTTATCTGATGCCTGAAACCTTTGCTTGTTTTCAGAAGTCTCTCTTTCAAATCTTTCTGGTTATAGACACAAGGCAAAGCCAATTTTCTGCTCTTTCATTTTTAAAAGAAGGAAGCGCAAAAGTCTGTGTTGGGCTGCAACTGGAATGAGCCAAAACTCTACTTAAATTGACCCCAGGACTCAACACAAGATTCTCATTCAGACCCTTAACAAAGCTGGTGACTAGATTGCTACATTTCATTATTACAGCAGTAACTGCGATGTCTGTTAGATTCTGTCAAGTTTTCTAAGGATGCTGTGGCTTCTCAACAGGAATATTATAATTTTCATCAGATATCCACCTGAATTTTCTGCTTCTCCTATCTGTGTTCTATCACGTGTGGGGTTATGACTGTGTCTATATATTAATTGAGATGTTTTGCTGATTTCACTGGAACATACGGTTCCTAGATGTGTGATTTTCTGCTTGCGTATGTAGGTCCTCACACTGGCTTAGACAAAATTCTATCTAAGTAAGCTTTCAGAACTTGCAGAAATAGTACAAAGTAATTAGGATTATTATCAAAATATAGTAAAGTATTTGAACCTTTAGATTGCCGCCGGTTGCTAATTCAAAGTTTTGAAAAAATCTCATCACTTTCCCCCAAAATTTGAATTCACATCTCTTCCATGGGACACAGTTGCATGGTTTCATTTTCCACACAGTTCCAATACCTGAGGCAGCATCTAACTGCTTCAAAGAGGCATCCCTTGGTGTGGCGATATCGACTGTGCGTGGAGTTTTTTGCGGATGGTGCATTTTCTTACTCCTGTAAGTTGACGAGTGATAATTCCCGGATATGTTTTTTTCCCACACGATTTATGAGGTTTACAGTCATCCCTGAATCCTGAGTTTTTCGATAACTTGATAATGATGCAGTTCTGAGAGCGTATGACTAACCCTCTTCTGTACTAGCCCCAGGCCATTTTCCATGCTATTCAATTAAAAGAATTTCCATCATGACTGGCTTTATATATTCTGAAGATCTCTCGTCATAGGCTACAGTGCAGCTTTATTTTAAAATAGAAATGCCCATGAGAAAGCTATTTTTTCTTCTTATTGTGACACTTGATTTCATGTGTGTGTCCGCCACCCAGACCCCACCTCTTTTATATCCTGATTTCTTGCAGTGTCTAGAATTTCCCATCTCTGTAAAATCAACTTTCGCAGTTCCGACGTGGAAAAGAACATGTTTATTTGGGTCTCCTTCAGAGTACTTCCCAGGAACACAGTAAACTTTGGGCTGGCCACATCATACTCCTTTTGATAGTACTTTTCACCTCAGTTAATGGGCAATGGTGATAATTGAGTTCTCCATATTTGCATAGGACATATTTTTTTTTTTTGGTGTGTTTTGAACTTAAACTGAGATCCAGTTCTCAGGTTTATAAGGAATATTAATGCTTTACATGGCGAATCAGAATCTAAATGGAGGATATTGCTATAGTCATATGTATAAAGCCAGAGACAAAACTAAAATAATTTCAAAGAAACTCCTATTGTGGTTAAAAAATATGACAAACAACCATTTTCTGAATTACATAGATTTGATTTTTGCTCCGGAACAGACGGCAGCATCAGTAGTTAGCTCATGTATATGATTTTGCCTTGAAGCCAAGGCCAGTGCTCATTGTCTCTGGAGTGTCCTCCTTGGTTGCTTCCTTTTAATCAAGACAATTCCTTTGCTTCTTTTTCCGCCCCATTTTATTGAGATGTATAAGCACAAAAGTTAAGGTTTACAATCAAGTTGACCAATTTTTCCCCCTCGTATCTTGTCAAGGTGACAAGGACTTTCCCACTGTCCTTTTGTCCCTCCCCCTACCCACCCCTACCTCCCACCCCACCCTACACCCCTAGTTCCCATTGTTTTTCCTTTTGAGTTCCAAGAGATGGTTGTGATCTGGGTCTCTCACATCAGAGAGACCATTCGATGTTTCACCTTCTGCTTCTGACTCACCTCACTAAGCATGATGTTCTCAAGTTTCTTCCATTTGCCTGCAAAAGCCTCCAAGCTGTTGGACTTTATAGATGCATAGTATTCCATGTAAATTAGTGCAACCACTTTGGAAAGCAGCATGGAGGTCTATCAAAAGACTGGAAATAAATATCCTCCTCGATCCAGTGTCACGCCTCCTGGGAATATTTCCAAAAGAGGTCAAAACAACACATGACATAGCTATACGTATACCCATGTTCATAGCAGCACAACTAACAATAGCTAAAACATGGAAGTCACCAAAATACCCATCAACATACCAATGAATACACAAACTGTGGTATGTATTCCTTTACTTCTTAAGCACACAGTTCTAGAAGAATCTCTGGCCTTCACTTACCCTTGTAGTAGGATTTTTTTTTTTAATGAAACCCGCTTCATCCAAAAGTAGGAAATCCCATTCCTCTCCAACTTTTCTAAAAGGAACTGGAACTTTGTGTTGATGTTTCGGTCTCCAGTTCAATAAGGGATGAAACAAAATATTTATGAAAAGGACTTTGTCTTTCATCAGCCAACAGGTGAAATCTAAATACACATGGATCTGTTAAACTCTGTGAATCACAAGCCATTTATAATGACAATGACTTTAAAAAATATACAACTTTTATATTAGTTCAGGCTCTTCAGTTATGTTCACCTCCCCCACTTGGGAACGTTCTTCTAATGCATTAATCCATTTAATAACATGCGTTAGGTTACTGTCTCAATATTTTTGAACAGTTTGTTCTTACGTTAGAACTGCACAATATTTTTCTTAATAAAATACACTCTTCACACCAGGGTCACTCTCGCCTTGCTTCATGTAATATTCTGTCACCATGAATCATATTACAATGATGTTAACCCAGCTGCCCCCAGATTAAATGTATAGATAAACCTCTCTCTCTCTCTTTCTCTCTCGATTTCACTTTCAGTGTTTTTTTTCAATTATGTTCTCAAGTAGTGATCCAATTAAAAATAGCTTCTTATTTCATTTACATTTTCCTATTTTTATATGAATTTCCTTGAATCCAGAGAATCCCATCTGTTACTGGCATGTGCCTTGGTGTCAGGGTGTAGCATTAACTAACAAACTCACCCAGAATTCTTGTTTCGTTTCAACATTCTAAATACCAACAAGTGCTTAGCAAAGCTTCTAGGAGAGGGTAATATCATAATCCTTCACAGAAAAAATATGTGTTCATTTATGAGCAAATGTTACCTTTACAGGCTATATATTTTAGATGTGATCTGTAAGAACACATACTCATTTTCTTTAAGGAATTTCCTTAAGTGGTCAGTATTGAAGATGATGTTACCCTTGTTCTCTTCCCAAAGCTTTTTATCAAATTGATGAGAGCGAGATCACCAAGAAACTAGAAGTATGTACCTTTTCAACTTTATGTATGCATTGGTTAGTGTTCTGGAAACTAAGTCTTCAGAAAAAAATTGCCTGCTTCCATAAGTAACAGTTTGTGGAAAAGTAGTCATAAACCCATAAACACTCATTTACATATTGTTGATAGCTGCTTTTGAGCTACATTAATAGCAAGACAGTCATAACACAAACTGTATGTGAACCTAAAATATTTACTAAAATGTTTACCAGAACATAAAATATTTACTTTCTATCTCTTAAGAGAAATCGATAGCTAAGGATGGTCAGTTTCTCCTGAATTAGCTGAAAGTTAAATGATTTATTCAACAAATATTCGCAAGAAAGGAACAAGATGCAGATGTAAAAGCTGATAAAACAGTTTTCTTATGAACATTAAAATCAAGAACATAGATAATATTAGTCTAGTGTAATGATTTTCTTTAAAAAGAATCTTTAAATATTTCGATGATTCTTCTTAGTAAGTCTGCAAAGGAGTATTTTCAATTCATATCATGAGTGGGGTTGCATTAAGGCAGAATCATTATAACACCTCAATGGTGTTTTGGGGGCAAGCATAAAAATAAATTCTTTCCATTTTGAAAAAGAGAAGACACGAATCCCACTTTGGAAAGGACAAAAGGAACAAGATTAATTTGGTTGTGTTCCACGAGGCAAAGCTTAACCTGCGATGTTAGTATCATATGTCAAACGCACAAAATCCATACACTTCCTCACAGAGCTTCGATCAGATCATTAAGCCTCAGAGATGTAAGCAACAGGATGTGCGTGGATTGTGATTTTATTAACACCCAGTTATCTGTTCAATCCAACAAAGCAAAGTGATGGGAATATTTCCAATGCTCCTGTGGGCTCCATTCTTCACAGAACGGTGCACACGACCACCATTCTAAGGGACAGTAGGACAGTAGGACAGTAGGATAAGACACATATCCTAAACAATATCGGTCTGGAATGGACTTTGCCTTAATAATTAGATAAAAAAAGCAAGAATGGAATATCTGTGTTATGAATGTGAAAGCAAAGATCATGGATTTCTCCTTTCCTTGCAAACGAAACCACTTGCAGAAAAGCGAGCTATCCAGTTAAATCGGGCCCGCCAGAACAAACACAAAGACAAGATGTAGTGCTCAGAGGAAAAGCCATTAATCAGTATTGTCCTAACATATCCCATGGATCCATTGCTTCATTTCAGAAGGTTACAGAAAGAATAATTACCAGCAGCCACGCAGATTTCAAGACTCGCATACAAGAAAGATATGCTAACATCTAACCTCACATACAAAGAGCGTTTTGAAATGTTTAGGTAAAATGTTCAAATTCAGGAAAGCATCCCCCAGACTCCCTAAGGCATTTTCAGCCTCATTAAACTAAAATATATTCAATAACATTAAGTATCATTCATGAACACTGGCACTAAGTCTTGAGGAAAGACTCTACCCACAGAAACATCATTCTCTGGTTTTAAGAAATAAGGTTTTAAAAAATCATTGAAAGAATACAAAAATGTTTGCTTTTTTATTAGAAGATAATCTGAAGGTAAACAGAGTTTCTGTGTTATAGATTCAGAACTGGGCAACCTTACTACCCAGTGCCTACCTGCATCCTGTAAGTATGACCTATTCTTTCATATATTTGCAATTTATTTGAGAAATAGGACAAAATATTAGCCCTTGTCCTGTTTGAAGTCGTTATCTCTGTCTAGTAGCCCTCTCTATTCACCAGCAACCAATTATATGGGGCCAAAGACATACGCAAACTAGCTGGAAGCAGCTTTGTACCATGGATGGGATGCAGAGCAATGATAAAACAGAGGTCCATTAACCATAGGTCCAATGTTTAAATCATAAACCAAGCTAAATGCAATGAAATAAAATATTTCGTGTGTAGCTATCTTGATAAATACTGTTTCTTTATGACCTGAAAGATCAAGTTGGAATTCAGTTTTCTGTCTCTTCCTTGGTTCTTGGAGCACCTAGTCCTGGTTGAGAGACCGGCCGCCGTCAGACTCTGTCCATCTTGAGGCTACTTCCCATTTCTGTCACTTGATTTGAGGTGGTTGCAGGCAGTCAGGTAGATATCTACCTGTGAGGCTCTAGATGCTATCCTACTCCTCAGTGCCACTCCACTTTTGTCCACTTGTCAGACATAGGAGCATGCACACAGTTGGTGGCTTCAAGAGGAAAGACCTGGAAACAGGGTGAAACACTTTTACCAGGAATGAGTCTCGATGTCTGAAAAGTTATCTAGAGAAGTATCATTTTCAGGAGACCTTGCCTTCTTGTTCCCTCCTTGTTCTACGGGAGGGGTGCACCCAGTCAATCAGCAGAACGAAGTCCTTATTATGAAGTCCCTATTTGTGCAAGAACTGTCTTTTGCTCCCCAAATCTGCAGGAAGAGTCATTCCTTTGCATCTACAGAAGAAACCCAAATTTCCACGGTATTCCATCACTTATTTTCTACTTGCCTTTAAAGTAGAGTTTAGAAAATAATTAACTCTGAGATAGAAGGGCAGAAAGATCATTGTGAGTTGATGCTATTGATCAGCTTTTCATAATAACTTGGGTCAATTTCTAAGCTGATGAGATTAAAGGAAAGGGCCATGTCTTTTGTGAAGAATTTATTGAATTGATCATGAAGTATTGCATACAGGTCCCGGATAAGCCAGCGTGAATTTGTCTTCAATCAGATTAGAGTCAGTTTTATTCTATTTGGCAGGGCCCTGCTTAGGCTCTTTCTGTTCATATCACGTTCCTCATGTCAGACTGTAGGTCTCAAAAGGAGCCTTCCCTACAGACGTGTTTCTTCAGAGAGAAGGTCTTTAGGGGCTGACCTTGGCTGCCTTCACTTTCTGTGGTCCTCTCAACCTTCTCTAAGAAAATCATCTCCAGCTCTTATTATTCTAAGAAAGTTGTATTGATGAAACAGAAACGAAATTTGCTTGAAAAAATAGTCAATCTAAAGACAATTTATCAAGCTACTGACACTTGAGCGCTGACCTAAATATGCTACAGCAGGTTGCTGTTTCATTCTAAGCAAAACTCCTATAAAAATTATCATTGACACAAAGTATGACATATCCTACAGCGTGGAAAATCCAAGATGGAATGGAGTGGAAGGAGATAAGGAACCATGGTAGCACTCCACTTCCACAAATGAAGACGTAGTAAGACACAAAATTTGAGCGTCTTGTACAAACACAGGCTCTGAGACTGACCCATCCTGTGGTCATCTTGACACCCACTAGAAATAATTTCAACACTGTAGTCATTTTTATAAACATATTATCTTTTCCCAGCGGTACTCATTTACTTTGGTAACCTAGAAGAATTCAAAAGTAAAGATAGAGTTCGAAAACGAATGACTAAACCAAGTAATCTCAACGTAAAAATAAAAAAAGTCTGATGTTCCCCGGACTCACATCTTCATTGTTGTAGCGATAATCCTAAGATAATAATACCATTAAAATGAAGAAAATTAACTACAGCTCTTAACCCTTTTTAGTTATACTTATTTTTAATGGGTAGTATTTAATTAATTATAGCATATGCATTGTTAAGTAGATCTTCTTACACAGATTCACTCTAAGTCAAGATTCTTCACTCAGAGCAAAGTATCTTTCTTTTTGAATCACTTTGTGTGTACTACAATCTGTTGGGTTCACTTTTTTTTTTTTTTTTTACTTCCAACATACCCAGATAAGTTGTAAATGGTTTCCGGCTGGTAAATATGAGTCATAATGAAATAGATTCTCATTTTTTTTCCAATTCAACACAACTGGACTATTCCTCCTACTTATTTCTCAAAAACCATATTTTGTCTCAAGAATCTCACGAGCGAGGGTTGTATTAGTTCTGATGTACTATTACAAATGCACCATGGTTTGCACCAAGTGTTTTAAATATTCCATTTAGCTGCTAACCACCACATTATGAATCATATTCTGCCATCATTTTCGGGGAACAGATACCAAAACAGAAGGTCATGAAGTTTTAGTGACTTGATCAAAGTCATTGTGTTTAAAATATGTAAAGTTGAGATCCGAACCTGACCCCGAATGACTCTAACAATCCTGTTTCAACTACTAGAGGAGATATTTTCATAGGAAAGCTTACTAGCACATTTTTATGTACTTTAATACAATGCATAAAGCTTCATATTTAATACACAAAAATCTATTCCCCTCAAAATTTGGGCAATTCTGTGACATTATACCTGCCGCAGTTAACCTCTGATAAAAGCCTTTTGTCCATATCATAATATGATGAATGACATTCAAGTGCAAACATATTTGGGAAGAATTGATCACACGACAAAATAACAAACTATCAAGAGAGAGAGGGGTTGCTCTCACTCTTTTTATAACCACTTATTCTAACTCCACACAATGGAAGTCTTAAGAGAATTACTCATTCTCTTCCTAGGACAGCATTTTCAGTAACTTCCCACTCGACTCCAGCTCTTCAAGTTCCCCATGCATCAAACCTGGGGTTCTACCACATAAACCCTTCAAAACCCACCTTCAAACCATGTCTGTGACATAACATGGACTCAGATCTTTGGCCAAAGAATGCCGTTGGGTTTCTATCTTCTAGGATTCCCTCCTGACTCCCCGGGTGACGATTGCGGAGCTATTCAATACGAACAAAGACCTGCAACCCACGTCAGCAGTTGTTTAGACTTGTTTGTGGAAGGCATCGTGGTTTGCATAACACAGTATTGCTCTTTATTGTTTTATCTCTTTGACTAAGGGGTGGACAGTCTATGAACATCCTTCTGAAATATCATGGGTTGGCCCAGTCTGCTGTATGTTGTCAGAACGCTCATTTCTCTTTTAAGTTTCCAACCGCATGTACAGATTCTCAACTATCCAGATTATTAGTGTAACTTGCAGAACTAAGCCTGGGCATGTTTGCAAATGGGATACCCAGCATCGCTTACAAATTGCTTCTCATTCCTTTGACCATTAAAATCTCTCCTAGAATTATTGCTGCTTAAATTTCTGTTCATATTGACTGTGATGGTGGTATACCTGTACTTAAGCTAAACTCTAGTAAAATATTCCACAAAATGACTAATACCTATTGCTTTCTTATGTTACTCTATATCTAAATTTTGTTGCATGAGTTGCTCTCTTGTTAGAGGTCTTGAAGACTGGCCTTTTGAAGTCTGTAGGTACTGGTGGTAAGGAATCCACGGATAGTTGCTTGTATGAGTGCATCTACCTGCCTCAAATCAAGCTTGACGCTTGTCTAGTTCCTAGAATCACTAAGAATAAAGGCGCATGACTTCTCAGAACAAAAAGGAACAGTTTGTTCTTTTGAATCTCTGATGAAGTGACTATAATTACTTAATATGAGCACCATATAATGAATGATTTTTATGCATATATTTAAAGCTGCAGAATAAGTGTGTAAAATCCTGACTAATATATTATCCCCCTCCCACACAAGAACACTGCCACTTAAGAAATTTAGATACTGCCTTACTTTTCTCAAATGCAAAGAAAACATCTTTTAAGACAATTATATGTTTTTACTTG
This sequence comes from Ctenodactylus gundi, assembly GCA_004027205.1. Lineage (NCBI taxonomy): Eukaryota > Metazoa > Chordata > Mammalia > Rodentia > Ctenodactylidae > Ctenodactylus > Ctenodactylus gundi. Next base: position 1,431,246 of record PVKB01000029.1, read on the forward strand.
GTTCCTGTTTATTTTTTAACTAAAATTCCAAATTGCATCAATTTTAATCAGCCAGTCTACAATACTCACGGAAAATCAGCCATCATGGAAAGTCAAACACGTGTTTGACAGTATTTGTCTCCTAAACGTCTTTTATCAGAGACCACTCTTTGTGTGGTCACTCTTCCATTGCGGTTGGTGACGTCATATTTGTTTACATAGATTGGCACCTGTTGGGGGAACCACTTGAATAGTTCAGAGGAAATCTTGCCAGTTCGTGGGTCCATGTGAACAAACAGGATACTTTTCTTTGAACATTTTTTTTTTTTTTGTATCCTGACTTCTGTCCTGTGCTGTGCATGGCAGACACACAGACTTACTCTTCTCTCTGAAGTTTTGGAAGCTGATCATTAACAGAAAGATGTAAGACTTATCTTCTTGATCAGCAAAGCACTTCCCAAATGCACCCTTCCTGTAGAAATCTTAAGTGTGTGGTCCAAGTAATCTCAGAAATCATCTATTATTTAATTATCAGAAAAAAGCCATGGGCCATTGCATTTGATTAGATTTTGCAGAATCTTTGGTCCTACTTTCATTCAGCTATAAAAACTATATTCATCTCTTCTCATACTCAGTTCCAGCAGTGACAACCCCTGCTACGTTTGCATCTGGAATGGTGCCCAAAGGCTTCCTGTGTCTGAAATGCAATTGGAACATAGCAGTTAGTTGGGTCAAATGGATCAATTGATTGAGTGTAGATGCTGGTAAGAGGTGGGACCGACGGTGTTAGAGGGGTAGATCACTGAAGCTGTGATCTATGAGGATCTAGTCCTGCTCACAGGTCTTTCTCGGTTCTTAGTTTTACTTCCTGGCCGGGATCAGATGATCAGCTAATCACCACATTCTTCCACTACTACCAGCTGACTGTGCATGGAGAAAGACCTCTGAACGGTGAACTCTAATAATCCTTTCCTTTCTCAAGTTGTGAGTATTGGGTACTGTGTTCCAGTAAAGAGAAAGTGGCTAAAAAACTATTCCCACTTCCAGATTTTTATATTTATTTTGCTCTCTTGAATAGTGACGACACAGCATCAATCCCCTTAGTTCAGTTCTTTCTCAAAGGAAACTGAGAAACCAAACTGACTTCAGACTTAAAAGTGATCCCACCCACATCAAGGCTACTGGTTCTTGGCTAAAATGAAATTGGTTCTGGAGAACTCTCCAGCAACCTCTGCCTTCGGCAACATGTTATTTATCAGAAACCACTGGAGCTGCAATGTCACGACATTTAATTTTAAGACAACAATCCTTTATTTTTGTTTTGTTTTTTTACCAGAATTGGAATGAGATAAAGCAAAACGAACAGGATTACAATAAAAGCAATCTCAGTAAACACATGACTCATTTTTTCTTTTTCAGCGAAGACTTCATGCTACTAATTAATAAATATCAAAAGTTTAATTGATGGAACAAAAAAGAAAATGTTACACCTATTGTATTCTTATATTACAGTCAGAATTGTGGCAAGGGGACATATTTTATTTAGCAAAATGAACATCTTAAACTTTTGCAAAGATTGTGGATGTTTCTTCCTTGGAGTAGACATTCTGAGAGAGGAGAGACAGTGAGAGAGAGAGAAAGGAGAGATGGGGATAGGAAGAGAGGGAAAGAGGGAGCATGGAGAGAGAGAGAGAGAGAGAGAGAGAGAGAGAGAGAGAGAGAGAGAACTGGTATTTCTGACAGCCTACCAGGATAAAGCCTGCCTGGCTAGTTTAGGGGAACTGCATCTGAATGGGGTTTTCTAGAACGGCAACTTCCTATTTGGCAAGTACAAAGTGTGTTGATTTATACAGTTGATATTACAGGGCATAGACCGGAAAGCTTAAAACCACAAAAGCTCCTGAGCTCAAGATCATGTCTCAGTCAAGGTTATGTCTCATCATACTAGCAAATGCATATTTTCTGTTAGTGATTTGGAATCGTAAGATCAGAAACTACAGGTTCACATGTGGCGTAGCAGCTCAGTTCAGGGATGGATAACGCCTTAATACTGATACGAAAGAATCAGAGGAAACATGAACCTGAGGTGAATAAGGTCTACGCACTTGGTGTTTCTTAATCCGAGGCTCAACACTCTTCTTTTGCTAGTAGTGTCCCAACGGGGCAACTGTTAACACACACATTAAAATGCATGTATTACAGTCATTATGGCAACGCATTCCGCATCAATCTGGGCTTTCCGGTTTTCCATTTTAGACATATTTTTTCATATGTTCAAAGAAACTTTGGATAATTTGAATTCACCATCCTCTCATTTTTCCCGCCATTTTAATTAGTTTATATATGTAATACACAACAGTTACACGGAACCTGGGAATTTTGTGCACATATATACCTCGTCAACGTCACATTCCCTTCCCAGCTCTCTTCTTTTCTTTCCTACCCCCTCCCTCACCCACCTCTGACGCCCAACACTCTGCCCCCTTGACTCTATAATGTATAAACTCCGAGTTTCTCATATTAGAAAAGCGCACAATATTTAACCTTCTGAGTCAGTCTTCTGTTAAAAAGGAAAACATTCGACGTTAACTTTCTGCTTTCCATATCACAGACAGCAGGAACAATTTACATTTTCAGAAAATTTTGGATCTTGGGACTGTCCTCAAAATATTAGCTTTCATAAGACAACTGTTCGCACGTGGGCACCGTCTCGATGAACGCCACCAACCCAATTGCCCAGCAGCTGCTGCGGAATTTATTTCGTCATTCATTTGGATAATCACTGACCCCAAGTGTTCACCAGTATTTTTTGGAAAAGCCACGTACACGGAAGAAGGGGGAAAGAAAGACATAGTTTTCTTTGTCTACCTTTGGTAAATGACTTTATATGTGGACTCTGATGTTAAATATCTGAATTTCCAGCATTATACTTCTTGAGCAAAGCAACTCACCTTCCCACGCACGTGGTCACGCGCACGCGCGCGCACACACACACACAGAGAGTTATATAAAGTAGTAGTTATCTGTATAAATGGACAGGAACAATGATGGAGAAAATATCAAACAGGAAATAATTCCAAGGTTGTTCACGCTTAGTTAAATACTTCTATATTCTGGTGCTAGGTTTGCCTTCTAAACTAGATAACTGTTAAAATAAATTTGCACCTCTGAGAGAGTCCCAGGTATGTAATGGGACAGGAGAGGCTGGGTAGGGAAGAAAAAAGAGAATGTGACGTCCAAGTAGTCCAGTAGCGGGCAGAAGGGAGATTAGCATTTTAAAATGGATTCTGCATTGTCCAATAAATAAATAAATAACCGTGTACGCAACAGAGAGGAAACACTGCTGATATTCTTTAATAACTTATGTGTATACATACATACATATCTACATTCTTTTATACAAATGCATTTTTCTAACAAAAGTAGCTCTTTAAATACATGGTTTTTAAATAACTATGCACCACCAGCATCTAGCAAGCAATCAGGTCACCGTTTTCCTAGAGTCACGTGGAGAATAATCTCTTCAAGGTGTGTTCCGTGGAGAAATGGCATCCTGACATGTCACCACCTGTGGTTATTTAAGTACCAAATCATTTCAAACGTATTCAGTAGCTAGACTCAGCTACGACCCGGAGAATAAAACCAATTATGATGTCATTTTGTTCTTCTGACCAGGCTGGTGATTCTGAGAAAGTGAGATGTGATTGTTCCAACAACAGACAATAAATGTGCTGGGGGGTGGGGGGGTCTGAGGAAACTTCAGGTAAGAAACACCTCGGAGAGAGAAAAGAATGCAGTCTCTGCACTGCCTTAACTAGACCCGAGTAAGGTTCGCACAGGATCCTTACAGAGCTCCTGGCCTTCGGCAGCTGCTTCTCCTGTAAGCTAGGTGGTTCTTCGATGGGCAAAGGCTAAGGCAGAAGCATGCGTGCTGGAACTGGCTTTGGAGTACAGATCATTTCTTGGGGAAAACATCATTTTAAAAAATTCGACTTTCCCTGAGCATGTTAAAAAAAAATGTTTGCTTTGGACTTTTCCAGCCTTTGTGTGATTTTTTTTTAGTGTTCTATGGTTTGGGAGGATTAGATTAAGACTTGTGATCAACCTGAGAACTGGGAGTAAGCTACCTTCACCACTTTGGAATCCTATAATTATGGGTTTAAGCAAAAGGAGTAAGGTGAGTCTAGATAAACTTTGGTTTAAGGATTTACTACAGCATTCTGAGTGTGACTTGGGGCATATTCTATTTCTGCATTGTCCACCTGGATATAACACATGATACCTGTGCCTCAGACACAGCATATACCAACATTTGACGAATAATGGGGAAAAAATGTATAAACAAGAGCTTGGGTCCTGGAGGGGAAGTTATATACTTAAACTCGGGTCCTGGAAGGAAAGTGGAAGTCTAGAGCCCTCATTTTACAGAGAAAAACAGACTGGGTTAAAGAATTTCTTTATAGTAAAAAACATATAACAGACCTGCCAAAAGAACTCTTTCTACACACACACACACACACACACACACACACACACACAGAGAGAGAGAGAGAGAGAGAGAGAGAGAGAGAGAGAGAGAGAGAGAGCATTTCTGACTCTAAGAAGAAAATGTGAAAGAAAAAGATACCAGATAAAATCAGATTCTTCCTTTTTGGCTACAGAAAAACCCTAAGCAATTTTCTAAAACATGAGCACAGCACCCCACCATTGTGAAAAAAAATCCTTCAACAGGACACACTAAATAAGAAAAAATCTTTTCTGTATCAACCGTCTCTTTAGTAAGGCTAGTATGTTCTCTGAGCTAACCATCATGAAGCTAAAATTCCCCAGAACATGCGATCATCTTGTGAAATAACTATTCGTCCAATGCAAGAAAGAAAAGCAAAAGTGTATTTCTCCACATTTGCATTTACCATCTATAAACTCAAGAAGGTCACAAAACAAGTTCACTCCAAAAGCACAGGTAAGGTCTGTAGAATTAATACTCAGTATATTTAAGGAGCCATATGAAGGGACAGACAACTATTTTGGTCATTGTTTTACATGTTGGATAGGAATAATGATCCTTATTGCAACTTTCTTATTTGAATCATCTCGTGCGAGCTTTTATTCTGTGGTCATCTTCAAGAATGGTTTGCAAAAGGGAAGAGAAGCGTCTTGAAGTTCAGCACATTGCCAAGTGGGATATTTAAGATGTAACCTGTGTCCTGTAGAAGACAAAAAGGAGACAATGTTGAGTGTGTGTGTGTGTGTGTGTGTGTGTGTGTGTGTGTGTGTGTGTGAAAGAGAGAGAGAGGGAGGGAGAGAGAGAGAGACAGAGACAGAGACAGAGAGACAGAGACAGAGGGGGCTCTAGGGAGCCTGAGGTAAAAAGATGGAATCAGACATGGAAAGAAACCATGACATATTAAAAAGACTGGATCCAATCATGCATGAGTGAAGACATAGCTACACAAACCCTCAACCTCACAACCTGGTGGAGCTCCCTTCATTTCCATCAGGAAGTGTGGAATCTCAAGACTGGCCCTGTGTAAGATGCTGACTAAATTTAGAGCTTTTTGGCTTTAGGTGTGGCTGGCCCAAACTTTTCCTTACAACATTATCTATTTGAAGCCTCTCCTGTGGGCATTACTTGGTTTTATATTTCACGGTGTCCGCAAAAATAGGAAAAAGAGCAAAACACGATAATCAGAAGCCAGCAGCGTGCAGAATGTGAGCAGGTTTCTTTGTGGCTCCTCAGGAGAGAGTAAAAGTTGTGACCGAGTTCAGGGAAAGCAAACTGTGTCAATGAATTACATTGAACTATATGACTCCAGAAACAAAATCCAAATATCTCTCTTATACAGCTAGTGTCACAGCTTGAAGATCACAATATCAATATTGAAACATAAAGGGTGAATATTACTGGAAAGAATATCATTGTGCAAAAAGAAATCTTCAGGGTTATTTTTTAGCAGATATAATTATTTTTATTTTTTTTTAAAACAAGGAATGTGAGGGAAAGGGCTGGATGCACTCAAAACAGGTGAACAGAAAGAATACACACACATAAACGCACATGCACACACACACACGCACACACACACACATTTTTTTGTCTTCTACAGGCTACCTTTCCTCACTCCAGCATTATATCTCAATAGAATTTACACTCCTCTTTTTTTTGGTTTTGTTTTCTTTTGCTAAGGAAAAAAAAGTTTAGAAACTCCACGTATACTCAACTTCAAGTTATCCTCCTGCCTTAACCTTCTGAGTTCTGATATTACAGGCATGTGCCTCCATGCCCAGCTCTTTTGTGGTGCTGTGGGACAGAACCAGGACCTAGGCAAGTGCTCTAATCACTGAGCTAGGACTCCCGCCCAATTTTTCTGAGCTTTGTAGACACCTAGAAGTGGACACGTGACAAGAAAAGGCTACTCTTTGGGGGCCCTAAATGACAAGGAGGTAGGATGGAGTGTGGGTTAGGGTGTACCCCTGAAAAGAGAAATTCTTTGACTTAGCCGCGCTGTCTTGTGTATTATTTAATGCCTGCTTTTAGCCGTGAATTACAATTGCACACCAGGTACATCCCTGTCTTCCTCCTCCCACAGACAGACAGAGGTACATTACTGCATGCGTATCAGTGGCTACTTCCTGAACTTGTCCGTGAGCAAGAAAACAATCAATATCTGGAGTCTGTAAACTAGCTCAACCACCTCTTCTTCCCTCATTATTAATCAGGATTTGCTCCTAGGAAAGTCTGATTGCTGCTCTTACGTGGTTTTTTTTTTATCATTACGTGTCTTTTTCCAGTTGAATAAATTTCCAGTTTCTAAAACTTTGGCCTGATGGAAAGAGCTTCTTTGCTCACTGAAAGGAGGGATATAGAAGAAATTCCATCTACAGAGAGATGATTGATTTGATTTCCGCATTGCCTTGGAGACGTCTTGGGTTCCCAAGTACTGGGTCCAACAGGCGATTGAATGTCACGTTTGGAATCACTGTAGAGTGAGGCTTGGCAGGACATATACATTTGATGGGGCCACAGCGTATTAACTGTATCGGGGGTAGTCAAAGACCAGGGAGCATCTGAGGTCAGCCCAGAGAGGGAATCGAGCAAGAAGGCCAAAGACAGCAGGCTGGAGAACACCTAAGGCAAGGGTAGAATTGTAAAGTCCACGACTGAAACAGAGAGGAGACAGTCCGGCTTTGGCCAGGATGGAGTAACCATGCTAGGTGAATCCTCCCACTGTAAACGACCATAAAACTAGACAAAATATGTGAGATTACTGGGTTTTGATGTTGCATCCTATAGTACATTTCTGTCATTCCAGTGATCCATGGGAAAAGGGAAGTGGTAGCAAATACAATCTCTCCAGTTTTCTCCCTGGCATTTTTTTTTTTTTTAATTTATGGACTGCAGAGCCCAAGGTAAGGTCCCAGCAGAGAAGGGAGGTAGAGTTCAGAGGTAGTATGCAGCCAGGGCTGCAGGGCAGTGCCGTAGAAAGGACTGTGTAGGTAATGGAGCATCTATGGTCTATGGTTCATCTATGGTCTATGGTTGAACCATCTATGCTTCAGATTCTACTGCTTTGACCAAATACTAAGTTGTATTAAGAGACATTCCAGCAGTCTGGGCAAAAAATAACTACCAATTAAAGATAAACTACTGGGCACCCCAAAGTTAGAGTGATTAGGGCTTGGACACAGCTACAACATACTTAATTTTCTTTCTTGTAGGTGAAAGATCTTATTAAACAACATGAGTATTCAATAGCATTGTCAGGAAATCCAAAGTTTTAAAGAAAGGGACGTAAGGAGGTCACTTGAACAAATCTAAAAAAACGCGATAAGCATTTCAATTAGCTGTTTTTGCTACAGCAAAATTTAAAAAGAGGAAATTAAACCCATATAATCAATAATTTGATGTCTATATATCCAGAATATATATTTTTTCATTTTTTTGCCAAATATGTTGAAAACTATAAATTAACAGATTCCAGAGCCAGGTAGGCTGTATCAAAAGTAGACCACGTCATAATTAGAATCATGACACTCTCAAAAAAGTGAGTACATGTGACCTGTACACAGAAAAATGAGAAAATACAAAGAAACTCCTAGATAGACAATAGAATTAGAAAGCTAAGCCTTTCAAAAACAACTCTAAATATTCTAAGTCAGTAGTTAAACAATAAAGGAACAATCAAAATCTCTGTATTAAAATGGAACTGATAAATAAGTAGAAGATTTAGAATTCGGAAGTTTAATATCAGGATGAAAAACCCAGTTGGTGGTTTGCCCTCCTGGCTTGATACTGCAAAATAAAAGATGCGTGAACTTGATTCTTCAAAAAATGAAGAGAAAAATTAAATCATACCATAGAATAACTGCATTTCTGAGTATGGACCTAAAAGAAATACAACTGGGAACTTGAAGACATATTTGAACATCAATATTTATTGTGGTATGATTCACAAAAGCCAACTGGCAGAAGCAATATCAGTGTCCATCCATGAGTGAGCTGATGAATGAAATGTGATATATATATATATATATATATATATATATATATATATATGAATATTATTTAGATTTTAGAAAGGAAAGGAATTCTGGAATGTGTATAATGGATGAACCTTGAAGAACTTCTGTTAAACAAAATGAGGCAGTAGTGAAAGAACAAATATTTTATGTTTTGGCTTACATGAGATATCTACCCAGATTAAGCCAACCCTGAGACGGCGATTATGAGGGCAGGTGAGGGAGAACCTTGGCCCTGGGCAATGGCCATTCCTGAAGATAGGTGGTGGCACAGTGCCGCCCATGCATGTAAGGCCTGGCAGGTTGACACTTAAAGTAGTGAACAGGGTACAGTTTATGTTACATATATTTAAATAGCATGTTTGTTGTGGGCAGTTCCTTTGTAATTGCAGGGAATTTTTAATTTTTCTGTTACCTATTTTCTAGATTTATATGACCAAATACTGATAAAAGATGAAATAAATCAACAAACTAATAATTGAAGTCCTACACTCCTCATCACATTCATAAAATATACAGTTTTTTAAATTTTTGCTTGTTTATTTGAGCCTGGAACCTTCACACTGAGTGAAAGCCCCAGCGAACTTTATTCATTTACCTTCTTATTTTGACACAGATTCTTGCTAAATCATTAAGTTGTCCGGGGTGGAATCAAGCTCAGCTTCGCAGAGTGCTGGGATCACAGGCCTACTACACCCAGCCTGATTAAAATGATTTTTTAACACTGTATGTGCATAGACAAATTTCAAAGAAAGATTATTCTATGAAATAATTCCTACTGTCAGAATAAAATGTGATAAGATTTGACAAAAGTAAAGAAATAAACCAGAATATTGTTTTATTTATGTTTCATTTTGATTGGCTTTTGCATAATAACTGCCCAAATGATATTTAAAAAATCCGGGAACCTGAGAGCCATAAAGTCAATCTAGAATAAATCAACAGAGAGAGAAACAGAGGGTATCCCCCCAAATAGCCAAAAACAAAACTAAAAATTTTCTAAACTTTGTAGCCCAAGGAACAATATCATATAATTCAACATACATATAATTGGAGTACCAGATAAATAAAAAGAGAGATTAAAGCAGGATAATTACTGGGAAAAATAACAATAAAAATCTCCAAATTGATAAATAGATAGAGTAACATATTCTGGAAAGCACAACAATTTCCAAATAAAATGAGTAGAAAACAAAACAAAACAAAAAACCAAAAAAGTTCATCACAATACATTTTGTAAAGAGCAAATCATCGTGAAAGATGAACTTGGATGTCATTTGAAGGGGTAAAAACAGACACATGTAGACAGGAGAATAGTGCCAAGAAAAAAATATTCACTTATCAACAGAAACAATGAAACCAGGAGAAAATATATTGGGTAAAATTAAAAACCTCCTTTTAGCCAGCAGTCTCCCTCTCTTTCTCCTTCTCGCCCTCTCACACACATCTGCCAACATAGAATTCCAAAGTAAGTAAAAATAATTGTTCAAAAGGAAGACACAGATGCTATTGACCACAAAGTTGATAGAATTCTTTGTAGGCGAAACTGCACAAAAAGCTAAGTCCACCAGTGGAGAGAAAAATGATAACCGGTAACTTTCATGTGTAGGTGAAAGCAAGAGGATTGTCAGGTGAATCTCAAGTGTGATCACGCTTTCTTTTTTTACAGACTACTGTCAGCAGTGGCGATATCGTCAACGCTGCTCCTTGAGTGAGGACACCCGTTTCCCACACAAAGCTCATCCAGTCAACTCCTATCATCTTGTGATCAATATAATCACGACTTCATCTACGGTGTTTTAAACTTCAGCAAGACTTAGTTATCCAATTGTAAGATCTCACGGCACCTTATACTTTGCTTTTTTCTCTTTTATCTCTGCTGTCATTCCGCGGCTTTGTGAACACAGGCTGTAGATAGCTCTGTCTCCTCCGTTAGAAATGTTCCACAAAGCAGTGTTTCCTTTTTTGCTTTATCGTCATGTCTGAGGTTTAGTTGATGCTTAGTGTTCGTGGAGAAGATTTAATAAGGGCATTTGAAGGGTGTTGTAAAGAACAGTGTTGGAGTTTGAAGATTGAAAGATCTTGAACTCATTCGGTAGCCCAGGCTGACCACTAACTCATGGCAATCCACCTGTCTAAATCTCCCAAGGACTGGGAGATTTCACATAAGAGCTGTATTCGTAATTCTAGACATACACTTTGAATGACAGAATACTCAGTATCCAGGAATCCCTTTCTTTAACCATCTCAAGCTTCATGTAAAGACTGGATGTGCAATCCAACATTCATCAATAAAAACTGAACACAGATACATTTCTCTCAATGTTGAAGCATCCAGCCTTAAATATAAAGACAGTAGGCATCTTAAGAAGGGCAATGTAGGGCCAGCTGTAAAAGGGGATCCAACTGTAAAACAAAAGGGAAGGGAAACATTGATAAATTAATTTTCAATATTGCTTTTCTTCACATATTTATCATTGAACATCTTCTATGCATGAGAAGACGTAGCAGGCAAGACAGATGGCACCCCCACCACAAGGCCTAGCATGGAAAAAGTAAGCAGACCACAATATAAAAGGGAAATCGAAACCACACTGAAATTAAGATGGGCACTGTGGAATAATACCGGTAAGACAGGCAGCGCAGAGGTCGTCACGGCCATGCCCAAAGATGGTTTGGGCTGTTGTGTAGAAAATAATCTAAGTGATAAGAGAAGAAGTAAAAAGATTAAGAAGAGGTACCTCTTGCAAAATCACAAAGATCACAGGTTTGGCGGCAGTGATGGCCAGGGAGATAAGCATAAGCTCTCAGAGTTGGGGGAACATTTTGCAGTGAGATCCAACGAGATTTTCTGTTTGTTGTAAGAGATACAAAGAGAAAAGGAGCCAAAAGAATCCTACGTACATGGCTCCTTTCTCGTAGTCATTTCACAAGGAGAATTGTTAACTAAAGTCTGAATGATTTTGGAGAGAAGATCAGAAATTTGATTCCAGCCATGCTTAGTTTGAGATTCACATAGACAGTTGGAAATTCAAGCCACGATTTCCATAGTGGAACAGGTACGTCAACAGATCCAAGAAAGTAAATGTAGATTAAAAAAAAAAATAATAAAAGAGGCTTAATTCTGTTCCCTCGAGCTGGCTGATATTTTGAGGTTAGAGAGATGAGGAGGCATCAGCAAAGGCCACTGGAAAATTCCAGAAACATAGGAGAAAACTGAGTACAATTTCCTGGAAGAGCAGTAAAAGAGAGTGATTGACAATATTGAAGGAATTAATTGGGTCCAGCTTGCAGAGCTGAAGTCGTTTCTGATCCTGGTAACTGTGGAGCTGGTGGAGAGACAAAAGCACATGCTTAATTGAAGCAGCTTTAAAGATGGCAGAAAAGAGATACATTTGAGGCAAAGGGGACGACAAAGCTCTGAAGAGGATCTTCAATCCTGGGGTACAGATGGCAGCATCATTAGTCGCGAGCCTACCGCCTTCTCTTTCACTGAAGGAGACTGATTACCCAACCAAAAGCAGAAATTCGCCCTCGAGGGGTCTTCGAAAGCCCTGACTAGCGCGCACTTACTGTTTAATCTCAAAGGTGGCCTGGTTCCTTTCACTTTAACTTAATGAAGTTGTCACAACAGAAATAAAATGAAGGCGCGGAGAGCATTACGGATCTGAAACTTCTGTTTTTAGTGTCAAAATACCACAATAAAATCAGGGAACCGTTTTCCACTCATTTGATTAAAGAAGGCATCTAAATAGCAACTTTTTTGTCCTGGTCAGAGCCAGTATTGGCAGAAACACACTGGTATTATTTTTAGAATAATAAAATATTCAGCTCAAGACTGATTTGGGAAGCGACCCTTGTGTATTAGTAGATGATGTATGTTCATGTAGTTGGAAAGCCATTTCTAATTTGTAATTCAGTTTCAGTCACAAGCTTTAGTCACCTGCAATTTGGAATCCATCCATCCTGGAATGAGGCAGCCCAGTAACCCAACTGAGCTGCTCAACTTTGAGGAGGGGGACCCTCACTCATGGAGATAGATGATAAAAGTTCATGGGAACCACAGGCGCCTAGGTCGGGGTGAGGGAAGGCAGCATCCATCTGAGAGACGTATTTCACATTCAGTGATGTTTAACCTCAGAAGAAATAAAATGTGGCTTCCTCTCCAATGTAAATACTGGTCGGCTCCTACCCCATTAAGTGTTCCTGCTCCTTTCCCTAAAGACAGAGATTCCGGCCTATCAATCATGATAATACTCCCATTAGCGCTTCAACAACATGTTTGAATAGGAAATTCTCTCTCTCTTTTTCTCTGCTGATAATGTAGAGACGGTAAGATCCCCAGACTTATCTCGAAAATATTTATTCAGCTTCTTCCAAGCCATCCTTTCGGAGCTTGGTGGTAAAAACTTACGTTTCTCTACAGCAAAGGATGATTAAGAGTGAGGTGGTCACACAGCTTCTGCCAGCCTCACGTCTTGGGGGAAGGTGACAGAGACAATTAGGAGAGCAGCCATCAGGAAATGGGTTTGGTTATCTTCTTTGTTCAGTGAAACTAAAGGAAAGATACAAAGTCCCTGTCTGATTTCTTTATTTTTCCTTCTTTCTTTGGTTGTATCTATTCGTTCTCTTATGTTTCTCATTTTGGTGAGTCGTTGATAAGCCAAATTGAGTATGTGAGTTTAAAAATAATATAGAAATTAGAAAAATGCTAAGCTTGTGCTCTTGTGAGTGAATTTAAAGGACAATTACAGAGCTCATACAGTGAGAAAACACACCGATCCCCACTGAAAATGGCATGTTTTGCATGCCTACTGACTTTCAGTCATTTATGGAAATGATGATACTTTTCATATGTGACTTCATGTGATTATCAGCTCAAACCTTTATCTTACCCGTAGCTTTACTTTCATCTCTTAATAGAGGACACTGAGCCCAAGGATGCAACACACTTTATAGAAGACTTCCGAGGTCTATCTAAATAGCAGGCATTTCTTTTGCTGTCTGCATAGCTCATTGATCACCCTGAAAGCAGTGACTCAGTTTGGCATAAAAATGTAACTTGGGAGCAGTGTAGGCTAAGGGTGGAGAGACTTTTGGATTGTAGAATAATGTCTTTCCGATTGACATGGCACTATATCTTTGAAGAAAGACCCCTACTATCACAAAGACTTATTGTTCCATCCCTGTGGACATGGTGTTTATCTTGTTACATAAAATTATGAGCTTGGCTATAAAAAACAAAAGATATGAGTTTGGAATAATTTCAATATTTCAATCCCATCTTGTAGCTTAAGCTAGGATCTGAGGGGAGTGGGGAAGGGGAAGAGATAGTGGAAAAGAAAAAAGCAAAACTGATTTAAGTGCAATAGGCATGTGCACCAATTTCCCCAGATGAGTGTAATTATTGTATATCACAAATACATACTAATAAAAATAAATTTAAAGTATCATGACATGTTAATTTAACTGAACGTGTGTATCGATCTTTATTTCATCCTGATTTGACTTTAATCTTTACTGTGCTTTCTGTAATATACATGCTCTGTTCAATATTGCTGCCTCACTGTAGACTCCCTGGACAAGAATGCTGAAGCTATTATTATTATTATTAAAATGCTTATGAATATTGCTTGTTTACCTGACAAAACATTTTGATAAAGAAAAAGTAATATTTTTGTTTCTTCTATGAATATATGATTGATTACAGAAGGCAAATGACAAAACCCTAAGAGAGATTTCATTAGTTGGAATTGAAGAGGCAAATTTGAAGCCTCTTAAACTCCAAATCACCTGATCGAATACTCACTATTCTCCAAATCAAACAAAATCAAATAATACGCATTTTAAAAATTGTGTGTTTTTTAGACTAATCCAGAGACAAAACATAAACTTGAACCAAATACTTGGAATCTTTCGATAATTTACAGGGAGGAATCTTTGGTTTTTTTTTTTTTAATAGTTTGTGTGCAATGTTTGGGGAAAATGCTCTTTAGACTTAATGTGAAATTAAAATTTCTTGTAGTCATTAGAAACTAGCTAATTGTTTCTCCATTTACATAAGGTTTTCACTCATCCGAAAGTACTAACCTTGATTTCTAGGTTAAGAACAATCTTTTCTATAACTTGAACCCTTGATTACCCCATGATACTTTTCCTGGACACATTCCGGAATAGGTAACATATTTCCAAAGAAACCCACACAAATATTTCCCATTCTTAAGAGTTACTTTGCCTTGCAAAATGAAAGAAAGGTATTACAAGTAAGTATGCCATGCATGCTGAGCCGGCATTGTGGTCAAGCCACATTACTCAATAGTGAACTCTTTTTCTCTACCTACAACTAGAACAAGTTCAAGAGCTGGAGTAGGAAGAAAAGAAGAAATCAGCAGACTTAGGAGGATTAAAGGATAGATTAAAGAGGCCAAATAAATTAGCCTTGTCTAAGACGTGCTTAAGAATGTGACACTTCACTGAAACCTTTGAACACTGATGAAAATAATTATATAGTCCAACAAAATAAATGGAGTACGATAGAGAAAATTGTCAAGTGCAGAATACTACTAAACTCACCAAGTGCTTCCCGGTGACCAAGATGATAGATTATGAAACAAGATCCCCAGAGAAGTGTGTAGCTCTTTTGTGTCCAGGGACAGACTAAGCTCAGACTAAAAGGAAGTGGTCTACTACTCAGGAGTCAGGAAGTAAAACAATGCTGATGTGTTTCTCATTAGCATAGAAGATGACTATGTTTTATCTCCTATGAGATTCAAGCATACTATTTTTAAACTTTAGGGCTTAATTTTTGTTTTTGATTGAAGATTCCCAGATATTCAACATACATGTTGAGATCAAGTGAAATAAATTAGTCACCTATTATCGCATCACGAATTGATACAAATTTAGTGGCTTAATACTCCACTCAAAATTTCTTCTCTGGCACAGTTCTGGTATATCAAAATTGAGGCGTATTGGCTGGGCGGTGCGGGCATGGGATCTCATGAGATTCCAAGCAAGATGTCCGGTCCGTGTGTCTCCAGTCGTCTGAACACTCGATTGGGCTTTAAAGTATCTACTTCTGGAAAACTTCACTTTCACACAGGCCGGCTGGCTCAAGCTGTTGACAACAGGCGACAAGCCCGTGACACATTAATTTCTTTTATAGGGTTGCTTGCATACCTTTGAGTCTGGTTGACATACTCTGAAAGGAGAGATTCAAGAAAAAAAACATGATTGCTTTTATGACCAAATTCAGAATTCACCCACCACTCACAATATTCTATTAATTCTCCCGGCAAACCCAATTTAGCATGAGAGGGCATCAGGCAATGGGCAAAGCCACAAACAGTAGGTTGAGTGCATTTAGAGCTACAATAAAAATGAAGTTGTCTTTGTTTGTGTGTAGTACCCAAAGTCTTCCCCCTTAGTTACAGCCCCCCTCCCATTTTTTTTTTTTTCAAAATAGGATGTGTCTAGATGGTTCAGGATGGTCTTAAACTTGAAATTCTTTCTTGCCTCGCCTCTCATAGGGATGAAATTGTAGCCATGTGCAGCGATGCCTACTTCCATGAAAGTTTTAATTGGCTTTGCAATCTGCTGTTTTTTTCTTATGTAATGTATTCATTTCCCGAATACTCCATAGCAGTAAATGGGGGCACCGATCTGAATTTTAACAAAGCTGCTATGATTCCCTAGCCATCTGCATGCGAAAACGGTCACATGTCTTAATAATTACTCTTAGATTCTGAAGCTGAATTCCACCTTTACAAAACTGTGAGCTCAAAAAAAATCAGAAAGTAGAATCACTCAAGGTTAATTTATTGGGCTGCTTAGTTCATCAGGGAAATTAATCTGGTGAGTATCATTGTGATAAAATATCTGAGGAAGGTAATATCAAAGACGAAGGTTTTCTCAGTCTTGGAGTTTTTTGTTATGATGAGGTGGTTCCTATGGGCCTGAGGAGAAGGACTTTGTAGCAGAAGGGGTTGGTGGAGAAAAGGTTCTCTGATCATGGCAGCCAGGAAGGGCAGAGAGAGAGAGGGAGGAAGGTAGGGAGGGAGAGAGAGAGAGAGAGAGAGAGAGAGAGAGAGAGAGAGAGAGAGAGCGCCCCAGCAAGGGAAAAAGAAAGTTACCAAGATTATGTAGTCATGTGTTCTTAATCCTTCCTCTAGCATAGCTTACCTTGTAATAATCTTTTCAGCTATGAATTCATCAGTAAATTATTGAATGATATTAACACCCTCATGATGCTATCTCCTCCCAAAGAGCCCATCAATTGGCCTCTGGGAGACTTTTCAGGTCTAAATCGTAACACCAAAGTTATGAAGAAATGGGAACATACGCGATTCCAGAATAAACTAGCAGAGTCCACATTATCAGGTACAGAATGTAGTGAGAAACAAGAGGCATGAATACTAGGAATGATCAAAAAAAATGATTTGTTAAATGTTAAAGACAGATTGCCTAATTCCCCTCAAAAGACTCCTTCCACTTGGAACTCACCTGTCACAGATCTGACACTCGTGGAGCGGTACTGGATGTCTTTTGTCTGTGTAAGGAGTGTGGTCAAAAACATCGAATGGTCTCTCTGATATGAGAGACCCAGATCGAAACACCTAGGGAACTTAAGACAAAAGACAAAGCGAAAGAGGGGAGTAGGGTGGGGGAGGAAGGAGGGAGGGGTTAGTAGGGGAGGAAAAAAAGGAGAGTGGGAAAGTCCTTGTCACCTTGACAAGATACGTATGTGCACAAAATGCTCAACTTCATTGTAAACCTTGAATTTTGCACGTATACATATCAATAAAATGTGGGAGAAAAGAAAACAAAAAATGCTGTGAATGCATTATTGAATTCAATCTAGAATTTGCCTTTCTGTAGGTAGACTGGGTAGATTATAGCAGTAATAAGTGATAGGTAGTTGGTCAAAGAGATTTCCACTAGTAGGATGTTCTCTGACCCTTTGGGCTGTGTGCAAACTCACCCGTTAGTTTTTGTTTTCCATTTAATATCTCCACATGTCTGGAGATATCTCGTATGCACGAAATGTTGGCGATATCCACAGTGCCACCTGATGGATGTGCTTGTCCTGAAAAGGTGACAGGGTGTCCCCCTTTACCTTGCTCTCTGCATCTGGCCCTGTGTGACTTCTAGCTCTTCTCCCAAGTTAAAGTGATTTTTAAACATAAGCACTTTGAATCAATTCAGGACATCAAGGCAATCATGACAGTTCAAATAAAGACATTCATGAAAGACAGCGATAGAGCTGTTTCAGGAAACAGCAAAAGTAGACGTGTGTATTTGAAGAAAGGAGGCTATATTGAGGCAGATTAGTGGCAATGTGTCCTATAGCATAATACATTTTAAAAATTTCAGTATTCATTGTATTTTGTAATCACTCCTTGGTAAACTGAGGAATTTGAGGTGAGTTTCATAAAGGAACTGTGACCAGCCTTTAGTCAGGGTTAGAACTTGTAACAAAGACTACATCAGAAGCTGGGGCTTGTGCCAAAGGGAGATACTTCCATCTCGAAAATGGGGGGAAGAAGCAATTCTAGAAATATAGAAAGAAAGGTACACCGAGGGGACCCAAGAGAATTGGTAAAGGGCACAGTCCAATCACGATACATTACAAAGCAACAGGGATTAAAATCAACAGGGTATTAGAGTGAAAGCAAACAGGCTTATCAGTAGAAAAAAATTAAGGTTGTGGAGACAAGCTCAAGTACTGTCAGACATCCGCTCTTTAATAAAAGGACCAAAAAACACATGCTGGAGTAAAGACAGCCTCTTTCAAAAATGGTGCTGGAAAAACTGGTTAGTCACATGTAGAAGAATGGAACTAGACCCATATCTTTCACCATGTACCAAAATCAAAATGTGTCAAAGATCCAGACGTTACAATGAAAACGCTGAACTCCCTGGAAGGAAAAAAAAAATAGGTAAAAATCCTTGGAGATATACGTATAAGCAAGACTTTCTCAATAAACTACTCAGTAAACATGAGATAACACCAAAAATCAACTAATGAACTTATATTAAATTAAAAAGCTTCTGTGCCTCAAAGGAAATAATCCAGAGTGAAGAAAGAACTGACAAAATGAAGGAAAATTGCTAGCTACTTCTCGGAAAGAAGACTATTATCTAGAATACACAAATAACTGAAAAAAAGAATCCCCAAAATTAAAGACCTGATCAAAGAATGAGTAAGTGAAATTAATAAACTGTTCTCAAAAGAAGTCAATGGCTAATAAAATGTTTTGGCATCTTTAGTCATCAGGGAAATGCAAATCAAAACAACACGGAGGTACCATCTGATTCCAAAAATAATGGCTGGTATTAAGAACCACCCCCCCCCCCCACCAAAAAAAAAAAAAAAAAATTCTGGCGAGGCTGTGGGGAAACAGGATCCCTCTTACATTGCTGGTGGGACTGTCAACTGGTACTACCACTATGGAAAGCAGTGGGAAGATCCCTCCAAAACCTGAAAATAGATATCTCTCATGACCCAGCTGTTTCTTTTCTGGGCATCTTCCCAAAAGAGTTAAAGTTATCATACAAGAGTGACACTTACCTACCCTTGTTTACAGCAGCACCATTTATAATTGCCAAGTTCTGGAAGCAACTGATAAGTCTGTCAACAGATAAATGAATAAAGAAGGTGGGGTATATATACACAATGAGCTATTACTGTGCCATAATGGAGATAAATTTGAGTCACTTGTAAGAAAATAGAAGCACCTTGAAACCATTATACTTAGCAAAATGAATCAGACACAGAAGGTTAACTATTCCATGGTTTCTACGACATTAAAAAAAAAAACAAAGTAAGAAAGTAGATTTTGTAGAAAGATAAAGTGGATGTGGTGAGATGGGGTGGTGGGAAGGGGGGGAAGGGAAGTAGAAATGACCAACAAATGCTACAAAAATAACCGATTTCTGCAGAAGGGAGGAAATCAGAGTCCAGTCGGGGGTCGGTCTGTGGAGAAAATAAATAATCTGGTATCACTGTCTACCCTCTCATCTAATGCTTCTTTTAGCCAAAATGAATCACCGGTCAGAGGCAAGGGAGTCCTTTCTTGCAGTTTCCAAACAGCTTTGGTGAAAAAAAAAAAAGGAGAAAAGGCATCTGTTACACTCACCAGCTCCAACATCATCCAACAGGCTGTGTGTTTTCTCATAAGCTCTGTGATCATCAAGGTCCTGTAGTAGCAAAGACATCAAGGATCAGAAAAGGTAATTCATGCGCTAAAATTTCTATGATTACGTTGCAGGCAAGCCAGCAGTCAAATATAAGTTCGAATCCCCAAGGCGCTGTAGGGCCCGTGTGTAAACTCGCCCATTAGCTTTTGTTTACAATTAATATCTCCACATTCAAGATATCTGCTACGCATGAAATGCTCATAAGTGGATAAGTGAACAAATAGTTTGTCTCAGCCCCATTTTTCTTGGCAAGATTTGAGTGAGACCCTAACCCTGTCACTACCATTACTGCTACCATCATCACAATTAATTGGATTTGAGCACCTCCCAAATGCTAGGCGTTCTGTGTTTTGATCTCAGGTAATTCTCTAGATAAAGAAGCTAAGGATCAGAAAAGCTCAATGAATCGTGAAATATCACATAGCTAGTCAGCAGTGCAGGTGGAGTCTGAAGCCGGTTACATTGCTTCCACGCCTGTACATCTAATTCTAGTCTTCCTGTTCCTCTCGCTCCTGCCAGGAGTTCAGGTATGAACAAACAATTCTCTGGAGGTGACTTACTCTTTACCGCTTTCCAAATTCTCAGGCTCACGTCAGCATTTCTTCTTTTAGTTCTCCTGCTCACTTGCAAATAGCTCGTTCACTTTCCTGTTTGTGACGAGGCCAAAGATCGCTTGAAACATCATTAAGTCAATGCTATCTTTTAAGTACCACACTTGACATTCTAGAACCTGTCTGAGTCATAAATAAATATCGGTTTTATTTTCCCACTTTCTGCATGCTCCACACACACGACTGCTCGTGTTTCTCCCTCAGTTTTGTTATACTTAATAGCTTTTTTGGTACACTTTAAAATATTAAATCATCTGGGAGTTGAGAGAGATTTCCAATAGCGTTGCTTTTCTGGCCAGTTCACTGTCATGAAACTGGACTCAAGTGCCAGAGAAATAAGCTCTTTGACAATATTAGAGTTACCCAGGCAGTTATATTTGCAAGTGCCCACAATTATATACCTGAACTAGAGTTTAGTAATCTTAAATTGGCTCATCACTTTGGTTCTGACTCTTTCTCTAGGAGAGAAAGAAAAAAGTCATCAGTATCCATGGTATCACGTCTCTCTCTTTTTTTTTTTTTTGCTTTTTATAGATTCAAACCCAATTTTTATCTTTGACAATGATTCAGGCTGTGTCTATACTACGCCAACACAACTTGTTAAAAAGTGGAAAAATTCAGTGTAATTAAGGTGGTGCTTAGTTGGCGAAAATCTAAATAAAATTTCAACTATTAATGCATGCTCTGACACTGAGACTTTCCAGGTTCTTAGAATTTTAACAGATAATATTAGACATTAACACTTCAAAACATTCTACGATTTTGTTTGGAAATCTTTAGAAAATACTCAACAACTTTGCATTCCAATGATACTGCGTACTAGATGTCTCGAAATATAGTGTTTCAACAAGAAACGTCTAGAAATGATGGGTAAAATAAAAGAATAGCCTGAGAGTTCGGAAAATGAAAGCACATCCAAAAATTGTAATCTGCCTTTCTTCTGGGCTATCCTGAGGACATTGTTTTCATAAATAAGTTATCCTTCAATGAGAAAGTTCAGTAGGAAAAAAAAACCTGCCCATTAGCAAAGAGATAAGACACTATATCTCAGCTTTATTGTTGTCTGTGGTTTGGAGGAGAAAGCAGGATGAAGTTCTCCCCTGGGAGCTCATAAAAACAATCCAATTCTAATGCAGATTTGGTGTAGAAATTTACACTCCTTGGACAGATCTGGAAATCTACAAGCAAAACAGTCAGTGTGTTCCCATGAAGATACACTCACCAGTTCCATTTAATATTGCTGACGAAAGTGAAAACTCTCTTCAGAAAGTTTTTCCAACCAGGTCACAACAGCTTCTACTATATAAATTCTTCTTAAAGGTAAGTAAGTGGTAGAAAATATAAGCAGAACTCTACGAATGGCGTATGGTCCAGTGAAAAACGTACCACCTGAGAGTTTGTAAGAAATAAAGAGTTACCTTTACCAAAAGACAATAGAAATCATGCATAATATTTTACAAGATGCTTATGTGAAACAAAAATTCATTAAAGTTTGAGAGATTCTACTCAAGGTAACAGGCCACCAGAGCAAGACTCTGATCACATACATAAAAGTTGATTTCCAAAAATCAGCAAAGCAATTATTGGATGTTGGAAACATGAGTATATTTGATATGATAAAGAAAAAGTGGCCCAAAGTATCTAAGGCAGAAAGTGCTTGTGTTGAAATTAAATCTAAGACATGTATGTGTAGATAGATAGATATAGATAGATAGATAGATAGATAGATAGATAGATAGATAGAATGGGAAAATGAATGAATAAAATCATTAGAATTAAACTCCTTGTGAATACTAAACCGATAAAGAATCACAATTCAAGACAAAATTGTTGAGTGGAAGGAAGATTTCAAAATTATTTAAAATATAATTCATAGAGGCTCAAAACCCAAAACAAACAAACAAACACAAAAAACATATGAAGAGATATGTGGTATTGAATAGAAGATCCACTGAGTGTTTAAATTTTTTTTCCTGAAGAAGAGATTAGAAGAAGCACGCTGTAGGCATTTTTCACAGAGAAAATAGATACTTTTTAGAATTTTAAAAATATTTAAATATTTAATTTTTGAAATCTCAGTAAGTTTAAGCAGTATAAATTTAAAAACAATCACAAGTGGTGAGCTAAGAAACCATAAAATCACAGAAACAAAAAACAATCTTTTAACTGGAAAGAGAAGAAAAACAGGTTACCTGCAGAGAAAGACATATTTATATGAACGTAAAATCTACCGATAAAAAGCTGAAATAAGAAAGGGAGACCTGTACCTGAAATGAAGAAAAATGAATTCTCAACCTTGAATATCATGCTCCATTGAACAGTAACTCCAAAAGAAATACGTAATACTCGCTCAGACTTTAAAGCCAGAAATTATTTGCTCCTGGCAAGTAATATAACATATGCTTCCAGCTGTGCTACAAATTTTGCCTCTTTGATGAGGAAGAGGATTGTGCGGTTGGTGTTCAAAACAAGCATCTTAGGTCCTACTTGAAACTTCTCAAACTTTAGCTTGCTATGTCACCTACGGATCTCTCTGAGGGTCAGTGTCCGATTGAATAGAGACCGATCTGAGATTCTCCATTTCCGCCAACCACCCCTGTGTGTTCAAGATGTAGGTCCAACTGCAAGTTTTGAGTAACAAGACCACACAGGAAGGATATGGCGCTCACCTGAGAAGAAAGAATTACCAAACAAGCGTGTTAAAGATATATGGCTATACATGGAAGCCACAAGGTAAGGAGTTGTTTTTTTTTTTTTCCTATTCCATTTCTACATTAAAGCCAGCCTGCAGTGAACGAGTACCTTGGAAACCATGAGCTAAAATAAACTTCAGCCCCTTTAAGTTGGGCACGGCAGGTGTTTGGTTTCAGTAACAAAAGCTGAATGTGTGCACACGCAACACAAAATAACAGGAACAATCACAGCGACTAATCTGCGAGGTCAAAGAAATCAATACGGAAATGAAGCACACACTGGAAATCAATACGGAAATAAAGCACACACTGGAAATCAATACGGAAATGAAGCACACACTGGAAAACGATACATAAGATGGTCTAGGACAACGATTATACAGTTATTTTAGTTCATAACGTGGAGGGGTTTATTGTTTAATCTTTGAATGTTTTAAGAATTGATCTTGTACCTTTCTAAATTATATAAAAGGGTAATGCAGATTATGTTTTATCAATAGGTACAATGTTTCACCCCACATTGTTCTAGATATAAGCATCACTTTATTTTCGAATCAGAATGCTACTTCTGTTTTGAACTCGGTTCTCTGTTCTTCAGTCTCAATTTTCTAGAAAGCAAAATCTACAATCAATGTTTCTACTTCATAATCATTCACACAATTCCTAAACTTAAAGCTGTGCAAGTGCTTTCTTGTCTACAGTCTCCACAGCCTTCTTTGTTAAATGTCATCACTGACGTCCTACTTGGAACAATATAAGGGCTCTTTTTAAAAAAATTATCAAACACTACAAAATTTTCCTTATCAAAATGTGACTTGGGCACTGAGGGGGTCATGGCTGATTAAAGAGTTGATGGAGATACAGAATCTCTGACCTCATCTATGTTTACCATGATGCCCAAGTGATTCACACGCATCACCACTGGAGAAACACCAGTGGAATGTAGCTGACCTTGTGAACCACCCAAGAGTGTTCCACATGATTTCTTCTCTTGCTCCCTACTTCTGTAATCACCTTCTCATCTTCTATGCTCTCTCTAGCTCATTTTCTTGCCATATTTTAAAAATACAGGTATTCTCAATGATCTTTGTCTTGTACTATATCGCCTACCGTTACTCTTACTCTCATGAAAATTTCCCTCAGATAATAGCTTTAATCACTTTTCTAGGTAACAGCTGTCTGAGTTTCTCCTTAACCTAAAACTTATGACCTTCCAAGCCAGCACGTGTATCCGAAGCTAAGACACAGTCATTCTGAGATATTTTCTCTCCTCCTCCATTCGGCAATTTGGATGTCATCAGTATTATTTTTTTTTAAACTTAAGACCAAATTTAGCAGAGTGAAGACGGTTATGTAGGTATACAATTTTGACTATTTTATTAATCATAGATTTTCTAGGCTGAAATGTTCAAATACCATTAGTTAAAAGCAAGGAAATCTTTTGCTTTTGTGTATTTGTTTCTATTACAGTTCAGTACAAAGATGGGTCTGTTTCTGAATGGTATTTGAGAATGTAGGCTTCATTCTCTAGTATTACACTCTACTGCTAGTGGTGTAAGCATCTGAGAAAGAGATAGGAGTGGAATGATTCACATATTTTAATGGTATCTAAAAATGTGTATCTCACCCAATGAATCCAAAAACAGTAGGGAGAATGCCCTTTTATGTTTAATCCTCCGTTTTTACTGTCTTTATTCATTCCTATAACGTATGATATACATGATTGTAAGTTTAGCATAGATTTTTCTTCTTCCCCTCTTGGAACATTCAGGAAACCCCTATATACTGAAAGTGGCCAAAGAGAAAACAAAACGAAACTGTATTTTCTGTTAAAACTCAAATTATCATCTAGTAAGCTCAAGGCCCTGAGTTTGAGTCCACAGCACCATGTAAACTGGGCTTGGTGGTGTGTGTCTGCAATCCCAGCACTTGAGAGAGAGAGACCAAGGCAGGAGGACTACCACAAGCTCAAGGACAGCCGTGGCTACCTGGTGAGTTCAGGGCCAGCCTGGGCTACAGAGTGACACTCTGTCAAAAAACAAACAAACAAACAAAAAACACCTAAAATTAGTCTTTTTGAATCCTTACTAAATAAAGTTCATAATTTTTCTCACTGACAACAGACTGGTTGCCTCACTTTTACTAGGGGATGTTTATATTCATGTAAATGTCATTTCCAATGTGCAGGCTTTACAGTACCTTACGTTTACAACACCAGTTAATTCACTTTGACTTTTTCAGCAATTTCTTCACTTCCATGACTCACCTCTGGATTTTCATAGTAATGTCTCATTAATATTTTATTTTAAATCATAGCTCAATCAACTCTGAATTCTCTCATTATCACTCTACCTGAACGATTCATTCAATGTGACCTGTGGTTACAGGGACTCTGTATATTTTGCTGGCTTACCACTGCCAACACTCTTTCCGTTTACATCGTCTTTATATTTGAGTGACAGTGAACGCCTACAGAGAACCAACATCAGATGTATATGTGAAATGATCAATATTGTTGCCCTTAAAGATTTCTCTTCTTTATCACCAGCGTCCTCATACAACTTTTTCCCTGTGGTTTTGTCTTCCATTGAAGTATTTCTCTATCCTATCCTCTGCAAGAACAACAATTTTCTTCTTTTCCAGCTGTGTCTTTAAATGTTCTCTGCACTTTCTTACTTTTCAAGCAGCTTGTCAACCACAACATCTACTTTTTTCTCTTCAAAACAATCCAGCGAACAACTTTTGACTCATTATGAATCTTACTGCTTTGATGCTCCCCCTCCGTATTCATGTGCTTCCTGGAGACAGCAATCAATTGACATTGTCAATACCCCTTTATCAATGGCAATGGGTTCTGTTCTACAGTAAGCGAAGCACTCTGATGACATACGTCTGGGAAACCGTTAAGATTCACAAACCAGGATGAACCGGAGAGTTCCAGAAGGGAGAAACCTCACTTCTCTGACAAAACTATAAATCTAGTAAAGTGTGATCACGAAGGGGTGAACATCTCTTAAATATCAACAATATCTATGATTAGATTGCATGTATTACACAGTCAAATGAAACCTACTGTGCAAGCTTGTATTCTGCCAAGAGAAAAGTGTAGAAAAAAACATAAATGATGGAAGAAGACAAGAAAAAAGGAGAGAATGAGAGTGTTACTTTCCACATTTCTTTACAACTTCACATTTGATGGCGTCAGACTGATGACACGGAGCTAAGAAAATCAGTAAATGTTAAAAATATAGTATTGAATTTACTGTTCTGCTATCTACAGGTAAGAGGACTATGATCAAATTGTTACTAATGATGACTACACTAATATGGGATTTTATTTGTGTATAGCACAAAAATCCACAATAAAATTTTTTCGGTGTTCAAAAATTTATCCACATTAGCAAATAGTTATCTCAGAATATTGACAGACAAATAAAATGTTTCCACTAACAATAAAATAAAAATGTCCCTTCATATATACAAGACTAGCGGGCTAATTATGTAGCCACGCCACCGAGGGTCAAGCAGTGTGCTAGGACGGTTACATAGCGTGCTTCTCTTTGATGGTTAATTTCATAATTTGCAACTGAATGCCTGAGATTAAATCACAGTCCTTCATTTACTGACATTGACACCTGGAAAACTAGTCCTTATCTCTTGAATTACTTTAATTTCATCAGGTTCCCATGAGGTCATATATTGTATGTATTGGCAGTTAAATGAGTTACAATTACTATCTACTAGGTCAGTGAATAAAGTTGTTGTGTTGAAATCAGACATGCAACATCCCAGCTTGTAAGAGTTCATTTCCAATATTGCTGTTGTTGCCTGGTTTTTGGCTACCCAATGTAAATCTCATAATCACAGTGTGGAGAGGTGCATATTATATGACTCTCAATTTACTATGCAATTATCACTTGAGGCTCTGAAGATACAGTGATGAATAAGATGTATAAGATGTTTCTCTAAAAAACATACTAGTACTCTTTCTGATCAAGGGAAACATATGAAACAAACCAATCAATAATCACCAGTCAATAAAAGTTCTCATTACATAATTAACACGGGCACTAGAATAATGAGTGGTTTGCTGTCAATATTATGTTACAGTGGTTAAAAAATCTATTTGAAGAAAAGAAAACTATGTTTCTGTTCATTAAATAGGCAAAATCATAAACCTTCATTCCTATCCCACAATGGCCACATCCTAATCTCTGCAGTTGGAGAGTAAGTTACTTGACATAACCAAAAGAAATTTGCAGATGAGCTCCTGCGTTGCCAAGGTGGACAATACATTCATGTATGTTCTTAAAATCCAGGAATCTGGGCTGGAGGAATAGCACAGTGGTTGAAGTGCTTGCCCAGCAGTGCATGGCCCTGGGGTTGATTGCTCAGCACCACATAAACTAGGTGGCTCATACTGACAATCCTAGTACTTGGGAGGCTGAGGTAAGACGACTGCTGTGAGTCCGAGGCCAGCTTGGACTCCATGGTGAGTTCAGGACCAGCCTGGGCTACAGAGTGAGATCCTGTCTCAAAAACAAAACAAAACAAACAAACAAGCAAAACAAAAACAGGGTCTTCTCTTATTCTCTCCGTATCAGAGTGATAAAAACTTGATGGATTTTAGGATTCTGGAAAAAGACCGTCAACCCAGGAGTGAGGGGGCCTTTGGAAGTTGTGAAAATTAAAGAAAGCAATTCTCCCCTGGGGTGTACAGAAAGGCCCAGAGCCTGGCTGACACGTAGACATTAGCCATTGAATTCTCTGTTAGGTCTCTACCTTCCAGAAATGTCAACTCATAAATCTGTATTGTTTTAGTTGCTAGGTTTTGGTACTTGGTTTCAGCTGCAATAAAGAGAATATAGATCTGAGTGATTTTAAAAACACCAATAAAATTAAGTATGTAAGGGTCTTTATTGTGGAAATAGCTGGGACAAAGTCTGGGAGTAGGGAACTCCGGACAATGGCAAAGCACTGTGTTTGGAAAACACTGGGCAAGAAAAACACCTGGAAGCAGCCCGATCACCTAGGACTTCATGAATCAGAATCTTACTCGAAGTGTGTAGGAAAACTCTGGAAGGATGCGATCAGATTTACTTATTTTAAGAAGTTATTGTTCAATTGGGATTTGAATAATGAGGCAGAAGGAAAAGCAGTGATGTCAGACTCAGGGTCACAGACAGTGCAAAGAAACCCTTTGGAAAGTACATCTTACTTCTAACCACTTGGTGTGCTAGAGGTGCTACTCCTATGATGGTGGGGTTTTTTTGTTTTTTTGGTTTTGTTTTTTTTTTTGTTTTTTTTTTGTTTTGTTTTTGAGACAGGGTCTCACTCTGCAGCCCGGGCTGTATATGGACTCCAGGCTGGCCTTGAATTCACAGCAATCCTCCTGTCTTAGCTTCCCAAGTGCTGGGATTACGGGCATGCACCACCACACCAGATAATTTTTTCAGTTTTTATAATAAGACATGGAATCTTTGCTATTTAAGCAGATTACACAGGCAGTTAAAAAGTTTATTACACTATCTTGTTAAGAGAAGTAAAGACAATTTATCATTTTAATTGAGGATGATAATTTTTATTTAGCTTTGCCATAATATTTGACAGTAATTGACTGAGCATCATTTCTCCTGTTAAGTAAACTGATTAAACAAGGCTAATTTTGACAAATTTTTTTGACACATTTCATTCCCTCTTTTCAGACTCAGCACTTGCAGATACTTAAGAGACACAGCAAATAAAAATACATTTTCTGTAAACTTTTCCCAACTTCCTTCACCCATTCATGTCACTCTCTTTTGTTCATATTCTGAAGCAATCAAACATTTAAGGAAAAAAAAATCACTCTTTCGACCTTAACAAACTAGGACTCGCCGAATTATATTATGTACTCAAACGTTAGTGTGACTGTTACCCCCGTGTGATCTCCTGGTCTGAAAATCATATGAATCGAAGCTTTTAATAACTTCACAGAGGAAGCAGAGACTCATTGCTACCCTAAGGCTGTGTGTGTTGGTAAGGCACTAAAGACAACAGAGACATTCCAAACCGTGTGCTTACTATAGTGTATGGGTTTTGTGGTTTCATAGAATGGCAAGAAATGTGTTCTATGTAAAACACAGGGCAGGTATGGGGGAGATTCGAGGTAAAGCACAACATCTAGCCTGGAGAGGTGGTTACTGCTGCTATGAGACTCATTCATCAGTCTGCTGAGGATCTATGAACTGAAGAGGAAAGAAATGGAGCCTACTGTACTTCCAAACAAAGATCTCTTATTGAAGCTGAGAATGAAGGTGTGTATATCTGCAGGCAGTAGGCAGATTTTGCAGATGGGAGAACATTAATGCTTTCTTTTCATGTATATATTTTCTTCTTTTTAAAAAAATTTTGAGACAAGGTCCCACTAAGTTGCCTAGTTGCCCAGGCTGGCTTCGAATTTTAGATCCTCCTACCTCCGGTTCTCAACACACTGCAGTTACAGGCCTGCACCACCAGACCCAACCAAAAATGATTTATAATTTTCTTTCAGGAAAAAAATGGTAAGATTTATTATGCCTTCCAAAGATAAACATGGCCAAGTTTAGTAGTAGAGCGAAAAGGAAGGACTAAAGATGTTAGTTAATGTATAAAAACAGGAACCATTAATAGGTGCAGAGATCTGAATTTACACCAGAAGCACACAGTTTTCCAGAAGTATGATTATGGCTAAAAACACATCATCAAGTTTTTCAAACTGTAGGATGCAACCCTTCACTTAAAAAGTGAACTAGAATGCTATAATTATACAACAGATGGAACATCGAAAAGTGCTTTGCATATAGTAAGGATAAATGCTATCTCATGAAATTTTGTTTGAGATATGTACGCAGCATACGGATACGTGTGGTTAGCATATCACAAATAACAGACATTTCTTACCCTGGTTATCAGCTTAAAATTTAAAATCCACTGAAATAATTTTGTCTAGTGTCCATTTTTTATCATCAGGCTATATTTGGTAAACACTTTTTGGTATCCTGCCTGCCATCTGGTATCAAGAAGAAGAAATTCATGAAAAAGAATGTGAACAAAAGCAAATGAAGTGCATAGCCAAATGCAAATGCACACAGGTTTGCAGTTATTATTCTGGTGCCGCTAAGTTGATTGCTACTAGCAATACCACTATTGTTACTTTTCCTGATAACGTGTCATAGACTCTTAAACTTTCATGCTCAAGTTTCAGAAGAAAGGGAAGATGGAATGAGTCTGAAATCTCCATTTCTGACTTTTTCTGTCCTTTCAAAGCCTAAATCCAGACTCGATCTTGATGCTCTACAGGCTCTTTGTAAAAGCAACTATGATCCTGGTTAAGAGATGCGACACACACACACACACACACACACACACACACACCACATGCACACAGGCACACTCACATGTATGAGCACACACAGATGCGCCATTGAAGAAGAAATGTATTTGACAGATAACCATTTCCATGCTTAAAGTAAATCTTATCAACTTAAATTGTCAGCATTTCATCACACGTCCGCTTCGTCTCTTCGACTATGAACTCAAGGACTTGCATGGATTTGCATCAAGCCTCGAACACAAAATCTAATATATTGGGCTCTTACGACACAATAATTACAAAAAGATGAGTTACCATCCATTAGTTTTCACATAACACCCAGAGTGAGATTTTTAAACATCCAATTATTCAATTCCTCGAGTTGAAAGTAATTTATTAGGCAGCACACACGTGCAATATCATGAAGAACAATTATGTAAAAAAATACACCAAAGATTCTTGAACTTGAGTTGGAACAAAACCCTGAACTGCAAGGTCCTCCGACCAGCTCCTGATAACTCTCCCACTCTGTGGTACATAAATTCTCACAGTAGTCCCTGGGAAAGTCTCACTGGCCTTCTTTCTCTCTTTCAGAGGACACGCACCTGCTTCCTACTTGGACCATTGTCGTAGTTGTACTAGCTGAAGAGACTGCCCTTTTCTTTGGCAAATCCACTCATTCCATTTACTTCTATTCTCTGACCTTGTGCCTGGAATATTTAGCAAGTGTTGATTATTTTAGCAGCTGCCCTCACTATCCAGTTACTGTAAAAGAAATTCCCTCTGGAAGTGTGGTATTGTCTGCGGTTGCGTCACCTGTAACTTACCACTTGCTCGAAAGATTCTCTACCGAATCACCTCAAATAAACCAAAGGAAAGGCTAAGAAGAATGTTTTTCACAACCTATGAATTTTCTCTTTTACAGTTTTCTGGTTTGTTTTTCTTCTTACAATCTTATTCCTTATGCGCTTTTATCAACACCATTCTTCCTTAATTCCTGTGTCTAGTTACCTATGTAAAAAGGCTTTATCCTGGACCTGGAGATAAAATTTCAGAATACAAGACTCTTTGTATGTTTACTAGTGGGTAGTACATTTTGGACATCACAGACATTCACATTTCTATTTCCAATAGAAATTCAATCACACAGCTACTGTAAAGCCATGGAAAAAGACTTAGAAATTCAGTTTCCATCTGGTGCTCAGAATTTGCAGATGAATAAAGTGAATATTAAGGAAGTAAAATTTCATGAGAAAGGGCACGCAGTCAAATATGGCACGTGACTCTCAAAACATTGGATATTCATAGATTCACCAATGATGCTTTTATATATCCTCATTGTTATTGGTCTTATCTAGAATCCAAATGGAGTTTTCTTATATCAAATGAGAGCATTGCTGTTAATATGACTGGATGAGATATTTTTCTTTCTAATCTATTAGATATATGATATATATCAGAATATTAATCTAGCAGGAAGATTCATGTTTTTGTTTCTAATAAGAATCTAATGGGTATGTTTTAATTATCTATAAAATTCTTCATCATTAAGACATCTTAAATCTATGAAAGCATGGGACGCTTTTTCTCTTTGCTGAAGTTAGTCATAATGTTAAAACTAAGATTGGTTTGGGGTTCAATTGAAATATGCCACTAAAATTTTTCAAACTATTCACAGCTTGAGTCTTCCCCTCCTGTGTCACGGTTTTGAGTATAGTTTATTAGGGAGGCATTTTCAGGAAACACTTGGAAGGGAGAGAGGGAGAGAATGAGATAACACAAGAAAGGAAGTCAATCATGTACATTATTACAGTAGATAGCTACCAGAGTGGGCAACTGACATTTAACCCTGCCGAGGACATCTAAAAAAATTGGCTTAAAATACTTCAGAACCACCTCCTCAGCAACACCAGGAAAGAAGCAACTACTAGTAGCGGTGCACTTACTTCTGCCATTGTTTGAAAACTGATTCTGGGAGTGCTCGTTCTTTAGATCCTTTTCCCTGCTATTGCTGGACCTGTATGCAAGCTCAACGTAGCCTCCGACCAGAGCCTCGGGTGTTTATTCAAAAAGTAAAGTCAAGGCTGAGGTTATACAAATGCAGCATGGACAGTGCTGGCTGAATTCTTTCTCACAGCTCTGTGATATGTGTTATGGCCATTAAAGTTGATCAGTATAAACCAGGTGGCTACAGACTTGGAACTGTATCAAACTCTTTATAAAGTCAACTCCTCTGCCCTCATAATTAGACATGCATTTAAAACTGTGCTAAATTTTGGATTCTAGACAAGTTAAAAATGCACAATGTTTTGTTTATTGTATTTATAGTAATAAGTATGATCCTTGATCAGGTTGTACTGGATAGGTATTTGGAAACCTTGAAAAACCAATGGGATAAAACCAAAAGGAGAAATGCAAGAAATGAGTGGTACTGAGGCATCGGTTATTTGACAAGATTTTCTCTCTTGATACCCAACCTAGCAACAGGAGTGGGCATTAGCTCAGATGGAGCTATAGGAGCAGTCCCCTGGAGCTGGTTCTAGAAACTTCTCAGGACAAAAGAGAAAATACATGGTGTCATCCACTATCCTTCGTTTCCTTTGATGTGTTTCTTGTTCTCTTGTTTCTTTAACCCTGAAGTCTTAAAGCAATCTCATATCTATCCAGTGGGAGCTTGAGAGAGTCAAAAATCCAGAGCAGCAGGATTTTCTCTTTGATTAGTAGATTGTGATCCTAGGGAGTGAGGTGAACCTGCCTGGGTGTTTCTGCATAGCTGTCACATTTCACAGTGTAGCCACAGCAGTGAAGATGGTCATGAAAATGCGTGCAAGAGCAGAGAAAGGAGAAGCCAGATTTCTGGAAGGAAGGCAGAGGAAAGAGAAAAGAAAATAAGTAATACCAAAGATCTCACATTTCGCTTAGACCAGAGAAAACCAATCTCATGCAAAGCTTTATAAACTCCCGAGATAACTCTGATCTGCTTTTCTACAGTTCTTATCCTTGTCATCTGGCCCTTTGAAAAGATGTCGGACAGGCCCCTACAGGCATGGGATATGTCCAAATGGTAATTTAGAGACCTTGAATTTGACCTTAGAACCACAAACCACAGAAGGATCATTATAATTTTCTGCTTGAAACTAGCAATGCTAATTGGTTATTGAAATAAACAAAAATATCAGCATTTTCTTTATGGCTAAAGAGAGACCAAGAGTGTTAGTCTGTCACATTACAAAGGCATGCATATAATCTGAAATAAATTTGTGTATTTAAATTAGACAAATCTGTATTCAGATGGAAAATATTATTTATAGACGCCACCGCTGAATGATACTGACATTGAAAGAATCTGACATTTATAATCAATGATTAAGTGCTTGACAGGCATCGCAAACACTCTAAAACAAACAAAAAATAAATCTCAACAAAACTTTATACAAAGAGCAACTAAACACAAAAGCTGCAAATTTCATATTGGTTCTTCTAAGAGTTTGTATGCTGAGAATACAAACAATTCCTCATGATTAACATCAACCAAACCAATCTTTGTGGACAAAGTGGACAAAAAAAGTGGACTAAATCCTTGGGAAGACACTATTTCATGACAAGTATGTAAGAACAGCAAGTGTGACCATTGGAGAGATTACGCCAATTTGAGGCCATCAGGGACCACATCTGGGTTAGGGTTTGGGAACCAGCCTGCAGTAGAGTGTGAGTGATTCGTGCACCGGCCAATGAGGGAAGAGCACCCACCTGAATGTGGGAGGGCCAACTGGGAACTCGAAATGTATAAAAGGAGGGAAGAAGAAAGATTGCTGCAGCTTCTTCCTCTGGGAAAGCTCTCGCCTCTGCAGTCGTCTACAGATGCTGACGGGCTGCACAACTCAGATCTTCATCACAGACTCGTTCCAGTCTCGACTCGCACCTGTCTGCCCGTCGCTGCTCTTCAGTCTCCAATCTTCAGGCTCCAGTCTTCGCCATTGTTCTTCAAACAACCGAGATCCGCAGCCGACTCTCACTGCCGTCCTGGATGGGAGTTCTACTACATCGTGGCTGAGCAGCCATCCGCCACGCTGTAGCACGCGCAGGCCGCCCACTTGGACTATGTCTATCCTTGGATTTGTAAGCCTTCTGGATAAATCCTTTTTGTTATAATTTCTGTAACCTCTGCCTTTTGTAAGGATCCAAACTAATGCGACTGGTAAAAATGGCATTTAAAATTGGTTACGAATGCATTTAACTCAAGGATGTCCTTAAAGCACGCCATCTCCTCTTTGCTTGTCCGTGTTCATGGCGGTAAACAAAGAGCATCACTCAAAGGGTTCTGAGTGTGAATATGAAATAGAGTTATCCAGAAGGTTGGCTTCTCCTCTACAGGTTTCCAAGTAGGGTTATCTGGACTGCCAGGTTTTTGCCTCGCTTTACCTAAACAACGGTTTATGTCACATACATGGGCCTGTAGCCATAATTTCAGAGAGCCAGGATGGAACACAGAACCCAGAGCTGAAACGTCCTCTTGCCGTGCAAACTGACACGCGCTCCTTGGCATCCTGCTTGCAGAGCAAGTCGACACAACACAGCCCGCTGATGCAGTATTCAGCGATTCAGCTTCCAAAATAACTAAAGCAAACGGCCTGAATCAATAGCATTTGTGAAAGCTGACATAAGATCAATAACACAATGCCTGCACTTGATAACCGATTTCTTGCCATGCTTGATTGACTATCGCACAAGGTTTGCAGGCCAGAACCAATAAGAACTACTGAATTTAAAGAGTGGGTTTGTCCAGCTGAGGGTTTTGTTGAAGACCAACTGGGTTAAGAGTGAGAGGTTCTGGACTGAGGGAGATTTCAGGCAGAAGGGAGAACGATGTGATGGTCGTAGGTGGGGAAAAGTTTCATGCTGAATGTTCTGAATGAGGGTGAGATTCAAGCTCTTACGTGAGAACAATGAGAACTGGAAGGAGATGCACCTGACCATAGTAGAGTCCTAGGAGCAGGTAAGCAACACAGCAGCCACAACCTACGGTCGTGCTGCTTAATAAAGAGGCAGTCATGAAAACATTTAGAAACAGCATGGGTCTTGGGTTTTCTAAAGAGCATCCAGGTAATCCTACGGGCTATCTTTTGAATTCTTTCTGAAGATGCTGGGACATTGGAATTTACCTAATGCATAAGAAAGAGAAAATTATGCGTCTATGAGTATAACACATAATTGTAGCATCATATATAATTATGTACAATAATTATATATTATTATGCAGATACATATTATAAATTATATATGTCATATAATATTATATATATATATAATTGGCTTTTATAGATTTGTTAAATTGCTTACGATATTTTGAATAAAATAATATATGCTTATAAAACATAATTTTCAAAAATTTAACAATATGACTCTTAAACACAGATCTAGTACATCATGACCAAGTCTCTTTAACTCTGATGGGACAACCACTTGAAAGACACGGTGATGCAAATGTGAGTGGAAGAGATTGATAAATAGATTAATATTATCACAGGAGGGAAAAGAAACCTGGAAATGATAGCACTGGTCTGTAATCTCAGAATTCTCAGAGGCTGAGTAGAAGGATTCTAAGTATGAGAGAGGCTAGCCAGGGCAATTCAGTGAATCGGCATGGCCTTGTCTCAAAATAGAATATATGTAAATGGGGAGATGTAGCTCAGGGGAAAGGCCCTGTATTTATTCCCCCAGGACCACGAAATAGCAAATCTATCAAACAAATAAAGCGAGATAAGATCAACTCAAAATAATAGGATTAAAAAAGAAATCCAATAAAGCAGACACAGAACTGGAGAACATCAATCAGAAGGAAACTGGATCTTTTAAGACTATCTTTTCTATAAAAGCATGAATGTTATCAAACTTTCGCATGTTAATATTTGTCATTCTATAATCCATAACATCAACAACAGCAAAACAAAATACTTTACATACATGGATTCTCTATAGAAAGTCAGATAACCCTTAGGGCGTTAAAGTTTCAGCATGTCTTTGTGATCTTTATAGCTTACAATGACATTTTGGATAACGTTTAGTAATAACGTGAAGTTTCCGGAACTTCACAGATAAGTAGTAGAATGTGAGATGCTGTTGTGATGACAGTTGTGTCAAGCTCGATTACATACGGCTGTGTGATGATTTTTTTTCCTTATCTCTTCTTCCCATGTATTTTTCTCACGGCTCCATATTCACCTTTCTCAAATAAAAAAAAAATTTACACATTTTCTGTTTCTCTTATCACAAGGCCAGGAACATAAGTTTTCAAAATACACTCATCAAATATAAAGAGAAGGAATCCTGCCAGGTTTTAACTCTAAATTTCCTGAATAGTATTTGCTAATTTTATTAAAACAAAAACGATCATTTCAGGTAAAATATGAGTCAGAATGGGATCAAACCACCTGGTGTCTTCCGTCATAGTTGATTGACTAAGACGTCAAAATGGAATGACCAGCCAGGTGCAATGGCCCAGGTCTTTAATCTCAGCATTCCAGGAAACTGAGGCAGGTAGATCACAAATTTGAGCCTAGCCTGGGTAACTTAGCAAATCAGAAACCCGGTTTCAGAATGAAAAATAAAAACTGGGCTGAAGCTATCACTCAGTGTGAAGGCCCTGGTCCCAGTTCCCAAAACAAAATGGAGCAATAATATCATAAGTCTTAATATAACCAGATACATATTTCATATCAAACTGTATGCTCTAACAAAATAATACTTTTTCCTAATATTTTTGTTTAGACTCTTTACAAAAGAGTTATTTGAGTTATGACCCTTTATAATTGATGAGAGCCCCCACTTCTGACCTGACTTAACCTTAATTATTTATTAATCTTAATGGCCTTTCCAAAGGCAGTCATTTTCTGAGGCATTGCGCTTTGGGACCTCAATATATAAATATGTACAGTTCAGCCCATACCTCACCTTAGTGATGCCTTTCTCACTTGTATGAGTTTTTCAAATTTCACCTTCACTACCTTTCACCTCACTCATTTCCCATGTGTTATTGAACCTAAAACGATGCATTAGATTATAAATATAGCTCTCACTGGGGTGATGTCAAGCCGTGACAGGTAAAGTAAAATGGACACAAATGCCTGGCTTATTAATTTAAGTCTTTTACTAGAATTTAGATACTGGTCTTATTTAAGATTACTGACCATTTTCTGTGGGATAAGACATGTGCTGTGACTTTCTCAATTGCTTGTCGAGAGTCTACAGAGTTAGTGTAGGGAGACAGGAAATGTGTATACTTCCCTACCACGTGACCTGAATCGAAAATTCAAGCTCTTAATTGACAATTTTCTTGCATACTTGGAAACTTTGTCTCCTTGGTTAAAAATGGAAATGACAATGTCATTCCCACTTACCTCGCACTTACCACTGTAGTTCATTTTAAAGATCAGATTGCATGTATATAGCGCTTCATAGATTATAAGGAAATTTATGTCTATTGCTGGCTTCTAGTTTAATGTGTTTTTCACTCAATGAAATAGCCATTTTTATATAAGAGAGACAGGTCTTAGATAACAATGACTTTATGTTATAGGTCTATTAGATCTGAATTTTTCTGATTTTCACCCCTTTCAATAAATATTACTCTCTAGATCTTCTGAGAATATGTATTTCATCCTCTGAGGAGTAAGTAGATAGTCTCGATGCCAGGACAAACACCAGAAGTAAAGGTAAACAGAATGCATTAATGTGTAAAGTCAGTTGAACAAATAAGTTGAAGCTAGAGAGAGAGAGAGAGAGAGAGAGAGAGAGAGAGAGAGAGAGAGAGAGAGAAATGCCATGTGCCATATCAGGGACTAACCTGAACCTGAATTTTTGCCTACAGAGATCAACTTTCCAGGGGACTGTCCTCTTGAGTTTGTTTGCTAGAGTTGCCGTTACTAACACAGATTACAGACTGAGTGGTTAAAAATAGAAATTTATTTCCTCAAAATTATGCTGGCTGGAAATCTGATATCGGCTTCTTCTGTGTCAGCAGAGTTAGCGTCTTCTGATATCTCTCACCTTAGGCCACCTCCCACTGTCCTGCCCTGGCTGTCCCTCAGTCTATGTTCCTAGTATCCTGGTCTTTTCTTTTCATGACACCTTTCATAGTTGACGAGAGCCCACACTCCTGACCCGAATTAACCCTAATTACTCATTAATCTTAATGAAGTATTGAGTTTTGGAGCCTCGATATATAAATGTGGGTGGACACAATTCTGCCCATGCCTCACCTTAGCCATGTTTCCTCACTTGAATGAGTCTTTGAAATTTCATCTTCCTTAACATTAGGAGGCTGCTGGCTGATTTTCCATGTGTTATCAAGCCTAAACTAATACCTTAGATTGCATATATAGCTTGCACTGGGGTGAGGCTTAGCGAAGACACATGCAGGTGCGTGTTTTCCTCCAAACACTGAAATGTATTGAAAATGCTTCTTTCAGAATCAGTCATTTGGAGAACAAGTGGCGATTATGGGAGAACTTGAAATTCTACACAGCAGAAGTTCTACTACTTCCTCATTGTAGTGTAATTATTGGGAGGGCAGCCCGTTTAAGGATGAATTCATGTCAAATAGAGGTGTTAGAATTGAAACCACACCTGAAGTTTCTGCATACAGAGCAAACCATAGTGTGGGGGCCAGGAACATTGACCCTGGTCATGGGCCCTTGTAATTAAAGGCATCAAGGCCCTCAATCTCCTCTTCTTCAATTTAGTTTCCAAGGAGATGTGTACATCTTTTTGCAGGTGGTCCTGCAGAATGATCATTTCTGTTTCACTGACATTTTTTTTCTGGGAAAACAAAGTTTAAGTTTTTCCCTAATTAGGAAGGATACTAAGGACCAATCAGAGGGCCTTCTCTCTGACTTACCGCACACGCTGTTTTTTTTTTTTTTTTTACATGTTTGATTTTTCAGAAAGGATCTTACCAAGTTGCTAAATGGCTAAGAATTTTCCTGCTCAGCCTGACAGACTGCTGGAAATATAAACCTGTGTCACTGGGCCAGGGTAAGGTCTTTCATTTTTAGATGATCCAAAGTTAACAATTTCTACCATTTTGTTGTTTTTGAACAGCAGCAAATTGAAGTCTGCTTCTTCTGCACCCTGAGGAACAGAACACATCTCACTGTCTTGTTCCCATTTTTTTAATTGTTATAATTCCTAAGAAGTGGAAGAGAAGGACCAGGTTTCAGGCTGCACAAAAATCCCTCAGCAGAGTAAATAGATCATTTTGAATCTAGGAAGGTTCTTTTTGGTTGCAACAAAGCAAGTTTGTGAACTGATGGTTATATTGCTGAATTTGATAAAGAGTTGCATAACACCTCAAGTAGGCCAAGAAAGCACGAATAAATCCATCTTTCTTATACATGAGAGCTGGCACTGTTACAGAAGAGAAGGAAGAAGTTGAAATGTGTGCATGAAATTTCCACATTAAAAACGCATCGTTCTTTCCCGGTCTCGGTGCAACTTGAAAAGAAGCAGACAATTCTATAATTCTAGCAAAAATATTTATGATACAATATACAAGTTCACCAAAACATTATCTCTTGAGTTCTTTTGAAAGTAAGCCTTTCTTGCCCTAGCAAGAAAAGGCTGCTAAAATACATTTATTTTTAGTTCTTTTCAGAACACTGTGGATTCTGTGAAAAAAACAAGTGTTTCCTTCCTCGTCACCTTCCCAGTTTCCCTGAACAACTCTTCGGCTCTGTGTTGTTCCCCAAAACTTTGCCCCACACCTTAGAGAGGAACACATGATGGGACATAAACAGTCCTTGGGATCAAGGTCGGTTGGTCAGTGTTTCAAAGACACGGTCAAAACCCAAGTTGCAACTTTCAGAAAAAAGAATTTCAACCCAAAGTGCTGGTTTGAAACGCTCTCTCTGAGTTAAAATGTTCCCAGAGGAAATTGGTGGCTTTCAGAGCTTGTGTTCAAAAATAAAAATTGCAAGTTAATTAGATTGATGTATGTCTCAGAGAAAACAGAAGATATGTTGAAGAGCAGATATAATGAAACAAAACACATCTTGGATATTATCACTTAAAATTGCGAAACATCTGAAATTCTAGACTTTAAGTAAATAGTATCTGGGAAAAAAGTACGTCTGAATTTATATGAAGACCATATAAAACCCAGGAAAGTAAAATCTCTGTTTGAATTATGCTAAATTATTCTAAAAGTTGCATTGAAAGGGAAAAGCTATACGGGGAGTTTAATTCATTTATTTGTTCATCCGTACACACACTCATCAGACACTGACTTGGCATTTGCTTTGTGCTAACCTGGGTCACATGGGTCAAAGTGATGTGACTGCTGAGAATCATGAGGAAGCCCAACATGCCAGCTCGTATGTATTGGTCACTGTGTTCATTCTGGCTTGGAAGGACACACCAAGATGTGGTGGGTGAAACTAAAAGGACGAATCATAATCAGCCAGGCAAACTTTAACACTATTTAAAAAAATAGTTATTTCTAATTAGTAAAATTAAAAAAGACAAAAATTTTTAAGAAACAAAATCAATAGTTCTCCTTGGACTTTCTTCTATTTGCTCACACCTGTACCCCAGTCCTTGAAGAGATCTTTGGTCAATTTTTTTTTTTGAGACAGGATCTCTCTCTGTAGACCAGCTCGTCCTGAACTCATTATAGAGCCCAAGGTGGCCTTGGAGTCAGGGCTATCATCCTGACTCAGCCTCCCAAGTGCTGGGATTACAGGTGTGTGCCACGGGGAATTGAACTCAGGTACTTAGCTCCTGATTTAGCTCTTGCTAGGCAAGCGCTTTAACTGCTGAGCCACTCCTCCAGCCCGTTTTGATCAATTTGAAGAAATAGATAAAGAGGGATAGAAAGAGGGAGAGAGAGAGAAAGAGAGAGAGAGAGAGAGAGAGAGAGAGAGAGAGAGAGAGAGAGAGAGTCTTAAGAGAGCCAAATTGGGTTCTCACACACATTTTTATCCCCTCGTCTTTAAGGTGGATGGAATCTGGGATTTGCATCTAGTTAAAAGAATACAGAGGCGGTATGGAGATTCCTCAAAAAGCTGAAAATAAATATTTCATTTGATTCCACTCCACTCCATACCTCTTCTGTGTATCATTCCAAAAGGGTTAAAAGCAACGTATAATGGAGAGGCATGTGCACCCGTGTTTACAGCAGCATAATTGACAATAGCTAAATTGTGGAAGACATTGCAATACCCATCAACACACCAATGGATACAAAATTGTGATATAAGACACAATGGAATATTAGCCCTTCATACAGAGAAATAGGCTTGAGGCTATTGTAGGTAAATGGATGCAACTTGAGACCATCATGCCTAATGACGTAAGTCAAGTGCAGAAGGTTAAATATTGCATGACTTCTCTAAGATGAGAACCCCCCCAAAAAATACAGACATTATACAGAAACAAATGGGTGTGGCAGTGGGAGTTGAGGGGACGCATAGTGTGTGGGAGGGTCAAAAAGGTGGAGGGGAAGGGACTCTAATGTTGACGCAATCCATATATGAGCACAAAATATTTAAGCTCAGTGTAACCATTGTGTATCACACACACATACATACACATTAATAAAATGGAGGAAAAATAATACAGCAAGGGTGATGGCTATCTCATCCATCATTACTCTATAGAAGACCATTGCTTGTTTTGCTAGAAGACTGTATCCAGTGATAGCATTGGTAAAGCAGGCTGCTTGTTACAACCTGCTCTGCTGAGAGACTCACAAGGTGAGACCATGGATGTAGCCTGAGGCTAGTTGTCAACAAGGAGCTGAGGTGCACAGTCTACTTACTCCAGAGAAATTGATTCTACTAACGTCCAAGAGGGAGTTCAAGTGGTTTCTTCCCACCCGAGTCTTGAGAAGAGACTGCGGCCCCACCGGATTGGAGCCATTTTATACCCGGAAGCAGAAGATTCAGCTAGCTGTGTTCATCAGCTGGTGACCTACAGAAACAGTGAAATGATAAGTGTGTGTGTGTGTGTGTGTGTGTGTGTGTGTGTGTGTTTTAAGTTGGTAACTTTGTGATAATGTGTTGCGCAGCATGAGATAATGTATAATACAGAGGCAGAACAGACACAGTGGTAAGAAGAAAGGAGAAAGTCAAAACCCGCCTGGTATCTGCTATTCAATTCACTAAAAATGATTTAGTAATAGGCAAAAGTCAAACTGTTTTCAGGAGATAGCATATACCCTAAAGACATAATGCTAAACCTTAAATATTTAATGACTTCAACTGAGGCAGACTTTACCCAGAATTTTCAGAGCGAAGGCTTGTTATTCTTAAGGAGTATGTATAGCTTTTCTAGGTCTCACTTCTACCCACCTACAAATGAGGATACATCTCTTGACTCTCCGCCTCTCCTCAGGTCAACAGATTCCTGTATTCAGAAGTCAACTTTTCTGCAATGATACTTGAGAAATGCAAGAGAACCCCACCACCAAAGAAGCCGAAACACTAAGCTTTGTAAGTGTAAGGGCTGCAGATTCTACACTCCCTTGTTTCAGACAGGTAATCAAACCTAAATGGTCAAGTAGACATGAAACTCTAAATGGTAGAGTAGCAGGAAATGATGTGTTTGTTATTTTTATGTGTCCATGTGACTGGGCTAAAGGGTGCCCAGATAACTGGTTAAAAATGGTTTCTGGGTGTGTGGGTGAGAGTGTTTCTGGAGGAGATATAATCTCAATTGGTAGACTGAGTAAAGACCACTATTACTAATGTGAGTAAGTATCATTTGATTCCCTGAATTCCTGCATAGAGCGTGTGAGAGGATGGAAGATGACTTACCTTCCTGATTGAGAGAAGGCATCAATCTTTTGCCTGTAGATGAGGAAAGTTTGGTTCTACAACTGACGATTCAGACTCAAACATAGACAGCTGGCTCCTGTGGTGGAGCCCACGTTTTGAATTAAAGACTCAAACTACATTGTCAGGTTTATTAGATTCCTAGCTCACAATACACAGATTGTGGGACAGATTGTCACCATAATTGCATTGGATCAAACTCATATGATCTATCTATCTATCTATCATCTATCTAGCTAGCTACCTATCCTACTGTACTATTGGTTCTTTCTCACTGGGGAACCTTGACAAACACATTAAGATAATAAGCATTTCCTTTCTTACGGCCCACATGATTTCTCTTTCTATTACTCAGTTCTGCTCTTAATAACAGAAATACAGTCACAGATTGTAGGCAAACCAATAAGCATACTGATCCTCTAATAAATTTTTACTTTTGTGTGTCTTTATTTAAATTTCTCATAAATTTAAAGTATTAAAATTTACTCCCTTTTCAACTATAAAAAAAATCTCTTAATATGTGAAAAGTTTCTTTGTTTATTAGATGTACAAAAACAACAGGTGGCCTTGACTTGGCCAGCTGGCTGATGCGTGCTCAAAACTATTGATTTTTTTTTTTTCCAGTTTGGCATGTGGGAATCCCAATGGCTTTCAATTTGGATGATATTTTCAAGATTCGATTAGTTTGATCCACATTTATTAAGAATTAGAACACCCGGGCCTCATGCTGCAGGCCTGTGTCCTGGTGCCCTGAGAGGCTGAGGGAGGAAGCCAACAAGGCAGAGCTCAACTGGGGCAACTTAGAGACTTAGTAGGATCTTTTTTCAGAAAAAAATTAAAAATGAACTAGGAAATTATGTATATATATATATATATATATATATATATATATGCACACAAAGCTCGGTGCAAAGGTCTAGAGCTTGATTTCTGGTATCAAAAAAGCAAAGAAGAGAGAACTAACAGGAAATGAAAGGGATATGAGATATAGAACTTTTCAGGGAGAAATCAGAGGACAAGGAAGGGGCCTATCCTAGGAGCAGAGGGTCTTCTGTAGCCCACAAACACAAACCGGATATGTTTCTCCAAGAAGCAATGGACTTGTTATGTTATCACCCATGAGGATAAAATAAAACACTAGAATTTATGTAAATTCTGTGTCATTATAGTCAAATTGCTAAGTTAGGGACTCACTGACTTCACTGTTAGTAGGAGATGTGTTCCAAGATGTGGAGAGGCCCCCTGTGCCCGTAAGGACATACAAGGGGCTGGAAAGGAAGCAATAAGCACGCATTAGCGGATCCCAGAGATTAGCTGTTCTCCTTATGCCCCAGGAGCTGGGGCTTTGGCCTATTAATCAGTCAAACAAGTCCCAACTGTTGTGCCAGTACAAGACAGCTCAGCCTTGAGTATCCAGTGACACCCTAAGGCCTGAAAGACTGACGATGTTGGAAATGGTATTCTTGTTCTAATAGGTGT
The DNA here is from genome assembly GCA_004027205.1 of Ctenodactylus gundi. Lineage (NCBI taxonomy): Eukaryota > Metazoa > Chordata > Mammalia > Rodentia > Ctenodactylidae > Ctenodactylus > Ctenodactylus gundi. The sequence goes on from PVKB01000029.1 coordinate 1,475,890, forward strand.
GAAAAGGCTGGTTCAGCTTGGGGGTAGATATTACCAGCTCCTGAGTAAACCCTGTTTTTGTAATCCCTACTCTCTTCATGTTTCTTCTTGGGTCTAAAATCTCTTCTTTCGCTTCAGGCATTGTCTTATATAAAGAGAAGGATAGGATAGGCAGGGATCAAAAGAACGAGGCAGCTCATAAGCTGATCCTTGAACAAAGGATCCTTCCAGTCTTAAATCCCCTTCCCATGGCAATCATGGAGCTACTTCCCTTTTGCGATGAGACCAGCCAGGCCCCAGTGCTATCTATCTTCCCACTGTAACATGCCTAAGGCTCGGGCTGTGCTTTCTGAGTGTTCATTAGTAGGCCTGTGCTCATTCCTTTGTGAAGAATCATCTATATTGTCTTTGACTTTGAGCTCCCATCCAGTGAGAGGCGTGTCTTAAATTTTCCTCCAGAAAGAGCAGAGGATTTAAAGGAGCTTTCAAACAGACTCTGATGACAGCACCTCACAGCGTGTCGCACGCTTACAGTCTTCCTTCAAGAGCACATACAAGCAAGGAAAGCAATAGCGGAGGTTTGTTTTTCATTAATGATGAAGAAAAGTAAAGTAGCAAGATTAGAGAAAAATGAATCTCGTGATGGAACCGTGTCTTGGAGACCATCTACTTATTTCCTTGGCTGTTCTGCAGACTTCCATTCAAGTCATCTTTTAAAAAATGGACCAATCTCAAAGAACCCAGACTTTCCTACCTAAAGTTTATTTGAAATTTCCCCTACTGTACTTTTGGCAGTGAATGTACAGTGAGACACTAGCACAAGATACGTAACTTCCAGTGAGCAGAGCGCTGGCCCTTTCTGAGGGGAGATTCGCATGTGACAGCCTCTCTGCAGAAATTATTTTCATCTTTGTTTACACAACGATGGCATGGATTAGAACCATGCTGAGATATGGTTGCAGATTTTTAAATAGACCTGGGAGGTACTTACATGAACCTGATCGAGGATTGCTCATCTTGGACATGGCAATCTAGAATGTGCCAGTGGCTTGCTGTCTTGTTCAGCAAGTCAGTGGATGTGTTAATTGGATCAAAAATTTCTTTTCTCTTATTACAGAAGTAGATCAATCACGTTTCCTTTGAATAGATCTTACACAGGATAAACAAACTCCCATGCTCAACCCGAGACAGAAGAAAGGATTAATGGTACCTTTGTTTTTCCACTGGCAGGGATAGAAAGAAGTATGTGGAGGAAGAAAGCATGACCTTCCGTGTCCTCCCACTTAAAGACAAATGGGCATATACTGGCAGTGGGTAAATAGAGTACAGATTGTTTTGCAAGTCTGTGGGTACCCTAGCAACCAGGTCTTGATTTGACTTGTTAACAGAAGAAGAGTCATTCTACAGGCAGGTTTTTTCAGGTACAATACCAAGGGCAGGAGTTAGATGCAGGTCTTTTCACCATAAGCTGCTACAGTAAAAGAGTGGCCTCAGGTGACCCTGGTGGGTGCATACTGGTAGCGGGTAAATGGTGAGCAAAGAGGGGACAGGTCCCCTAGCAACTTGTTTTGGCTTGTTAACTGGAGCAGAGCAGAATAATTCTACGGGCAGATCTCGCAGGGTAGAACGCCAAGGGCAAGAAACAGGTGTGGGTCTTGCTGTCCTATTCTGCTCCAGGGAAAGGGTGACCCACCTCCTACTGAGAGGCCGCGATAGTTGAACCTGGCTGTGGGCAACACATGCTTTGTAAATACAGTGTCGAATGCAGTTACATTCCATTTCAAACATAACATTTCCCTTAAATTAAGCTGTGTTTGCATGTAATTGTTTTTCACTCAGGTTTTATAGGTTTAATTAATTCTGAAGACAGTTTTTGTTAAACAAAGGAAAGGATTATACTAAGAAATGGGTGAAAGGAAAGTCAGAAACCCTGAACTTTATATTAGCGAAGAAAGGCGATACTTTTATCTACCTGTGACTACCAATTAAGTAATCAGTCTTGCACCATCGTGCGTTAAGTGCAGTCTGAATGATTCTGTGTGCTGAATATTCTATTAATCTCATTCATAAGTTCTCTAATTTATTTTGCGAAACTTGAGACATTTACACAATAATGCATAATATAAAAGTCACAAATGCCAGGAGGAATTGAGCCAAAAAGTTAATTGTGAATATAAAAAGGCCAGAGATAATATTAACTAATAAAAAGGTATCACACTATTCTGTATTAATGCTAAATGAGGATCATAAATTTGGTTCTAAATGCTCTAGTAGCACTTGGATAGTCAACATATAGGGGCTGCAGAAGGGATTCTGTGTGCATGCACAGTATGTATGCAGGAGTAACTGTGCGTCAGGATACACGAGCACATGTGTGGGGGCACAGATGGATCTATGCACATGTGTGTGATGACATGTGTGCACATAGGAGTGTCAATGCATGCTTGTGTCAATAAATACGAGCCGTGTTTCTGTAGGTAGGTCAGCATATGAGTAAGTATGCTTCAAAGAAACGTAACTTCCTTTTCTACTAATAACGAAAAATTATGATAAATACGTAATCCCAAGAATACCCTTATATTTAGAACTGTTTGCTTTTCTTTACATGACAAAGATCCCAAGGTTCTCTAAAATCTTTGTTCACGTGCATTTCTTGTTATTGCATTTTCTTAACTCATGTGAATGTTCATTCATGTATCCAAACCCGGGTGCTGTGGGTTTACATGAGCACGCATGCATTACAATAAACATTTGCAAACTCTTCTATGTGCAGGGTGGTTAAAATGTTTGCTCCATCGCACCAACTTGCCTTTCTCCTCCACAATCTCTTAGGGAATATTTATCTTTTATGAGTTATAAAAAAATTCTTAGCCTTAGAGGAAAGACAGATGAGCAAATTAACCCCTCTGGGATTATGTTGGCTGCTTCTGGTCACAGCGTCTCCAAAGAATCAACTCTTCTCTTCTTCCTCCTATCCTTAGGTATGGGATGTGATCTAATGATGGAAGTCATCATTCATAGAATATTTATCAAGGAACACAGAGGTCAAGACTTGTCTCCCCCTTCCCTTGGTTGCTAGATTAGAATGCATTGAGATTGAGAAAGCTAATTATTTGCTACCAGTTGCTCATATCAAGATGTTCTTCCACATTTACCAGCATCATTTCTAGCACCTACACATCTTGACCTGAATATTGATGGCACATATCAGGTAGAAATTGAGAGAATTTAGGATTTTAGCTAGAGTGTATTGTTACAGGCTATATATGTCACTGTTACACATGACTGTACGATGCTACAGTTTAGAATTAGGATTCCCAAGATTAGGAGATATATATATATATATATATATATATATACATATATATATATATATATATATATAGAGAGAGAGAGAGAGAGAGAGAGAGAGAGAGAGAGAGAGAGAGAGAGAGACCCATCTGTATGCTAGTAAATACAGAGAAAAAAGTTAATTAAAATAGTCTTAAAAATCTTTGGCTTGAATTCTATCTAATTCGAATTAAGGTTCCTAGACGTGCATTGTCACACACTATTAAACAGCTCAGAGCATCTGCTTGCTCAGTAGAGACATAGCACTTGGTGGGGATAAAATAGGATGATAACTTGGAGTGTATCTAGCACAAAGTAAGTCTGTGTAAGTGTCTCACATTCATTCGCGATGATGATATGGTGTCTCTAGTATACTGCAAATTTTTCCTGGTCTTGATTGCTTTACAACACTGTTGTAGTGGAGGGACTAAATTTAAAGCACACTGTTCATTTCTGCCACAAGTTCTAGGACAAAATCGCTTATATGGTTGATACCCAATAAACAGTCATTGAGGGAATGAACAAACTTGATTTTTGGCTTTATTTTTAGTATTTCCTCTTTGTCACTGAAGTTATCGTTGCCTTCCTCCTGGATGCACTCAATTTTCCCCACGTTCTTAAAAATATATGGTTTGTAAAGTGCTATCCAGGAGCATACATGTGAAGAATGAAACTGGTATTGGAATTCATTTGAACATTTGTAAGACTTTGTTTCCCTAAGCATGCACATGTTTTGTTCTTCTGGGTGGATTAAATCTTCATGTTTCTCTCTGATTTAGACTTCTTATACTCTTACAAGGTCATCATGTGAAATCAGCATATGTTCTCTTCATCCAAAACCAACTACAGGTGCTGAGGCTTCCTCAAGGAAGTATCAAACTACTTTTATAACAATTTCTTACATGGAGAGACAACATAACAATGTTTAGAAATGCCGTGACTAGGAATATTTGTGGACTGCTGGGTCTTCCAATTTTTAGCAAAGGTAATGAACCTTCCCATGATCCAGTTTTCTCACGTGTCAAGTATGTCTAAGTATTATAAGATTATTTGAAGACCCACTAGCTAACACACATAAAGAATTAAAAATCTGGTGGATGTTTAGTACCAAGGAAAAGTTAGCTACAATTATTGTCTATTTATTTTCAGCCCTGAAGTTTCATGATACATGGTCTTGTAACTAAATATAAGTAATCAGATTGTCGGTGAGTTTACGACATATGGAATATCACAAGGGTATTTATGGCAGGGGTAGCAGAAATAGAAAATTTTAATGGAAACTCAATATTAATATCACTAGGGAAACAGTAAAGGGAATTAGAATCCATTCACAACATTGATGGTCTTCTATCCATTTAAAAGTTAAGATATTCTATAGTGAATCATTAAGAATATGAAGACAAGTTGCAGAATAATATATTTCACAGATAAAATACTAAAATGCAAAATATATATTTCTTAAATCTTCCAAAAACAACAATGCCTTTTGCTGGGAGAAGGGAAGTTAGTGAGAGTGAACTTCTTTTGTGTTTTATGTTACTTATTTCTCTTTTTAACAATAATTGTATTGTGGTATAAAGTTCACATGACATAAAATCTAACATTTTCTTTTGTACAGAAATGAGTTCCAAATTCCATATCACATGGGAACAATGGAGTTTGGGAAATCAGTGAGCGTCTACGTCCACCCCTTTTTCAGAGGTTCACCCCATTCCTATCTGACCTTTGCCTCTCTTTCTACCCTGTCATTCACGTTAAGGACTTTGTATGCCATTATTTTGATATTTAAAAATTCTAAGGTAAATTTGTTTTGATATTACAACACTTTACAGTAAGAATGAATGAAAGAAAAGAGAAACAGAAATTAATTTGAATAACTTCTGCAGTGAAACCGGAAGCTATTGAGTCTCTTTTTCCTACAAAACTCCGTTTTTATCTGGGTTTGATGAAACAATGTGAGAAAACAGCAAATTATCAACTAATGAGTTCACAGTGACCATGAACTTAGCTTATCTGAATCAATGTTAGATACTCCCTTAAATGTGCCAGTGAAACAAGTCAATTGCACACTTCAGATCAATTTTAGGAGGACTGTGTTATAATGTGGAGATGCTTCGTGTATTTTTAACAACTCACGCACCCTCATGTTATGGGACAAATGAAATAAAAATTAAGGAAACCCCCCAAAATAACCTCTCTAGTTTCTCTTTATCTGTGGAGGACAGTTTGTGGCCTTCTCTGCTTCCTGGGTCGTACTCTATTTTGAATCTGGGTTTCTCTCCTATCTAACACTTTAACTCTCAATGGGAAATGTTTCCAAATTCAAAACAAAAATATCAGTATTTTAATTATTTTTTAAGTTTGGAAACATGTGACATTGTGAATTAGCTAATTTTCTCTTCACTTTTATTTTTGGAAGGAGCCGTGCAAACACGCCCGGCTGACGGTAACAAGAGCTTGAAGGCCAACAAAGTGTTTACGAACAAGTACTGAGTTTGTGCCACACCAGCTGCATTGTCCCTCCCGCACTGACAGATCGTAATCTCCTCTGTGGACGGGAACTCTGGTCTTTGTTGTGTTGAAAATTCTCATAAGCTCTGATCCGGAAATGTGGGCAACAGCAATACGCAAGCATCCTTCAGGGAGAAAAACACCTTTCCAAGGATCTTGCTGAGGTCTCCGCAAGCAATGCACTGGCCCACAGAGACTTGAGACGCAAGATCAATCACAGCCCGAAGTCCTTTCCAGAGCCTATTATTGCTGAAACAGCCATATTGCTCCCCAAGTGGGGGGCAGGCAAAGGACCAACCACAACGGTCATGTGTCCTGGTGCTTGGGGCTAAAGATAGAAAGAACTTGGCCATAGGCCATCCTTACACCGTCATTTTTTTCTTCTGGAGTAGAAGAGTAGCGACGTAACGTTAAGATACACCAGAGTTTAAATCTGGTAGTAAAGTTGTTAGGTCCTAGTCATGCAGGGAAAGAAAAAGCGCTAGTTTTCTTTTAATGTTTTCTAGTATCAAAATGTTGGATTTTTAAATGAATAAATAAATATGAGCCTTATTGTTGAGTACATGTACAGCTGAGATTTAATCAGGCTGTTTTTGAATAAGATTAACGATGCATTCTCCTGATAACTGCAAAAAAATCTAAGAATTTTCTGAACTGTATAGGAGACATAATTCTTTCATTATCTCATTGTTTCTACATTAAGAGAGTGGAGTCAGCATGATAGTGTTTTAATAAGATAAGGCCACTAGACGCGTGAAAACTGTTTGTCATGGTCTGGCTCTCCAGTGTTTCCCCAAATCCCCATGCATTTGGAATTGTGTGTTATTAGCTGGGAATGGCACGTGTTTAAGGTTTGACCTGGATTGTTAAATTGTTGAGATTGGGAATTGCCTGAGGCAGAGAATTCGGGTGTTTGTTATTGATTTGTGGGCCAGGAAGTCCGAGAGAGGCAAATAAAGGAAGGGAGAAGAAGTGTTGTTTCAGCTTTGTCCCCGGAGATCCAGCCCATCAGCTGGTGCCTGCTTCACCTAGCCTCTGCCCCGTGCCCTTGCTGTGCCAAACTGACTGCGGGGGAGAGAGACCTCCTGAAACTATGAGCTAAATAAATCTTTCCACCCTTAAATTGTGGATGCTGGGTATTTTCTCACAGCTATGAGGTAAGTCTGTGTATGTCCTATCACTTTTAAAAATTACAACAAACATATTTTCACTTGCAGAGGGCCCAAAGCAACGAATATAGATTTCTCTTACTGGCATGGTAGAACCGTGACTTACCAGATTTCGGTTTTACTAAAGTCATCACAGGTGGACCAACTCCCTTACAGTACAGGATAAAACTTATTACCCAAGATTTATTTAACTTCTCCTTTATATGAGGTATTGCTCTTAGACTACTATCCAGAAATAAGATATGTTACTCAAAATTTTATGTATGTTTGCACTTATTTATGGAATACTATAATTACATAAATATACACTGCAATGATACAATCAGGGTGACTAACATTTCCAGTGGAGTAAACAGTATCAATAACGTGATGGTAACATTTAAACTCTTCTCTGGTTATTGAGAAATGTATGATTAATGGTTGCAGCCTACAGTTGCCTTACTACATGGGACCTAGAACTACTTCTGCCACCAAATTTTATGTTAACGACCACTTGTCACTTTCTCTGTATCTCCTGTCATCTGCCTCGCTCCAATGAGCAATGGTTAGCCATTAGACACTCTACCTCAATGTAACCAACTTTCTTAGGGGTTCGTAAGAATGCACGGGAATGGAAGATAGAATCACAGCAACATGAAGAAGTGTGGTATGACGAAGATTCAGGTTGCCTCAAAAGAAGCATCGGGAAGGAAAATGGTTAGAATCACATTATCTGATTCAGTTAGGAAAGTGTATTTGAATATGAAATCAAAAATTCTAGCATAAAATCAAGAATTCTGGATTCTCTTCCCAACCTTAGGTATTTCAAATATTCTGCCTTTTCCCAATCTATATTCTAATTTCCTTTTCCTTTGCAACCCATGAGAGCGTGTCAAAAAAATAAAAAATCCGGCTTACAGTTAGCTACAGTCTAAGCAACATAGGGCAATGATATTGATTTTCCATCAATTCAAAATACAATCATCCTTGAAGATCACATCCCTCATCTATATTCGACTCCATTTTCTAGTCTCCAACTACATTCAAGTCAAAGAGATCTTGTTTTAAAGTATATTTACACCTTTCTTTAATTTTAACAGTTTTTGCTTAATAGAATTTGGAGTCTATATTGCAGCAGTTCATCATTTAAAATGGGGCACTTTGCCTTAGACTCCCGCTGAGAGGAGAGAGTGAGTTTTGTATCACTTGACCCAACCCCAGTTTGAATCTCACAATCCTGGAAGACGTGCTACTTAGTTTTCTTCTTTTACTGTCAGAGCTTCATAGATCAGTAAAAGAGATTAAACGAAGTATTCTCTTATATATATATATCTCATGAAACAGGTTATTAAAGCAGGGACACATTGTTTTCTAATATTAAAAAGTGAGTAGTTAACCTATATCAACTACATCATGGGTCTTTTTTCAAGCATCCCAACTAGAAACGCTTAGAACTGTTAATATTAAAATAAAAAAATGAAAGAAAAGAAAAAAGAAAAACAGAGGAGAGGTTCAAGAAAACCACAAAAGGCTTGCTCTGTTTTCCCAAGTGAATCTATGGTGTATCATGGCAAATCTATGCAGGTTTTTCAGTTTTCTGCTAACTAGCCCTTTTCATCTGTTTCCACCAGCTTGTTCTATTCTCATGTCTGGCTGTTGTGTGGGAGAACAGCCGGCTACGTGGAGCGTGAATCAGATGCTAAAATAAGTGGCAGGGAAACTAGGGATATGTCATTTGCCCTTCAAATTAATTTTCTCTCATCTTTATTGCCTTTCTCTCCCTGAATCCTGTTTCTCTCTCCTTACTGTCCATTTGCTAAACAAGCAAAGCCCAATGCACCTTTGACAATGCTCCTAACAAATCTGTTGCATTTTGATTTCTAGAAACAAAAGTTGTGAATTGCATTAGCATGCATTTTCATTTTTCCTCTCCATTGTAGACAGCATCCTTTTTTGAAACTGTTCTCATTAGGATGTTGCTTTGATGCTGTAACACATGAAATTTGGAGGGTAGTCTCTTCAAAGTAAATTGAAAACTCTCCACATTGTTTTATCACATACATTAAAGTGGCCCAAGTAACCGAGGTAGGGTTTAAATTTGAGTTTCATTTTTATTGTAAGCCTTTTAAAATTCCTTCATAGAATAGGTAGTGTAAAAAATCCAGTCTCTCCTTTGAAAGAGTTCCATGTAGGAAGATGTTAAAAATTTAGGATTTAACCTTAAGGTCTGTTCACTCATGATCTGAAAGGTTCTACTTTATGTCACTCTGAAACTTCTTGACTACAAGGTCATTTAAGGAAATGGGGTGGACGAACTTTTTGACTGAGGGCTTTGCTAGTGCTGTCCCCGAATTAGGGGTGAGAAAGCGTGAAGGCCATTATAGGATGTGGTGAATAGAGAGTCAGACAGGGAGGAAGGAAGGAAGAGAGGGAGGGAAGATGAATGGGAAGAAAGAAAGAAAAGAAGGAAAATGACTCTTGACTCCTGGAGAAATAATAATCCGAGTACCAGCTTTTCCTTTTGAATAATAAACTACTAGATCTGTTTGAAGACATTCATCTCTAAAATTAGGGAAGGGAATTGGACAATCTGGGACAGGTGGGTGTTTATAATTCAATCTTGTCTCAATCTGATGTATGAAAAGGCAAACATTGGCTCTGACCAATCAGATAAAGGAAGGGTGTACTCTTCGCAGCTCATTTTTTGTTTGCTTACATGAGCAAAGAATTGATAAGACCTCCTCCATTCATTTGGAGAGACCAAATGCATCACAGGAAGCAAAATACAGACGACCCTTAGCTTGACTTCAACCAGGAAAGAAAATGTGGATGTATTTAAATCAAGGAACAGTAACTTGTCCACATAATCGAACCAGGACACCCGTCCGAAGATGTGTCCCTTTCCCCTTATGTGTGACTCTATGACCCCTATCCTTTTGGCTGACACTACCCATTTGGTAAAGAGTTGGTCAGGGGCTGAAACTCAATACATGTTTTATTTTCAATTGCACTTTCACAAATTAAACCACAACTGCAACCCAGCTCAACCTGATCTGTTGAGAGAGGCATAGGAAAAGTCAATTAGTTTTTCCATTCTCCAGGGCCAGAGAAACAATTAGAGAGAAGGCTGGGGTGAGGGGCCAGACTATGTCTATTCTGTGGAGAAAGCAAGACTCTACCCCCAGAAACTTCAAGTGAATCTGTCCACCTAAGACTCCACACTTTCCAAAGGATATTTTTCTTCTGTTTGGATATAGAATACCAGAGGTTCAGGTTTATGGAATGATTGTTGGATACGTACCACGGCATTTCACAATTTTTTTTTTTTAACAGAGAGTTCTTAAATATCGGTTAAATGGAGGTAGGATGATTGAATGGAATGTGATCCTTCGTTAGAACCTGCACCAAGAGAATGAGTTCATTTCCTCACTTGTTACCGAGACATTCCTTCTCAGAGTCTCCCTACCTCTAGCTAGAATACAGATCACATTGTCTAGAGTTGGAAACAATGGAGAACTTGGTAATGCAGCAGATGTTTGGGTTAGCAACCCACCGGCTTCCCTCTTTTGTGGATGCTGCCGTCAAATTTTAGGAAACCTGAAAATTAGATTAATCATCACTTTTTTTTTTAGTCATATGGTCTACCCACATGTTGACAGGGAAAGAATAATCCCTTCCCCCCACCCCCATTTTATTGCTATGTGCAAGTGCAGAATTTAAGGTTTACAATGGAGTTGAGCATTTTATGCACATGCATTTCTTGTCAAAGTGACAAGGGCTTTCCCGCTCTCCTTTTGTCCCTTAAATTTACTTTTGAAATTAGCACTTTGAATTAGAAAATATAATTGTATCCATTTATTGTATATAATGTGATTTTTGATTATAACTGTATCTATCTATCTATCATCTATCTATCTATATGTTGTGAAGGGATTTAACCCACACTTAGTTAACATACCTATCACCCCACTTATTTGGTGTAGAACGACCTTGGAAATCTGTTCTCTTAGCGACTTTGAAATGCACAATGTATTATTACTGACTGTAGCCACTCTACAGTGCAATAATCGATCTCCAAAACTCATTCCCGTTGTCTAGCTAAAACTTTGTACCCTTAATCAACAACTCTTTTTTTTTTCCTTTGTCCTTTCCTTCCCAGCCTCTGGTAACTGCGTTTCCACTCTGAGTTTCAGTTGACTTTTAGAAATTTCATATGTAAAGCCAGATCATGCGTTATTTGTCTTTCAGTTCCTGGCTTATTTACTTAGCTTCATGTTCTCCAGCTTAATCCACAGGTTACCAATGAGAGTGTTTCCTTCCTTTCTGCAGAAAATAGTGTATACACACAGCATCCTTCCCCCCCCCCATTTTATTGATACGTATGCGTGCAAAATTTAAGGTTTACAATGGAGTTGAGCCTTTTATGCACATATGTATCTTGTCAAGGTGACAGAGGCTTTCCCACTCTCCTTTTGTCAGCATCTTTTAAAATTTTCCATCGGTGGATACCTCACATGATTCCATGCCTTGGCTATTGTGAATAATACAGAAACAAAAATCGGAGAGCAACTATCCTTTTCAAACTATTGTTTTCCATTTTTCTTACATGTATGTGAAAGTTGAACTGCTACATCAATTGGTAATTCTAGATTTTATCTTTCAATAACCTCCACTAATAAGGTAAAAATTTAACCAAGGAAGTGAAAGGTTTGTACACTAAAAACACTGATGAAAGACAATGAATGAAATACTAAAATAAAATGTTCTTTTCTCATAATTTGGAAGAGTGAATAGTGCTAAATACTCATGCTACCCAAAGCAATCTACTGATCCAACAAAGTCCCTATCATAATTTCAATGCCATTTTTTCCAGATCAAAAAAAGCAAACCTTTGATTTTTATATTTAACTACAACAGACCCAAAAAGGCCAAAATAATTTTAAGCAGAAACAAAGAACAAAACTGGAGATCTCATACCACCAGATTTCAAGATACATTACAAAGCTGTTGTGATCAAGAGAGCCAAGCACTGGTATAAAAATAGACGTATTGACAAATCAAACAGGTTACAGGATCCAGAAATACACTCATGCATTCACAGCCAACTGAGTTTCAACAAAGATGCCAAGAACACACAACGGGAAAAGCACAATCTATCCAATAAATATGACTGAGAAGCTGGATATCTACGTGCAGAAAAATAAAACTAAATCCTTCTCTCACTCTTTACATATACATACACAATGAATTAAGAACTTCGATATTTAGATATAAAACCTGAAACAACAAAAATGCTGAATGAAAACAGAGAAAATCTTTCCCCCCCAGTTTATTGATATATATTAGTGCAAGATTTAAGGTTTACAATGAAGTTGAGGATTTTGTGCACAAACATATCTTGTCAAGGTGACAAGGACTTTCCCACTCTCCTTTTGTCCCTCCCCCTGTTTCACTTTGTTTTTCGTTTTAAGTTCCATAAGGGTTGTGATCTGGGCCTCTTATATCAGAGAGACCATTCAATGTTTCACCTTCTGCTTCTGACTCACTTCACTAAGCACGATGTTTTCAAGTTTCTTCCATTTGCCTGTAAAAACCTCCACGCTGTTGGACTTTACAGATGCGTAGTATTCCATTGTGTATAAATACCACAGTTTGTGTATCCATTGGTCTGTTGATGGGTATTTTGGTGACTTCCATATTTTAGCTATTGTTAATTGTGCTGCTATGAAAGGAAATCTTTAATATATTATTTGCAGCAGTGATTTTTCTGTGATTTTACTATAGCTCCCAAACTAGAATTCGAGCAACAATAGAAAAATGGAAGTTCACAAAACTCAAATACTTTTCCCAACAACAGAAATAACAAAGGGAAGAGACTGAGAGAAAATATTTGCAAATCACACAGTTGATACAAGGTTAGTAACTGACATCAAACATATATAAATAAGTGAAACAAGTCAATTACAGGAAAATAAGTATTCAGTTTAAAAAGAAGTAGGCCAAGGCCACGAAAGAACATTTCTCAAAAGAAGTCATTTAAGTGGCTTGTGAAAGGTGCTCAGAATCAATAATCATTAAGGAAATGAAAGTCAAACTTGAGAATGTAATACCAGCTTACAACTGTTAGAATGGCTATTGTCAAGATATCAGATGATAAGTGCTGATGAGGGTGTGGAGTAAATGTTGGTAGAAGACTGCCTCTCTCTCTCTCTCTCTCTCTCTCTCTCTCTCTCTCTCTCTCTCTCTCTCTGTCTGTCTCTCTGTCTCTCTAGACAGGTCTCATTCTGTAGGGTAGGCTGACTATAAACTCAGTAGTCTGACCTCAAACTCACAGCAATCCTCAGTCCTCACCATGTGTGCTGGGATATGGGTGTACACCACCTGCCCGATGTGGGGAGTCAAATCCAGGCCCTTGAGCATAGTCAGCAAGTGCTATAACCATTTAGCTACATCCTCAGTAGAAGACTTCCTCTTAGTTGAGCCATGTATAGTAAAGACAAAACATTCTTGACTTATTAGAAGCAATTTAACGTTAACAAGGCAGGTCACAAGACATATCATGTTTATTGTATGACTCATCATAAAGATGTTAGAAGATCATAGGCAGAAACTAGTTAGCTGTATCCTTTCAAATTTTAAATATACAACTATCATGGCAATCAGAAAAATTTTAGAGATGTTTGTTCATGGGAAACTGTCCCTTCTCATTTTAAAGACTAACCATTAATCACAGAGAAAGTCCTAATGCAGCACAATCTTTAGAATTTTTCACACATAGTCTTGACATGATAGCCAAGTCAACTTTCAAGCCACAATAAATGAGTCATATACTGTTTTAGTAAACTCTACAGTCAGTAGTATCCTCTCCCCATTTTTATGCATGTTGTTTCTTTTTCCTTACTGGTTTATCCAACTTTGCCCCTGATTTCATCCATAAGTATTTCCTAGGCTTCCCTGTCTATTGTTAAATTTTTCTTACTGGTTTCCAATGCATTATTTCTGTTTTATTTTATTACGTGTTATGTAATCAGTGCTATATTACTTAAATCACGGAAGGGTTTTCTCTTCTGTTATTAGCATTTGTTCAAATCTGATCTTTTCTCCAACTGGGGAACAACATCCTGAGAGCAAAGATGATGGTGCATTTTTGTGTGTTTATCTAACCGGTTCGTGTTGCCCTACTTACTAATTAGGAGTTTGATAACTATGACTAAATTACGCAAATTGAATTGCAAGGTGCTGAAAGGTGGGACTTCCAATCTAATGGGGGTGGAGGGCGGAAATTCAGTGAGGACCTATCTCAAATAAATAAATAAATAAGTCCAGGCTAGTCCTAAACTCACCATGTAGCTCAGTCTGACCTTGAATATACAACAACCCTCCTACCTCAACCTACCAAGTGCTGAGATTACAGGTGTATGCCACCACACCCAGCTTTTCTGATACTGGAATATTGAATCCACAGCTTTGAGCTTGTTAGTTAAGAGATCTAACTACTAAGCTATGCCCCCAAATCTCAGTTTAATTTTTGTAATGATTGTAGACCAATATTGCTGTTAGAAAAATTCATCTTAAAAAAGCACAAATGCAATCATAAAGCTTGTGAAGAATAGCGTATGTCACCTAAGAAATGCCTAGTTAACTTAGGTTAATAAAGACAGGTAAACAGAAAGGAAAATGGTAGAATGAAGGAAGGAAGAGGTAATGATAGTCATTTACCTCAAATTTCCAGTTACTACATCACCCTGGGGTACCCTGCAGTGTGAAAATCTGGTAATGCAGGTTCAAATGTGTTAAGGATCCCACATACATTGGGATTTCCACAGGAGAGACTAAATGATATTAACATATAGATTCTTTCGCACACATAAGTTACTCGTACATGAAAGGTAGGTTCCCCAATCTGTTACAGTTTAACCAGGACTGGCCCTGTTTTACACCTGAAAGTTATACATCAAAGGAATCTCAGACTCTCATTAAATTCCATGTAAATCAAGATAGTGAGGCACTCTCCTAGTCAGTCTCATCAGTGACAAACCAGTAAGAGGGACCACCAAATGTATTTTGCATAAATTTTTCCTCTGAAAAGAAAGGAAGATTTTGTCCCTGGAAATTGAGAGAGGAAAAAAACTGCTAACATACACCTTTCTTAGCCGTTAGTTCTTGCTTGAGTCTATCAGGACTGTTCTACTAAGATTATCAAAGACCTTGTAGCTTAAACAACAGGGATTAATATCCCAGTCCCAGAAGCTGAGAAAGCATCTGGTCACAGTATGCTTTGTCCAGCCTTGGTGGTGTTTTCTTGCTGTGGCTTCATAGGGCAGAAATCCAGTGAACAAACTCCCTGGGCTTCTTTTATAAAGATGTGGAGCCCATTGCTAAGGTTCCGCCCTAGAGACCTAATCCCCTTCCTAAAGCCCTTCCTCTTGTTACCATTGTCATGGAAATTAAGACTCAACAGCTGACTCTCAGACTACATTTGTTGTCTCTGTTGATTTGTGTCAAGGAAGGAGTTATGGACAAAGGCTAATAGGGTCTTCACAAAGGCCTCTGACCTGAGTATGCCTTTTGTTACTGTAGGGAGGGAAAGGCAACATCCTTAACTTCTGTAAAGAATACTATGCATCTATAAAGTCCAACAGCGTGGAGGCCTTTGCAGGCAAATGGAAGAAACTTGGGAACATCATGCTTAGTGAAGTGAGTCAGAAGAAACATCAAATGGTCTCTCTGACATGAGAGACCCAGATCATAACTCTTATGGAACTTAAAATGAAAAACTAAGTGAAACAGGGGGGTAAGGTGGGGAGGGAGGGAAGGGTGGGCAGGGGGAGGGACAAAAGGAGAGTGGGAAAGTCCTTGTCACCTAGACAAGATACGTATGTGCACAAAATGCTCAACTTCATTGTGAACCTTAAATCTTGCCCTAATACATATCAATAAAATGGGGGGAAAAGAATACTGCACACATTAGTGAGCAGAAAACTTGAGGCAATGCAGGGCCATGATCCAGTGGATATTTAATTTCTTTCTTTGGAATATACCTAACCCTTAAAAATTTAAATCATATATATTTTCATCTAGTATAATTTTATTAATTTGCTCATTTTAAATGCATAAACTCTATGATGGCAGCATTAATAAAATAGAAGTTAAAAATAATCACAGTCTGTAATATGCTAAATGGAATCAAAAATTGTTCCAGCAACTTAGTATGCATTTTAAATACTCATAAATGATGCATATGATGAATAAAAATTGACAGCCTATATTTTTGTTTAATACATAATAAGCATTGTTTTCAGTTCTCATATTCTTTGATCACATCATTTTTTAAAGGCGAGGGGACATCTTTCATTTGTAAATGAAGAAGCTGTCATTTTTTTAACAAAAGATAAAAACCTACAACATTTTTCTACACAGAGCATTTGCCTTTCAGATCACTTTCTCAAGACACATTTCCAGAAATACAATTATCTGGACAAAGTGGGGAACAACTTACTATTAATGTATTAATTTATTTGGTGGATTTTGCAATTCACTATAAGGTAGACGTTAGTAATATCCAGAGTGGATAGTGTTTTATAATATTTGATAGATTAAAAAGAAGACATTTAACTTACAAAAAGAAAATGTTTACTTCATACTTGGCATTGCTTGAATAATTATCCATGAACAATTTCCAGCTGAGTAAACTGAAACTTTTGACAATTTTTGTTTACAAATTTTATGTCATCTTTTCCAAGTGATTTTTAATTTTTATTCATTGGTTTATCAGTAAAATAATCTTTTCCTTGCTAAGTATTCTATTTTTCATAAAGTGTTCTAGCTCTTTGTATGTCAGATTTTATAAAAATTTTCCACTTCCTCTTTGTTTTTTGTATTGTCATTATACTTTAAAAAAATGTGTATTAGTTTTAAATTTGTGGGTAATAAAACACACTTTCATTCCTTTTGATTACTTTTTTCTCACCCTTTATTCCAAACTTCACTTTCAAGTTTTTAATAATATTCATTTCAATTTTTATCTAAAAGTCATTGCAAGATATTTATCTTTATATTTCTTTAATTATCACATAGGGAGATTTAAAACTAAAATTAACTTTGCACTTCAAACTGTCTATTCTTGTACGTACTTTAGTATAAACTCAATGATCAACCGGGATAGCATAAGTTAAGTTCACATTAATTCCTCTTTACCACTGTTGGACTATGTTGTCAATTCGAAAATGTCATAAGAGCCATCTTATAAAAAGATCCATTGTCATAAATGTAATCTTAATACTTCTTGTGTATGAGGCATGAAAAGATTACAGTGAACTTTTAAACTGAACAATGGATTATAAAGAATACATTGCCATTAATCCTCCTCAGAATACTGCCCTCTCTCTGTTCACATTTTTTCTATTTTTCTTGCCACTTTTCTAGGCTGTTCAAGAAGTCTTCTCTTCTGCCTTCAGTTGTACTAGGCTGGCTACTTCCATGCCCTAAACCACTTCAAAACATCACTCAATTTGGCTTTGAAGAAGGCACAGAAACCTTACAGTACCGGAACCCACGAATGAGGTCAAGAGGGCCACATCTTAACATTTTTCACAAGGCTGCAGTTCTGTTGGATGCTTCTCTGCAGTACCATTCCCCATATTTTCAATCACACCTCATGAAGACACTCTTTTTTTTGAGACAGGGTCTCTCTCTGTAGTCCAGGCTGGTCCTGAACTCACTATGTAGCCCAGGCTGGCCTTGGACTCACAGCAATCCTCCTGCCTCAGCCTTCCGAGTGCTGGGATTACAGGCATGCGCTACCACGCCCAGCTTATGTGGTGCTGGGGAATTGAACTCGGGTACTTAGCACTTGATTTAGTGCTTGCTAAGCAAGCCATTCCCCCAGCCCCTATAAAGACACTCTTGAGAGAGGACTTCCTGAACTGTTTCAGAAGGCGTGTGGAACCAAAGCACAGAAAAATATTTTGAAGGCATTAATAGTGAAATATTTTTACTGTCAGGTTTCTTAAAATTTTGCGTTCATCATACAGTTAGGTTGCCCGTGTGTGTGTTTGGCTTATGCACATAACAAAGATTTGGAAAGAAGTCGTCTCCAGCTTGAGCTTGATAGAGATTGATATGTGACAACTTGGAGGTTGTCCGATTGGTCTATTTCCATTGGTTCTTAAACTATTCACATCACAAGCTAAAAAGTACAGAAAAGATGGAGAGGGCAGGGTTCTACAATCTTTCTTGAGGACACACCGTGATGACCAAAGGATCTACTGCAAGTCTTCACTTCCAATAGATTCATAAACTTCTTGAAACTGCTGTCCTGGGGGCCAAGCCTGTTCTGGGATCTTTGACACAGAAGTAATCCAAACCACTGTAGGGACTAGCAATACTCAATGACTGAGAGAAGTATAGAAATTTACAATCGTATGCATGGATATTCTAAAAGAAAGGTTAAGGATTTTTTTTTTGTTTGTAAAGGAAGATTTCTTCCCATAGAAATTAGGTAACTTCAGAGACTCTTGGACACGTGGCCCTTCTGAGTTCTACCGGAAGTATTTTTCTTTCCATAATTCTTCTTTCTATATTAATATAGTATCCCTAGCTAAATTTCATTCTACTACAGGAGATTGATCACAAGTACTGAGCATTCATAGAACACAATCAAAGCCTGCTTATAAATCCAGGGCAAAAGATCCTGTTCTTTCTAATTGTGTGTTTTCCATTTTGATGTTAGCCATTGACAATGAAGTTCCATGGTACCAGCAGAGAGGGAAGGGAAAGGCAGTATTTCCATTTATCACAACTGAAGGCCTCAATTTTGTCCACGTCAGGTGCCAGGTTTTGATCTTCATTCTCAAATTCCCCATGTATTCCTTGGAAACACAGAAAATAGAGGCGCTGTGGCAGATAGATTTTTACGGTGGTTAAGTGTGATGGAAAAGTCTCTGGGCTCATCATTCAGAGAAGCCATCTGTGCCAGGGTAACTGTCTGTGGAGGGAAAAAATAAATCATTCTCAAAAACCCCACTGCTCCAAAATCTGGTCCAACGCCACTATCTTGAGGGCCAAGTATTCCATCTGGCAAGAACAAGTTATGGAAAATCACAAAGGCAATTTACCCAATGGGCCTGGGCAGAATGTTTATTCTTCAATTATTGTGTGTGTGTGTGTGTGTGTGTGTGCGCGCGCGCGTGCATTGTCCCTCGGTTCAGACAGCTGCACATCATGACCCATGGTGGAGCAGAGTTCAAGGGAGTGAAAAAGTAGTTTAAGAGAGCTGGCTCGGTCATTGCCTCCGCTTTTGTACCTGTTCTTTTTTATCGCTGTGGTGTGAAAGTTCCTCTTCTTCCTGAGGGGTGCACCACACCTTAAACAGTTTTCAAAAGAGAAAATCTCCCTATGATACGCTACAATCCAACAAGATAGAAAGTAAGGTGACGCTAAAGCTCACCACTATAAAATACCAAGAAGCTCACCAATTCAGCGTTCGAACTTCTAACTGAGCTGCTGTATCGCAATGCAATTAACAGGCAGCTTCCTTATCGAGCTCATTTTGTATCATTTTGAAGCAGAGTCTTCATTTCCAAATGAGTCTCCCTTCTCTTCAGTATCCTTGGAAACCAACCAATCCTAGGGTTTTGATGCCTTTGGAGAAATAGCCTGTTTCTTGGGTGATTGCCATTTGGTAAACTAAAATTATGAAGCCCCAAAGAAGGAAACTTTCCAACAGCAAATCCATTTGCATGCCTTTCACAGAGTTTTCTAGAAATTTGCTGAAGAATGGCTGAGTCAACGTCATGTCGTTTTGGGGCTGGGACATCAGCGCTGATGGAGCTGTGCTTTCTCAGCTCTCCTCGGCTGGTTATTTGTACAGTGTGAAAGGCATGTTCTGTACACTACAGACATGAGTCACGTTTTCAATTAAAAATAGCACTTCGTTAGCCATTTTTTTTTTTTTTTGATCACGAATTGGAGTAAGTCATGGGTGAAGGTGTGGCCATTTTTATTCCTGTCTTGGAAACAGGCCTGTTGTTGTGTGACAGTGTACACATTTGTAAATCATTTTTTTTCTCTCTCTCTACTTCTGTCTGAAACATCATTACCAAAGTTAATGACTATGGCTTCTTCTAGGATTTTTTTTTTTTTTTCAGAAATAGGTCAAGGCTTTGCAATGTGGGAGTTCAATGCATGTCTCCTGCTGTAGAATTTAAGAGAAATATGTCACAGTCAAGTCTAGGAAGAGTCTAGTCATCGGTAATCCTTCCCCAAATTGTGTCTAAGTCTTGCCTTAGTCACTCAAAGTGACAGGATGTAATTACTCCATTGAATTATTGGGTGAAATTTATGTGACCCAAGACAACATCTCCATTTCACAATGAAGCTTGATGGATTTTTTTAATCAGAATTATTAGAAACAACCATCTCATCAATCAATGCTTTGATTTTTGAAGTCTTTATTAAAGACTCTATTATTCTGATGTGTGCGTTGCCCTGTCGTAGCTGAGGATAGAGCACTGTTGGGTATCACTGGGAAATGTTTATTATTGTCTTAAAAGGAAGCATACAGGTTAATATCTGACATACAAAAATATAACGGCTAAAGATCTATTAGGGAGAGAGCCACTAATAGGAGTTTAACCTTTCACTTTGAAGTTTGAAAAAAATAAGAAATAAAGAATGAGGATAACTTATAAAGGGCACTACTTTACATAAACTCAGGATTGCGCGTGGGGTGATGTGTACAAGACAGACTTTATACAGGAGGCAGACATGTTTGGACCCACCTGCTCCAAGAATAAGAATGTACGAAGAAATGTAGCACAGGGAAACTCTGGGATCTTGTTTGTGTGTTAAAAGGAAGATGAGTAGCCACGAAATTTTACAGAAGAGAAAGTGAAAACAGGAAAAAAATCAGAGCGCAGAAATCCCCTAAGAGAAGTCCTACACTAAAATTAGATGTCTGGAGATTAAACAAGAACACTGTTATTTGTGAAAATTTGTGCGAGAAATAAATTATGTGAGAAAGAAACATCCAAGATGTTTTTTAGTACAATGGCGGGGGGAGGCCCTGGGTGAGTGCCGATGCTGTTAGCAGAACACAGAGGCTAGAGTGTTCGGATATTTGCCTTTTGTTTGATCTTTGTATTTGGGGCTCATTTCAATTTCTAATTTATGAGCTTACTAGCATGTAGTATTTAGTTGGAAGTGTTGTGTGCAGCTGTCAGGAATGAACACTTTTTATGTACAGGAGTAGAAGAGACAATCTGTGTTATTATCCTGGAAAATTGCAGGGTTTCCTCTACTCTATTTTTTTAATACTTTGTTTTTGAATTGGAATATACACTTTTTATCGTAAGTATCACTGCCCTAACTAGTGGGACAATGTTGAGTTGCAATTCTATATTGGATGTAGCATCCAATGCTGTAACATGCAACATTAATGACAATGTTTATGTGTACAAATCGGTCTGGTCCTACATTTCCCCAGATCCTGTGTTCATGGATTCACCTAATTATGATTGAAATTACTGAAAAAATGTGTCTGTACTAACCATGTACAGACATTTTATTGCATTCATCCCCTTGATAATGTAGTATGACACCTATTTAGATAGTATTTACATTATGTTCAATATTGCAAGTAATCTAGATCTTTTTAAGTACACAAAGAATGTAGATGGGGAGGTAGCTCAGTGGTAATTTGCTTCCTATATGTACAAGCCCTTGGTTCAATCCTTAAGACCACAAAAATACATATGCTTATTATAAGTTATATACAACCACTGTGTCATTTTGTATAAGGGACTGGAGCAACTATGGATTTTTGTACTCAGGGAAGGGACCTGGAACCAGTCACCTGCAGATCTTAAGGGACAAACTAGGTGATTTTATTCAAGTCATGAATGCAATTTTTGCATCAGTCCCAGGAGCACTGGGATATAGTACATAACTAATCACTTCCTTCCAACGTAACACCACAAAATCAATTGCCTTTTCATCCCAAAGCAGATACTCAAGAGTTTTAAATCCACTGCAAAGTGAGGTAATTTAGATCAATTACAAAGAGAAGTGCCATCGAGTGTGTTTTGCTTCAATCGATATTGTGTAATTTCACAGGAGTGATCTGTCACAGGGTAGGGCTGGGAGCTAATAATATACTTCACATATCGGTTCATAGATTATAGCTCAATCAGCACTGCTGATCAATTGACTGATGCCTTGTGTTCAAAATAGTACTTCAGTTTTCAATACTTCCTTATGACTGATTTCACATCATCAAAGGAAATCAGATACATTTTGCTTTTTAAAAAATGATGAGAAGTATAAAGCTTAATTTAAGTAAGCTTAATTTCACTTCAGACTTGCAATGTCATATCTTGTTAGTTAGGTGAAAGTAGGTGTAACCAGCGTCATAGCATCCACGGAGCACACAACTTGCAACGCACCAGTGATTACTCATCCTGATTGGAGAGTTCGGCTAGTTCTACCAATGATGGGTTCCTTTCATATCATAACTATTTTTATTGTGTGAATGATTAAACGACAATTACAAAGGAGATTCAACTTCTCAAGGGTTTTTGTTTGTCTGTTTTTGGTAGCTAAGTGTATCTTCGAACCCAATCCTATCTCTCTCCAGAATCTAAACGCTTTACTGAACACCGTCCAACCACAGTCCTAACAAAACTTATTTTTCAGAGATTCTGACTTTATTTCGAAAATGTTCTCAAAATTCTAAATTTGGGGAAATTAAGATAAATTCACAGACAGTCAGGGAGTGAGGGAAAAAAAAACTTAGTCTCCTACACATTTATTTTATATTTATTTATTTATTTATTTAATCGTGGGTCCCACAATGTCAAAGAATGAAGTTGTGGACAAAGGAGAGTAGGTATAGAACGACAGGTTTTTATTTAGGATAGAGAGGCAAAAGTTCTTGAGATCTGGGAGGAGTCCCAAGTGGGTAAACCCCTCGTATGCCTATATCAATAGCAGTAATCAAACGATGGAAATGAGAAAGACCCAAAGTAGAAATTCTTCAACTGAAAGAATAAAATGTCAGATTTTCTACAGACACATATTTCTGGTAGCATCTTGGAGGCAAACAATTTAGTTGAGATGGTACTATCTAAAAATTTTTCTAAAGTATACCCTTTTTTGAGAGCTGGTTCTTGGTTTGTTCCAAATTTAAATTTAATATTCATGCTACCAGGTATCTGAAACGCTTACACATTATCAGTTGCAGTTACTACGCCTTTTACTAAAGACACAGTGAGTCTTTGTTTCTAGGTCAATAGAATTGTTCCTCTTTTCCTCTTTTTACTTTTTTATGTGGATGACTATTTGGTAAAATGTTCAAAAACTGCCTTTAGTATTTTATTGAAAGTAATAGAATTCCACTGTAATAGACCCAAAATATATTTACATGTATTTATACTGACATGCAAAAACAATTTCCCAAGACAAATTTATATAATTATATGCACATAGATTTTTAATAACTGATTTGCTTTTGGCTCTCTATTTGAGGAAACAATCAAGACTTCATCAGTATTCTTTACTTTCAGTCAGTGTCTGTGAAATTATAACATTTACAAAGAAGACAACAGATCAATATCTGTCTCTCCAAGGGAATATTTACTTCAGTAACAGAGAGAAGAAGTGTCACAAGTTATTTTACTATTCTAGCTTTTCTTGTAAAAACAGAACTTGCAAGAACCACTTTTGCATCACTGTGAGTCAAAAAGGAAATAATATTGAGAAACTGCAAACTTTTGAGGCATTATGCAATGATCACTGGAGGAAAAATGTTAAATTCACAGGGAGAGAGATCTATCGAACTGTTTTAGACAATGCCTCAAAGAAGGCAAAGGAAAGAGAAAGCCAGGTAGATTACAGTGAGATTTGAAGAAATACAGTTCTAAATGTCCCACTTCCTATGAAGCGCCATGAGTTCCTGCATTCGAGGTACTTAGACGAGCACATAGAACTATAAAAATAATAACAAACAAAACTCTCAGCCCCATAGCCCTATTTCTATCTGTTCACATTGCTATATTTGTCAGAGTCACTCAAGGGACATGTGAAGGACAGCCTTGTTGCTTTGGCTTGCACTGTGCAAAGCCATGTGACATTTTTGGAGAAGCGTCTGCTCAATCTCTGCTTCCTCTTGTGACTCTGAGGCTATCTAAGATCCACTTTTCTCTTACAAAAGTTTTTACCCATAGATTTATATCTTTGCAATTTTCTTTTTGAAGTAGAGTCATCATTATCAGTTCCTCCCTTTTGCACAGAAGCAAAATATATTTTAGTAAAAAAAAAAAAAACAGAAAGAAAAGAAAAAAACAGACTGTCAACTTGAAGAAGGGACATTGCAGTAACTTGGGACTGTTATAGATTACTATCTTCTTTAGGTGTGTATTATGTCCTTAAGGATCACAGAAATGAGGAAAATTGAGTCCTCTCGTTCCAGAGAAGGACAGATTTACTTTACGGCAGATAGCAGGAAAGGATGCAGTGAAAATTTCTGTAGCGGAGCTGAGAGGTCAGAATTCCATTTGTAGCTTTGCCTCAAATTAGGAGGCATGGTGCAACTCTTTCATACATATGGATATACATGTAAATACACACACATGTACAGATACAGAGATAAAGATGTAGGCAGGCACAGAGATGAATTAATGTCCATGTTTCCTTCCAAGATTTCGGATTTAACTGCAGAAGGGGTGATAGCTAGGAATCACGCAAGTCATAGCACGTGAAAACCTATCTGAAGCTACTAAAGACCACTCCAAGGTGAAGTTAACAGCATCTAAGTTATCCCTTCTCTTCAGGAATGGAAAGTCAATGTTATAAAACATTTAGCTTCTTGTGGGTGCCTACCTGTGATGTAGACAAAAAGAGAGAAAAAAATACATGATATTTCCCGATCTTCAGATTTTTATCAATTGATAGAGAATACCCAATACCATCTCAACATAGCATAGATTTTGGTTGAGTCAAAACAACTAATGGCAAATTAAGAAAAAAAAATATGTACATAGCAAAATAAGCTATCCCTAAGAGTTTGCAGAGGAAAGTAAAGTCAGTATGTATTGGAATTAAAAGATGCAAGAAATGCTTAAATGGAATTAGGAAGACATGCAGTATGTGGTCCAGGTGTGGCAGAAGGAAGCAGTAGCTGCGCTGAGTTCTACGTCACCTGCACATATCATAGGCTGTCAACTCTCCAAACCTGTCTTTGAGTAACCTTTGTGTTAGTCTCTCTGCCTAGGTAACGTCTTTTTTTGTTGGTCTCAAAACCCTTCACAGGATGAGTTTGTTCCCACATACTCTTTATAATTTTTTCACCTTTCACAAAGATGAGGCTACTCCTTGTTTATATTACCCAGCTCAATTTACTTCTCCGTAGCTTCCTGCATCATACTTATTTGATTTCATATCTCATCTCCTGCATTAGAGTTATGAAGAGATTTAAATTCATATTTTATAGCTTCATCCAGAGAAAATATAATTGAATTAAATTAATCTATAGGTAGGAGAACAGCAAGAAGAGATTTTTTTAAATTCGGGAATATGAGGAAACAGATATATACATTAAATAAGACTGCAACAGGAAATGGCTATGTATTCAATATTTCAGTATGCAAAAAGATAACAGAACAGGAAAAAGTGGGATTCATCCCCGAATTGTAAAGTGAAGAAAGAGTTTTATCTCACTTATTCCAATTTATTGCCTTTGTTTACTATTCTTGGTTTAGAGTAGTGAGTGGTAGAACCTTCAGTATAATGTCAAATCAAAAATGATGAGAGAAGATGTTAGAATTTGGATCTGAAATGCCCCCCCCCCCCAATTTTTTTATGTATTGGAAGGCTGTGGATTATCTGCAGATGTCACGTGTTTTTAGATGGTGGGGCAGATCACTGAAGGGATGATGGATCACTAAGGGGGTGCTAGGTAACTGTGTGGCCTGGAAAGATACAGTCTTGCTACAGCTTCTCCTCAAGTCTGATCCTTCCTCTTGAGATCCTGGGGGCCGCTCTTCTCCACCTGACCCTTCCCACGATTGTTAGCCGCCCATGAATGAACTGAGACCACCTGATTTTTGAGGTAAAGCGCATCTTTCCTGCTTTTAGTCATTGGCGTTAGGCATGATGTCTCAGCAAGAAAAAGCAACTGAGAAAATAGATGTAGCTGATGTATCCTCGACTTAAGAAAGATTGCGTGCAGTCGTACATTATTAAGTGCAATATTTACTGTAAGCTTTTGTAGACCTTCTCAATTAAGTTCAGAAACCCCAGATGAAAGACTGCTGAAAGTTATTGTAATATATTGAATTTTGTTAAATATGATTTTTATCTGCTGATATATCTTTTCAGTTTTTAATTTGCTAGAGTAGTCAATTGTATTGATTGATTTTGCTAATACGGAGCCAACTTTGCATTTTGGGGATTAATCCCACTTTTTTTCTGCTCTGTTATCTTTTTGCATACTGATAGATTGAATTTGCCTAAATCTTATAAGAGACTAATATTTCTATCTATGGAAAGATTTTTGTTTTGTTTTACTTTTGTGATGTCTTTAATTGATTATTTATTTATGTGTAACAGAGGAATGCTGGTCTCATAAAATGAATTGAGGAATGTTCGCATTTTTATGTTCTGTACAATTGGTATTATCATTTTTTCTTAAATACTTGTTAAATTTTCCAAGTGAAGTTATCTAGCTTAGAGATTTCTGTGTGGGAAGATTTTAAATAATAAATTTAAGACTCCATCCATCCTCTCTACCTTTCCTGAGGACTGAGGCCTCCAGGCACAGCGTAGGTGGTACTGGATGCCCAGAGCTTCAGTAACTCCCTGAGTTACTGCTCCACAGAAAGAAAAGCCATTATCAGTCTGTATGCTTTTAGGCAGTCCAAATCTAGGAATATTTTCTCGCACCATAACTCAGGTGATTTCCTTGGCTTTTTCTGTTTTGCACGAAAATGCTTCTATCCAGCCTGTGGAAGTGCCTACCCATACTAATAGATATCGAATGTCTTTTGTTCTTTTGTTCTAGGTTGAGTAAAATCAACCTGTCAGTCTTCTCCAGGGTAGCTTCCTACTCGCTGAGCTCCCTTGGGGGCCTGTCTAAATGTAAGAGAATTGCTTCACTGGGAAATTTCACAGCCCTCGACTATCAGATCTGTGGCTGACTTGAGATTTTCTCCTATAAATAACTTCCTTGACATCTTGTGGGTAGAATCTCCACGTGCATGGAAACACTGATGGAAGCTTTTTAAATTTCTCCATTGGTCCACCCAAAGAAGCAAGATTTTCCCCTCAGCACCCAGAAGCCATTCTGAGGGGTCAAGGAAGGGCTAGCCTATTATCGAGGATCTGACTCCTGAACCTTCATACTCAGTGCAGTCACTAGAAGGACCAAAACTTCTGTTCAAGAAACTGCCAGCAGCAATCAGTTCAGAGAAGCAACCCAATGGCTCCAACCAACTTGTTAGCTTTTTCAAGGACAGTATCATTCTTTCTGATTCTAATCTTCTCTTGTACATCCACGAGCATCTCAGGATAAAGAAATGCTGAGTGTAATCTAGTGAGAAAAGCTATTCTCTAAAACATGGTGGCCTTAACAGCCATTCAAGGGAGAACTTACATTATTATTAAGGCAGAGTGTCACAATTTTGATAGTATCTCTTAGGTGCTCCTGGAATTGAACCAAGTTAATACTCTGTCAGAATTTAACTCAGTCTTTGAGAATCTTTTTGTTCTATGGATCCTTATCTTTGAGATGTTACAGTCTGAACTTTGTCTAATAAGCTGCCTTTTGCTATTTCTTTCCCCTAGACTATAAGCCTGTCTGCACTGAAAACCAACAAAGCCAGCCTCTTGATGTCTACTGGGGACCCTTAGGTCACCCCTCTTTGGGGTGAAATTCTGACTGCCAACACAACAATGCTGCTGTCTAGCTTGAAGTAGCCAGACAGGGTCATCGTCCCAATCACCTGATGGCAGTAAGGATAAAACACTCCAAGGAGGCATTGCAAGAAGAGGAAGTGGGGCTGTACGCAGTTAGGGATACACGGTCCCCAAGAAACAGAGAATTCACTGGAAGGCAGAATTATAAAAAAGGCAGCTGGCTATAACTCATGACAGTCTATAGCTGACCACTCCCTAGAACTTAAAAGACAATAGAAAGATCTTTAAGGAGAAAATACTCAAGGGTGGGCTGTAGCATCAGCTTAAGGGTAGAAAGCCTAGTACACAGCCCTAGCACCCGAGCTGCTTAGCATAGGGCAGTCACTTACACAGCTACACAATAAAAACCCCTAGACAGCAACCTACATGGGTAACCCACATTTCTGGGCCCCCCTTCTGGCTAGCAGGAGCTTCACCCTATCTTTCTTTCCCTTTCTGTAAGTTTCTCAATAAAGCTTTTTCTTTAGAACCTGAAAAAAATAATAAATTTAGTTTCTCTGATTGAAAAAACAGGCTGGTTCTTTTTAAGTGACCTTTGATATTGGTCTTTCAAAAACTTGCCCATTTAGAATACTTTGTCAGAAATCTGCCATCGATTTTTTTCTGTAATAATCCACAATTAACTTGGTAAATTCATGAAGGTCTAGAGCAGTCCTAAATTCTTGCCACCTTAATATTGGTAAATTACTTGCATTTATTTATCAATATAGGTTATCATTGGATAAAATTTATTTTTAGGCCCTTTGTTTCACTCACTTTTGATAGCTTGTTTAGTTTCTCCTGGAATTTTTGCTATTAATATTAATTTTGCTTTCTTTGAATTTAATTTTTTGTTTTTTATTTCTAAGAAAAAAGCCAAGACACTGATTTTGAATTTCGTCTTTTTAATATAAACTCATTTCCTTATAAATATCCTTCTAGGTATTGTTTTAATTGCATCCCACAAACGTTAATATTTTATATTTAAATTTTTGTTCAGTTCAACGTTTTTTTTTAAATCCTGTGATTCGTTAGCCTATGGGTCATTTAGAGTCCAATGGTTTAATTTACAAAATGTTTCCAAATATCTTCCTCTTACTTATATTTGGTCTTACTTATTTTTATTCTATTTCTTTGAATATTATTTGTGATAGTTTTGGTGTATGAAATAACTTTGCCTCAAGAAAATTTTTATTTACTATCAAAACATATATTCTAGCATATAAAAAACCTTTTATTTCCAGGTCTTCCTTTCTAACTTTGGTTCAATTGATATCATAATGTCTACATGTGATGTAAACTCTACGATACATTGTTCATACTTTCAAGTTAGATAACAAATCATCCCTTAAGAAAGCTACAAACAGGCATCTTCTGGGCCTTGACTGTGAACGTCCTGATGGAAAGATTCTGCCTTTGCCATCTTGAAGTGTCGATCATGTGCAAAATTTTTGCTGCCGTGCCACAGAGACCAGAGAGGAAAGGAGCAACATCTAGAAAGGTGAAAACCCGGAAGAGAAGGAAGGAGGACCTAGAAGTTAAGTGATTACGAGGAGGGAAAGGCCTCACTTACCTCAGTAGGGGAGCTGGATTTGTGAAGGAAGCCATTTTGAATCCTGTGCCTCAGACTGTACTCGCCTGTCTGAACGCAGGTGACAGCACATGGAAAAGACCTAAACTGTCCCAACGCACCTCTGGAAAACAAATCTGTGGAGCTGGAACATAAGCAGAGAGATGATAGTGGTTTTGAACCTCTACATTTAGTTAGGGTTGTTTTTGTGTAGCAAGAAAGGAAGGATTGAACCTAGACTTTTTCAGTAAAAAAGAAAAAAAAAGGTTTTTCAGATTTGTTGAAATTTAGAGAAGGTGAATCAATTCTAGGAAAAGAAATGGAAGTATTTGTTGGTAATGTTAAGGATTTTGCTAGTGATTCAAAGGAAAAACGTAAGCTATATAACAGCAGCAAACACTCATAGATATTGGCAATGTTCATTTGTAAGATACCTTTTGTGAAGAGTCAGACCAATGTGAACTTGAGGTACATAACCTTGGTTGTAGAACTTCAAGTTGCCGTATTGAAATAATTGTTAATAGAAATAAATTTCGAGCACCTGGAAACCCAATATGCATTGATGTGTTTCATGTTCTCCGTGTTTTATTGTCAGTTAGTGTAATGTGAACATTGAATTCTAACTTAGGTTAGTAAAGGAGTCAAGAAATCTGCACATATCTGTGCATAGTGAGAGCTTCAGATGTTTTCCTAAACACCAAGCAGCTAGTCATCACACCTTATTTATTTTTTAAAAAAATCACAAATCACAGTAGAGGAAACAACCAAACAAAAAGTAAGTATTTAAGTAATAGTTTAAAACAATCATGGATGGATGCTGTTCTATTGATTTTTATAAATTACTTAGAATATTTAGGAAACATGGTGATAAATATTAGAAGCAAGAAACCTGGTGGAAGGGTGCTTTAGAAAAGTTTTATAAAAGTTAGACTTAAGTTTCTTTAAATAAGAGTCACTTTTGGAAAGGGAAGGGTTGAAATAAATCCCAGGCAACCAAAACATGAATGAAATTGAAACACATACAGAAATAGAGAGAGAGAGAGAGAGAGAGAGAGAGAGAGAGAGAGAGAGAGAAGTTGAGTGTCCTTTACATCAATGATTAAAAATCATTTGACTGCAGGGTGAGTTGGAGGTGCTGAGTGTTTAGAGATAAGGCTATAGAAATACTTGCTATGCCTGTAAACTGCAGGATGAGGGAGTTGAGAGCGAGATGGAGATCGCAATACACAAGAGGACCTGGAAAAGAGAAACGTGAGAACAAACCAAGAATAGTACTTCAGGGATAAAAAGCCAGCCTCCGTAGCATACCTCAGCTATTTCAAGATTAGCAAGAAAGTCAGAGTTCCGCATCGGGTTTAAGCCACCAACCCTACCCACGAAATTCGCCCAGAACATCGATGTGCTCCATGTGGAAAATTCCATGGACCGAGAAAATCTGGCTTCTCTGCTGTGGTCTCTTCCTCGGGGTTTCAGGATCGTTGCATCTGTATGGAAGCTTTGCAAGAGTTGTTTTTTGTGCTTTCCAGTATTTTTCAACATTTTTGTGTACCCCTGGTCCAAGGATTGAGTCTCAGAGATTCTTTGAACACTCGAATTTATTTGCAAATGGGCGTGCTTCTGTACAATTTTTTTTTTCTTTGCTAGAATGAGGTGTCATATCCAAATTTTATGAGCTGTACCATGTGCGAAACGCCACACACAGTGTCTGTACTAGTTTGGGTTCTTTCGAAAGGCAGAATCTACAGAAATTATAGCAATAAGGGTCTACTCGGAATGTTTACATATCCTAGGATAGGGGTAGTCCGAGACAGTGGCCTGCACTTGTGAGAGCTGGAGTGTCCCATGGCCGCTCAGCCACGGAGTAGATCTCCCGTCCGGGACTGCAGGACAGCCAGCGAGAGTCTGCTGTGGATCTCGGTTGTTTGGAGAACAATGGCGAAGACCAGAGACTGAAGATAGGCGACTGGAGATCAGCAACAGGCAGACAGGTGCATGCTGAGACTGGCGTGAATCTGTGATGAAGATCTGCGGTAGGTAGCAAGTCGGAGTCCACAGACAATCGTGAAGGCGAGAGCTTTCCCAGAGGAAGAGCCTGTAACAATCTTTCTTCTTCCGTCCTTTTATACCATTGGAGTTCCAGTTGGCCCTCCCACAACTGGATGGGTGCTCTTCCCTCATCGGCTGGCCCACACATCACTCACACTCTAATCCAGGCTGGTTGTCAATTCCCAATCTAGATATGGTTCCCAAACTCGAATCCAGGTGTGGTTCCTGATTGCCCGAAGTTGACATAAACTCTCCAAGAGTCAGTGTCCAATATTCAGGTCACAAGTCACACTATTCATGATCCCACATCTAGATTTTATGACGTCCATAAGACCACTGCTCTGCATGGAGTACACCATCCGCAATGTCCAGTATTCAAGGTCACTGGCCCGAGTGCCCTGTTCTTAGCTAGCCCATCAGAGCGAGGCTTGGGGCCTCTTGGTCATCTCCCAATAAATTATCTGAGCAATTTAAAATATGATGGACATCCTGTTTATTCTTTCAACAACTGCTTTTAAGAAGGGAATGGCTGCGTTTTCAGAGGAGACCCTCTTGTCTGTCCACAGATTTCAAGTGCTAGTCTTCACAGTAATTGACTTGGGTCAGTTTAATCCCATACAACCCAGAACTTCTAAACTAGTCACTGGTTTGTGCTTTTAGAACATCAGGTGTCATGTGAATGGGGTTGGTTAATGCCATTGGAATCCTCACTTAGAAACTCCAGAAAGATGGATAGGAAAAGGCAAAAGCATGTGAAGACAGGATTAGGGGACGTTTATCACTTTCTCCCTGATATTTCTACAGTTGAAATTAGACAGCAGCCTTGACTATGCAAACTCCAGGCAGCAGCTGTGAGTCCTGGACATCTGGCAGGCGAGCTATGCTTTGGTAGTGAGCCACCTTCTTCCCCACCCCTCAAGCCCAGCCCAGCCCAGCCCAGAATACTCTGCAGGCCAAGAAACACAAATGCCAGAGTTCCATATATCAGCCTTGCTGCAATGTGATAAACCAGGAATGGGTAGTGAGGAAAGGTGTTCTGTGGGAAGGGTGCCAGGGGGCCACGAGGAACTTGCTGTGTGGGCGGGAGTGGGGTAGTTATGTCTGACACCCCCTAGAGTTATTTGATATCCACAAGGCAGTGATTATATTTTGCTCATTTATTCTGCTTAAAATGACCCAGCAGAAACAGAGACTTGTAATGGAACATCTTCTACCTGGATATTGTTTATTATTTCATCACAGTTATAAACACCCTCAATTTTCACAGGAGAATGCAAAGACTTTGACATCCACCCAAGGAGACGCTGCAGCTCCTCATGCAGAAGAGTATTCCAGGGGCGACTTTCCCAAGAGTCTAAATGTCTTGAATCGACACGCTGACACTGTGAGGTCGTTGCTTTTCATGTTACTGGAATTAGAGTACGCATTGAGAGTACTGACCCACTGTGGGTGAGAAAATGGAATTACAGAGCAAGTGGATTCATTCCGTTCAGTCATGTCAAAGTAAAGAGAAAACGAGGAAAGAAAAGTAAGAGAAGGAGGGCAGAGAGGGATGTGGCTGCCTGGAGAGAAATGGTCCCGAAGAGTCATGCACCACCTTTACCTAGGTTTTTCTAGGAAGAGGGGCATAGACACCGGCGCCATCAATGAAGACTGACAGAGACTACCGCGATCGCAAACCTCTCTCAACAACCACCGTTTTGTTATTTCATTGTATAAAAACAGGAGAGTTTTGATAAAGACTGTTGGTTTTAGTTGTCTTTCTTTTGTGAATAAACTATGTGAAAAAGAAAATAAAGTTAGACCGGCCAGAAACTTTCCAATTTTGTAAGAAAATAAAACCCAAAGTAGTTTTAGGGTTTAGTGCATACATTATGAGACAGGTTTAAGTCATTTTTGAATTATGAATTACAACATTGGTAAGTGTGAAATAAATACTCTGGAAAGAAAAAAATCAATGAAACAAGGGCTTTTTTGTAGTGTTGAGAATTAAACCCAGCTGAATCGCGTGGCTAAGCCCCTTTTTATTTATTTATTTATTTTTGAGACAAGTTCTCACTTAGGTCACTAAGTTGCCCGGGCTGGGTTGAAATGCATGACCCTCTTGCCTTAGCCTCCCAGAGTGCCAGGACAATTATTTATTCTGACAGTCAGGTTTCTTGATATAAACAACCATCCGTCAGCTAAGCCTCCGAGCCCAGGGAGGAAGTTGTGGTTCGGAGGATTTTGTGTCACCTGCCAAAAAGCCACACCGTGGGGCTCACCAGTCTCTTCCCTTAACGTGACCTCTCCCTATCAGAGGACAGCGCTGGGAAGGAGCCAGACTATTATTTTGAGGCTCAGGATTCGTACTTAAGATGGCAAGGGAAGAGCTAGTCACATTTGACTTAATTCATTTGGCGAAACAAAATCGGCTCAGGACAAGAACTAGTTGCAGGACTCCACAGGTCTTTACTCTTAGCTATGCTTACGATGAGAGTAAACATTCGTTCTGCTCTTTTCCCACAGGCTTTCTTCCTTTCTGTGGTGACAAATACTGACATTTGGGCACAAAGAGGAGTGGAATGTTCGACCTTTAAAATCTCTCTAGTGCACTCCTGGCTCTTCCACAGAGCCTGTAATCTTCTGCTGTCTGGTAATCTGCTTTATTTCCTTAGAGTTTCTTTCTTTTGAAGTAGTGATTTTGCTCCATAGAATACAGAACATGTATGGTAAATAGATGTTCTTTAAAAGAACATGTTAGTGTGGATTCAAGAGAGTTAGAAAAAA
Source organism: Ctenodactylus gundi (assembly GCA_004027205.1). Lineage (NCBI taxonomy): Eukaryota > Metazoa > Chordata > Mammalia > Rodentia > Ctenodactylidae > Ctenodactylus > Ctenodactylus gundi. Next base: position 1,510,192 of record PVKB01000029.1, read on the forward strand.
AGCATCGCTGGTGCCTGTGGGACATTCAGTAGAAGCCTGGGCCCATGCAGTAAGTTTCATGTTGTGGATATGATTTTCGTGAGCCTTTGCGTGTATGCGAGTTATTACTTCCTGCTGACTCAATAGATAAAGGCCATTCTGATTCCTGTTATATGCTGAACGTAACAATGCTTGTATTTGGTGGGATTTTGTTTTAGGTATTCAATAGCTTTTTCCCCCCATTTTGTTATAATAACATTCTTTAAAAGCAAATGACCCCCCAATAAAAGGATTCAATTTTTGAACTTTAAGATTCCTTCCTATATACAGCCAACAACCCTACACACCAATAAAAGGATTTAACTTTTAAACTTGTGTTGATTTCAGGCTTAGGCTTGATTTGACAGAATTTAAGGGCTAGGGTCAAAAAGAAAGAGCCGAATTTTTTGTAGAAGACTTAACTTCTATAAGTTAGGTTCAGGCTTACAAAATATTTGTCTAAACATCTCTTCGCTGTAAGCTCAATTAAGTTTTAAGCTGTGAGGCCGTAATCCTGCCATGAGAACTCTGTTAATTGGCCCACATCCCCCAAAATATCCTACAACGTGGGAGTTACATGTGTCTTGTACAGGGAACATGTTTTCAGAGGGGATGAAAATGCCAACAGAAACTGCTTGCTTAATTCTATCAACCAGGTTTTTTAGAGGGTGCTGACAGCCCTGCAGAGACAAGTCTAGCTGCTGAGGCTGGCAACCCTACCCTGTGGCTTTTCCCTTAAGTGGACTATCAGGAGATTACATTGGCCCAGATTCTGCACTTAAGTTTGGTACGCGTGCCCAGAGGTCTTGGGAGCAAATGAATATTTGACGCCTATTTATCTTTGTCAGGAGGTTGTCATGGGACCCAAGGTGATACTGACTCGTGGAGTCCTTTGAGGAGAGGTGGGAGGAACTGGATATATTTGCTTCGTTCTATTTTCATATCCATCTACTGTTTGCCAAAAGGCTGGGTTTCTTTCACCTCTTTGTCAGCAGTTCCCATCCATTTATGTCCTGCGGTGAAACGAAAGGATCTACGGTGTTCCTGGCGGTGGGAATGGCGACAGAGAAGGCAGACGTGTGCTTCATGGCTACTATTTTTCAGTCAATTGTAGGTTTTTCTTAGCCTTCTAATTTTTTATTTGCTTTTCCTTTGTGTGATGGTGTGTGTGTGTGTGTGTGTGTGTGTGTGTGTGTGTGTGTGTGTGCGCGCGTGTTCCTGGGAAGGAAATCCATTGGCTTCAGACTGAGCTCCATCCTGTAACCATTTTTTAATTTTCAATTTTTATTTTGAGACAGAGTGTCTTGCTAAATTACCCTAGAATCTATAATCCAAAGTGCTTAGACTACAGGCCATCAGCCCGGGGCCCAACTAAAATCTCTTGTGTTGATGAGTATTGGAGAGTAGCAGCCTGGGTATCCCAAAAGAACAAATTCAAATTCTGCCATAGGGTCACACATGAGCGAGAAAGTAAAGAGAGGTAGCAGAGATAAAATAAGTATAATGGAATCTTAAAATTAATAAGGAGAGATAACTAAAAGAATATATTGGGGAAGGGCTAGAGCCACAGAGGAAAAAGCAAAACAGTATTTTGACCTGTCCTTGGAATCGAGTCTATGAAATTTGACAACTCTGTTGTACCATTTTATCTCTCATGTCAACACACTACTGGAAAAGAGTAGAAAATATTGTATTTGAATCATTTTAAATCTCAAATTCCAAATTAGTCAATGAGGTTTATAATGCTTTGTTTGTGAGGTTCACATTAAATGAATATCATTTTTTGAAAACCAATGCCCATATAATCATAAAGATTGTTTTTTCCCAAGCATTCTGAACGCAGATGTGCTCTTGCTTTGTCTTTTTGTGGGATCTTTTCATCTCCCTTAGGTTTTAGATGTAAAATTTGTGTTTCAAATACATACTAAGCAGTGCACCAAATATCACGAGTTCCTGCTGCAACATACCTGGTTGTTTCGCCACTCCAAACAACCGAAGCAGAGTGGTGACACGGATAATTGGTCAGAGGTGACTACTGAGCCCAGTTTAACAAACATGTATGTGATCCACCTGCTTAAAGTGAAAAGGCTAAATAATGATTAAACCCACCCCATTCACTGCATGGTTGGCGATACATGACCACACTGGTTTTAAGAAATTCTTTTTCAATTCTTTCCTTCTATGTCATTATGGAAACACATATTTGCGTCCATTGATACTCAATAATAACTCTTTACAGGAAAAGCCCTCATGTGCCTACGATTTAGTTACACTCACATCCATTCACGTCCATGTGATTACCAAGCTAAATGAACAGGTATAAAGGAGTCAGAGACGGCCTCCAGGGGGATATCAATCTTAAAATTTATGAATAAGGATGACAAGTGTAACTTGTTGAATCTCATATGTACTTAGGTTACCTATACAAAAGCAAGTTCAAAAATCACAGAAACATATTCTCAGGTAGGAGCGGTGGCTTTCAAGTGAAGAAACAGTGACTTCTGATCTTTTTATAAGCTACCAGTGAACTGTGAATAACCACACTCTTTTTATTTTCTGAAAATTAATTTTGTCATTAAAATCAATTCAATATAATGGTTGGTTCATTACCTTTTTAATTCTCTAGGATGTGTCATCAATTTCTGCCTTCAAGTAAAAAGAAAAAAGAAGACAGCTTTTGTTTAAAAGCATTGACATTTACGAGTCTAACCAATCTGTGCTTAATCAGATCTCACCCAAAAGTTAAGACTTTTAACTTACAGGGTTTAATTTGATTTTATATTTCAGCAAAGTAGCATGTGATGTGTTGCATGCTGTGAGATTAACAGTTAATTTTTGTCGTGTTTTATAACTAAACTGTCTACCCAAAGGTCTCATGAAATGAGGCCTTAGGAAAGTGAGTTGATCATAAAAAATACACCATGAGGGGCTAGAGAAATGGCTCAGCAGCTAAATTGGTAAACAGTAAGTATCTGAGTTTGATTCCCCAGCACCACATAACCCAGGCATGGTGGCTCACACCTGTAATCCTAGCACTCTGAAGGCTGAGACAGGAGGATTGCTATGAGTTCAGAACCAGCCTGGGGTATAGAGCAAGATCCTGTTTCAAAAAATACACACACACACACACACACACACACACACACACACACACACACACACACTCATGCATCATGAGGGCTTTAACTTTATCATTTATTTTTAACGGGATTATAATTTATAGCATTATTGGGAGTTTGCAGAAACTCAGAAAATGGGAGTGGAAAGGGGAGGTGGGTCCCCCTCGGATCCCACCAGACTACTTTTGGCCCCTCGGGTCCCTGATCTCTTACTTTCTGTCTTTCTTTCTGCTTTCTTGCTGGCATGAGACGACCAGTTTCCCTCTGCCAGGATGCTTCTGCCTCACCACTGGCCTGAGACCAGTGGAGCCAGGTAACCATGAACCAAAGCCTTGGGGCACAGTGAAATCAAAATTAGCTTCTTCATTGCACACGCCTGGTATTTCCTCCGAGCGCTGACTAACACCTATTTCTCTGAGAACACTGGGCAACTCGGGCTGCTGTGGCTCGACTCTCAGCATCGCTGATCACGTGCTCATTGTTTGTTTAATTCCTTTGTGCTGTGTGTCAGTTAAGTCTTCCTCAGATGCTCGGTTTAACCTCCAGTCACGGCCGTGACAGCATCACGGAAGCAAAGGAAGCATTTCAGCGGAAGAGCTGCAAAGCGGGGGCTGCTGATCTGTTAAACATTGCAAACTCCAGCTGCTAGCTACTGCAGACAAATTCGTGGGTGTTGTAGACCCCACAGTTGCATAAATGCCAGGCATTCTTTCACATCCAGTGCAGCTCAAATTTATATTAGACCCCTGAGTCATCATTTCTGTAGCCAACCGGAATTTCTGGCCACGATATGCTAACAATTTTTGGATGAATCATGCTGTGGTCATTATAGGATTTTTTTTTCTCACTGAAAAACTAGATGTTTCTTTTTCAATATCTTTTCTCAAATAGTTCATTACATTAGGAAATTGTGCATCATTTCTGTCATCTCTACTGAAGATAAATAAAATGGACATTACTAAATTATTCTACTGATAGAAAAATAAAATGCTTCTCTGATAATTGTAGGTGACCATACACACCATGGCTGAGACTCCGAGCTCTTGAGTCTCACTGTGTGGCTTACAGCACAGAATTTGTCGCTGGTGGGTTCTATATTTTAGAACCAGTAAATAAAGTGTCTCCAAGTCTCAGTTGATTCATTGAGCTTGCCGTTAAGGGTGAAAGTACAGATTTTAAGTAAAGTTTTTAGTACATCACATGGTATTTAGTAATCTCTTCATAAATGTCACATTGTAGTTTTGTGGTGTATGGCTATTGATATTCCTGAAAAGTTATGTGGGATGAGGGGCTGGAGGGATGGCTCAGCAGTTAAAGCGCTTGAGCAAGCACTTAAGCCAAGCGCTAAGTACCCAAGTTCGATTCCCCGGCACCACATAAGCTGGGCGTGGTGGCACACACCTGTAATCCCAGCACTCGGGAGGCTGAGACAGGAGGATTGCTGTGAGTCCAAGGCCAGCCTGAGCTCTGAAGTGAATTCAGGACCAGCCTGGACCACAGAGCGAGACCCTGTCTCAAAAAAAAAAAGTTATGTGGGATGGTGGCAGGGTGCACTGGTGTCAGTGCAGATTGGGTGGTGGCAAAAGTCAAATGGCTGCTTCATGGGGTTGGATAGAAATAAAAATAATAAAATAAAAATTCTTTTGATTGCTCAAATAATTTCCCATCTAGCATTCAGAACTTCCCAGAACACAGTTCTGATCCAGATTAACTCCGACCGTTTCCCCACAGAAACTCTCTGCTTTGAGCAAAGGCCTCCCCTCACATTGTTTCTGTGAATTCCCTCTGGGAGGACTGCGAGCTCCTCCAAAACCTGATTCCAGAAACCTAGCATGGGTTTGCATTCCTTTCCCCTGAGCAGTAAACTACATCTCCGCGAGGCTTTTCCTGGACGTTATACCTGTCTCTCTCCCTTAAGTAATGTCTGTAAAATATCCCTGTTTGTGACACACTTTGGAGCATGCTAGCATTTCAGGCTATTGTAACAAAACACCGCAGAGATCGCTTCTCGGCCTTTTGGCTAAGATCAAGTGTAGTACAGAACACCACAGATTTCATGGCTTCAAACAGCAAACATGCCGTGCCTTACAGTTCTGCATATAAAAGTTGAAGCCAGTACTCAGTTAAGACAGAGAGACCACAGGACTTTCTTTCTCTCTGTGGGCTCTAGAAGCAAATCTTTTTTCTTGTTCTTCTTAGTGCTGGCAGGATTCACTTCCATACAAGTCTAAGACTGAAGTCTAGACTTCCTTGTTGGCTGTTGGCTGCTGCTGTCCTGGGCTTCCTGAAGGATCTCTTGGGTTTTACCCGTGACCTCATGTCAGAACCCCACTGGGACATCTAATCCTTCTCTGCCATACTTAGACTCTGCCTTTCTTTCCCACTGCAAAAACCAATGTGACTGGTTTGGGCCCACCAAGACAAGGCATAATCATCTTCCAGCCTCAAAACCTGTCACTTTAGTCATATTTGCAAAAACTCCTTCTGGCGGGCACTTTTGTTGAGTCATTATTCTCCCTTTTCTGTAGGTACTTTTTTGGAAGTGCATTTGGAACTGAATTCCACCTAGACTTGTCTGAATTTCCTAAATTTATTCGGCGTGTCAGTATTATAGGGAATGTTTCTAAATTCCATGTAATAGTGAGGAACAAGGGAGTTTGTCATAGTTCTTTGAGGCCTCACGATGACCCATCCCAAGCAAGACAGCTGAGAAGGGACTCGGGCAGGTGACTGAGTCAGTGGCTCAAAAGAGTCTTCAAATATTTAATTTTATGTCTTAAATAGTAACACTGATACAAAACTTGCTATTGAATTTATAACCTAGAATGTTTCCTTTGATGCAGCATATCAATAATTCTTATGATCAAGAAGCAGAATTTTTTATTTATTTATTTGAAATTTTATTATTTATGTGTTTATTTGAAATATTTCTTTCTTTCTTTGCTTATTTATTTATTTGTTGCCCAGGCTGGTTCTGAACTCACTGACGTAGCCAAGGCTGGCCTTGTACACAGGACAATTCTCCTGCCTCGGCCTCCCAAGGGCAGGGATTGCAGATATATTCCCCCACAGACATGCACCACCATGCCTGGCTTTATGTGGTGCTGAGCAATCAAACTCAGGGCCTTGCTCTTGCAAGGCTAGTGCTTTAACCACTGTGCCATTCCTCGGGCCCCAAGAAGCTGAACTTTATAAAGATTAAAATGTGATATATATGAGTGCCAATTCCCCAAGTCGAGTGCAGTAATTACGTATCAAATACATGCCAATAGAAAGACTAATTCTGAAAGAAGGTTGAGTTTATTGACTTACAGAAATAGCAGGTGTCTTAAAAGCATTTATTAAAATAATTGCATTGCCACAATGGCAAGAGAGACAAAGTGTTTTCTGCATGATAGACATTTCCTGTGGAAAACAGAGTTGAATGTGTTTCTGTTTACATACTTTGATGATCAGAATAATTATTTTATCTCAACCTGAGTGATCTACTAAAATATTAGAATCTGTCTCAGTATTTGCCTTTGATATGCCTGCATAATCCTCTCTCTGTTTTGTTAAATATCCAAACAAACATATTTTATATGAAAGAAATCCTAAGCCTTCACAGAAATCATTTCTCTTTATTTTAGAATTTTATTTTTCCTCCTAAATCTCACCAAGCAAGTTTTTTGTTAGTTTGTTGGTTGGTTGGTTGGTTGGTTGGTTTTAAGGAAGAATACAGGAATTGAACCCCATACCCTCACACCGAGTTACATTTCCAGATTGTATTTTGAAACAGTCTTGCAACCCTCCTGCCCCTGCTTCCCAGCAATGTGGGGTTATAGGCATGTGCTTACCACCATGCCCATCTAAGTAAATTTTTAATTGTCTCTTGAAACCTTCCTCTAATTCCTCCACCAGAAAACCTTCCTGGTCTCTCTCACTTACAGAGTCTGTGAAGAGTTTTCCAGTTGTTTTATATTCCCAGAGAACAGTACCATCTTTGACTCAATGGATATAAAGTATTTCTGTGTATTGACTGAAAAATAGCTCCCACTAAACAAATAAATGGACACGGTTACATTTTGTGATTTATTTTACAGAATATAACCTGAACTAATGACTGTTTTTTTTTCTCCAGCATTGTTAATAGTGTTTAGTTTTATTTGTTAGTTTGCTCAAAGTTTGTAATGATTCCTGTTTGTCATATAGATATCTCAGGGCTTAGAAATGCTTTTCTCTTCCCTAAAGGAAGACCAGATCTACCTAAGGTTACAAGAGACTAGGACTGTGTAGATCAAAGCTGATAAAGAAAAAACAAATTAAACACTCAGTTGAGCTCATGTATGACTGACTACAGGCAGCACGCTAAAATCCACCTAGCAACAGACTGAACCTCCCCAAAATACCATTTATCACCGTATGATATACTCTATGATATATGGCAGGCCACGTGTCACTGAGCTCTTTGTTCTTTGCTACAATTGATTGTGGTTGCAATCTTAAAAGTGAAGGGGGAGGGGCTAACACCTACTGCTGAAATCTCATTTTGCATCTCTCAAATTAAAAGTTGCTCTACTCTTTGCCTTTTCAATGAAATTTAATATTTCCTCATTAAGTTTTAGTAAGCTTTACATAAACACAGGTTGATAGAAATGGGGCAATGGGCCACCCGATCAAAATGTATTTAGTCGCGTATTAATCTCTGGAGAACACTGTGAATATAATGCTATCAATTTGATTCAAAAAACAAACAAACAACTACCACTAGTCTGCACTTGGCAACTCCTCACGGATCTCCATATTGTATTCTCCCAGAAACCAAAAGAAGAAAAATGATCTGTTATTTTGGCAATCAGTGAAATACAATCACCTTTCTACATATTGAGTAGCAGGTTTTTTATATAAATGGTTGAAGGTGATGTAATTGCAAGAGGCATTAGAAATATTAGAGTCAGTAGGGGCATTACAGCTCAGCAATTCTTCACACGACCAAGAGCTGGGCAGCATCCATGGAGTATTTATTATGTAGCCGGGCACTTGATAATATGTTTCTGTAAGCAAAATTAGATGGCAGGTAGGGAAATGACGGAAGCAACAAAACGAAATCAGGTAGAAGGAAAACGACTCATTGGGGGGAAAAAATGCACTGGGACATGGAAGACATTTCTAGCAGTCTAATTCCTTACAGGAAGTAGTTCTTGTCTAGATTAAAAACATTTTTTTTAAAGGTGGTAAACCTATAAGAGTCTGGTTAATACTTGGTAGTGTTTGTTTTCTAATTCCCAGTTATGGACATTGAATATATAGATGTCTATATATCCAAATTTAGTTATATATATGTATAAAATCATACATATATAATATTTGATTATGTACGTGTGTTACATGTGCATGTATGCATATGTACACAGGTAAACATTTGCACACATGTATACATAAACATGTTTTCACACAGGCACATGTGTACTATTTATTTTTGTATATTTTTGATTAATGAATCAAAAAATAATTCTGCTCTTTTCCCCTTCTTAATTCTTATTGACTTATTTTTTTCATAATCTCTGAAATAGAGTCACCCCAAGCTTTCCATCTGTTCCCATCAGCCCTTTGGCCAACTTGGAAGCTCAGTTATTCTTGTCGTTTGACTGTCCAACGTACTAATCACCCCCACGGCTTCACGTGATTTTCTATAAGATATGAGCTTTCTTCCCTGCACCGCTGCTCCATATTCAATTAAAGCTGTCTGCCATCCACACAATTGGTTCTTACCGTTGTCAGTCTTCCTCAGGAAGTGTTTTTTAATTCTTGATTTCCCCTATGTAGAGTGGTTTTTTTTTTTTTTGTGACGAACTCAGGTTGAAAGTGCTAATTTCTTCTTCACCAAAGACAGCTATCCCACATCCACAGTCTGTATCAGACCCCGTATTTTCTCTCACATCTGTGCCATCTTTAACAGTATGTTTAGTTTATCATCTCCTATCTCATGGAGTGCATCGGCTTGGCTGTTGGTCTTTTTTACTTCGCCAGTGCCTTGTTGTACTTTATCCTAGACAACGGTACCAAAACATAACAATTACACATGCCACAAAGCTTATGTTAAAAAATCTTCAGTGTTTACACTCTGGTTTCAGAATAACCTCAAACTTATCAAATATACACATTGAACTCCATTGTCTGTCAACATTGTGGGAAAAGTGCTACGACGTAATTTTATACCTTTACAATTATCTTTTTTTTATTTTTTGGAGTCCTTTCTCTTACATATCTTAACTTACCCAATAACTTTTTCCATGAGAAACAACTCATCTAATCATGTTTTATGAATGTCAAAAATTACCTTCATTTGGTTTAAGTCAAAGATATTTTTGTGTGAGTGAGCCTGACCATTATTAATTACCAGAAGTTCTGCGTAAGGAATTTCTGCCACCCGAGAGAAGCAAACTGTGAGAGAAATAGGGCAGATGTTGACTGCATCTGGACATGGGAAGTAGGTAACTAACGTGGTATTTCCTGACTGGTGGGTGGCAGATTTGAGACCAAAGCTAGGTTCCTTAACTCCTAGTCAATGCTTCTATCCTGGAACGTGACAGGAGGCTGTCACACACTCATTAACTCCAGGCACGGAGCTCTCAAGACTCCTGGAAGTGAAACCTAGCTCTGCCAATTACCAGTGACACAGGACAGGATAAGCCACTTAAAAATTCTGTTTCCATTTTTTTAATCTTTGAATTTCCCCTTCATGCTTTTTTTTTTGTGAGCTTAAAATAAATCAAGGAGCACAGAGTACTTAGTATAATGCCTGCAGTGAAGAAAGCCCTAAAACACCAAGACTCAAGGAATATTCTTCTCCAATTACGCAGACTGATGTTCCCACACACCCACCACAGGGGTCTAAAGGTGAGTCGAGATTCTTTTCAAACGGCGTGACCAAGATTACATCTTGTCCTTCATGGACTAAGACTCAAGGCAATTCCTCCTGTCCTTCCGGATGTGATGTGCTAACTATACCCCCAGCAGTCAAAAAATGTCTTACCAATTCATGTGTTGTTTTCACATGCGTTGTTTATTCTTCGAGCAAACATAATTCAAGTGTTATTTTTTTGGTGGCCAGTAGTGTTTTACTCCGTAGCTGAAATTTTTATATATGTTTATTTGTTTGTTAAACATCTCTCTTACCACTCTAAGTCCAGAGGCACAGAGCTAAAGCACACACACACACACACACACACACACACACACACACACTGAAAAAAAGTCCCTACCACAGAATATTTCTGAGTCTGAAAAGGCCACAATTTAATTATTAGATTAACCAGACTATTCATCTCCTTTAGGAACAAGCTGCCCACGGACCAAATGCGACCAACAAGAAGGAATAACATTCAGTTTTCAGATAAATTCCAGTTCCATGTGATAAACAGTAGGAAGTATATGAAATAACTAAATATTTACTTTGTACTAAGATTGTCTAAAAAATCTGGATTGTTATTTACCGCTGAGACATCTTCAATAAGTCCGTGTGCCTCTTGGCGTGCTTTCCATCTCATTTTTATCGAGCTGAATTATTAAACCACATCTTTGAAAGCATATGTGGACATTGTGCAGCACAGTTTCTGTCACATCAGTGTTTGAAGCCCAGAAAGCTGAAATGTCACTACTTATTATTAATGTGTCCATCACTACTTTTAGAATTGACTCAGAGGTGCATTCTCTGTGACAGTAACTTATGAAGTCTCTGTTCTTTTTTCTGTCGACTTGACAACATTCTAACTTTCCATTCTCTGTCTTTTTCTCAAGTGGGTAAAAAAGAATTAGACAGATCCCAGTAGGGACACCCAATGTCTAGGGGGACAGGGATGAAAGATGGAGAGAGGTTACACTGAAAGTCTTGTTCAAAATGTCCATGACTAGAGATATCAGATTTTGAGAGGAAGGACTTCTAGCAATCTGAGTTGTTACCTACAATATCAAATTGTACCGGCTGCCAGGGATAGGGCTTGAGAAAACATATCTACTTATAAATGAGTTAAATGAGTAGAACATTCTTTCCTTTTCTATTAAGGGCATCTTATTAAGTAAAGTGGATAACTCCAGAGAGGGTAGCAGGACTTGGCTAACCTGTGGCTTTCTGGAATGCGTAATTGTTCTTCTGAAGCTGCATCACTGACACTCAATTATTTAGAGGGTCCTTCGGGCACCCAGCCCGCCAGCTCTTGGATAATGCTTCAGAAATCGCCTAGCTGAGTTGCTGAGCAGGGAAAATCCTTGTTAGACTTTAAAATATCTAGCATATAACACCCCCACATATCACTAATCATCTGCTGTTGTAAGCATTACCTTAATTCTGCATATACACTAAGGTAGGGAAACACTTATATGTGGAATTTCCTATGCTTTGTATTATCTGACATCTCTCCCAACTTAGAAAATGTTAATTCCTCTTTAATTCTTCATCAAATATATTCCGGTAAGATTGTATGTATTTTGTACAGAATAATGTATTGCTATTTAATAGAATGGCATATAGAAAATAATCATTTACTATTGCGTAGCTACTTTTGGTAGCTCACAAAACTTTTGCATGAGTTCACACTTGAATTTGCTGTTATCTTTGAGGCTTGGAGAATGATTTTTCCAAGACCAACAAATGACAGTAGATAAACAGTAATCAAAGGCAATCAACAACTTACATCCAGGACTTTCCTGACTTCACCCATTTTATTCCATGATACCTTGGTCTGCCTCAGTCACAGATTTTTGTTATCTGTAGTATTATAAGTTAAGAAATAAAGCAACATTAGTTGCTTTACATATGCTACACATATGTAATTTGGTATTATTTTCATATATTTACTAAACAATGTTTTGTATGACCTATAGCATGTCTGCTCCAACTGTCTCACCTCCAAAAATCTCATACTTTTTTCTTCTTTCAAATGCATACTTCTTAGCAACTTTTACACTCCCTTTTTCAGTAAGCGAGAGGTTCTGAAACTTCACAACAAAGAAAAGTCCCTCTGAGTGCTTAATAAAATTCGAATATCTGAGAATGTAATCTGTGCGGTCTGGTACCGTATCCTGAGGGGACTGCTCCTTAATTCCAGTCCCAGTAACTATACATTATCCACACTTACAAAATGATAATTGAGCCAGCTACTTCAATACTACTAGCACTTTGGAATTTCTATTCCCCTGAGCTTCAGTGATACAGTCTTTCAACCTAAATCTTCCTGTTTCTCCTCCTATTTTCTACTTTCCTTTTTCTTTATCTTTTTAAATATCGTGAAAGGATCATGGCTAAAGAATGATTAATCTAGACGCCATCTGTTGCAAGCAGATTTGTACTAAGTCAATGTCATGACTTGTTAATTACAATTCATCCATAATTGGCCTGAGTTGTTTTGCTCTAAATTCTTTCTTTCTCTCTCTCTCTCTCTCTCTCTCTCTCTCTCTCTCTCTCTCTCTCTCTCTCTCTTCTTTCTTCACTGGTCCCATGGAAAATGCAACTCTGTTGGGTGTTACAATTTGCCCAACGATTTGTGAATTCCTCAGCCTTGCCCCCGAGACCATCTGTAACCTTGGTTACAAAGTATCACAAACTAGAGATCTGTCATACATGGAAAAGTACAAAATATTCATTTTAAATGCAACCCAAAGGTCCTTCCAATTTTCCTCCATGGAAGTCATTTAGTCTTTAAGATCAAATAACTGGCCCTCTCTGCATGTTCTTCCAGGTACAAGATGGATAGGAGGAATGATTTCTCATGTTCTATTGAACAGCAGGATAATAGTGTTTACCATGTTAATCGAATATTCCAAACTAGCACAAAGCAATGATGACTCTCACAGGTGATCTATTTTCCAAATATCTAGATTTGATCATTACAAACTGCATGCATGTATTGAAATGTCATGCTGTACTCGATAAATATATGCAGTTATTATGTACTGATTAAAATAAAAATATAGGACAATTTGAGTATTTCCACTGACTTATAGTTAGTGATGTCTTATCTGCAAGTTATGTCTCCCAGCATTGTCCAGCTGTGTTCAGTGAATGAACACACAATACTTTTATGCACCAACTGGAGAGGTTTAGAATCTCATCATTCCACATCTGGTATTGGGCATCCCGACTTGGGTTGGCCAGGGATGTGCACGTGCATACGGAACCACAGACAAAATTCTAGTCTGTTTAGATTTCTGCCTTTATAACCCAGGTGTATACACCCTGGCTCTATTTTATGCTTTACTGACAATATACTCAGTGGCTGGGATGTGACAGGCTACCCTCTTGAGTTGTGCTCTTACCTACACAGTGGAATCTCAATTTTAAAAATTTGAACAGATTCATTGTTATTGTACACGTTTGTAGGGTATTTCTGTCCTTGCATACACAGCGAGCAATATGAAATCTCATTCTAAATGTCCTCCTAACAACATGTAATGTTTTAGACCAACCTGTACTTGGTCAGAGGTTTATTTGTTCCTTTTTCAAACACACCCACATACACTTTAGAGTCTGGTTCTCTTCGTGGGTCAGGATTTTGATGTACTTTAGCCTTTCTGAATTCTTACTTCATAGCCTTCATTTCCTCCTCAAATATCTGAAGTTTCGGGATCCCGCTCATCTATAATAGATTGTGAGAGACACAGTCATTCCCTTGTGTCGCCTGTCACTATCTCCCATGTTTTGCTACTGTGTGTGGTGGGACTGGGGTCTGCTTACCTTCCTAGAGCAATTCCAGGCTGAGGGTTTGGAATGCTTTCATACTTCAATATGTGAAGCTGGGGATCTCAGACCTCTGTCTGGCTAACCATGGTTAGGAAACAGGGAGGAAGGGGCAAGGAGAATGGTTTACTTGCAGAATGACATCTAAGACCGTACAGGATGGTACGTTTAGAGTCGTGAGATAGGAAGGCAGTGGATGTCAATCTTGTATGGAATGTTCTCGTAATGGCAAGGGAGAATCCAAGCACACTGGCCAGCTTTAAGACCTCTGTGTTACTCCGCTCTTCAAGAAGCATTTTGGAGCTTTCGGATTGTTTCCTCAAACCAAAATGTACAGGCAGAGTGCACACAGCAACACTGACATGAGTGACTTGAAGATTGCTAGAGTGACAGGCTAGGGATTGTTTGAGTAAACAAAGCCAGTGATGGGTTGTATAGGCCTCATACTTTTGTAGTAAAGATGATACCTAGATGATAATTCCTTTTTTCTCTCAATTTAAGCTGAATACATATAGTACAATTTATTGTTGCCAAGAGTATTGATCGACTCTTCATAGTGTTGGAAAACATTAAAAGAATACCATGCAAAGAATTACATTTAGAGGCCACGCATGTCAAGTGAGCCCACGGAGAGACAATTTCCTTTCTTGCCTTACACTATATCCATGGGATTTCAGCAAGACGGATTACAAAGCAGCTAATAGTTTGTATATTCCTTGCTTCTTCTTTGTTTTAACACCTACTACCTATTTTATGTATTTTGCTACCCATGGTAAGGTTCTTAGAGAAGGCCACCTGCTTAAGTCCTGCAACTCTGAATAGCCAATTGTGGTGTTCAGTAGTTTTATGTCATTGATCATTATACCCTCTCAGAGATTTTTTTTTTGAGATAGTGTCTCACTCTGTAGTTCAAGTTGGCCTCAGTTTCCCAGTTATTCTTCTACCTCATCTTCTAGAGGGTTGGGGTTATCAATGTGGGCCACGAAACTCAGCTAGCGTGTGGTATGGAGACATCAAATCCAGAGCTTTGTGCTTGCAAGGGAAGCGCTCTAATCACTTAGCTATACCTTCAGCTCTTTAAATGTGCGTTTTAGTAGTTATGTCTCATTTCACAAATGAAAAAATCCAAAGAGAAAGATATTGGCAAGGGCTGAAGTATATAGTTCAGAGGTAAGGAATTTGCTTATCGTGCACAGGGCTCTGAGTTCCATTTCTGGTGAAAGAGAGAGAGAGCGGGGGGTGGGGGGGCGGGCAACTATCACACCATGGACATGCCTTATGTACTTTGTAGTTTCTTTAACGATCTACAGTCAGAAAAACATTGATGGCAAAGCAAAAATAGTAAAACAAAAGAGAAAAATACAATAACGATGTTCGATTCGTTTTGTTCATGTCACAAAATTCCACAAACTTAGAACCTGAAAGCAAAGTAAACGCATCATATGTTTTGCAAATATGAGTCTGAAATTGATCTTTTGGACTACTACCAAGCTATCTCGGAGCTGTGTTCCTTCTAGAATCTCTTTTCTTGACTCTTCTAGGATCTAGCACCCGTCTTTATTGCTTCCGTTGCTGCCCCATCCCTCACCTTCAAAGGGTTGCAGTCCAATCTCTTTTTACACTTTCATGTCTCTGTTTTTGATCTTCTTGTTTTCATAATGAACACTCTTGAACATCAGCAGAACTACTATAATACCGGCCAGTCTTAGAGTCTCAAGATCACTGAATCATAGCTGCAGTCTTTCCATTACTATTGAAGATAATACATTCATAATGTATTCTGGGATTTAAATGTATCTTTGGGAACTATTTTCTACCCTGCCAAAGTGACACTTTGTACTATGAACTCTTTTTTGTTCATGCAGTTGACTTTTTTTTCAAGGTTCACTGTCATATTTTGTGTGCATTCATTGAAATCCAAGACACTTATGCACAGACTCTGCCAGAAATCTTATCTGGACCGTGATGGAGCACACAGCACCATTTACAGTAAAGTGTCATATTTTGTCCATGTAACTGGATTTCCCCCCTGACTTGTTACTATTGCATAAAATACCTTTCCTACTTCTCCATTTGTTGGTAAATTTCTAAGTAGTTATAATATAATGATCGCTCTTTTCTGTACGCTACCCTGACTTTTTTCTTGACCTACAAAGAGAGCAGGTGAGTGATTTGTATTCCCCTCGTGGCACATTGGCATCTAGGCATAATTACGAAAACATACAATTATGTGTGACTCTCCTGAATTCAATTAAAGCAATATACATCATCAGGTCCATAAAAAGTGCAAATTTTGCTCATTACAAAGTAATATACAGAAAACCATATTTAATTTTCATGAGAGTTTAGTTAATTTTTGAAAATGCTGTTTGATTATTTTACTGGCATGTTTTACTTTTACCCATTAAAGTCATTTGGGATTTTTTAAAAATCCCATTTTAACTGAGTTAGTTTCTAAAAGGGCTTCAACTCCGTCCCCAATATTTATCACATAAGGACTTTATAATACTGAATACATACATGTGTAATATTGAGATCTTAGAGGATTTTTAGTGATGTCACTCGACACCTAAGAAAAATGCTTCTTGTATTTTCAAAAAGTATCCTTCATCAAACAATGTATAACTTCAAGGAAAAACCTAAAAAAAACTTAACATGTAAGTGCTCCCAGGCACAAGTGACCCTTGGCGGAAGAACACACAGCCTCCAGTTAAATGGTGGTTTTATCAGAAAGAAGCAAAGAGAAATGTGTGCCGGGTTACACAAGGGAGCTTGACTCCCTACATACCATTTAGTTTATTTGAGAATCCTTCCCTAGCCCTTACTGTCACTTTGACCCAGCCAGGGCAAATGGTGAGAGCAATAGCACGAAGCTTTGGAGCTCCTCAAGAGAAACTTTTACACACATCTGTTTCCAAAAGTGTAGAGAAAGAATAGTCCTATAATCTAACTGTTGGACCACGCCTCACCAAAATGGGCGGGGCATTGAAACACAATGTAAAAGAACGTTGCTTTGTTTCTCAAATTGTCCGCTCTGTCTTCTTGCTTCCTGTAAAGCAAGGCACAGGGAAGTACTTGGCCTATATTGCATGGGTACACACAGGGGAAACACTCAACATAATTGTATAGTGTGCTTAATTTGCTGTAAATTATTTGACATTGCTCCACTGTAAGGGTACGAGATATAAGACAGCAAGATTAGCTGAGGTTATGGCCAGATGTGAGCTGAGACACAATGGAATCAGTTTGCAAATAGCACTGGAATCTGTACTTCAGGGATCAATATTTAGTTTTGGAAGCAATTTGGCAGTAGAAGGGATTAAAATCAGGAAATGTCATCATTATGGTTTGGAACTAGAATATCGCACAAAAGCTTCATATATTTGGGTGTTGTGAAATATATATAGATCCTTGTGTTGTTAATAGGTGGAATCTGGTTGGAAGAAATAGATATTTGGAGCTTGACCTGCAAGGGTATATGGTAATTCCACCCTTCCTCACTCTCTTGGCATCTGTCTGCCATGTCTTGAATAGCTTTTCTCCATCCGGGCCCTTGGCATCTGCTTCCAACATTGCAAGCTGCCCTTACGTGGACTGAATCTTCTGAAACCATGAGCTAGAATAAATCTTTTCTCCCTTAAATTGCAGATGTTGGGTATTGAGAGCCAGCAAAAAGAAAAAAAGTAAGATAGTTATTGATCATTGATAGCATTGACAATGTAAAGACTACATTTTAAGGTTAAAATGGCCACTTTGCCTCCATCGGAGAAGCCATTTTTCTAACCCCCAAATCATAAATAGGTCACATCAAATATAATTTTTAGAACATATGCCATAGGAAAAAATATTAGCGACTTTCATTTTAATAGCCCATCTTTGACTGTGTTGCACTGAAACGTACCTGTATTTACATATGGTAGTCATGGGATTGGATTAATCTACTCGTTAGTTATTCCACAGGGTCCCAACCTGCACACAACCTTAGTGTATATATCCAGTAGATTTGAACTTATCTAGTCTTGTGTAAGAACACCAAAAACAAAGTGTGTTTAACCAGCTGAAGGATATAAATAAGATATTGCACTTTTTTTTTCTGGGTGACAAAGTCCACAGTGGACACAAGGAGGAAGCAGCACTGACAGGCAATGTTCTGCTTTTCTTGTTTTAATATTGATTGATGATTTTTGGTATAATTATGCCTAAGTCCAGACCAAGTGCAATATGACATTAATGAGTTTTAATGAAACATCCTCCTTTATTTGGAAGCTTTAAATCTATACACACATTGTTCTTCAAAATCAGTGTTGAATCCATTAAGGATAATAACTTCTGTTTGCATTTAATTTTATTGAGACTATTAAGTACAGACGCCATTGATTATCTTCTATTATGAGAGAAGCCATTGTACAGTGAATCATATAAAATGAGTTGAGCAGACACAAAAATATACATTATAATTAATTTAAATTAAATAAGAACCAATGGGATTACATCTTTGCTGAATAACTGCTGGGAAACTGGACCAGAGAGGAGTGGCCTAATACAAGGAAAATTCTGATTTATTTAAATTTATCACTTTGCACGAGTGAGAAAAAAAAGAACCTGGAATTTCAGCTGAGTATAATTAGCCCAGTCAAGTCTGATCAGAACTTGTCGCACACAGCCATTTCTGAATACATACTGCTTAGGGGACACACAGTTATTCTTCCTGAGTAGCATAGCTTGACTTAGGTTGTCTTATCAATGGTAATCTTGCTCTTAAAAATCTCTCTCTGCAAGTGCCAAAGACGTGTTAATGAAAACTCTGAGATCAGTGAAACCTTCTGTGTACCAGGGTGTAATACCTGTCTGTGGTCAGAAAACTGGAGCAAGGTGAAACACAGAAGTCTTTCTCAAAGAGGCCCTTGCAGGGACGCAGATCCCATTGATTTAAAAAATAAATGATATAAACATGCGGGTTATTTTTAATAAGGGCCATCCTACTGACACATTCAAAAGAAAAGAATTAGAGAAAAAACTTGTAGCTTTATAGATTTCATTTTACAGTAAGTTTAGATCACTGACTTTGGAATATAACACAATCTCCTTCAGTGGAAACTTTGGGCGATACTCTCCAAATGGTTTGTAATTCATAACTTAGATTGCCACTTTCCTTATGAGTACGCGAAAGGCCCAGCCAGGGCAGAAACAGATTGTCTGATCAGTGTATATTTCCCCAGATGCATGAAAAGGATCTGCTGGAAGAACAGTAAGCTCTTCTGGACGCTATGAGAAAGTGCTCGAAGGTTAGAGGATCACACGGTGGTACAACAAGATGAAACATCCGCGCATCTCCTTAAATTACACAACACTGGGAATGGATTTAAACTGCGCAGAAAAATGTGTTTTCTTTTTACTTATTTAAAGACATGAACATGGAATTCAAGGTCAAGCCTGGCCCAATGTTTCTCGAGTTCACCTGCACATTCCTGGTCGTGAGGCGGCTCAGGTCTCCTGCTGCAGAGGCCGCTGTTTTTTCCCAACGCCTGCTTGCGTCATAGCTGATGGCTCTTTGCGATTTTAACAATTCCATCCATTTTTTTCCTGGCGCTGTTTGATGTGAGGGCTGGGAGGAAATACAAAGCAGTCAAGCAGAGAGATCTGCTGACCCCCACCACGGAGAGAGAGAGAGTATGGGGGCAGCTGCTATGGCAGCCAAAAAATATTTAACTCAGAAATGTGACCTGCATTCCAAGGTCGTATGCCAAGAGAAGGTCAGAGCCCTGGAGCAAACCATGGCCTCTTTTTTTTTTTTTCTAGGAAGTGCATGTTCCCTGTGGTCACTGAGAAATAGTTCGCAAAGAAGAATGAGCTGAGAGGGAGAGGGTAGGAAGACGCCTGAGATTCATTCCTTCTGCCTTCTTCTTAGCCTTTAAGGAAACTGCACATCATTGACAAATTGCCGATGTTTGCTTTCCTGAAAAATGCAGACTCCGTGGTGTGCGTTTGGGTGTCCGCGCACACGTGCGTGCACGCATGTGTTTGTAATTCTTTTCGAAGGACTGACAAACTACTTCCACCTTCACCATAAATGGACCAAGGTTCAGTCGCGACTTGGGTTTCAGGCACGGCTCAAATAGTTATGATTCCTCCAGCAAGGGGTCAAAACAAGAACCAGCATACTTTCTTACCTAACACCTTGGAGTTCAGAGAACTGCCGAGGCGCTGCCTCCTCGTGACTGCTCGGTGCAGTCAGGGGGCGCGCATTCTTAGCCAGGGTCTGGTCAGGTGGATTGAAGTTATTGACCAAGGCAGCTGAGCAACAAGGCAGGTCAGAGAGCCCGCATCGCTGCTGGCCGGTGTCAGATCACAGTCCGGGCACACGGAGATCCCGGAGAGATTTCTTGAAAACAATGGTGAACAAAGGCTACCTTTCATCTGCCCCCAAGCCTGACCTATGCTCCAAGGGCAGAGAATTTGCCTTCCTGTATTTCCATTCTCCATTTTCCTGAAGCAGAAATAGTAAGGTTTTAGTCACGGCGGGAATGATTAAGAAAATAGGGCAGTAGATAGATCAAAACTCTTCTTCTCAAGGCCTCTTATTTTTTGCTTTACAGCCTTTATCCATCCCTTCCTCTGGGTCTTTGTCTCTGTTAAAAATCCCCCATGATCCCCTCAAAGCATAAAGCAGCAGAAATAACAGGAACAGAACTGGAAAAGGTTAACAGAAAGGCAAATCTATTTCTCATCTACATTGTTAGTGACAGTATCCCAGTACTTCTTAGAGCAAGGTGAACACTCCACCTGATATTCAGAAAACAATTTCTAGAGCTTTGGTTCAATGAAACTAGGTAAGAAGCTCATTTTCTTTCAGTAATGAGAATTAAATAACGACACAAAGTAGATTTCTTACGGAGGAAAAGGGAGAGAGGTGAATCTTCTGCCTACTTCATGTGGCTACAATTGCAGCGATATTTGCCTGGCAACAGAGAAGGGAGAATGATATTTCAGATTTATATTTTTTAAACCAATCAAAAATCCTCCTACTAGTTAGAAACAGTAAAAGGCAAAGCAAAAAGCTATGGAGAATTTTAATTGATTGATCGTCTGCTTAATTACCTATGCAAATCAATGAATATTCAGCATTTACGAACACCTCCTTCTCCCACCTTTAGACACCAGGAAGTTAAACTGAAAATGGCACTTTGTGACCCTTTTTAAAATTAAAATCAGAGTACGTGCTGAGATGAAGTTTCACTTCTGAATAAAAGAACTTGGCTAGGAGATATTATTTTGATGTTCAACTTAAAGCATGCGTTGGTTTTATTTGAAACAATCCACTTCCCTTGTACATATTATAGTTAGGATTGTGAGTAATAGCTTACTTCTGTAGGAGTCACAATTAAAAGACTATTTATATAAGAAGCAAATGCGTAAAAAGTTAATGAGATGTCGTGTAACAGCCGTTGGCAAACTACGAGTCCTTGGGCAAATTTTACCTGCTGCCAGGTTTATAGATAAAGTTTTATTGGAAAATAATTATAGTCATTTACTTAGATACTACATGTGGCTACATTTGCTCTACAGTGACAGAGGGTTTTTATTAGTTTTGTTTTTTGAGGCAGGGTCTTGCTCTGTAGTACAGGCTGGTCCTGAGCCCACTCTGTAGTTCGGCTTGGTCTAGAATGCACGGCAATCCTCCTGCCTTGGCCAACTAATCACAGCTGAGCTTACAGATGTGTGCCACCACACCCAGCTTATGTGGTACCAAGGAAGAGAAGCCCAGGCCTTGGGCTTCCTAGGCAAGCACTTTAACCCCTGTGCCGTACTTCCAGCCCTATGTTGACAGAATTGGATGGCTATGTGAGACTGCTGGCTCTAACTCCTTGAACATTCATTCTTCTAGCAGTTTACAGGAAGTTGGCTGACTTCTACATACAGTGCTTGAACTTGTCACATCACGATTATCTTTGTCTCATCCAATCCTTTTCTTTTTTAGGCATGAAGGGTGACAGTAATACCACCACATCTGCGTTCATGCATGAGCCAGACTGAAGCACTGGCAGTCACGTGACACTTAGCCATGCTGGCAACACAGACAGCGTTAGTCTGTTGTCACAGACTTTGTTTCTTCCTGCAGCCAATATTTTACATAGTCATACTGTTGTCACAGAGAAAAGTTGCAGTTGTGGATATAATTAGCTGCCTATAGAGTGATTCTTTAAAAGGAGAAAGGACTCAAATTTCGTATTTCACCTAAGACAAGATCATCACGTATTTTATGCCAACAGGATGTTGTTACTGTGTGTGATGAAAAGCGGAGCATCCTCCAAGGCGTCAGACCTTGCCAAATCACCAGACGCTGATCCAAAACAGAAGTCCTTTCTTCCTCAGTTCAAGATCTCCCGTCACTGGTTTTCAGACACAAGGAGGCATTCTGAAGTGAACAAAACTGGGTAATTGTTGACACTGGTTTAGACTTTTAGATCCACCCGGGGAACTTATCTTTCTGCACAGTTTTATCACTGTGGACAGTACTGAAACTGCCAGGTTCTATTATACGCATACAATTAAGCAATTACGAGCCCACCTGCTGCACTCCAAGGCGGGGAAAGGCTGGTTAAACAACACAATACGGAGCTGTCATTAGAGCTAAACCAACAGTAAACCCACAGACAGATCAGAGATTAGTTGTGGTACCACTAGGGACGATAGTGCTGCAGTAGCTGATCATTATTTTGTTTTGTTTTTAATGACTTTACAGCCACTGTCATGTACCTTATGGCGTGTAATACTGTACCACCATGAGCAAAGGCTGTGGCCTATGATGTCATCACATGGGGGCCTTGTTTTCTCACCAACCCTTTAGAGTGAAATGATAAAGATTCAAAACGCCCGTACAAAAAGTGAATAGTTTATACAATCCGGAGGTGTCCACTTTGCAAAAAATCATGGAAGTATGCAATAGTCCTCTCGCTGGAAAGTGGCTCGGTTGGGAGGAGAACCTGCAAATCACGGCTTCAGATTACCATAACCGTGGTTGAAAAATGACCGTAAATGTTTAATTTTTCAGAAATGGATAGTTAAGAAGGTCTCCAATCTCCCTCCATGTCCTCCCCTTCATCCCCAACACACGTTATTCTATCATCTTCTCCAGTCTCTACAGAGGTTCTGAAAGTCTTCTTTCCTCCGTGTCTTTGGCTACGGCTGGCTGTATGTCTGGAATGGAATAAAAATGTTTACCTACCATGGTCCTGTTGGCAAAGGGAATCAACAAAAAGTTGCACGGGGTCAGATCTGGGTGGCTAAGGTGGGTGGGAACACATCGGAATGTCCTCACCAATCTGCCTTTTTTGCCGGATGGCAGTGAGTGGCAAAATTCTTGTATTTTCTGTTGTCTGATATTCTAATCTCACCTTATGAACTGCTTCTGCAAGTGACAAGAATGATGGAATAAATGTGAGTGAAGTGGGACAGATATTTTGAGGAGGACTGATGACAATGTGTCCCTTACAGTGGTGCATCTTTCATATTTACTGTTTATTTCCATCCCTTCTCCTATGAGCTAAATTTGTACTTAACTCCTATGTACTTAACTTACTTTATTTATTGCCTCGAGATAACACTCATCTGAGAAACTACTTTCTGTTCATTGATTAAATGCACCCAGTTTTTGTTCTGTGCCAGGTACTGCAGAGAAAATATTAAAGATATTAACAATGACCAAGGCACTATC
Source organism: Ctenodactylus gundi (assembly GCA_004027205.1). Classification (NCBI taxonomy): domain Eukaryota; kingdom Metazoa; phylum Chordata; class Mammalia; order Rodentia; family Ctenodactylidae; genus Ctenodactylus; species Ctenodactylus gundi. The sequence continues at coordinate 1,533,758 of PVKB01000029.1, forward strand.
CAGAGATGTATTTTGTTATTGCTAATCTACCACAATTCTGGTGAGACTGGAAAGTAAAAGATCAAGGTCACTCTGAGTGTGCAGTAGGAGATCTGAACCTCCTCTAGAGGGAACACATTTTTTAAGTGTGTCTTGACTAATCTGTTGAAATGCTGTGGAAGGTTAGGAATAAGAGATCCGCAGACCTTTAAAAAACATTTTATGCAGAGGGATGAATAAAAATAAAGAGACTTGATAGAAATAATCACAAGAGAATCACACATTGACTGTGAATTTTAAGCCCTTTCAAAAAGTCATTCCTTTATCGTGATATGCTTCCTCTGGTCTGTCCACTTTAGTTTCTTTTCTTCTTCTGTCTTTTGTATGTTGCTTTTCCTTTGCTCACTTCTTACTGGCTCAAGGTTTCTTCCTGATGCTCCGGGTTTCTTCCTGGGACTCACTCATCCCTCTTTTAACACTTAATTTGCATTATGCACTCCATATATTTTCTATCTGTGGACTAGCATGAACCTACTCTCTACGTCCAAGGCATAAGTCCTTTCCAAGAGTCAGACCTACAGTTTCTACTTTGTTTCCACTTTGTCTAATTCTTTGAAACTCTTACAGGCACTCAAACTTTCACTTGCCCCAAAAGAAATCACCATCATGCCTTCTAAACTTTTCCAGCTCGTTTTCTGTCCAAATTGACTCAACCAGCAAGCTCATCCCTAGCAACTCCTTGTCTTACAACTCCCAATCCACTCGCCCAATGCAATTCTGTGAATCTTATTTCCAGGCTTTTCAAAAAAGTGGTACTTTCCAATTCTGTTGTTGGTATTTTGTAGTACTACTTGTGATAACTCTGTGAGTAACTGTATTACTCTTTACCAATTCATCCCTCATGCCAATCAAAATAGTGTAAGACTTCCGGAGAGGTGATCTGATTGTAGGGATGCTATACTCATCAATGGATCGATCCCCTCACGTTCGGAACTGCAGGTGGAGGGGGAGGAGTCGGCGGCAACACACCTTTGGAGGGTCTATCTCTTCTTCTCAGTCTTTCCCTGTGTTCTGCCTCCGAGCCAACATGAAATGAGTAGTTGTGCGCTACCGTCTCTTTCTACCGTGACATACATGCTTCAGAGTCACACTTCCAGATGAGTATGACCTAAAACCTCCAGAGTGACACAAGCCACTCATCCTTCAGGTTGTGTGTGTCAGGCATTTTATCTCAGTCACGGGAAATCTGACTAATACAATTCACTGTATTAGCTTTCTGTCACTATAATAAAATACTGGAAAATATTTAACTTACAAAGAAAAGACATCTGTTTCAGCGCATGCTTGTGGAAGTTCCCTCCATGAGTTCTGCATCAGAACTCTAGTGAAGCAGTGCATCATGGGAGGGATGGGGGCACAGCAACAGTGACCATTTCATGAGCCAGGAAGTGAAAAAAGAATGACCGGAAGAGACATAGACTGAGGTCCTACCGTTCCTTTAAAGAATAACCCTTAGTGACCTCAGGACTCCCCACAAGGCCCCGTTTCCTGAAGGTCCCGCAACATCTCAATAGTGCCACCCTGAGGATCAAATCTTTAACACATGGTCGCGGACAGGAGATTCTTCCAAAGCACAATATCCACCAGAACTGTAAGTTGGATTGTGCTATCCCCTATTTACACTGACATTGCCCAGAGGAGAAAATGAAGGCAACAAAATCTCCATTCTCAAACCTCAAACCTCTGTCTTCACTTGAGTCTTAATTACTGTCACTCATCCCCTTCGTCCTCCTCTTTTCACGTATTCTCAAGCCCGGCATACTGTGTTTTGGCGTCCCTATCTCTTCTGCAGTTCCTATCGTCCGCTCCATTTTGCTTGACTTCCTCTAACCAATACCCCATGTCTCATGTTTGACTGTAGGACATCTCCCATTGCTTTGTACCATGAATGAGTCAGATGATCCCGCCTTCTTTACCCATCAGTATTGCATTGAATATTTTATTGTTTATTTAATCATTTATGCATTCAGTGCAAGCATTTTCAAGCTTATTATTGTAAATAGAGTGACATAATGCCCAGCACAGAATAACCATGTAATAAATTTTTGTGGGATATAGTAATAATCTAGTCTTGAAAATCACATACATGTACTATCGCAGAATGATGCAGGCTCCTAGATGAGAACCTCAAGTTCTGTTCTTTGTTCTCTGTATTTGTTTTGGTAGATTGCTTAACTTCTCTGGACCTCGTATTTCCCTATGAAGTAAATATTGGACTATATGACTAATGCAATCATAGTAAATATCAAACAGGTCTGTAAAGAAATGGGTACATTTCAATTCTATGTAAATGGGAGCTGTCAGAGACAAGAGTTGATTTAGTACTATAATGTAAAAGATACTCATGCAAGAGACAGTTCTTTCCTTAGTGCTAAATTTCTTAAAGACCTGTCTTAACGTACAAAGTTAGCTTTGTGTCATATTCTGTTCACCCTTCCAAAGATTATTCAACCAGAAAGCATTCTATCAGAGGCACTTAAGTTCTCCTACTTTCTCATTGCTGGGAAACACCCAACACCCACAACTTAAAAGAAAGGTATAATTTACCTGACAGTTTCAGAAGGTCTGAGTGCATGCATGGGCCATAGGCAGTGGTAGAAGGGCACGGTGGAAGGTCTGGCCAGAAAAGAGTTATTTACAACATTTGAAGACAGGAAACAGAAAGATTGAGAGAAGCTGGGACAGTAATACAGCCTCTTGGGCCACAGCCCCAGTGATTCCCCCCCCAACCAGACCCCACCCCTTAATAGTCAATGAAATCAATGAATTAATCCACCAGATCCAGTTAATTCTACAATCCAATCACCTTCTAGATATTAATACATGAGGCATTTGGGAGTCACTCTAGATTGAAACCATAACATTCTGCCTTGGGCTGCCAAATGACACTTGTCCTTCTTACTATGCCAAATGCACTCAGTCAACCGCTAAGAGTTACCAGGCTTAACAGTTCTGGTACCGCTAAAAATGTCTAAATCCAAACTCTCCCCCGAGACTTGAGGCAAACTCTTTGTTGTGAGTCCCTATGAAAATCAAAGAGAAGTTACACACTTCTGACATATAATAGCACAGGGTAAAGTGGCCATTCCGAAAAGGGGGAAATAGGAGAATGGAAAACAATGGGACCAAAGCAAGACCGAAATTCAGCAAGGCAAACCCCAAAACTGGGAGCTTTGTGTCCAGGGTCTGAAGAAAGTTGTGGCGAGATGTTAGCTCCAAAGGTCTTTGGTGTCTCTGTCCTTTTGGCGTTGCCTCCAGCTGCAACCAATATGACTTCTTTTGGGCTGGTTCCACTCACAGGCTATGGTCTTCTTCAGTAGTTGATCTATGTTCCTGGTATCTCCACATTTCTGTGGTCTCCACTACACATTTACCCTCAATCTTACAGGTATTGTGCCGCCTTAGAGGCATAATGCTTGGCCAACAAGGGCTTCTTCTAAAATCTTGGTGAAAGCCCTTTTGACCCTACAATTCTTTCATTCTGCACATCTACAAAACCAACGCTATGTAGGGGACACCGAGGTCTGCCATTGATCTGGGTTTTTTCCTTACAGAAAGGATCATGTGGTTGGATTTTTGGGTCAATTGAATCAAGTGGACTCATCTATTTATTTCACAAGCTGTTAGAAGATGAGTCCTGGTCAGGAGGAGCAAATCACTGAGAGCATGGCCTAGAAGGGTGCGTTCTTGCATCGGCTTCTCCCTGGGTCTCTCAGCTCCACCTGGGCTCCTTTGGACAATGATTGCCATGACTCTGAGTGCTTTCGTAGCTGGACTGGCTAAGGATTCCCTTCCCTAGATGGCCCTGAAAGATGCTCTGGAGATGTTTATTCAAAGCAAAATCTTTTAAACCCTTGATCCCTTCAAGGTTAAGGTTCTGTTGATTCTTGAGATGCCCTCAAGCCGTCTTTTTATGGTTTTGATGTCAAGTACTTTACTTCTTTTCAATGCTAATTCTCCCAATAACCGTGACTTCTTTCGCCCCAACTTGGCAGTTTCTTGCTTTCCATTTTCTTCCCAATGAACTGTAAAAAGAGAAAGAAAAAATATATAGCTTTTGAACCTTCCGTTTTCTCCTGATTCGCACCATAGATCTGGCAGGTACTACTCACGTGATATCCTGAATATTAGGCTGTCTTGAAATTTCCCCTGCCAAATCAATTAGTCAGCCTCTCATAATCTTAGTCTTATGCATTGTCTCGAGACTATGAGGAAATGCAGGCACACATTTTGCCAGATTGCAACACACATGGGTTTTAGCCCAGTCGTCAATGGAGTCATCCTTTCTACCTGAAATCTCTTGAGCCTGGCCTTTACACTCTGCACTTCTTTCGACAGCTTGATTTTTAGAGCCCTGACGATCTCTCACCAAGCTCAGCTTACAGCACTCTAAGGCTGTCCAAACAGCACCTCTGAACTTTTCCAAACTTCTTCTGGAAACCAGTTTCAAAGGCTCTTAAACCATAGGGTCCCATAAAGTCACAACGATAACACCCCTCCTGGTCCCAGTCTCTGTCTTAGTCACTTTCTTGTTATTGCAACACAGTAATTGAAACCTGGGACTTAAGGAATTAAAGGATTATTTTAGATAACAGTTCCTTAAGGCCCCAGTCCATTAATAGACAGCTTGCAACAGCAGAAGAGCATGGGAGAAGGCCTAATTGAAGAAAAGGTGTTCCTATCATGGCTGGACACGAAGTAAAACAACCAGGGAAAAGCCAGGGCAAGAATACACCTTTCTTGGCCATACCCTTGGTGATCGGCCCCTCCTGACCAGGACTCATCTTCCGAAAGCTTGGCAAATAGATGAATCCACTTGATTCAACTGATCCAAAAATCCAACCACCTTCGAAACACATGTTGGCTTATGTAAAAAAAAATTCCAGATTCGAATTATAACTGCTCAACTTAAAAAAAAATCTTATTTTCAGATGGCCCCTATTTTTATCTCCTATTTTTGATATCACAACAATAATGGGGAAAACATTTATGTTGTTTCGCTCTGTAGGGCTTTAGGCCCAGAGTCTTCTAAATCCTTGATGCCTCTAAGGCTGAGGTCCTGCTCATTCTTGAGATACCTTCAAGCCATCTTTTCTCTGCTCCTGATGCCAAGTACTTAGCCTCTCACTGGGCTTAAGAAAACTATTCCTTTCCTTTCCCTGCTCCCAGAAGCCATCTATGTTATTTAGCACATAGATTTTTATCCTACATGCAAAGTCAGCAAACATCAGCTGAAATTTTCTCACACAGCATCACTCTGGTACTAATTCTTCGGTCTGCTCTTTCCACACTTAAGGACCCTTACGATACCACGAGGCTCCTACGGATAGTGTATGGCAATCCTCTTTTCTTAAAATTACCTACTTATTAACCTCCAGACCATCCGCAATCTTAATTCTTCCTTGCAATATAGGAGACATAGTAACTGGTTCCAGGAGTTGGAATATAGACCTTCTTGTAAGTGCATTATTCTATCCACAGCAGCCACTCTACACGAAGTACTGACATTAGCCTACTTGATACTGTCAGACGCCCTAAGAGGCAAATATAATTGCTCTTTTTATGGATAAGGGATATAAACCTGAGTGAATTTGGTTTCCTGTTGTGCACGATGGGCTATTGGCAGAGTTCCGAGGTCCTTCCTTCTTTTCTGTCATCAAGTTTAATTTTGTTCAGGTGAGGCTATGATGCCTCTAGGGCAAGACTCCTTTCACTCCTATTACCTCCTGTCCTTTTCAGACACTGACAGCAAAAAAGTTGCTTAGTTAATTGTGAGATGAGATTATGTATATCAACACTCAGCGTATCACCTGACACAGGTTTTACGCAGGTCTGTTGCAATAACACTGGAAAACCCAAATACTCAAGACAGCTCCTACTTTCAGTGAAGAACAAGAGCTTCCTTTGTACAGATTTGTGAGAAACAAGATGCGCAATTGGTTAAAATTAAGTTTTAAAGGGTTTTATTAAAAAAATGAATATACGTATGTGTGTATATAATTAAATATACATGTGGTGTTTAGATGGAGTTTTAAGGTTGCCCTTTGTAGGAAAAAGGATGCACCTTGAGACTATTATGTTAAGCAAAATACGTCAGACGGAGAAAGTTGAATGTCTCATGGTTTCATACAAGACAACCGAATTATAAATAAATAAAAGTGCAGAATAAAAGAGAGACTGTAGAAAACAAGGAGGTAGGCTTTGTAGAGAAAGAAGAAAACGATGGAGATCAGAGTATGGAAGGGGAAAAGAAAGACAGATGATTAAGATGCTGTATGCATATGTACCATTTCCTCAATTCAATGTACATATTATACATAACAAGTGCATACTAATGAAAATGATAATTTTGAGGAAATATAAATAAGCACAGGATTGAGAACTTTGGATGTACAAAGGGCCACCGCCCAGAGAAGGCTCCTATGATATTTCTTTTGCTTCTTAGCCCCAACGTAATGTTGCAAGATTTCTCCTCTGTGAGTGAAATTACTGTGTTTTCACATATTGTGTTTGACTCATTTATGAAGGTGTTCAAAAGCTGTGCTTCATGAGTCAGACGTGTCTGTGTTAAGATATGTGACAACCAACCACTAGATCTTAGGGAGAAACATCTAAATAAATTTTACAGACTTCTCACAACCGATAACAATGCTGTTTGATGATCCACTGTGTGGTGTTAAATGTGAACTTATTCATACACCTACAAGATAATACTATAAGTTAAATGCAGTTTACAAAGTTGAACATGACCTTGTAGGGTAACCGGGAAGAACTGAAACTTGTTTTCTCCTTGTTTTCTTCAATCCTTTGAGAAGTCTGTTTTGATTCCTTTATCAAACGTGTCTTTTCTCGTGGTGCAGAGACAATGCTGAAAGCTTTGAAGATAGACCTGGTTTTAATAACTTATTTCCTGTTCCCTCGAGGTTTTAGGATATAGGGAGAGAACAGGAGAGAGAATCACCTTCTAATTAATCAAGAGGATCAAAAAACAAATTTAGTCTTTACTCCAAAAAAGGGAATGAAGCAAAATATGAAAAATCTTTCTAGTTATGTCTCCTTGGGTAAAATGAGAAGAAATTATGTCTCTTTGCACTGAAAAATATACAAGTCATCTTGGGTCAACAAACATAATTCATTTTCACTTAGGCAAGCAGTGAGGTCATTTCCTGATTGCCAGGTTTATGATGGTTACTGAGACTGCTGAGGCTTTGTTAAAGGTTGTCATTTAATCCATCCTTCTTCTAGTTATGATAATAGTAACAAATTTTACTGCGAATTTTTTTCATTGGTCACTTAAAATCTCCAATTAAGCATATATTATGAAGACAGAATGGAAAATTCAACCCCCTGCCACGTGTATTGCTGTGGACTGTCAAATAAAAAAGGTACTCAGTACTTTCCAGCATAGTGATGGGGTACTCTGAAATTGTTTCTTTTTTCTTAAGTGAATTGAGCTTTCTAAATTAAAACTTAGTTTTCTAAATGTCATTAGACATTACTCAACTCCACATATCTCCTTAAAATCTCCACTGTGACAGCGACAGGCCACTCCCCATAGATCATCAGGAAAAAATGCAGGCGATGCTGTTATTGTAGACGTAGGAAATATGGGTTTTTAAATTGTGGATAAACCAAAGTAAACAGAAGTGACCTTTGAGAGCAGCAGAATGATAATACTGAAGGTAGGCAGGTAGTGAAATTTAAAGCTGATTTCTTAGATAAAATCACAGTTCTTCCCTTGGGAAGTAAGTGTGGCAGCGACGTATGATCAGAGGACACTGCGTTTCAAGTCAGGGCTCTTGGATTCAACAGTACACGATGCCTCTTAGTCACCAGGGACTTGAATAATGGTAACCACACCAACCTTCAGTTTCCCCGAGTATATCAGTGAATAACATGACCAGTATCACCATCTCATGATTTGTGTGGCCTGCCTTCATTCATTCATTTAGTATTAATAAGTGACCATAACAAAATAGCTGTGGCAGGAACTGTGGTTTGTTGGGAGCTCCTTCTATGTTCTAGGTATAAAAGTGAGTTTCAGATATGCCAACATACTGAGCTCTGGTCTCATGGGAGCCAGAACACCTCAACAACCTGCCGCCGGCCACAAAGAAAGGATGACATCTTTTTTCCCCCAATATTTGATATAAATACCAATATCTTCTCAATGTTTCAAAACATAAGAAAGGTTGGAAAGCGTAACTCATTCGTTTTCTGTTAGTTACATATGAAGTAACATGTGTTAGAGTTAAGGAGACTAAGACACACAGTAAAATTGCATTAGTCTCGCCCTCTTCGCTTGAGGCGTGGCTAAGGACTTGCTTCAGCCAATTAAACAGGAGAAGAGTCACATGTGGGTGGAGCTCCTTTGTTTGCACAGTAGGGATTCCAGGAGCCCATAAAAAGATGATGTCTCTGTCACTATAAGTGGCGTTCTGATATCCCACAGTGTCAATCTAGCAGCCTGTAGTGAGGAAAAAAAAAAAAGGCTTTAGAGTGCACATAATGCACAGGGGAAATACTCATTTTTTTGTTTTGTTAAGGTACTGAAAATCGAGGGATGGACAAACACACAGAAACCTAGGTATTCTGGCAACAGGCACTGGAGCTCAGGATGGTGTGGGCTCTTTCAGTGATAAATCAGTTATAGGCAAATCATTCTGTGAGGTTGGAAGAAGTCTTTGTGATTGGAGAGAGTACTCCTACCATTCTGGACTGAACTTCTTTCCAAAATGTATGTATTGATATCTAATTACCAATGTGATGGCATCAGGAGATTGTTATGGATAAGACATGTTCCCCCAAAGCTTCCCATGTTTGGATGTAGTGGGATACCTATGGGACCATGTGGTGTTGAGAGTTGGGGCCTGGTTGGAAGGGAGGGAATGTTGGGTGTTGTCCCAAAAAAGGGAAGATTATTGGGACAGGAGCTAGAAGGGGACCTCCATCCTTCCACCCTTGCTTGGCATTGTGTCTGCCATGCTGTGAGGAACTTTTCTCCAATGTAGACTTCTGCTATGTGCTTGGAAGACCTGAAACTGGAAGCTAAAATAAACCTATCTTCCCTTAAGTTGTGGATGTTGGGTACTTTGTTCCAGCAAAAAAATATGCAGTTAAGACAGAGGTTAAACTTGCCATGGTCTGATTGTATTCCTCGAAATTCATTATTGGAAACTGAATACCCAATGTAACTGTATTGAAAGAAGGGATCTAATGGGAAGTGTTTTATCATGAAGTCTCCTCAAAGGGTTGATATGCTATAAAAAGAGCCTACAGGAGTGAGTCCGACCCTATCCTCTTATATCTGTTGGATAGAATACCCTTTGTCTCTTGAGAATGCCACAATGGTGTACCATTCTGGAACCACAGATGGAACTAACTCATACCTTGATCTTGGAATTTCCAGCCTTGGGACTTCAAAAAATTAATTTCACTTCTTTGTGAATTACCAAGCCTATAGTATTGTGTCGAAGCATCACAAAATGAACTAAGCCAGGGCCTTATTGAGGTTATTAGGTTACGATGGTGCAGCCCTCATGAATGAAATATCTTTCCTTATAATGAAAAGCCTAGAGAAGCCCCAGCCCCTACTGCCTCTGGCAGACACAGTGAGAAGAGAGTCGCATATGAGAAAGCAGGCTGTAATCAGGTGATGTACCAGTGATTAGCCTGGTTAATACTTTCTTCCTAGGTAAGGATATACTATGCTTGCTTTGAGGTAAAATTAGCATCTTGTTTTGTATTTTTATATGCCTGGATAAACTGAAGCTTAGAATACATTCGAGTAAACCATGACATGATTTAGATTAAGAAGACACTGGGGCTACCTGGAATGAGTGAAAGATATAACTAAGGGGTTGGAGGAATGGCTCAATGGTTAAAGCACTTGCTTAGCAAGGGCTAAGTCAAGCGCTAAGTACCCAAGCTCAATTCTGCACCACATAAGCTGGGCTTGGTGGCGCATGCCTATAATGCTAGCACTCAGGAGAATGAGGCTAGAGGATCGCCATGAGTCCAAGGCCAGCTCGGGATCCATAATGAGTTCAGGACCATCCAAGGCTACAGAGCGACCCCCTGTCACAAAAAAGGTATCGAAAAGGTCAGCTGATATTGTAAATAAGTTATACACATTTACAAGAGTCCTCTTCCCTATAAAAGGGCGACCTCATCATACTTATCCTATTTTAAAGATGAGAACAATGAGGCCCCAAAGTCCCAGTAGCCTGATGGGTTAGTCAGTCATACAAAGTCAATTCAGAAAAAAACAGAGCTCATATTTTGGCAGTTTCTCTTTCACCAGGATGTTCAACCAATATTTAAATTAAGGGGATGTCCAGGAGCCTGTAAGTAAAGAGTAAATGGCAACAGAATGATAACCCAGTAAATAGCTACTAGTGCCTAATGAGTACTTGCTACTTTAAGGATCTGAGGCATTGCCACACTCATTGGCACAGATGTATTGACTTATCCAGGACTGCCTTGGAAGTGTGCGTCATAGGGCAGAAAGTAGGGCATCATTGGGATGAGAATGGACGATGAAGAGGGAAGGAAAGATCTAAAACAAGAAAGGCTCCTGGGAAAAGGCCAGCATGGATGACAAGTCACACTGAATTGGCCCCTTGGGGCTCCTGGAGAGACATCCAGTGTCAGCGAATGTCTCCTGCATAGGGACAGGATTCAGCAGAGAGAAAGAAAAAAGCAGCATGGTACCAAGAAGTGATTTATTCCCTGGCTGGCTTGTCCTTTCAAACATTATTTTAATTTCTCCTCATAACACTGAAGTACAGTGACAAGTTGATAATCGAATTTGAATTTTCAAGTAGATTCAGTTCTATTTGCAGCTCTACACTCATAGAAGACTGTTTAGGTAAACAAGATCAAATGTAAAAAGGTACTTGCTTGCAAAATGATAGATCTGGGCATGCAGTGACTTAATAGTTAAATAACAGGAGGCCATCTATTTCAACAACTTCAATGCTAAAAATATTTCAAAACACCAGGTCTATGTTTTTTTTTCTGTGTATGTTCCTCAATTCGATAAACACTCTTTTAGAATTCTTCGAGTTCTAGCACCAGATGAATCACACAATCTACTAAGCATCTTGAATTTTTACAGCAACTGATTTCTTTGTGAAGTTGCAAATGTAATTCTTCTTTATGTTTGCCAAAGAAAATTCAATTTAAGCCCTCTTCTAGAATGAGTTTGCACACCTCAGGCTGTTGTCTGAATCCTCAGTTTCAGCTCTGCTTTTATGACTGAGAAAGTGCTATGATAACTCACTTGGTAAAGGAGGGGGACTTTTACGTGGGCTAATCACAATGTTTATGTAAATGACTTTAAAGTTTGGCAGGTCTCTTTCTAGAGACAGTGACTTTTCCTGTTATTATTTCACCAAGATGCACTTGACTCTCTGATCTTTGTATTAAATAAACACATTCCCTGTACCAAATTCTGACAAGTCATAAGCCTGACAATCCTAAATTGCCTTTCAAAAGCAGAAAATGTTCAGTCTGTCTCCTTTTTATAAAAAAAATTCTAATCTTTTAACCATAGGAAAGAAAAGTAAAGCTCACATCAAAATGACTCATGATTAAAAAAAAAATCTGGAGATTATCTTCCTCCTCCTCCTGCCTCCTTAAAAATTGGTCATGTACAAAATCATTTTCTGACAAGTTGGAAGTCTCATAAGACGCCTGAATGGAAGGAAGGAGATGCAATGTTTGCCTTTATTCTTTGTGATATTTCAGCCATCCCTTCCAAGAATGGAGAGGGTCAGCGTTCATGATTGTAACTACAAGTACATACCAACCTATGTTCCCCTACTGGTTTACTCCTGCATAGCATTACACAGCCAATTAACAGAACGACAATACTTAAATAAACAATACTTATTTAGTACCGATTTTATGCGAGGTATCTAGCATTATTGGCATTACACAGCCAATTAACAAAATTATAATATTTAAACAAACAATGCTTATTTAGTACCTGTACCATGTGAGGTACTAGGCTTACCCTTTTAACAAGTACAGAGGTAATTAACCCTCTCAGCTGGAAGAGTCTTGGTAGACATCCCTTCCAAAACCTGCCTACTAGGTAGCAGAGTGGACGAACTCGGTGACTACAGAGAAAGCCCACCTTGCGTTGCTTTGGAATGCATCAGTTAGTGTTCTGAGTTCCAGCTTCTGGGAAAGAAGCAAATACCTGTGTCAAACAGTTAAACTGACTTCTGTGTCGCTCTTCACTATTCTGTCAAAAAGTGGCAACAGGTATTCAAGTGGGCAGATTCTTCCTCACTCCTACACAAGACAGGTGGTGTGTGTCGGTGGATGAAACAGTGGGTACACCTCCCACGATTCTCCAACGGATAGGAGATAATCCCTACAGATAATCAAAGTAAATCAAAAGGTCTGTTTTCTACTGCAAACAGGAATTATGTGTCTCCCTTTCGGTGAAAAGTTTCATGTATTTAATATTGAGTTCTTGGTGAGTTAAAGCTGACCTCTCCTCTTACAAGTCTGGGTAGCATCAAAGTATGTGTTTTTAATTGAATATTAACATACCTACGCTTTTACAGATTACATAGCCAATTAACAAAATTATGATATTTAAACGAACAATACTGATTTAGTGCCTATTACATGTGAGGTATTAGGCTTATCCTGCTAACATGTACAGAGGTAAGGAACCCTCTCCACTGACAGAGTCTTGGTAGATTTCGCTTCCAAAACCTACTGGCTCTCCTTAAGTGATCGCAAGCAAGAAAGGGAAAGAGGCGTTTGCAATACTTCTCAAAAGGCTTGAGACCATTTGGCAGTACCCAGAGGCGTTTTTGATTGATGCAAGCAAAAGCGAGAAGTGGAAACTCTTGGCATCTAGTGGGCAGAGGCCAAGGCTGCTGCTAAACATCCTCCTGTGGTACCCAGCATAGCTGCCCTTCACTTCTGAAACAACGGAGGTTCTGACCCGAAAGTAGTAATGATGAGGTTAAGAAAATATGCAAGAAAACAGCTCTATGGAAGAGGAGGGTAGGGGAATAAAAGACCTCCTGACATGTATCCAAAGAAGTGTGTTCTCTTGCATGAACAAAACTGTACACTGGTCTTGGAGGACAGAAGAGACTGTAAGTGAGTGGGGATAATATTGAGACTCATGGGAAGTTTTTTTTTTTTTGTGTGTGTGTGTGTGTGCCTCAAGAGTCTTACCCCCCAAAAAGTTGGGACCACAGCTCTTACAGATGGGGCTTAGTCACCAACCAAGTTTCAACCATTCCTCCTTTAGAGAGGAAAAAAACTATGCATGGCTTACTGGTAGTATTCATTTACTTTTCTGTGATCAATAATTACTAATTTTGTAAATAGAAATGCCTCTACCAAAAGCTTATGCTGTGGAAGGATACCTTTGCTTTCCAAGGACTAGCGGTATACGTGAAAATCATAGTAAAAATGAGATACAGTGGGCAAACTTTAGGATTGCAATCTGCAAATCACCTTAAAGTAAACACGACAGCTCAAGACCTGGTAATGATTATGCTGGGGACAAAAGAGAAATGAGTAGGAAGACAATAATTAATCAACACCATCCAGTCATCCAGGTGCAGTACTGGCTATGTACTAATACTCTTCTAAATTTCTCTTAGTAACTTCACAACTGTATGACTGAAGAGGATACAAATGTTATATCCATTTATGTACTCGTGGAAACTGATGGCTAGAATGGTTAGCTATGTTTCTGATCACAGGTGGGGGCCTAGATTTCAGCCCAACTGGTCTGACTTTACCATCTTTATTGTCAGTTGCAAAAAGCTAAAATGGGATCTTTCCGTGACAGCTGTTAAGACTCTTTTCTCAGAAACAGTCAAGGTACATAAATTGTGGACAAACTATTTTTCCTGTGCCTTTTATTTTATCATGTGCAAGTGACCTCACACTTGATTGTGGTGATGATAAGATTTAAAGAAACAGATTACAGTTGGGCCCAGAATGAAATTTTTGGTAGAATTGCCTCCATAACAGTGATGTTGGTTTATCCCTGTGGCGTGTGCATTTTAAGCCAGTCTGGCACGATGGGGCACTTGTGGGGGTGTGCAGGGGAGGTCCGTGCTTTCAATGTTCTGTAATTAGCCACGCAACTCTGATCAAGTCCGGAAGCTGTTCCAGCATCACTTTTCTGTGTTTCAATTTGTTAAATGAGAACAACAACTTGGAAATATTAACCATAAAATTTTTCATAGGAAATCACTGTACAATATCTGACATGAAAAGGAATATATCAAAAAGAAAATTTAAAGTACTGAGCAAGCAAGGAATTCTAATGTCATATAGCATTTTTTTACTACTACCCAATTCAAGCAGTTAATGTGTATTTTGATCTTTTGCGACATAATCTTTCTGAATGTGTTTTGCATCACCATAACAGAATATCTGAGTCTGACTGATTGATAAGGAGAAAGTATTTCTCATGGTTCTATATAGGGGAAGCCCAGGATCAAATCTCCAGCGTATGATGTGGCCTTTCCTGTTGTGCCGTTGGCAGAGAATGTAGGAAGGGAATGGGGATGAGCTTCCTATCTTCCCATCACGGAAGAGTAGTGAGAACAATTCTACCCTTGCAAGTTGCTTTCACAGCTGTGCTTCCTGAGCCATCAGTTTCACACGAGTGTTATAATTCTTGATTAGTTTTCAGTATAAGGACTTTGTAGGACACACAGCTAACGCTGAGCCTACTGCGAGGATATATCCTCGATTCTCAGGCACTGCAGTCTCTGAGAAGCTTTAAATGACAATGGAAAATGTGTGTGTGTGTGTGTGTGTGTGTGTGTGTGTGTGTGTATGTGTGTGTGTAATCATATAAACAGGCATGTCCATATAGAAAGCCCAAAGAGGTCAAAGGTTCGATATCTCTAGTGGATTTGAGCCTGTAGGCACAAACCTTTTTAGCAGGCAGAACAGAAGAATGACGTGATGTTAGTGAAAAAAAAAAAGTGACTCAGTTTTGGGAGTATAATGGCTGTTGGAGGCCACCGTAGGTTTAACTGGAGCTTGGTGTGTGTAAACATCATCTTCTGCTTTTATTCATTAAAATCTTGCTTCTAACCCAGCGTTTATCTTGTGTTGGATGAGTGATAGATTTCTATTGCTTGTTCCTCTTACACAACACGGCATTTGACTTTTAGGAAAATCAATGATACGCATCAATTGGGCTGGAAGCGTAGGATGGAGCCCAGAGTACAGAACTGAATGACCCTTGGGAAGCGAACCACTTTGGCTGTTGCGTGCATCATTGATGACAGTAAGGTGAACCGTGAGGATACAGCAAAGACCCACCTCTTCTAGGAACATTGAGTATTTTTGGACTCATCAACTCTGAAAAAAAAAGAATAATGGCCTTTTCACTCAGATACAGGAGCTTGGTTACAACACAGATTAAGTTATAGAATCAGAGTATGTAACATTAAGTTTAATAATGATGGATATTGGCTTCAGGTCAAAGTTGATTTCCTAACCTGATTTTGGCACGGTATTTCTCCTGCCTTTTTAGAAGGAGGAATCTAATTCATTAATTTATCCTATTTTAATCCACAGGAGAAAAATTCCTGAATGAGCTTTGTAGCAATGTGACTGTACTGTGCAGCTTTTAAACAGTTAATTATCTTACTAGCAGTGAGAGAATCTGTTCCATTGTCTGTGATTTCTTTTCCTCGCTACATCGTTCTTTAGTGGAGTTGACAGTTGTTCCTACTCAGGAGTTACAGAAGGCACCAAATTCAAGGACGGTGCAAGAACCTCTTGTGTTCCTCACAAGATGGGTTCTTGCTTTGAAGATTATAATTAAGAGCTCGAAGAATAGCACAGCAGTTAAAGCACTCACCTAGTAAGTGTCAAGTCCTGGTTTCGTTCTCCAATACCACAAGCTGATATGATGGTGCATGCCTGTCATTCCAGCACTCAAGAAGTCAAGGCAAGAGAATTGCTGTGAGTTTGAGACCAGCCTGGACTCCACACTAAGTTCAGAATAGCCTGGCCTACAGAGCAAGACCCTGTCTCAAAAAACAAAGACAAAAACAAACAAACAAACAAAAAACCCTAAATGAACAAAAAGAAGTCTAATTAAGATGGCTTGCTTATCTTCCTTTAAAGCAAGCACGGTGATGGCCATGATTAACATCACTTCATCGCCGTTGTGGGCTCCAAGCCCTACACATGCACCATGTCTTGACTACAAAGGTGGCTTAATTCCCTCTGGTCAATTACCCTTCGACCTCTCCAACTCTGACCTCTGAAATCTTAATCTCTCATCATTAAACCACCCAGTATGGCAACACCGTTCTCTAAAAATTCCCTCTCATTTTTTTAACCACAGTGCTTCCCAAACTAAAATGTCCCCTGAATCATTTTGACGTTTATTGAGGCACGGACTGAGGGGCCCCCTAGCTTCTGATTTAGTAGGTCCTTGGTAGGCACCTATGATTTCCATTGTGACCAAGCTGTGATCAAGTTGCTGACGCTGCTGACTTTGGAAATACACTTTGAGAACCACTTATCTACCAGAACTATGGTCTTGGGAACCCCACTTTCCCCACCTGCCTCTCAGGTGCTAGGTAGTTCCTCCATGTAATTGCTAAGTACAATTACAAATTAAGATGGTGGAGATAATTGCTTCATTCCTAAAATCTGTCTTCATATACCTCATCACCTTTACCTCAAATATCTTTAAAAAATCAATGTATGTCACATGTAGTACTAATGTGTGTGTGCATGTGTGTGTATGAGTGTGAATGTATGCACACCAGTTTTTTAACTACTTTCTAAAATTTCTCTCTTCCTCATTGAGAAAATTTAGCATTTGGCCAACTGTCTTTCCTTTTCTCTTTTCTATAATGGCTTTCAACATTTTCACATTCAGCATCCACATAGCTGAGCCAAGTCCCTGTCACTACTTACCACCCCATCTTTCTTACTCTCCTTCGCACACTGATTAGATTCCAGGCTCCCCAAATTTCTCAACCATCTCTTCAGAACAACCTTCCTATATTTTCCAAACAAAAATCTTAGTCACGTCTAAACTTGATTCTGTCCTGAGCTTGGGATCAAGGAACTTTTCACAGCTGAAAAGGCAGAGCAGAATAATTCAAAATATGCGTAGCAGTGTCACCAGTTTCCTCTTTAAACGTATGATTTAAAAAAAAAATCTCAAACTAGTCTACAGTGCAGTTACAATGAAGTCCTTTCAAATGTCAACCAATGTCTAAGACAGAAGTCCAAGCTCTGAAAGAAAACTCAGGGACATGTAATAGCTGAACGTTTTAATTCTGAAGTCTAATTTGATGTCTGCATTAAAACCTGTCTTGACTTTTATAGCTTTCTTGCCAAAAAGGAAAATTTTTAAAAAAACAAATAGTTCGTTCTTGGCTTGATATTTCTGCTATCCTATAATATACAGTGTATAAAACATTTGATAAAGTGCCTGGCTACTACCAATGTATTGTATTTACTATGATTACTATCTCTAGCTGTTTAATCCTTTAACCTATACCTTAATTATTACTAAGATACATGTACAGTGTTTCTCCATATCTTGTTTTTACAATGCCAGTTCGTACAGACAGCGTGTTATGTGAGGGGCTGAGTGTGTAGTCAAGTAGATCAAACTGGCTGCCTGATGTTGAGTGATTCCATGAATACTGTGGTGATAAGTAAAACCAAAGTCAGCTGCACAGGCCGATATCTTGGCGACGTCTATGGGCCCATTTAGGATGGCTTTTCCTGCAACAATTAAGTGATTTCCAAGTCCTGCCATTCCCCTTTTCCCCCCACTTTCAAACAAGCTGCGCAAATGAAACCATTTTGGAGGAAGCAGTAGCACACTGACAAGTCTGTGTCTGAGTCTGAGTCTGACTTCACGAGCTAGTAAATTCTGGTTTCCCTAGCAACGATTAAGAGCACCATTCGTGACACATAGTCCGACCATTAAGGCAACAGCAGACAGCAGGTGCCGGACTTTGTTTCCACGGGTCTGTTCATTATAGATGCGATCAGATCACTTTTTCCAGTCAGTTGTCAATGGTAGAGGAAAAAAGGGAAGGATGGAGATTGGGGCAGTTAAAGTAGAGGTATTAAAATATGTATATATATATATCAGGAAGAAAATGAAAACAAAATGCTAAACGAAAAGCTACAGGTAAAGTTACAAAGGGTCCAAAATACCCATCAACAGACCAGTGGATACACAAACTGTGGTATTTATACACAATGAAATACTATGCATCTATAAAGTCCAGCAATGTGGAGGCTTTTACAGGCAAATGGAAGAAACTAGGGAACATCATGTTTAGTGAAGTGAGTCAGAAGCAGAAGGTGAAACATCAAATGGTCTCTCTGCTATGAGAGACCCAGATCACAACTATCTCATGGAACTTAAAATGAAAAACAAAGTGAAACAGGGGTGTAGGGTGGGGAGGGAGGGAAGGGTAGGTAGGAGGAGGGACAAAAGGAAAGTGGGAAAGTCCTTGTCACCTTGACAAGGTACGTAGGTGCACAAAATGCTCAACTTCATTGTAAACCTTGAATTTTGCGCTTATACACATCAATAAAATGGGGGGGGGGCGAGTTACAAAGGGTCATCGCTGAGCAATTCCCATTAATAACGGAGAAAGATGAAGAGTTCCATAATGACTAGGGACAACAGACGCAGCTGGTAATGGCTGCTCTCCCGTCTGGCTCCAATGCTAGGGAACCATAAACATCTAATTATTACTATGTTTAATGTCTTCATAAAAAGCCATTGCTTATTACTTAGTACTGACAGAGAGTAAACATTTTATTTTAACAACGATGATTAAAAATGGAGATTACTATTGATAGGCAGTGGGTTTTCTCTTCAGCATCATTTTTAAAAAAAAAATGACTAGGAAGCAAACTAAAAGGTTGAGGGTATAACTATATGACACTTGATAAATACGGTGTAAAAATCCAGAAAAGTATAGTTGTATTCTTAAGTCTCCAATCACAGAGGAAAATTACATGGCCAAGAAGAATGGATGCGCTTATAGGAAGGCAAACCAAGGGGAATCCTGCATTCATAAATGACTGTTATTTAAAGCATCTGTAGAATAAAAGAAATTGTTTTCAGGAAAGACAAGGATTTGAGAATACAATAATTCTAATAGCAAAGTGGCTTTAATACATGCAAAAATGTCTTATGGTGTTTGGTTTCTATATATATAGATAGATAGGTAGGTAGATATAGATATAGATATAGATAGATAGATAGATAGATAGATAGATAGATAGATAGATGTGTATGCATCCTGGATGCATTAAATCAACCTAGAACTGGCAAATAGCAAGGTCACTGGTGTCTCTGAAGCATGTTCATTTAACCCAGGACTGTTGCAAAGAAGATAAGTCATATTATGAGTGACTGGAACCTCCCTCATATAAATTAAACATTCCACATTAACTTTAAAACATAGCTACCATCCTTTTCATCAATGTAAACAACACATGTGTCTTTAAGCTTCAGGTTAGCAAATTAGCAGCTTTTAAATTGCATTTAGATAGGGCTGGGAGAATAGCATAGTGGTTACAGCACTTGTCTAGCAAGTCTGAGATCTTGTGTTCAATTCTCCAGCACCACACAAATAGGGTGTGGTGGTGCATGCCTGTAATCCTAGCACTCTGGAGGCTGAAACAGGAGGATTGGAATTAGTTTGAGGCCAGCCCGGGAAACAGTGAGTCCAATATTTTTGACCAGCCTGGACTACAGAGTAGGACCCCATCTCAAATACATACATTTACATATGGATAGATAAACAGATGGTAGATAGATAAAGATATATAGAGATAGATAGATTTGCTAGTAAAGGCATTTAAAAAACATTCATTATTAGATATTTAAAGATTTAAGGAGCAACTGGCTTACCAGATAATAAACTATATCATAGACTTGGGATGAAAGAAAGATTGACAAGATTTTAAAAAGGTGAGATTGTGCTATCAATAGATACTATCTATAAAGTTTCTCTCAGTATTTTCAGTAGTACACAATGAACTTCACAGAAATATACCATCAGTTGCCATTTTTGTCTTTTTAATTAGAGCATAAAATAGTTTCTGCAAATTGCACAAATTGTACAAGATCATGTAACCATGATTCATATCAAAATATTGACACCACGTACTCACCTGGGATATGACACTAGAGAAGTTGCCTTTGACCCCATGCTTAGAAATAATCCCGTATAAAATTAGTCATGTTTTTAACTAGTAACCTGTACTTTCACCTAGGATTTTTAAATAGATTCCAGTAGAACCTTTTGAGTTAGCCATCTTTTGTCATATGTACATAATTTATTTAGTTTTATCATAGGATTCTCATTCCCACATTGGCATAAAATTCCAATTTAGGACAATACCTATTTTTACTGCCTTTATGTTAGTGGTTGGTATTGAATTAGTTCTCATTTTTCAACATGATTCTTGTAGTCGGAGTATTATTTTATTGTATGGCTAGTAAGGAGATGCTTTCCATGGTATCTTTGAGTTCTCTCTTTTTTCCCAAGGGCCTAATACTTCTCAATCTATCCTCTTGTTAACTTGCTAGTTGCTGTCCACTGTTTTAGTACTTAAGTAGGACCTCTCAGTGTACCCCAAGAACCCATGACCACAGATACAAAGACATTCCCTCACTTCCTGGACAACACAAAAGCTTTTCCACATTGACTTCCTCTAAGCTCCTTCCATCTCTTACACTTCTCTTGTGTTGCTTTTCTTCAATGTGTATTTTAGTCTCCACATGACATGATCATTATTTAATGTGAGTACATATTCAGGATTATCTATGCAATGAAACTCTGGCTCTTCTATTGCTGTGCATGTGTGTGTGTGTCTCTTTTAATTTTGGCAATCATGACACCACATGGTGCATGACATGTGAATGACTCTCTTTTCTTGCTTCCTTCCCAGTTTCCCAGCTTAAATTGTTTAATACTTGTACAGCCTTCTGGGGTACCATATTGTCATTGGTGGTGTCATTGGCGGTAGACCTGGAGATCATAGAGTTAAGAGGCATGAAACAGCCCAGAAATAAACACAGCATCTGATTTTATTCCTATGTGAAATCTAACATATTTTAGATGAACACTTCATTTCTTAATGCTAGAGGTAATACCTGGGATCATGGTCCTATTTATTAAAAAGAAATCTAATATTTAATAGATTATCAAATTATAGATTGAACAAATTATCTCAGTATTTTTTTTCTGAAAATAAGATTATTTCAACTGAATTTTTGAAAATTTGACCTGATACAGAATCTTGCTGTCATAATTTCCACCAAAAAGTCAGATATGAACCTCAGTTTTCCTTTTTAAAAAATGTTTCCTTTTACTCCTGGTATTTTCAGAACCAAAGTACATGTAATTTTTTAACGTCTCAATTTGAATCTATACATTGTTTTAGTCACTTGTAGTTTCTCTTTCAAGGTTCTAGTGTGCGGTGTGATTTTACCTATAGTCCCTCTGAATTATATTCTATGCTGTCTACCATACTCTGTTGAGTTATTAATTTCAATTATTTCCACCTCTGAAATTTCCATGTCTAGATTTCTGAGTGTTAATCACCATTATCATATATTTCTCATCTGAGCTTTCCAATGTCTAGATTAACTTTGAATGTGAGCTTGTTTTCTGTATTTTGATAGTTCTCTTCTATGACGCACCTCATGGTTTTGGTTAGATGCCAGTTATTATATATAAGTAATTACTGAGGGTTTGAATTCTGTTCCTCCCTACAAAAGTATTGGCATTTTATGAAAGCCTATGCTTTAGAATTGACAAGAAGTTGTCTGTAAGTGTGTCCGTCTTCTTGGGGCATCTCAGCTGAAAGTCTTCCCCAAATTCCAGTTATTATTTCTACAGCACCATGCAAGTGCTGACAGCCACTTCATAATTCGACCTGTAACTGCTGATTGAAGTTTGGTCCCAGGTTGTCCTGTTGCACACACTTAACGTCAGCAAGTGTCTAAGGGGGGCATAGGTGCTGAACACCTCACTCATCCTCTCTCTGGATCTGGCCCCTCGCCACCTGGTTGCCTTAGAACCATTTTAGTCCCTATAACTGCCCTTCTGTATTACGGAACAATTGCTACGCTGCTGGGATTTCTCCACCATCCCTTTTGTTACGGCCCATTCATTTCTTCTCAGATGGATGAGAGACAGAGTATCTAGCTGAAGTCAGCGCCCTTTCTGCCTCAGCCTCTTGGACCTGCAATTACTTCACTGTTTGACCCCTACAGCCCTCAAACAGCTTTGCTTCAAAGTATTGTCTAGCTGTTTAGATTGTCTCTGAGAAAATGACATTAATAGAAACAATCTCATGCTACCAGATCTTCTTTTCTTTTCTGGGGATCCAACCCAGGGCCTTCACGTTGATCTATATCCGTGGACTGACTATTTATTTATTTATTTATATTGATTTACAGAAAAGGTCTCACTAAGTTACTAAGTTTGCCAGCTGGACTCAAACTTGTGATTTTTCCCACTTCGACTTCACCTCCCAGACTGCTGGGATTACAGGTCTGCATCACTGGACCTGGCTCCATCTCACCACATTTTCATCCACAAGCAAGATTTATCATCCTGTGTCAGAAGATACATACTCTAAGGGTAATGTCTGTTACATGGACAGCTAAGCTGTGAAGCAAGGGTCAACGAGGAAGCATGACGTTTAGGCACAAGCCAGCAACATAAGAAATCATCATAGCTAGAATAGGTAGCGTATCAGTTCTACAAAAAAGTATATTTCTAAAGTAAAAATTTGTTATTATGCGTTGCAAATCCATTTTAACGTCTGACTTAATTGAAAACATCTGTGCTAGCATACTGACTTTTGCTGTCAGTCTATCAAGACATCTTTTGGCATGAGTATATGAAATATATAATACTGGTGTATGTTTTGGAAGAAGAGAGTAACTTAACAGCCTTTGAGGTAATTATGATAGTCTTTGACACTAGATCAATAATAGACTCATAGTGACTTCTTAAAAGATGATTTCCAATAGACACTCCAAAATCCTATCAATGTGTGATTTAGGCTCTAGGTTGTAAAAATCTCTGATCTGTCCTACACTTTGAATGCATCCTGCACCCTTGCATAGTTTAGTGTTATTTATTGGTTGTTTGGGAACTGCCAGTTCATTGAGCTACGCAGACCTTAAAACGTTGGCATATTTCATTGACGCGCGCATTGTAGTTAGCATAGTTACCTTTTGGTTGCTAGGGCAAAAATACTCAGCTTCACAACGTAAGGGTGAAGTTTATGTTAGCTCATGGTTTCAGAAGGCCTTAGTCCATCCTTAGGTGGCTGGCAATGGCTGGAGCACGTAACAGAGGCCCAGATGGAGGAAAGCTGTTTACAGGATGGCAGACAGGAAGCCAAGGGAGCAGGAGCAAGCTGATCTCTGGAGACTCCGGCCAGGCCAGAGCCCTTCCTTAGCTGAAACGGCTTTTCTTCTTCCTTCCCTTACTTAGCTCAAACTGCCAACTGGGTGGCCTACACCAAGGGTGGGTGCCCATCCCTCACAGCCAGAGCCACAAGTCAACAACACAGACCTTAAAGCCCTGCCCTGCCAACCCCCAATCTCAACAAGTTAACACGATCCTTTCAGGTCAAACCCCTGTACCCTCCCCTTCCAGCCTGGACCCACTTCTCAATAGCACAAGGCTCCACAGTTATCTCACTACATCCAAATACACGAGGTTTTGAGGGGACACCCCTCATCCAAACCACAGCAATGCTGTTAAGATGTGGGGACTGGTTGGAAGGAAGGGATCACTGAGGCATGACCTGAAAGGGTGTATGTCTTCCTAATTAGCTCTGTCCTTTGGTTTCCTCTTCCTGGCTGCAATGGGAAAAAAATGGTGTTTTTTGCCAGGCTACCTGTTCCACCAAGCTCTTCTGCCATTGCCAGCTGGTCATAAATGAACTGAGAAGTTCTGAAACTTAAATAAACTCCTCCCTTAAGTCATAGACATCAGTTATTGAGTATCAACAACCAGGAAGTGAGCAAGGATGGATATATAGATGAATAGGTTAGTTATGTATGTACAATTTTTTTTCTAGAGTTGGCCTCCTTGGCATATTTATTTTTGGGGAATTGGGTAACTATATATATATAACATTTTCTAGGCGATTTAAATTCAAAAAAGCGCAAAAAAATTTAGCCTCAAGGAATAGAACTTATAAAGATTTCCAGGGCTTTGAAACATGTGCTTAGTTGGGGCAAACAGCTGATAAGTCAGTTCTTTTAATTATACATAAACAGATCATAATCATATACCAGCCTAATCCCAGGTTAACTCAGGAGTCAGCTTGTTACAGAGTGTGTACTACAAGTAGGCACGAATACTCTTCTTTATATTAGGAAAAAAAGACATAAAAAGAGTGTAAAACGCTCAGTGAATTTATTTCCTCATTGATTTTTTTCATCAACCATGTTTAAACTCATAGAAAGTCATCAATCTATCATTTAATGATCACTTTGATGGAGGCTGATCACAAGATACACACCTTCAAGTTCATGTTACACACAGTTTTTGAAGGCTTTTTTTTTCCTTTTTGGTTAACCTGCCTTAATTTTTCCAGCGTTGAAATTTTTCACATTTTACAACTTCAGTTCAGAGCCATAAGATTCTCAGAACATACTTCCTAGGCTCAACTTCTCAAAATGTTATCAATTTTTAAATCCCGTACTTTAGCTGCAAAACTGTTCCAATTTTCTGTTTTTGTAGTACTCATGACAGTTTTCCCTTAAGATGTATCTAACATTTATATTTCTATAATAAGCCTTCTTTTCCTCAATTCTTACCAAACACTTTCTTAGTTTCATGTTTTTTCAGTGCTTATTGAAACTTTCTGTACACACTTTTCTTCAGTCATGATTTCTTTCTTTACTCAAATTTTTATTTTCTTCTCCTTGGTTTGATCTAGTTCACTCAAGAATTTCCATGATACTTTTTACTGTTACCTCGTGATATGCCTGTGAGCTGTTCTCTTGTTCTCATTTTTACTTCATAACTTCTCAAGACCTTCCAT
Organism: Ctenodactylus gundi; assembly: GCA_004027205.1. Taxonomy (NCBI): domain Eukaryota; kingdom Metazoa; phylum Chordata; class Mammalia; order Rodentia; family Ctenodactylidae; genus Ctenodactylus; species Ctenodactylus gundi. Next base: position 1,558,895 of record PVKB01000029.1, read on the forward strand.
TTATTCTACGCCTTGTGTCGTCACTATTAGAGCACCTATCAGTTGTTTTTTCCATTTCTGTTCTATCTTTTCATTGACCCTGTGAGATGTTGGTTCCTTGCAATCAGGAGAAGCTATGTCTTCCACTCCCTAGATGCAGCCAAACGAACTGAGGTAGATCTTTGACCAACACTAAGCCAATCGGACCCTCTCTCCCAGAATAATTGACTTGGTACTGAGACACGCTAGGTGATCTTCTACAGTTCACAGAGCACTCAGGTAGCGAACTCCAAGGTTACAAGGGTGGCTGTGTTTCACCACATGCATACAAAAATAAAGAGCTGGTATTCAAAAGAAAAGAACCCAGAGAAGTACAGAAATAAAAGATGGACAATGCTGACAATATATTTAGTAATTTTTCTTGAGGCTATCCTGAGCCAAACTTATTTTTCTGATGTTCCATAACCACAGCAGAAATGTAAAGACTTTCACTAGAAGTTTCTATGACTTTCTACCCTGTGATTGGACAAAAATATGGTGCTTTTACGGTGCTCATTCAACGTAGCCTTGCTATAGTTTGGATCAGAAATGTCCCCCAAAGCCCCATGCATTTGGCATAACTGCGGAACAGAGAGTTATCAGGGGTGGTAGGACCTGGCTGGAAGGGCAGATGCTTGGGGTTTGACCCAGAATGATTATGTCAACTTGTTGAGATCAGGGGTGCCCAGGGCAGAGATTTCAAGTGTGTCTTGTTGACTTGTGGACCAGGGGGTCTGGGAGGGGCACCTACCCTGGGGGCAGAGACTGGGGGGCCAGCTGATAGTTTGAAGTAATTAAAGAAGAAACGTTTCAGGTTCTTTGGGGGGGAACCTCCAGCCCTGTCCGAGTCTCCAGATTCACTTGGCTCCTGTCCGCTGGGAGTGAGCAGCTCTCCAGCCTCTGCCCTGTGCCTCCATCACTGCGGTGAATGGACTGTGTGAGACCTTCTGAAACTGAGGTATATCCTTCTTTCCTCCCTTAAACTGTGCATAGCAGGTATTTTATCACAGCAATGAATAAGTAACTGTGACAGTCCTATTAGGTTTTGGGGGGGGGAGGGAGGGGTGTTGTTTCATTTCGTGTCTTCAATCCCTGCAAATTAGAATCTCCTTCCAGATATTTACAACCTGGAAAAAAAAAAGATCTTGAAGCTTATTATAGAGCTATTGGGTTAAATGTGTAAAACTCATCAGCTTTAGAGAAAAACTTGAAATTTCAGCATTTTATTTCTCCAAGCTGCCAACTACTCTAATTGACTTATGGTATATCCTCTTTGTTTAGGGCATTTTGCATCATCTAACAAGCTATCAAGGACAATGGCATTTAATTTTCCAAGGACATTTTGGGCACCAAAAATAGCATTTTAATTACTCTATTTAGGAAAACAATAGAAATCTAAAGGAGTCTCATAAGATTTTGTGAATGAGAGCTTAGCAAATGCTTGTGAAAACCACATGGAAATCAAGACCCGCAGAGGTTGATATAAACTGAGAGCGAGGTTTTCTCTCAACATGGCAAAAATTTATCAAAAACTTTGCAGGAAATTTTGACAGGGGAAATAAGTCACAAATGACCATAAAACTTGCAAGGCCAGGGGATTTTTTGGCACATTCCTTTCCTTTGAATTTCCTATATTTTTTTAAAGCAATATAAAAATCAGGTTCCATTTGATAAGAATTCACACATAACGATGTATTTTCTTTTATGTTCGGTGATGCGTGCATTTCATGGAATGGTGATTTTTTTCCCTCCTGTGGAAACATTTTCTTTCACATGCAATGACACACTTGTTAGTGTTATTATTTCAATCATACCCACCTCACTTACCTCTACAACCCTGAGAGCTCCTGAAAGCAAAACCTACTTCCCTGCTTGTTGAATGTTCTACTGTTGGTGCTTTACCAGAGGATCTATCAACTCTCAGAGAGATTTGACAAGCCATTGCTGTTGAGTAACTAAATATATTGATTATTAAATTAACATGAGTTTAGGATGTGACATATCATTTTTTGCCCTCCTGGAAAGTTCATTAAATTCAGACATCTGTACATGTTTCATTCAAATTTATCAAACTTGCAACATCAGCCTACAACACAATCCTTGCTCATTAAATTTGGTCACAATTTTTTTTTCCAAAATGGAAATTTTAACAACTAACTTTGTTTAGTTTATCTGTTAAACATATCTGTATAAAATGGTACATATAATCATTTTGAAAGTCTTCCTTTAAGCCATATTTTATTAGGTGTTGGCTAGTGTTAACTATTTGCTAGTTTTACCTTCTATATGGTTACCTACGTAGAGTAGGGGATTTATTATTCTTCAGCGGGGTGGTGTGGCCAATTTATCACTTATTTTCCGAGTTTAGAAACAGCAGCTGACCTATATAGCTAAGGAAAGTGAGAATACTTAATGATGATGTGTCGTATTATAGTTTTAAAGAATTAAAATATTTTCAATCTCTAATGACAATGAAGTAAAAGTAAGTTGCCCCCCCCAAAAAAATAATAGAACCAGAAGTAAATTAAGATACATAAAGATTCAGAAAAAAATATTGAAGTCCATAAGTATGGGTGGGAGTTAAGTCATTATTTTCAATGGTCTAGAGCTAAAGGCATAGAAAAGAGCCTACTTGATTGTCAGATTTATGGAGGAGTTATAAAAACTGGAGACCATATAGTTGTTAGAAGAGAATAAAAATCTAAACAGGGGTTTCCTTTGATTTGATTGAGAATTGTCCTGAACTAAATCACACAGGGGAAACATTCTGCGATCCAGGAACAGAACGTCTCCACAGTACTTATTACCCATTGCATCAGCCTTTCTGGGAAAGGCCGCCCATGTGAAGGTGCCCACTGATCACCCACTTCTTGAGAATGGCTATAACGGAGAGCTAGACTTGCTGAATTTCCAGCCAGGCACTTTACTTTAGTTCTGCCTAAGCCTACCTTGGGCTGGGCCACCTTTGCTTCTTGCTGGGTTTACAGTGCTGGCTTCTAGCATGTTCCCTGCTTCAACTGAGTCAGCGCCATGTAGTCTGTTCTTAACTCATGGCATCCTTTTAAGCCATGACTCTAGTCAAATCTCTTCTTTCAGTCATTTCCTACATCACTCAAAGTCTTGAGAGCTGTATGATCTGCGCCATTCTCTCTTCATTCTTTGATTTTTTTCTTCCCCACTTGTCTGTTTCCTCCATGGCCGGGAATGTCTTGGTCTCTGTGCCGTACCTCAGACATCTGAAACACAACTTCAAGGTAGACGCTTATACACTGGATGCTTTCTTCGCCTGGACGTCTCTTCCTCTTGATACTTTCATGCTAACTTTCTGACTTAATCACTTTTGCACGACTGGAATATGACACTTGACACCCACAAGTTAGAAAAAGGAGACGGTTAATTCCGCTCAAGCTTCAGAGGTCTCGGCCTAGGCGTGGTTGGCCAGCTTCGAGGCAGCAAAGGCAATGGCAAAAAAGCACAGTGTAGGAGAACGCTCATCTCATCATAACCAGAAAATATGTAGTGAAGTGCACACGGGGCGAGAGAGATAAACCCTTCCAGGTCAAGGCCCTACTGATTCAGTCCTCTGTATTAGTTAAAAGAGGCAGAGAACATTGAATTTATCGGGAAAAAAGGTGATTTATTCAGAGGTCTTACAAGTCTGAGGAGAGGGTTAGTCCACCATGGCCAAGGTCACATGTGGAAACTGCAGAATCATGGCTGCTCAGACATGGGCCAAAAGTACACTAGCCCAGGACTGCGGGACATCCAGTGTCCATCTGCCTGGACCATTGTCCGAAAGGCCAAGCAAAGACTGGGGGAGATTGGAGCAAATTTGCCATGGAGATCCACAGAGGGAAGACAGTAGCAAGCTCGTGTCTAGAGAATAAGCCAAGACCAGAGCTTTTTCAGGGAAAAAAAACAAACTGTAGCAAGGTTTCTCTTCTCTTCTTTTTCTTTTATTTAAGCTGACAGGTGGGCTACCCACACCCAGGGTGAGTGCCTCTCTCTGATACTCTGGCCCACAGGTCGTTAACACATACCCAAAAGCTCTGCCTGAGACTTTTTTCTAATTTCAACAAATTGACAGAATCCTTCCAAAGGTCACATCCTCCAGCCAGGCCCCACCTCCCAACAGTGCATGAAATTGACAGTGGGTTAACCCACCCACCGATAGCACAAGGCTCCATGATCCAGTCACCGTATATACACATGAGACTTTCTTTGGGGCATTTTAGACTTAAGCCATCACACTGGTCGCATTTTCTCAGTGTTACTTTTTCTAAGAAGTCTACCACTATTAAAAAATAGAATGTTCACTCTTCAAGTATGTTCCATTACCCTACCCATCTGTTGCTTATAACCTCCAGCATGCTAAATAATCTGCCTATTCACTAATTTATCACTTAATTGCAATTTAGCCCTCATTGGTATATAAGCTAGTAGAGAACAGAAAATGCATGTGTTCACTGCGGTATTCCAACTTCTTAAAACTGTGTTTGCTACGGTATATACTCAATGAATGTTTAGTCAATTTTCAGATTACATCAGTGTGATGCCCGCAAGAGCTCTGTAGAATTTTCTAGTATTAGTTTATTGTTTATGGTTAAGAATCTGTAATTAGATTTCTTGACTTTTCATTGATTTTAAAAATAATGTTGTACAAACTTTATATACTCAGCATCAAATTATTTATGTATCATAGCTCTCCTGAGATCTGGGCTGTAGCCTAAGGAAATTTGAGACATGAGGTAGCTTGATTTTTAAATCTATTATTCGTGCATAAATGAACTTGAAATCCCCTAAGCTAACAAGAAGCATTTTTTGTTAAAAACGTTGGCTTCAAAAGTCTTACTGCTACAATACAAAGTTCTTTTCAAAACATTATAATCCATCTCCCGTTTCTGTTTACATCTGAGAATTCCAATTCATCACTTCCGCTAAAGACTGCAGTCGTTTGCTCCTAATTGGGCACCTCAGACATTTTATCTCAATCGCAGAGCAAAGCTGCCTGAAGCCTCTCATCACAGAGGCAGAAGGCTGGCAATAAACATCTTCTGCAGCTTCTGTTCTTGCCAGGAAGAGAGCCTGGCTCCTCTGTCTAGCTAATGATATTCTCAGCTCCTAATTGTCTCACATCAAAAAATCCCAAAGTACTTCAACGTCCTTACCAAAAACACAAAAGCAGCCACAATGTCAAACGTGAAGCTGTCTTACACTCTCAGATCGAGGGAACCTAGCTGGCCCAGTATAGCCCCAGGGAAATGGAAGAAGAAGCGGCTTAGCAGCTGGCGTCGCTCTGCAGGGAGACCGTCGCTGAGACCTGAGCGAAGGCCCGGTTTTTCCCTCCTGTGTTTGCTTATCCTCCTTTCCCTTCCTTTCTCTATCTGCTCCCACCCTCATTGCACTCAAAGATTTGTGAACTGGAGAGAAGACGAGAAGAGGTCAAGGAATTCTACACAGTTAGAAACAGGGATCATAAGTAATAAGCGTCTTTCCCAAATCAAGAGACGTTTCAGAAAAGATGGAGCTCCTCCGCAGAGTGAACATTATGAGATCTGAATGCCACCAGAAATATCTGGAAGCTCTAGTTCAGATAGTTATTTTTAATTCTTGAATACAGTGGTAAGGGATCTACATGCCTACCTCTGTTTTTTGTTTCTTTTGTTCAACTTAAAAACATCAATATTTTTATAATAATTTAGAGTAGCACTAAAGTATATACATGCCAATAAATATTGGAAGTAGCGTTGGCATTGGTTTTGTTATGATTATTGCAAACTATGTGCCAGGAGTATGTTAAAACTTAACCCTTTATTATTCTGCTGACATAATAGTATTTCATTACAATGTTATTTATGTACAACTCAGGCTTAAACTGTGGTATAACTTGCCCAAGGTCACTCCACAGGAGATCATTAGTCACACTGCTACACAGTGAGCTTTTTATAAACCAATGGCCAGGTTTGGTTCATGAAGGCATCTCATTTGGTTATGTGTTAGTAAGCTTTCCTGTTGCTGGGCCATAGTACCCAACACTCACAACCTAGAGGAGGAGAAGTTTAATTTGGTTCACAGTGTCAGAGGATTCAGTCCACGCTTGATGGCTCTCAAGTAGAAACACAAAAAGAAAGGCGTGGCCAAGAAAAGATGCTCAGTTCACGACTGGGCAAAAGCAAACCAATAGAAGAGTTCCAGGAAGGAAGGAGCAGGGATCTTATATAAACCCAAAAGTTATACTTCTATGACCCATCCAGGCATACCCAGAAGTGCCTCTTCCTAATTCCTTAGGTGGCTCCCCAACCCAATCAAGTCAACAGTTGGCTTAACCATCACAGTATACTAATAAAAGCCTTAATATTTCAACACATTGAGTCAGAATATGCATTCTTCAGTTGAATGCCACCACATTCATTCCCTATTAGCTTTCTTTTTGTCTTTAATCATTTTTATTCTTATTCTTTTATCCTTTTTATTTTCAACAAATATTCGTTGACGACTTCTTAAGTTCTGGGCACTATTACAAAGATAAGGATTACAGCTTTGAGAATAATGGAAAATGAAAGTGCTTGAAGAATTTGCCATCTCTGCAGTGGGACATATACCATTTCAGAGTGGGGAAGAATGATGGCAAATATTTTGCCAATAAAAAGACAACACTAATTATACCACTTTTCCAACATAAAATTAACACCACTTTCTAGGCCACAAAACAAGCTTGTATAGATACAGTGAAATTGATATAATCCCATGTACCTTGTCAGATCATAGCAGAATAAAACTAGAAACCAAATACAAAGGAAACAAAAGATTTTAGTCAAACAAATGAAAACTGAACAAAGTCAATAGATTCTTTGAAACTGAGATTAGAGTTGACTGAAGCCTACAATATGAGTAAACTTGGAAAAAATTGTTATTCTTAAATAGATACCAGACTTGTCCAACACTGAAAAGCACTACATCAAACACTCACTTGTTTCAGATAACACAATTCCTCTTATATCACCATACTAAGGAATACACTTATGGGAAGTATTAAAATTCATAAACTACCTAATTTCATGTATGTGCATATGGAAAAGTACAGTTACAGATGATGAGTCAGAGGAGCCATCAATTACACAGCAAATGTAAAGCTCTGACTACAAATTGATTGGATGAAAAAAGTATATTTTGATAACAAAAGGAAGTTATAAAACCACAGTTCGAAGCTTTAGAAGCAGTGAAGATGGAAACCCTTGAAGGAATGATCAATGCTTCAGACTCAGTTGAAAAAAGTGAGAACCGTAGCAGTTACATTCTATGCTTTTTCTCTTTTACTTCTAGTTCTTTATGTGAATAACTCTGGTAGGTATTGAAGTCTTAGTGTTTATGAGATTAGACTCAAGGTGATTTAGCATCATTTCCTGAATTAAACCACGGTTCTCCAGAGCAACAGAACCCACAGGAGAAGAAAAGTACCAATGATACAGATGTGAGTTCTGCAGATATTTATAGATACTAGAAATTTATTACTGAAATATGCTCTTATGATTATGGAAGTCGAACAAGTCCTAATCTATTGTTTGCAAGATGAAGAGCCGGCAAAAATAGTGGTGTGATGTAAGTCTGAGAATTGAGAGCTGAGGATGTGAGGACTGGCCTGAGGCCCCAGGTCTGATGGAAGACCAAAGCTGCGACAGTGTCTGAGGACAGCAGTTGAAGGCCTCGGTTCAAGTGGAGAGAGTGGCTTCCCTCTCTCTCTTTTAGACATTACTGGGATATTCTTTAATATTAAGTATAGCTTTTGTAATGAAATGCGGTTTAAATATTCAAGGCCAAGTGATTAGCAACACGTTTCTGTTTTCTCTTATCTCTCATTTCAGATGTTGTCCTCAGATTTCTGTAGGCTCTAATCTGAGATGATCTCATCTGATCGCTGCCTTTAATAGTTTTATATCCAGTACGTTTTCAAAAATAACTTTCATTGATGTGCACTAAAGCATACTAAAACAGGACACAAAGTAAAAAGCTGTTTATTGAGTTCAGAAATCATTCAGAGTGCGAGGGCATACAGATCTGCCTGTGTTCATAGGTCACTTTAAATTTCCTTTGTCTCAATTAATGTCCCTTTTTCATAAAGAGTAACCTCTCATTGGTGCTATTGTATGATGTGACCTGAAAATAATGGAGTTGGTCATTTGCAAGCTCTTAGTCCATGTTGGGTCAGTCCATTTCTGCCTGCATAGAGTTTTAATTTAGGATTGTGAGAGTTAAAACTAAGGTTGAGAGCTGGACTTACATATAACAAGAAAGAATGAAAAATAGAAAATTAAAGGGGCACTGAGGGAGGGAGGGCTAACAGCTAGCTCAGAAATAAAGACAGATTTCCAAACAAGAACACTTACAATTGAGACATGGAGATATTTCTCATATACGCCCTTTGCTAAGTGTCAACACTATCCCTACCACTGAGGTGTAAAAACACTCATATGTTTTTCTGCAATGGAGTCAAATTATTGAGTATTCATTTTGTGTAAGCTGTGGGCAGAGATCACTAAAGCACGACAACAGAGAATTGTGGTAGAAAAGGGAGAGAAAATTTGTATGAAGCCAACTTAACTGGAAGTCTTTACAAAAGAGGAGAAATCTAGTGGGATGTACAGCTGTTTTGACTTTGCATAAAGTAACACATGACTTATATGAAAAAATACTAAAATAGATACATTTATAACACTATTTTTATCTATTAGCTAGAACTAGAATTATAATGTAAGCTATTGCAACTGAAAAGTTTAAATAATCATTGGCTACACGATGAAGCAAGATAAAAATGCTCAAGTGACGTTCAGTAGAAATTTTTGTTTTCTCCTTTGTTAATATCCATTGCTCTCCCCGTAACAGTAAGAATACAATAAAAAATCTTTTATATAGCACTAAACATTTTTCAGACGTCAAAATAATTTTAATTACTTTCATCATATTAAAATTACCGAGGTAAGATTATTTGTAAAAAACAAAAACATTGAAGTATTTTAGCAAGAGAGAAGCAGAATTTGTTTCATTTCTAAATCTTGTTAAATAGCAATATTTCCTTGAGTAATGTTTTTTCATTGTATGTTATTTAAGATCCCTGATATTTTGTCACAGCAATTCTCATGTTAGAGGAATACAAGTAAAATAGTTTCTATGGAGCTAAAAGTAGAATTGACAAATCATGGCCTAAACTTTAATGAAATTTGAAGACATTGTTTCCTTTCAGTTTGTCTTACAGTCCCGTGGGCCACCAGGAAGGAAGTGTGAGTGTAGAAAATTTAAGAGGATTTTTTCTCCAGTCATGGGATTGAGTCCACGGCCTTTACAATGACTTTAAACCCCAGCTCTTTATTTTGAGGTTGGGTCTCATTATGTCATTGAGTTGGCCAAGTTAGGTTCCAATCCCCAACCCTCCTTCCTCAGCTTTTCAGAGTGCAGGAAATACACCGCAACGCCCAGCTAAGAGGACATTTTTAAAGACGAAAAAGAAGGTGAGGATGCTACTCAAGTAAAAGTTTAAGCTTAAGATATATTAGTTACTTTCTTGTCATAGAACATGATACACGCGAACAACTTGAAGAAGGAGAGAAATTTGGCTCTTCTCTTTAGGCCTTGGTGGGCTGGCTTCAAGGCAGACATGGCATACAGAAAAGACGTGGCAGAGGGAAGCTGGTCACTACAGGGTCACCAGGTCAAAACCAGAGAAAGGGAGAAGCCAGGGACGAGAATGTACTATTGCAGGTCATGTCCCCTGAGGTTCATCTCTCCATTTAGACTCTACATTTTAGTAGCAGAGGAAGTCAACAATGGATTAATACACTTCCACTGATGAGTGTAGCTGTCCCATTATCTAATCACCTTTCAGACACTTGAGACTCTGGGGGACATTTTAGATTTATGTTTTAGATTTCAGCTATAACATTCTGTCGAGGCACTGGCCACCCTGCCCAGGATATTTTTTAAAGAAAGAAAGAAACTGAGGGTGCTGAGGGAATTTGAAGCCTTCATTTGGAAACTGGACACTTTGAAAGGGGTAATATTTTAACACAGAAATGTCCTTTTCTCCTACAAATTCTTTGAATTTTTTGACATTTGATTACCTTTTAAGGTATTTATGTGAACACATTAATACATAGTCTTATAAGTTGATGTCAATTTTTTTATTTTTCTTACAAAATTTAGTCTCCTGTTTTCTTTCTCCTTTTTTTGCAGGCCACCATTTTCTATCCCTGGTTCTAGAATCTTCTTTTCTTTGTTATTAGTGTTACTCCCTTCCACCGCATGAGGTCTTCTACAAATGATAATATGGTAGATTTGGCAGAAAACTTTTTGGGCTGAACTTTGATCCTATTTCATTACCCCCGAGAAGATTATTTAACTTGCTTCTGTTTTATTCAAGAGAAAAAAGGGGGAAACATAAAATTTTAAAATTACCTGCAGTGAGGGTGAAATGAATAGATATATAAATAGTCATTGCAGGGACAACCAATTATACAAATTGTACCAGCTCAATTAATATTAAGTATTACCAGATATAGACACTCATCAGAAGTAGTTAATATCACCCACCAGTGACAGGGAGTAAGTCAGGCTCAGGTCAGGAAACAAACAGGGAAATTGATGAAAGTTTAAAAATAATGGACTTAAAAGGTAAATAGAAGAGTTAAAAAAAATTCAAGGGAAAGTGAAACACTATGGTGATGCCCACTGCGAAAAACTGTTACCAGCCTAATTTAAATGGAGCTGTGAAAAATCAGAGAGAACTGTATGGTAGAATTAGTTGATTGAAACTACAGAATTTGAAAGAGAAAATCCAGGCACATTTAAGCCACAGGCCGGCAGGAAGATGGGAAGAGAAAAACTGCTGATGTCACTCCCTGTATCCCCTTTGAACGAGTGAAGTCCTCATAGTCTGAACTCTGTTGGCAATCAGGCAGCAAAAGAAACGTGTTCATGAGGTGTACAATGTTTTCCCCTTGGGACTCCAGTAGGCGTGTAATGGAAAGAGTGGACCTACACATGCCACAGGAAGCCATCCATCCCTTTGACTTAATACTGGCCTTGTGAGAGGATTATATCAAATTAAAATTTTTCTACAGAGCAAAAGGAATAATCAACAAAATAGAGAACCAGCAGGATGAAACACACACACGCACACATGCACATTTTTACAATCTGCACCTCATACATGAGGCTAATACATGAGACAGTCAGTGTAAATAAATAAGAGTCATACAAGTGAGATGTTGGAGATCATGGTTGATAAGGAAGTGGAAAGTTGAGAAAGGGGGCTGGGAAGGGAGTGCGACGTTGTGGCTCTCTACCTGTGTACGAAATTCTTAAGTTCAACGTTACCATTGTGTATTGAATATACATACTAATAAAAATGGGGAAAATAAAAAATAAAAATTACTAGCTCACACTTTGGAGTTTCCAGTCCAAGATTGGCCAGCCCCATCATTCTGGCCTCTGGGATGGACTTACAAAAGGAGACCACGTAGCAAAAGGAGCAGTCAGACAGGGTGCTGCCCAGTCCCTTCTGAAGGCACATCCGTGTGACATAAGGATCTCCCATGAGGCCCCGCTTCCTGAAAGTCCCAAAAGTTCTCATATCCAAACTCATGATATCATTTATTTACATAAAAGGGTGCCAAGTAGGATTTAACAAATATTTTGTTTAGGTATTGAAGGAGAAGACATACAGCACTTCCCATTTCAAATGGTTCAAATTTTCTGTCACATTGGGTTTGTGTCCCCTGCATCCTCACCCTCGGGCAGTGCTCGGGTTATCTGTTTTTTTTTTTTCCTAGCAATTATTCCTGCCTCTCTTGGTCTCCTTTTTTGCTCAAGGCAGTTAAATTGGGTTTATTTTAAATATACCTTCCCAGAACACAGCCCTTCAGTCACTGTTACATGGAAAAAAATGAAGAATAATGAACACACACACACACACACACACACACACACACACGTTTGTGGCTTTCGGAAATGCTAGTTCAGTATTTGACTAAAATTAATCACATCGTTACCTTAATTTTTCATCATTTGCTTAATCTGCTATTACTCGGTATTGAAGGTGATTTCCTTTTATTCCTTACAATGACTTCTATCAAATTAAATATATCTTATAGCAAGCTTTCTTCTGGTTTCAATTTCTTCTACCCCTATTTTCTAAAGTATATATGTTGGGTCAAAACTATTACAGATTTTAATGGGGAAAATGCCAAACTTATTGTATCTAGTTGCAGTGTGTGAGACCCTGATGCATGAGAGTGTGTTTTTAACTGTACTTAATTTTATAGGGCTATTTTTACATCTCAAAAGGGTGACAATACATTAAAGTGTTTTTTTTAACTTGCACATCTATCTTTAGCAAATCATACTGATAATTGTTTCCTAATTGTATTTCTGGATCCGAGAGGTCTATGACATCATATTTATGCTTTGAATAAGTCATGGGAAATTGTGATAATATACTGACCACAAAAGAATCAGTGACTTAGCATATACACATTCATTTTTCAATCATGTAAAATCATTTGGAATCCAATTGTTTTCTTGGGTATTTCCTTCTAAGCAGGAACACAGAACATGCTGTCTCCAGCTTGGGGGTCTGTCCTGGCTTGCAGGGCTGCTGTGTCTGGGGCAAAGATGGTGCCATCACAGCCTCACACGGCTGAGCCTGGAAAACTCTCCGTGTTCTTATTCCACAAGATATTGACCAGAGCCAGCCACAGGGCTCTGCATAGGGCAGAGAGGGCCAGGACGTGTGTGGCCGCGGCAATCCTGACCACAGGCAGGCTTCACTGGCCACTAGTAGGCACTTCAATGGGCAAGCTCTCTGTATGACTTGTCTTTGACTTTTGTTTGCTATGGTATTTTCTTTTCCTTCTTTATTAGCACTTGTTTGTGATACATAAACACTCATATTTTTGTCAGAGTCTTGGTCAGTACACATATCCCACGCATCTCAATAATTTTACCCTCCTGCTCCCTTCCGGTCCTCCCACTTCCTCCCTCTCCAGTTTAAAACTCACAGTTTCATTTGTATTCCATTCTGAATTTGCAAAGCGAGACTGCTGTCACAGGCACTGAAAATGCTGGGGAAGCATCGAGACTTGTCATTAAGGTATTTTAAAAAATAACAAGAAAAAGAGAGGAGTGTCAATCATCAGTGACTGTTCCTTTAAAGAACTTATCGGTTCAGTCCTGAAGCAGGTGGGGAATCTAATACATAGATGTTCAGTCAGGGATCACACAGGACAGAGGAAAACTGAATACTATCGGATGCATTTATGTACGTGGAAATGTGTTGCGTGACTGAAACTGCGCAGTTCGAGGGCTTGTTATTTATTCTGATAGATCTAGAACCTTACCTTGCTTTCATAAGGTTAAGATTTTCCCAGAAGTTCATTTAGATTCTATCTGCTCAGAAGGAACCCACACACACGAATTAAAATATAAGCTAAATTCAGCTTTGCTTAAATGTGCCTCTGCCTAGAGTTTCTCCTCTGTCCCCCCTCCTCCAACTCTCCCACATGCCCAGAAAGAAGGGAAGAAAATATGAACATATCCGTGCCCCCAAATAAGGTGAACTGCCATGAGATCTTCATTACTTCCTTGACATTGCTCATACGTGCTGATAGTATGACCGTTGCGCTTAAGTGTAAATACTTTTAAAACTTTGGCCAGGCCCATGTAAAGCGAAGAATTTGGAACGAACTTTGCTGTTTCCGTGTTCTACAGATCAGCTGTGATCAGAACCTTCCCCAGGTGTTGGACCCAGGCCTTCTCTCTTAATTTCTAACAAAAATGTTCTTCATTCATCTTAACACGTTACCTTCATGTGAGATTGATTTCGCAAGTGTAAAAGTCATATCGTTTCAAAAAGGAAACAGTAATTTCAGTTAGCTAATGGATCTGTGTGAAGTGCCTTTATAGCAGATTTTTGACTTAGAATTTTAAAAATTAATTTGAATTTGGCTTGAACTTTTTGCTTCTGAAATTGCTTCCCTGCACTTTATGTAATGTTTCCCTTAATTTCCGCTTCCTGCACACAGTCACTCGCTGCTGAGTTACAGTAACCAGGATAAAATACCTCTGCTCTCACTCCCAACAGCGGTTCATCACAGACTTAGGCTTCCTAAAGGATGTTTTTACACGGGGGAAAAAAAGAATTGAAATCTCAACAAAGTAATGACTCACACTGGTTAGCACAAAGTTACTCAGCAAAGCAATCTGGTTTAAGTTGGCGTTGAACTTTACCAGTAGGCGGAGTAGGTAGAAAGACATCACTTTCTTAATAAAATGGAAGTTATTAAGTAGCCAAGTATGCATCCTGTTCCCCTGAAACTTGCTACGTGAATTCACAACAAGATAGGTAAAGTCTGATAATAACACGACTAGGGTAAGTCAAAGTGAACATCAAAGCTAAACAGGATTGGAGAGGACATCATCTCAAATGAGTTCAGTTTGCAGTAAACAGTATGCCAGTGAACAATGAGTACTCATGTGCAAATAGCAATGGGTCCGTTATGAATTGCTCCTTTCTTAGGTGCTAAACGACTGCTGGAGTATTTAACAGACTGCATGAGCCTCATCATCAGGAACACAGTTGCATCCTAGAGGGTTTAATTGAGAGGAAATCGATAGATCCGCGAAGTACATACAACATTTACCTAAGTTGGGAAAAGCTGTTCTGAAGCGACACTTCATAGACTTCCTTGAATGAAAAACATTTTACACAGATAAGGCTTGGGAGGAAGCTCATTCTGTTCTAGGATCTTAGAAGGAAGAGTTAGCATCCCGAATTTTGTAAAATTGCCAAATTCCTAATTGTTTTTTAGCTCTTTGGTGGCACCGGGAAGAGAGTTTTGTTCACACACATATGGCCTAAGTTGATAAGATCTAATTATATGTTTGCAGCTGTTTCAAATCTGTAAATATCTAAAATTGGTCAACAGTATCGACGCATGACAAAGGCAGTATAAATAAAGGAAATTAGCTAAAAATTGAAACAACAACAACAATCCCTTTTGAAGGGAGGAAATTAGAGGCTGGGTTCTCTAAGTGTGACTTCAACAGGATAAAGATCGGAACAACAATGGTCAACATACAGAAGAAGTTGGCACCTCGTTAACAGGAGCTCTGGAACCAATTTGTGTGTACTGGAACCCGTAACAAACATTCTCACCAGTTTGAAAATAATTTAAACAAATGCAATTCAGTACTCTTAAAGGACTACTTTGTTCATTTAAACAAACTTGTGCTACATACAAATAAAAGCTCGAAATAGACTGACATTCAATGGTTTTTAAACAATATGAAATAAAAATTTAGAAGCTGTCCAGTGAGAAATTGTGTTGCACTCTAACAGAATGTGTCTAAGTGTACAAAGATGGTAGCTCTACATGCAAGTGTCCATTTTCCGTAAGGTCTTAATCAAAGCCAAAAAATATAAAATCATTAAAAAGGCAATGGGTGTGCCTGAACTGTTAGGGTATGAATGGGAAAAATAGGATGGAGCGAAGGATGTTATAATTCAAATATGGAAATAAACTTTAAATAGGAGTATTAAGTCATGTGATTTTGAATAATGAAATAAAATACTTGAGGGAACAGAAAAATGACGTTTTAATTCCTCCTCTTTGCTGGCTAAAATTTGATCTATTCCTGAAACTGAATAGTCAGTACACTACTTTACCAAAAACATCTATCTATCTATCTATCTATCTATCTATCTATCGATAGATATTGATCCAGATAATCACTGTTAAAGTATGAAGCCTTTTCTTCATTTTTGCATTTATACACATGCGTTTATATACAAATACACATTCCTTATATTTTCAGTGTTGAGATACAACAGTCATTATTTACTTGAAACCGAAATGACTGTTTTGGCATAATTCATACAATCAGCAAGATGAGCTAGCTTTCTGAATCTTGGTAGATTTTCTTTCTATAAGCTGTCACTTGTGTTTTATTTGGGCCATTTACTACTGCAGGCTAACTAGACCCAACCGGCCTCCAATTATCAATATGATTGGCTAGTGTGATGTTCTGCAGATGTTAACGGGTCAAGGTCATGGAGGTGAACTCTACAAAGAACCGAATCACCATAGAAATTGAGAAAAACACATTTCCCCAAGTCGGTAGCTGGATACTTAGCATCAACTGTGGTAAATCCGATCTACCTTCATCTATGGTTGAATTCTCCACTTGTTTACACTTGGGAGAGTCCAATATAATCCTGCATAAGCCATTTGGTTACTGAAAGGGACCTCCTAGTGAGCACCGATCCGTTTGAGTTTCAGACCTTTATTGTAGTCCTAACACTAATTTTGACTTATTCTCCTGGCAGAAGGGTCAGTTTCAGGGACTTGCATTGAAGGTTTACTCCTGCAATGACTTACTATGCAAGTCAAGGATTCAACTAGAACTTATTGCCTTCCTTACCAAATATGTACCAAGGGATGGGTGTGGGGGTAATCTTAGGATGAGTCTGCTTACCCGCTTCTTATGCTGATTGGATGAAGGAATCTTAGGATAAGTCCACTGCCCCTGTTCACCTACTATCCCCGCTCATGAAACAACAACAGATTTCTTTACGGCTTTTATAAACCTTTGCTGTACTTGAGATTTTGACGGACTTCAAGTCTCCCAACACCAAGGCTACCGGAAGTGTTGCAGCCATCATCCAGTCTAAGACTTCTGAAACTTTTTTTCTTGTCAGTCAGTGAGTTCAGCGCCTATGAACTGAATTAACTCCCGAAACATTGTAACAGCATCTAATTCATTAGTTCTTCAATTCGTAAAAGTCAACATTGACTGTTCAGCTGTCTCACCTTGGAACACCATGATCTGTTAGGCAATGTCATACCTACTCAGGAGTCATAGTAAGCTGGCTGTCGTTGTGTTCTTAAGGTCTGTTGATTTGATTACAGCACTTTTCCTCTATTAGGTTTGAGACCTTATGAATAGCAAAGTATCTCTTACATCCACCTCTGAAAAGGGGTCATCCCTGCCAACTTTCCTAAGGATACAGGGATCCCACGTGAGTACCTCCTATAGCTCCCCAGTAAAGAGTGGCCTTTGAGCTCTCCCAGGAGACTTGACTTTGTAGTTGATATTTTTCCTTATTTTTCCTTTACCTCACTGAACTGTCCAACTCCCTTTGATGCCAAAAGTCAAGCATCTTCTCCGTCTTACTTCCACTTGACCCTCTAACATCCCAGCTTCAAGGACACCTTCTAGCAGCAAGTTAGTATTGCCTCCAGCTCTATTCTTCAAAATGGAGAACTGAAAGTCTCAGAAAATGCATCTATGTTTATAAAGATACCGCTTAGCTAGTCTTAAAATTTTCTCGTGTCTCAATCCAACATCCTAAAAATCTACTTCCCCTTATGTTCCCTGGGATCATGCGAGTACATGTCAGCCAAATTCTGTCATTCTTTTGTTGTATAATGAATTTCCTCTTGTAGTAGAGGTTGTGTTTCCCTCCTCAGGCTGCTCTAAAATCTGCCACTAGTTACTGACAGCAATGAATGAAGCTAAATTATCTTATAGGAGGCAAGTATGACATTACTGGTGGCCTCTTTCAGATCAGGTTGTCATGGAAGGAAAGGCTGCTGTCATCCTTAAACAAGAGAGGGCTATACACACTATCTAGAAGAATGCAGGAGCTTGTGAGGATTTATGAGTCTTCAATTTCTGCAACCAAATGTCCTGGTCCCAGGTTTCAGAGGTCTCTTCTTTCCTGACACAGATCTGACCTTAGCACACAGTACTTGATGAGTATGTGATTTCGGTCTCCTTGCTGTTCTCTTACTCACAATTAAGCTCTCAAGTTGATTTTTTTCAATCATGGTTTTCCCTAAAGATATAATTGTCTTCATAGTTGACTGCACTAAGTGTTAGGTGGAGTGTACTAAAGTGAACTCAACATTTCACTTTCCAAGTGTATTTTTATCAATCTACTTGTGATAGATAGTGTAGCACCCTTCCAAGCCCCTCACATCCTAAAAAGGGAGATTTTCCAGGTGTCAAAAGATGCGACAATTTAGATGATATAGAGGTAACTACCAAAGAGGGTCTAATTTAAGAGGATCCTTCAGGCAGGAAAGCCTTTCTGCTAAGTTCAGGGAGAGACACAATGGCGTAAGAAGGAACAGAGACTTCCAACACCACAAGTGATTGATTGTGATGGTTCTTATGATGAAGGAAGGGAGTCACGAAGCAAGGGACTCAGCAGCATCGGAAAGTAACAACTGGCTATCTCTTTGTTGCTGCCAAGAAAATAAGACCCGATCTTACAACTGCAAGAGAGAGACTGTAACCCTCAACTTCACCAAGTCACAACATGGTTCCCTCTCTCGAGATGCTAGAAAAAAGCCAAAACTTTTTGCAATGCCTTGATATTCTTAAATTTTCTTAAATTTCACATCATTTCATATCATTTGTTTAAGTTGCTAAGGTTATGGTAATTCGTTACAGCAACAATAGAATACTAACACATCTTTCAGATCAAAGATTTGTATTATAATTATAGGCACTTTACAATTCTTTATTTATTTACCCCCAGCAAGGGAATATTTATTGTCTCAACTATAAGTAAGTGCTAAAGTTCCAGAATCTTCTATTTGAGTCAGCTTTCTGAGATCACCCCTGCTAATGATTGTAGACCTTTGGGTGTCTTCCTGTCAACAAAGAAGTCAATTGAGGAGCTCTGACTCTCAATTGATTTAGTAAGTCTAGGGACCAGAAATGAGGAACAACAAAAACCACAAAGAGTAAGAAGAACTATTTATAACTTTATTGAAAGTGATTACCAGCCCAGGATTCCCAGCAAAATATAAATGATGTAATTATCTTATTAAAAGCTTTCCATGATACTAAGCTTGAGAAATGAAAATGTAATAGGGGAAAAGAAATCAATACAGGAAACAGAGGCAGGTGCCAGGTACAACAATTTTTTTTCTATAAGGAAACCAGTCTCACGTTAAATCTTAATGAAGTTGTATGATCGTCATGGAGCTAATACTTTACAAGCTCATTACAAGCCCAGAGTCAGACAACACTCAAGTCTCCATCTTTCAAAGACAAGCTTTCAAAAATGTTTTGATATTGTGTATTTTAAAAGGCTTTTAAGGCCACTTCAAAGAATTCCATCTCCCTTCTGTGAGGTACTTTCCCTGTCAAAAACACCATGCAACTACACATGTCTGCATAAAGTCAAAAGGTGATGCAGAGATACTGAAGTCTAAGAATTGAAAACAAGCCAGGGAAGGAAACAACTTTTACCCTTAGACCGGAGAGGTCATATCGTATTGTTTACTATTGGTTCAATATTCACTCATTTATTACACTTAAGGGCCCACACTGGACACCAAATGCTGTCACCAGGTACACCAGAACTGAGTAGGATTACACAGTGTTTACGTTGAATGTGTTACCAAAATACAATCTACCCTCTTGTTCGTATGTATCTGTGTAACACTTATGTTCTATGACTTATAAGAAGAGATTGCAGCTCAAAAACTGAAGCAGAATATCAAGGTCGGATTCATATTAGTAGTAGAAAGCACATAAATCACTATTCTGGTCGGTACATGCGAATCAGGAAATTGGAGAAAATCCAAAACAAGAGAGGCGGGCTATCTGCAAAGGATTTAGAAAAAGTGCCAAAGGAAAGTCTAGCGCTTTGAGGATACTAAGGTTGTATAAAGACAACTGAGCATCAGAGGTCAAGGGGGAAATGACATCAACCGATTCTAAGCCCTGAGGAAAAAGATGGGATCCTGGAAAGAAACTACGGTCCTCTGTAGACTAATGCAGCCAGCCCAGGACGACACAGAAAAGGGAGAGTGGGGAAGTGAACTGCTGGACCACATTCCCCCACCATGCCTGCAGCCTTTCCGTGCCTCCCCCAGGCCAAACTGGATCAAAAATGTGGGAACAAGGCAACTCATCACTGGACCAACCTTCAAATGCACGCAGCAAGTAGGGAAAACAAGTCTAGATCTAGAGGACCAACCAAGCAAGGTATCCTCAGAAAGAAAGAGTTTTGGAGATTTTGTATTTTGTTTTCTTGAGTTGAAGAGCTTGCTACTACCTTTTGGAAATTGTCACACTCTCTTGTAATTTAGCAAAAAATTAAGCTGGCATAACCTACATTAAAGGATATCTTAATACGTGATGTTTTCTTGAAAGAATTGTCTCACATATTGTTAGAAAATCAACTTACATATTCCTAAATGCTGATTTTTAAACATATTTTCTCAGTCTTCAACTCCAGGTTTATTTCTAACATCAGTAGAGCCTGGCACTAGAGTAGAATAGAAGGCCCACATACCATATGTCAAATATGGAACAGTTACATATCAAGCTAGAAAACTGTTAAATAAAATCTGGTCCTTCTTCGGTTCTTGACAAACACATCTTCATAATTAAGTAATTGACAGATCAGATATGTTCAACAGTTTAGCCTTTGTGTGACTGGGAGTTGGCAAAACACCAAAGATGAAGAAATTCACTTTTGACTGTGCATGCCTGGGATTCTGTTCACAGCCAACAGTCTTTGAATGAGTAATGAAAAAAGATGTACATGCTTTATAAATAAGTCCATATTTTACAAACATTTATTTTTTGCTTTTAGTTTGTTAAAGTTTGTTATTGTGTTTATAGAATCAATATTTTCACCTCTTTGAAATTCTATTGCTAGAAATGATAAAGCCTTAAAATTATAAATGAAATATAGTTTAACTATGCAAGTTACATCTAAATTAAAATCAAAACAGTTTTTATTATTTAATACATAATAGTTAACTAGCATATTCTATAATAGTCTAGAGAGTCTTAAAATTGTTTCTTGTATACTTTTGAAATTTATTTTTCTTCTACAGTATTTAACAAAAAAAGCAATATTCAAATGATAACAAGCAAACATAATTTAAATCAGATATTTTAATAGGATTCTATTTTAATCTGTATTTTAAAATTTTTATATTTGTTAAAAGTATTCCAAAAAAAATGAGCATTTAATATTCAAAGTCTGTTGATTTATTTGACAACCTAAATAGTCAATATCAAAGTTTGGAGGTGAATTTCTGTATCTATATACTTTGAAATTCAAAATAGTACTAATTTTTAGAATTGTGCAACTCTTAATAATACGTGAAGTATCATGACCTGGGAAATGAAAATGAACCCCCTTCCCCCCCTAAATTGGACTCTCAGAAAAAGATGCTTTGTTAATTAATAAGTCAATGCCCTTAGCTTGTCTCAAAAGGAAAACTTGACGAGGGAATTAATTTCTCTTTTCTCCACTATCCAAGTCCTGTCCCTGAATTGAAGCAGCACCTGTCCATAGATGGATGGTGGTCCACACGAAGAGGTCAGTGCATTTGGAATTGCTCTTTTCAAGTTGAGTAAGGAGAAAGAGATGCAGAGACGGGCTCTGCTGGGCCTAGAGTGCCAGTCACAGGCTCAGATGCCTCGGCAGGGCCTGTCTGCAGGACAGCAGCTTCTGAGTGAGGCTGGCAGGTGCACTCCAGGGCATTCGTTCTTAGTCCTCAGATGCAGAGTCAGCTGAAGACCATGCCCATGCACGGGTTCTACTTGGTTATCCTTGATTTTAGAAAGAAGAGGCATTTTTAAATGATATTTCTTTCAAAGTACACTCTATACCCTT